>OZ030015.1:89837148-90437148 GCA_964023405.1 Apodemus agrarius | reverse complement strand
CGCTAACATGAACAGAACTTAGCAGCTTTGCATGTAATTCTCTGGGTAGCATTCCTTTCCTTATAATAGGAGCTAAACTCATCAATCCATTTCCCTCAGGAAACACTAGCGCTTCTGGACACACCACCTTCACCATTCTCAGAGATCCTGCCCCTGGTCCATTGGACATGGAGCTCACTACTGCCGAGTAGATCTTCTGGGCATGCTTCTTTTAGATGCCTCTCCCTTTCTCACTCTCATTTACTCGAGGTAGGAAAATGCTATTAAGGACTTTGTAAATCTGAGGTTGTCTAACCCAATCACATCAGTAGAAAGGTACAGATCTAGAATTTGAGTCTTGCTGGTTCTAGCAGTCTTTTCTCCATTTTCATCACCAGGCAATCTTCCTTAAGGTGATTCTCAGTATTGTGACTAAGATATCGTGACCTTTCTATTTCCTTGGACTCTACTGGTATAACACAGAATCCTATACTGAGAGCTTTGAGTGGGGAGACATTCTTGAAGGCTCATGGACCTTATAGATGAGGAAAAGAAAGATTTTTCCTTTCCTCACATTCTTGTACATTGAAACAGGGTCTGAGCCACTACTTATTTTTCTATCTTCCTCTAAGGAAGCTGTTTCCTTGCGTGCCTTTGGGATTCTAGTGTGGGTGCTTTTGGAGGCAGCCTTAGCTACTCCCTTCTACCTATGCAGAACTGCAAGGTCAGCCAGGATGAACTTCCTTGGGTAGTCTTGGCTGTTTTTTACCTATGCTCATGCATACACATGGATATGTCCTTCCAAATACTCAGGTATATGCTCCTCTAGTTTTTCAGGGATAGATGGGAGCATCTTAGATTTCCTAAAGATGTCTTATTCTTCAGCTTTTTTGTTAAGCTTGTTGCTTAGGCTATTTTTCATCCTAACTATAATCCAATTTCTCATGCAGTTGTTATAGTTAAAACATTTTCCTGGAATTGTTTTCTAAAATCAACTCTTAGAAAGGTTATCATGCAATTATATCAAATAAAGACAGGCCATTCTAGTAACATCTCCCAGGGACCCACCAGTGAGTCTTTGAAGGATCTCAGCTCAATTTCATTCCCCCTAGTAGTGGGGTTGTTGGCTGTTGTGTTTTTATTATAATTATCTATTATATTTTATATTATTTTGAGAATTTCATACTTTCACATAACATGAGTCTTTAAGCAGTCAGCTATGATTTATTGAAAGCAGAAGCACATGCATGTATTCCTGTACACACACACACACACACACACACACACACTCACACTCATACACAGTAACGCACACAAGAGGCATACTCCCCAGGTGGGAAGGGGGCCCAGAACCATGTCTGAGTCTTCCCTGATAGTGGATTTTTTTCATGTAATAATGTTTTAACCAAACCCATCTCCACATTCTTTCCCCTTTAGTTCATCCCCTACACCTCCCACTACTTTCCTTCCTAACAACTTTGAGTGCTCTTTAAAAACAAAAACTCACTGAGTCTTGTTGGTGCTGCCTGTATGTGCTTGGAATGAGTGTAGGACCATCTATAGAGCATGGATAGCCTCTCAAGACCTACATCTTTGAATGTACTATTCTCTATCACCCAAAAGCCATCAGAAAAAAGCCACCCAGAAGCCCCTCAGATAGGGATAGAACTTCATGAGTCCTTCCTTCTTCCATGCTGTGATTTTAGCTAAGTTGGTCTTGTACCAGTCTTGTGCATATAGTCCCAGATAGTATGAGTTCATTTTTGCAACAGTGCAGATGTCTAGCAAATATTGTTTCTCTGAAGACATCAACTCCCTCTAGCATTTGCAGTCTTTCTTTCTCCTCTTTTATGATAATCCATGAGCCTTGGGGGACAGGGTTTGGTATAGTATAGATGTCCCATTTATAGTTGAGTACTCCATAGTCTCTTATTCTTTGCATGTTGGCCACTTTGCATGTAGGTCTTTGTATTAGTCATCTACTGTAAAAACAAATAGAAGATTCTCTGATTAGAATTGAAAGGTGCACTAATCTGTTGGCATAAAAATAAAGTAGGGAACAGATCATTATTATGTCCAGAATAATAGTACTTGGGTCTTGTCTTAGCAGGGGTTTCTATTCCTGAACAAAGCATCATGACCAAAAAGCAAGTTGGGGAGGAAAGGGTTTATTCAGCTTACACTTTCCACATTGCTGTTGATCACCAAAGGAAGTCAGGACTGGAACTCGAGCAGGTCAGGAAGTAGGAGCTGATGCAGAGGCCATGGAGGGATATTTCTTACTGGCTTGCTTCCCCTGGTTTTCTCAGCTTGCTTTCTTATAGAACCCAAGACTACCAGCCCAGGGATGGCACCACCCACAAGGGGCCCTCCTTGATCACTAATTGAGACAATGCTCCACAGCTGTATCTCGTGGAGGCACTTCCCCAACTAAAGCTCCCTTCTCTGTGATAACTCAAGCCTGTGTCAAGTTGACACACAAAACCAGCCAGTACAGGTCTCCTTTAGAGCCGATGAACTAGCAAATTATAGGTTTTTGGCCTAGTTTGTGCCAGACATGAATTCTGTCTTATGTGGTAGGCTTTAAATCTAATCAGAAAGTGATTGGTAACTTGGATAACAATTATGCCACTATTGCACCAGTGGCATGTTATAATTGCTGAAGTTTGCAGATTTCACAACTTGGTAATTTCAGTCATTCCTTTTCTCCCCCATTAGTGTACATAGCAACTTCTAGCATTTTCCAGCTATGAAAACTAGCTATTAGGGGATGAAGCTTCCAGAGTGACAATAGCCCCCATAAGGCTCATATTTGAATACTTGATCCCCAGTTGGTGAAATTGTTTGGGAAGGACTAGAAGAAGTGGCCTTCTTGGAGTAGTTTTGTCACTGAGTGTAGGCCTTAAGGTTTTAAAAGGCTCTAGCAAGCCCGGTGGTGGTGGCGCATGCCTGTAATCCCAGCACTTGGGAGGCAGAGGCAGGCGGATTTCTGAGTTTGAGGCCAGCCTGGTCTACAAAGTGAGTTCCAGGACAGCCAGGACTACACAAGAGAAACCCTGTCTCGAAAAACCAAAAATAAAATAAAAAAAAAGGCTCTAGCAATTTTCAGTGCTCTCTTTCTCTCTACTTTCTATTTGTGGATCAAGATGTAAGCTCTCAGCTGTTTCTGCAACCTCACCTATGCTTTCTATCAAAGACTAACATGCTGAAAGTGTAAGCTTAATTAAACACTTTCTACATTTTCTTGGTCATGGTGTTTTATCACAACTATATAAAAGTAGTTCAGGCAGGTAGCCACTTGATTTCTCTATGCCCTATGACTCAAATATGTTTTATCTTAACCTATATGGTCTTATGATCAAGTTCTAGAGGGTAACCAATAGCATTGTCAATAGCCTTTGATATTTAGGAGGGGATTTAGGGGAACCCCTCTGACCAACAACTTGGAGAGAGATAATCCATACTAGGTGTCCTTCAGCCTTTTATTTGATAGCAAATGTTGTCTGAAGGAGGCATTGTCTCTCCATTATAGGGTGACTCTGTTAAACATACACTTACACACACACACACACACACACACACACACACAAAAGTTTTATTCAAATCCACCTCCATATTCTTTCCTTTTTATTTCAGCTCCTATGGCTCCCACCACTTCCCTCGCCCAACATTTTAAAAGGTAGCTTTTATTCTCCAGGAATTCAGAAGCTTACTGTTGAATAAACTCACTCTTGCTAGCTCTTTTTAAACTCTGACTGGGCTGGTTTAATTTAGCTGTTCTGACTCAAACTCCTCTCCAAGCTGACTGATTCAAACTAGCTTTTTTCAGCTTCTGACTGAATTGCTCTGCTTGGCCTCAAACTAACTATAAGATTCTGTTCTAATCTTTTGGCTCCTCATTTTCTGGCTTGTTTTGTCTTCAACTGTGTTTAGCTTGTTTTCTGGGACATAAAACTGTCCCAGTAAAAAGAGCCTTTAAACTCCATGAATTGAAATGCCATCAATTCTACTGTACCACCTCTCAACTGACTCTGACTTCCAACTTACTGATCTCTCTCTCTCTCTCTCTCTCTCTCTCTCTCTCTCTCTCTCTCTCTCTCTCTCTCTGACTGAATTGCTCTGCTTGGCCTCAAACTAACTATAAGATTCTGGTCTAATCTAATCTAATCTAATCTAATCTAGATTCTTTTCTAATCTCTCTCTCTCCTCTCTCCTCTCTCCTTCAATTAAATAAAGCCTTTCACCTGTTGTTCTCATGACAGTTGGGCATATTCTATCCTGTCAAGTCTTTATCTGATTCATCATTTGTCCCTCAATTAGATGTCTTTGTTTGGGATTAAAGGTGTGTATTAAGGGTGTGTCTGTGACCAGCCAGATCGCATAGACCTAGAAGATCTTTGGATGTCTTCAGAGCAGTCATGTTGCTGGATTAAAATTCCTCTACAAACTTTGAGTGATTAATTTTTTGAAAAAGAAAAAACTCTCACTGAGTCTACTTGATGCTACCTGTGTTTGCATGAATGTAGGACCATCTCCTGGAACATGGATAACTTCTCAGGGTCTACATATATGAGGACAACTCATAATATTTATTTTAGGAAAAATGTATATACTTTAGGAAGCTTCTATAGTGGTAAGTTTCCATGTGGCATTTAAAAAGTCTTTAGTGTTATATACTCACATACCCCTTCCTCTACCCTGCCTTCCCATCCTGAAGGTCACTTAATCCTTTTTACTACCTTCTTTTTCCTTCATATCACATGCATTCTATCTCTGTTCCTTTGAAGTTCCTCTATCTTCATGGCCCTTTACTATCTTCCTACCCTCTGTAGGTACTCCTATTTCAACACACATGGACTGAACCACTGACAGTGTAAGCTGGTCCCTGTCTCAGTTAGGGTTTCTGTAGCTTTGTCCTTACCTCAGCACTTTCATTGATGTCACCATGTTGTCATGGCTCGGAGTCTTTCAAGTCTCAATGACAATGAGCTAATTAGGTATTAGTTCTGGCACAAGAATAAAAGAAAACTATATTTCTTGTAGAGATATTTTCAGATAAGTGCATGAAGTTTAAACCATTGGCCTAGTTTTAAGTCAATGTTCATGTCTGTAATCCCAATACATGGTATTTAAATCAGGAGGATCAGAGTTCCAAGGCCATTCTGAGTTGCATAGTAAATTCTAGTTTGAAGCTATAAAATTATCTACCTGATGCTTGGCCTCAAAAAACAAAAACAAAATGAGAAGTTATATCTAACTCACTATTTGATACAATTGATACACACTAAAAAATTTAAAAGTTTTCTATATTAAGTCCTCTGAAAATTAATGTTAAATCACAGTTGTCTTAAATTCCATCTAATAAGTTAAGCATAAACTTTGGTGTCAGAACTGACTTCAAATTCCTACTTTTTACTTTTTATGATCTTAAAAACACACACATTCTATAGCCTCTGTGTGCCTAGTTTTCCCATGGGTAAATGAACCAATAATAACTTAAGTTATTGTTAACAATTAAATGTAAAATAGCACAATAGATTTTAATGCAATGTTTTTATTATTTCTTTAAGAATTTCATACAATGTAATTTGATGATATTCACCCCCTTCTCCTCCAACTCCTCCCAGACCCACCCCCAACTTCATATCTTCTCTTTTAGTCATTTGAGTGAATACATGGTCCTCAGTTGGTGGTTCCATTTTGGAAGGTTTAGGAGGTGTAGGCCTTGTTAGAAAATACGTCTCTGGTGATAAGCTTTAAGGGTTTAAAGATTTGTACATTTCTAGTTTGCTCTCTCTGCTTTGTGTGGTTAAAGATGCGAGCCCTGAGCTTCCTACTCATACCTGTGCTCTGCTACCATAAGCTCTTAACTCTCTAAGTCCAAATAAACTCTTTTTTTTTCTATGTTGCCGTAGGTGTAGTGTTTTGTCACAGAAAGAGAAGTATACCCACTAGGTCCATGTATTCCTATGTGTGGAATCATCACTGGAGCATGATCACATTATCAGGGGTCTTATTCTGAAAAACTGACTTACCCCACTCCAAAAACATTCAACTGTTCATAACTCCTCAGCTAGGACTGTATCTTAGGGTTTTATTGCTTTTTTCCTTTATTTTATTCCTTTATAAAGGAAAACATTTAATTAGGACTGGAGAAGGAGCTGAGAGTTCTATGTCTTGATGGTCAGGCAGGCAGGCAGAGAGAGAGTGACACTGGGATAGTTTTGATCTTCTAAACCCTCAGAGCCCACCCCTAGTGGCATTCCTCCTCCAACAAGGCAACACCTCCTCATATTGCCGCTCCCTATGGGCTTATGGGGACCATTTTCATTCAAACTACCACGGAGTGGGACTCATGAACCCCTTTCCACTCCAGCACAATCAATGTTAGTCAAAGTAACTATTTGTATATGCTATAGACATAAATTGAATCGTGATTAGCTTTAACCTGAAGGTAGATTTTCTATTCTGTTTAATTTCAATTAAATTTATTTTTGGTTGTTTCCCAGGCTGGACAAGAAAATGAGCCCTGTGTCCACAGTGTGGGAGAAAGAATTTATTGATTTCATTGATGTATAAACATGGTTGCTTATTTATCCAGCAAACACTTGTTTAATACCACAGACATTTCAGGCACAGGGATAACAGTAGCAATAAGTCATGTTTCTTGCAGTCAGAAGTTTTAGACCAGGAGACTGACAAATGAGCACAGACACCCTCACACAGGCTTTTGTTAATCAAGAAGACAAATGTGAGTATTTGATGGAGCATGAATATGGATCCAGTTCCCCTTCTGACATCCTCTTTCCTTGGTTCCACAGCCAGGGAAATGGTCCCCCAACCACCCACACAGACCCTCCCACATGTTTTTTTCTTTGACTGAGTGAACTAAGCACAAATTATTTTATATTTTTAAAAATGGACAAGTATCTTGAATCGTGGAATGCATTAAAATAATGTTTTCTACAGTGAAAGGATTTACTAGTAGTTTGTGGGATTAAAAAAATAGATATATTTATTTTTTGTTTGAGTATTTTGCCTGTGTGTATTTATATGCACACATTGCCCTCAGAAGACAGAAGACAGCATTGAATTCCTTGGAACTGGAATTATGGATGGTCATGAACTATTCTGTCAATGTTGTGACCTGAACAAGAGCAGTTAGCAGTGCTAACTACTGAACCATATCTCCAACCCTGTATCTGTAGGATTTTTGACCTAAACGTTCTCTGGCATTTTTTTCTTTTCAATCCACCATTTTTTGTTTTTCTCCCCCCTGATATTTTCTGTTTTGTTTTGTTTTTTAATGTCTGCTCATTTGTTTTGTGTCTGTGTGTGGGTACATGAATGCCAAGTCATGTGGTTGTCATGACTTGTATGTAGAAGTCAGAGGACAACTTGGGGAGCTCGGTGGTTTTCTTCCATCATGCAGGGCCTGGAGACTGAACCTAACTTGTCAGGCTTAGTGGCAAGAATCTTTACCTGTTGAACAATCATGTTGGCTCAGAAAGTGATTTTTTTTAAAGTTCCATATTAAAGAAATTAAACTTTATAAGTAGACTCATGCATATTGAAAATGCTGATAATTTCAATTAAATTGTGGTTTTTTTTTTTTTTCAGAATTCTCAGCCGTAATCCTCTTACAGTTGTGGAAGATCCCTACTTTTTTAAATTGCCAGCATTAAAATATCTGTAAGTATTATGATAAGCTTGCAAATCATGACTTCTATCCTTACTGACTTTCACCAGAGAACATTGTTTTTCATTTCTTATTAGTTGTTTAGTAGCACCATACACTGTTTTGATCATATTTATCCCTTTCCCGAATTCTTCCCAAATCCATACTCTATCCCTTCCCACCCAACTTTGTGCTCTTAGACTTTTGTGTGACTTTCCAGTGGAATATGATCAACTTACCTGAGGCCACACTTTTTAATTCTTTTAATATTTATTTATTATTATATGTAAGTACACTGTAACTATACACACCAGAAAAAGGCATCAGATCTCATTACAGATGGTTGTGAGCTACCATGTGATTGCTGGGATTTGAACTCAGGACTTCTGGAAGAGCAGTCAGTGATCTTAACCATTGAGCCGTCTCTTCAGCCTGAGGGCCACCCTCTTAAAGAAGGTTCTCCCTGTCTTAGTTGCTCTCAGTTTCTAGTAGCCTTTAGCTATGGCCACGACCTCATGCTCTACTTCCCTCTTTGTGTTGGAATTTTGTCTGCCTTGTCTTTGTATAAGTCTCTTACATACATGCTATCACAACTGCGATGAATTCATATGTGCAGCTTCCCTGATGTGCTTGGAAAACAATTTGCTTGTAGTTATTTCAGGGAATGATGACACCTCTGGCTATTACAATCTTTCTGCCCTTTCTCCTGCAATGACCCTTGGGCCCTAGAAGAGAGATGTGATATAAAATGTCCCATTTAGGACTGAGTATTCTGAGTATTCTGTAGTCGCTTATTCTCTGCACCTTGACCTCTGTGAGTCTCTGTGTTAATTGCCATCTATTCCAAAAAGAATTTTCCCTACTGAGGGCTGAGGGATATATTAATGTATGGGTTTAAAGATAAATCATTAGATTTAACTTAATGCTATGTCCTTTGGCAGAGTAACAATAGTAGTTTCTCCCCTAGGGTCTATGACCTTTCTAGTCACAGATTCATGCCCAATAATGTGCTAGCTATGGAATTCTGCTTGTGGAGCAGACCTTAGATTCCATCGGCAAGTGGTTGGTTGACATGTATGCCAGTATTGTATCAGTGACCATATGTTTCCAGGGCCATTGTCATTTTAGCTTGCAAGATTCATGGTTGAGTAAGACTGCGACTACTTTTATCCTCTGGTAGTATGTACAGCACCTTCCAGCACTATTATAGCCAGTAAATGTGAAGCTTCCAGTTGAATACTACTTTGATTTCTTCATATTCTGTGGCTTAAATATGTGGTATCTTCTGCAGTAAGGTATGACCATCAAGTTTTGGAACACATATACGATTACTTTAGGAATCTTCTGTAGTAGTATGTTTCCATACTACTACATTTTCAAAAGATTTTTAGTGTTAGTTATTCCACCTTATATTCTGTCTTCCACCCTGCACATCAAAGATTATTTTGTTTTAAGGATAAAAAAGTTGCCAGGTGGTGGAGGCATATCCCTTAATACCAGCACTTAAGAGGCAGAGGCAGGTGCATCTTTGTGAGTTCTAGGACAGCCAAAAGTACACAGAAAAATCCTATCACAAACAAAAAAATCACAGTTTTAGTTTTCACTATATGATTTTAAAATGCTAGTGAGGGGCTGGAGAGATAGCTCATTAGTTAAGAGTGTGTGCTACTCTTACAGAGAAACTGAGTTTGTTTTTTAGCACCCAGGTTGGCTGCTCATAACTGCCTTTGTCTCTAGCTCCAAAAGAATCTAATGCGCCAGGCAGTGGTGGCACATGCCTTTAATCCCAGCACTTGGGAGGCAGAGGCAGGCAGATTTCTGAGTTCGAGGCCAGCCTGGTCTACAGAGTGAGTTCCAGGACAGCCAGAGCTATACAGAGAAACCCTGTCTCAAAAAACCAAAAACAAACAAACAAACAAACAAACAAAAAACAAACAAACAAAAACAAAACAAAAAAAACCCCAAGAATCTAATGCTTATTTTTAAAAAGAAAAGAAAATGTAAAGTAGGTATTTATGGAGTAAAGGCAACATGAGAATGAGAAGAATTGTGTCCAGTGCCAACCAACGGAGTGGATGGCATGAGTAGTAACCTTAGGTAGAGTGAGTTCTGTAGAAGTTCTTCTAGGACTGGCTTCCTTACTCCTGAGCCAGGTAGTTTTATTGGAAAGCTGAAAGTTAAGTAAGCATGTGGTAAAATGGCTCCTCATGATATCTGGCTTTCTTTCTCCTCCAGGGACCTGGGGACCACACAGGTACAACTGACTACAGTTGAGAGCATCCTCATGAAGACTCTGGAGCTGAAACATCTGTAAGGTTTATCTTAGAATAATTTCACCCACTTTTTTAAAAAGTTTGCTTTATGCTAGTTTTTTGTTTATTATTTTTGAAATCAAGATTATTGATTTATAATTTTCATGCAGTTTAGTTTGAGTCTGCATAGTCATCTAAGCACTACTACATAGCTTAGGCAACTTTGCAGATTATTTCACCCTCAAAAGGCTTGCCATGGGCAGTGAAATGGCTCAGTGCATAACACCATGAAAACCCAGTGACCTGAGCTTCATTCCTGTAAACAACATTGATGTGGAAGAAGAGAGCCAACTCAACAAGCATGTCCTTTCCCCTCCACATAAGTGCTCAAACACATACATGCACTACACAATGATAATAAAAGTTCAAAGGCCTCTCATGTGCCTTTGCTCTCAGTCACTCCTCTCACCTGTTAATCTATTACTAGTCTTATTTCTGAGACTATAGTTTCCCATTTCCAGAACATCTCATAAATGACATCCCATAGTTTGTGGCCTTTTGGATCTGTCTTCTTTCACTCACCATGATCTTTAGCATCTCTCACCAACAGTGAGAATGGCAATTGCTCCATTCACCTGATCCTTATATTTCAGTTTTTAAAAGCATTCAACTGGATTGGGGGTGTAATTCAGTTGGTACTATGTTTACCTAGCATGCATGATGCCTTGGGCTTCATATGAACCAGACACAGTGGTGAATGCCTGTCCTCCCCAGCTCTCACAGAGTGGAAACAGGAAGATAAAATAGTGATATATGTTTGGCTACATAGATAGTTCTTGGATAGCTTAGGATAAATATTAAATCCCATCTCAACATCAAGAAAAAGTTGCCTTTCTACTGGCTGGTACCTAGTAGTGTCTGTGTCCTCATAATCTACATTGTATTCACTTAATAACTGCTATTGTGTAGTGTCTAGTTATACTCCAATGTGTTTTAGTGGTATGCATTTAAGCCTGTGTCCATATCAGGATCCCTTGTTTTTGTTCTTAATGAGTTTTGGTTTTAGTTTGTCTTTGAGACACAGGCTCTTTTTATATAGCTCAGGTTGCCCTTGAACTTGTCCTATCCTCCTGCCTTTGCCTCCTGATTTCTGTCTTTACAAACTTTGGCCACTATACCAAGTTTCTTAGCAAGGATCTGTTTTTTTTTCTCTATTTATTTTGTGTGCATGTATTTGTGCGCATGATTGTGTGTGGTGAGAATATTTCGTGGCACACCTGTGAAGGTCTAAGGATAACTTCCAAAAGTCTCCTTCCACTCTATGGGGTTTGAGTATGGCACATGCCCATACACACTAAGCAACCTTGCTGTGTTTATTTTTAAAAGTTTGTTTTCTGTACTCTGCGTACAAGTCTTTTGTCTCAGATATATGTTTAGTAAGTATCTTTTCTCTGCTTATGGTTTGTGTTTTCACTAATGAAGTGTCTTCTGAAAAGCACACATGTTTTTATGTTTTTATGTATGACACACTTAAGAAATCTTTGTCTGAGTTACCCAGTTTTGGAAGTGCAGCCCAAGTGGATAAGAACAACATTGGGGGTGAAAGTCTGGAGGATATCAGCCTAAAAACCACATAGAGGGGAACCAAGTAGTCATGGTTTGCATGCACTGGCCAGTGCTGTAGCCTGACCCTCACTGCAAAGGACCAGGCAGTGGTTAGCTGTCTAGCGTGGTCTCTTCTGCCACCCTTTCCTCTTGAGTAAGGTAGCACAAGTCCCTCCATAGTTCTCTCTCGGGTTGTAGGAAGAAAAACACTCAAGTGGATGTACAGTTTTGCAAATGATGTTTCTGAAGATTCTGTGGAAGCTGCTCAAGCCTGACAGGAGCCATGTGGTGCTGCTTTAACACTTTCCAGGTGCCTGTGGATATAGTTATTTATGCCTTCAGAAGAATTACAGCTAAGACTCATCTTCAGGGCAAGTGTGCCAAATGAGAAAGATGAGGACCTGGAGCAGAAATGTCAGCACTGTAGCAGCCTCCATGTGATAAGACACAGGAATGCATCGCTGGTGATGCCAAAGATGCAGAGTCAAAGCAACACAGTCAACACTAAGAGGGGCGCACACTACAGGCAGGGAAAGAAAGTAGAAAGAGCGGAAAAAGAATCAACAAAGGTAGAATACTAGTGTATTCCGAAGGACTCAGAGTTCTTACCATCTCTAGAGATAGTGCATGATCAGTGAGTCAGTCTCCAAGAAACTTGACACCCCTAATCAGCAGGAAGGCAATGTTAAAGATAACATTGCCCTTTTTTTATCCTTAAAAAACTCTCTTATCTAATGTTAGGGGATTGAAAGGGTGGAAAAAAGGACCCACAAAGCAGCAAAAGCTAGCTGTAAGTGGTGCCCAGTCATGGGGCTAGGCAGAACGGGAATTTTGGTTTTTTTTTTTTTATTGGATATATTCTTTATTTACACTTCAATTCCCTTTTCCTGGTTCCCCGCCCCTCAAAGGTCCCGTATTCCCTTTTTCCTCCCCCTGTTCCCCCCACACCCCTTCCCACTTCCCTGTTCTGGTTTTCCCCTAAACTGATGCATTGAGCCTTTCCAGAACCAGGGTCAACTCCTTCCTTCTCGGACATCATTTGGTATGTGGATTGTGTCTTTGGTGTTCCAAGATTCTAGGCTAATATCCACTTATCAGTGAGTGCATACCATGGGTATTCTTTTGAGACTGCGTTACCTCACTTAGTATGATGTTCTCCAGCTCCATCCATTTGTCTAAGAATTTCATGAATTCATTGTTTCTAATGGCTGAATAGTACTCCACTGTGTATATATACCACATTTTTTGTATCCATTCCTCCATTGAGGGACATCTGGGTTCTTTCCAGCTTCTGGCCATTATAAATAAGGCTGCTATGAACATAGTGGAGCATGTATCCTTATTACATGCTGGGGAATCTTCTGGGTATATGTCCAGGAGTGGTATGACAGGATCCTCTGGAAGTATCATGTCCAGTTTTCTGAGGAACCGCCAGACTGATTTCCAGAGTGGTTGTACCAAATACTATTTTTTTTCAAGACACCAGCAAAATTTATTGTGGCTGCTTCTGCTGAATATCCTCCACTCTGCTTCCAGAGGCAACTTTCTGCCTTTTTTCTTTTTCTTCTTCCTATAATTATGTTTCAAAAAAGATTAGAAGGAAAAAAAAGATTGGAAGAATGATTGAGCAACTGGAAAAATTGTGGGTGGAAATGGAAGAACCCGAGAAACAAAAGAAAAAAATGACTGAAATGGGAAGACCAAAGGTTCACTCTGCTCTCTTTTCTGAGAGGGTTGAGAGTTGTCTGTGCAACTGAAAAAACTGTGGGTGGAAGTGAAAGCACTTGGGAAGCCAGGAGTGCCATAAAAGGAGGAACAAAGGGGCACAGTTCTGGCTACTGAGCAAGACAACAGAAGCTTCCTGAAGGAGGAAAGAGGGAAAGACAGTGTGCCAGAGGGCAGTCAACAGGGCAGAGAAGAGCTGAAAAGGCCGAGGACAATCTAATCAAATAGCCAATTTCAGGAGAAAGGGTTAATCTCAAACCAACCATGCTGCAGCCTCAGAATGTGAGGACTGGTGGCCCCAGGGTTACAAGATCATCCCCATCAGTTTTCCTTGTAGTCATAGAGCATATGCCTACTAACAATAGGGAACAAGTTTATGATGAGATAGCATGGTATCCTATAGAAATGATAGGTCTAAGGTATTTTAAATATGCTATTCTTTCATATGAAATGACTTGCCATATCTAAAACAAATTCTAAACTGAATTAACTCAAAATAGAATTATTCCCCAAGACTGGAAGAGGTTGATAACAGCTCCACTAGAGACCCATCCACAATAGCAATGGCTATCATGGTGGAGGGAAGAAGCCACAAATATTGAACAGTGAAATAGAGTGAAGGGAACAACTATAGTAAAATACCAGTTACTGAGTGAAGGCCGTACTCTAATATACAAGAACAGATTCAATTTGATGATGTTACTATAGAACAGTCTTGCCTTGTGGCTTTAAGAGCTTGGGGCAAAGTTGAGGAGACTGGGAAAAGATCCATCTCATTTATACAAAGATTATACAAAGCCCTGGGGAAGCCTTCACTGATTTTTTTAAAAACAAAGATTAGTCTCAGCTGTGAACAAAGCCGTATCAAAGTGTAAATACTAAATATAAAAAGTTATTAGGCCATTAAAGTCTTGAACCTATAGACGAGTATATAAGGTACAGTCAATACTGGTTCTAAAGGTGCCATGCTAATATAATAGGTCAAGCTATAGCCAGAGGTCTCCAATACAAAATGTCT
This sequence comes from Apodemus agrarius, assembly GCA_964023405.1. Classification (NCBI taxonomy): domain Eukaryota; kingdom Metazoa; phylum Chordata; class Mammalia; order Rodentia; family Muridae; genus Apodemus; species Apodemus agrarius. Next base: position 90,422,891 of record OZ030015.1, on the reverse strand, counting down.
GGTGCTTCAGTTGTGGAAAATATGGCCCTTTGCAAAGAGACTGTGACCAAACTGCTAAAGGTCTCAAATCTCAATATGTCCAGTGTGTTAATTGTGAGAAATACAGTACTTTGCCCTGGAAAAGTGACCAAGGCAATGGTTTTTCTAAATATAAACCAGAAAGAAGGCCTAGGCTTCCAGGGATGTGCAGGTGATGTGACAAGGGTTATCACTGGATCAATGAGTGTAGATCCAAGAGATATCCAAGGCAAAAAAATGGAATGGAGGACCTAGCTTGAGGCCCTGCAGCAAAAAAGTACAAGCTGTTCTCCTCTTGTCAGCTAGGAAATAAGCAGGAAGTGCTGCTCTAGACTTAGCTACAGATAACAGATAAAGATTAGAACCAAGCAAGGTCTGGTGGCTAAGGTCTGAAAACCTTAGCCACCAGACTCAAAGAGCATTTCGTTCATTGAAAACGTCTCTGTTTATAATTTTCCAGCACACACATCACAGTTGATGGCTTAAAATAGAAGTAGGAAAATGTAGCAAGAATTTTAGAGTTTTGGTTTCTTGGAAAAACACAGAAATATTATGGGAATGTTTTTTTCATTTTAATCCCAGTTATGGGGATATGGGGCTGCTTCTCAGCAGCTGACTATGATTTGCCTTGTGCTCTAGCAGGGGTGTGATTTTTGCAGCAGCAGATAGTTTCTGCAATTTTGTGACATTTGGAATTCAGTGGGTATATAAAAGCCAGGGACCCGATAGGTTGTTGGGTTGTTAGTGGTTTGTCAGTTGCTGATTGGGTTGTTGGTTGGTTGGTTGTTGGTTGGTGTGGGTTGTAGTTTGTTAAGTCGTTCACAAAGAAGAAGCAACAACAACAAGAAATTGGATATCCTGACAGCAAAGATCAAACTTGCACCAAGGAACTCGACACCCCTAATCAGCAGGAAGTAGCCTAAGGGTAACAGCACCCTTTTCCTTTCTATTATTGTTTTCTCTCCACTATCTAGTGTTAGGGTGTTGAAAGGGTGAGGAATGGGTGAAAGAAGGAAGAACCCACAAAGTAGCAAAAGCCTGCTACAGAGAGGGGTGGCCTTGTTTGCTTACTACACAAGTGTCCCATAAGTCCTTCACTTCATCATCCACTGAAGGCAGGCAATCTTGGGCAGACTCTCATCCTGTTAGCCTCTGGCTTTGCATTAGATACTTCTTCCATAAACAGTCAGTATACCAGGTTGTATTTGCTTGACTGGAGAGTTCTTTTGAAGAAAGTGAGATACAAATGGAGGAGTAGGAAGATGAAGATGAGAAAGATGATGACCCAGAATGCTCTGGTATTGTCTCTTCAACATCCATACATTTCTAGGGAAAGAAAGAAAGAAAGAAAGAAAGAAAGAAAGAAAGAAAGAAAGAAAGAAAGAAAGGAAGGAAGGAAGGAAGGAAGGAAGGAAGGAAGGAAGAAAGGAAGGAAGGAAGGAAAGAAGGCAGCCAGTTGAGGACAGTGAGGAGCATTGCCCCTGTGTAGGCGGCCTCATGGATGGCTGTCCAGACTTCTAGACCAACTGTGGGCTTCCCGTGTTCTGCCTCTCAGAACATCCTGAAGACCTGATAGGCTGGGTCAAATCCACTCAAAAGATGACAGCACCTGGGGATACTGTACTGGGATCCTCAGTTTCCTCTTGTACAGCTGATGGCAGCCTGAGCACTCCTAGATTTGAAGAAACCCCATTCTGTTTCCAGCCTTTAAGTTTTTTGCCCCAGTGGCTTGCCCTGACACTCAGGAGGTAGGAGCTCTAGTATTGTTGGGCTTTCTTGGGCCTGCCAGCATTTGAATAATGGCACAGAGACTTATTAATTTTTATTATATCTTGGGTTACTAGCTCCTCTAACTTAGTTAACCCGACTATTCTAGTCCACATCTGCCTTGTGGCCCACTACATCTCCCACACTCAGTCCCAGCATCATCCCTTCTACCTCAATGGCATGCTGGCAAAACTTATCTCTCAGTCCTTCTCTATTGAGCCTCTTCTCTACCCAGAAGCTTCACTCTCACTTCCTGCTTCAGCTAGGGCCTTCAGCTCTTTATTTAGGCCAATCAAAAAGTGAGGAAAGAAGAGTGTTTACAAAACATGATACTGCTGAGAAGAAGAACAAGCCGGGCGTGGTGGCCACGCCTGTAATCCCAGCACTTGGGAGGCAGAGGCAGGCAGATTTCTGAGTTCGAGGCCAGCCTGGTCTACAGAGTGAGTTCCAGGACAGCCAGGACTACACAGAGAAACCCTGTCTCAAAAAACCAAAAAAAAAAAAAAAAAAAAAAAAAAAGAAAGAATAACAATACCCAAATCCAGTTTGTACTCAGCTGTCTGCTGGCACAGAAATCAACATTTGAATGCTACCCCAACATCACCTTTTTAGTCCAATAAATAAAAGGTTTTCCCTCTAACATCAATAAACTATTTATAATAAGAACAATTATGAGAACTATCAGGCAAGAATTACATTCACAATGTTCAGCCCATTTGTATTTGGCACCCTTGGAGAAAGCACTCTACCATATATCCTATCTTGGTGAATTCAAAATTTTGTACCTAAATAATTTTCTATCATAACTCACTTGTCAACATATTTTCAGACCTAAAAATGCTTGCTTGAATCTTAAACAACTTAAGCCTATATGTGAAACTATAACTATCTAGTCTTCAATCCTATCAGAGACCCGAGAAGGAATACATATTATCTGAGTAAACAGGAAATGCAGAGCAAGCAGCTTCTAAAACTATGGAAATGATAGAGACTGCTGACTGCCTGGGCAGTTACCCAAGGTTTCTCTGTAATGCTGGGACATCCAGTCTTTAGCTTGCAGGCCAAGAATATCTATTTGATAGACTTTTCTGTGAGGGAGGCCTTTTGAAGGAGTGTTCTAACCTTGTCTCTGCAAAGTTGGTCAATCAACTTCCCAGTGTCCTGCAAATCTACAGTTTGGACAGCATGCTGTCAGCAGTTGTGGCAAGGGCAGTGTCTTACCCAGTGGTTAGCTGTACAACAGCTGAAGCACACTCCATATGGAGGTTCTTTGGTGTCCATCCTCATCTTTGAGATAGATTAGGGCTGCTGCCAGGAGCGGATGTGTCGCACTGTCCTGAAAAGCTATTTTTTATATTTTTTTATTAATTATTTTTATACACTCCATATTTTATTGCCCACCCTGCCAACCCCTGTTCCGCATTTCATACCTCCTCCCTTCCCTCCTCCATCCCCCCACCCATCTCCCCCTACCTCCCACCCCACTTAACCTTTAAACTCCCTGGGGCTTCCAGTCTTTCAAGGGTTAGGTTCATCATCTCTGAATGAACACAGACCTGTCCTCTATTGGATGTGTGCTAGGGACCTCATGGTGTATGCTGCCTGTTTGGTGGTCCAGTGTTTGAGAGATCCGGGGGTTCAGATTAATTGAGACTGCTGGTCCTCCTACAGGGTCACCCTCAGCTTCATTCAGCCTTCCCTAATTCAACAGCAGGGGTCAGCTGCCTCTGTCCATCAGTTGGGTGCAAATATCTGCATCTGACTCTTTTAGCTGCTTGTTGGGTCTTCCAGAGTGCTGTCATGCTAGGTCCCTTTTAGTGAGCGCTCCATATCCTCAGTAATAGTCAGGCCTTGGGACCTCCCCTTGCACTGGATCCCACTTTGGGCCTGTCAGTAGACCTTCTTCCCCTTGGGATCCTCTCCATTTCCATCCCTGTAATTCTTTCAGACAGAAACAGTTATGGGTCGGAGTTATGACCAGGGGATGCCCCCTCCCTCATTTGAAGCCCTGTCTTCCTGCTGAAGGTAGGCCCTATAAGTTCCCTCTCCCTACTATCAGGCATTTCAACTAAGGTCCCTCCCGTTTAGTCCTATGAATCTCTCACCTCCCAGGACTCTAGTGCATTCTGGAGTGTCCCCCCAACCTCTTATCTACTGAGGTTGCCTGTTTCCTTTTTTTTTTTTCTGGCTTTCAGGTCTTCAGTCCTTTTCCCTCCCCCAAAGTTAAATCAGGTTCCCCTCTTCCCCTTCCCCCCCTCTCCTCACCCCATCCACTTTCCCTCCCAGGTTCCTCCCTCCCTCCCCACTTGTGATTGCTTTCTTCTCCCTCCCAAGTGGGACTGAGGTATCCTCACTTGGGCACTTCAGCTTGTTGACGTTTTTTAGTTCTGTGGACTGTATCTTAGGTATTTTGTACTTTTTGGGGGGGCTAATACCCACTTATTATACATACCATGCATGTCCTCACTGAGTATGACATTTTCAAGTTCCATCCATTTGCCTGTAAAACTCAGGATGTCCTCATTCTGAATAACTGAGTAGTATTCCATTGTGTAAATGAACCACATTTTCTGTATCCATTCTGTGTTCTGATATCTGGATTGTTCATCTTGTAGGTATATTTCCAAGAGTAGTATAGCCAGGTCTTCAGGGAGATCTATTTCCAATTTTCTGAGGAACCTCCAGATTGATTTCCAGAGTTGTTGTACCAGTTTGCAATCCCACCAGCAATGGAGTAGTGTTCCTATTTCTCCACATCCTCTCCAACATGTGTTGTCACCTGAGGTTTTGATATTAGCCATTCTGATTTGTGTAAGGTAGAATCTTAGGGTCATTTTGATTTGCATTTCTCTGATAACTAAGGACTTTGAACATTTTTTTAGGTGCTTCTCAGCCATTTGAGATTCTTCAGTTGTGAAATCTTGTTTTAGTTCTATACCCCATTTTTTGATTGGGTTGTTTGGTTTTTGGTGATTTTAGTTCTTTGTAAATTATTGATATTAGCCCTCTATCAGATGTGGGGTTAGTTAAGATTTTTTCCCATTCTGTAGTTTGCTGGCTTGTCTTATTGACTATGTCCTTTGCCTTACAGAAACTTTCCAATTTCATGAAATCTCATTTATCAATTCTTTTTTTCATAGATTCTTACACTTTATCTCCAAATTGCTTGCATAAAATTGACAATTAAATTTAATTGTGCCCAAATTAATCAGTTTTTATGTCTATCATAACATTAATACATAATTGAAAAACTGGATATGTTTTCTATTGTTTAACTTACTTTTTTAAAACTTTTTTATTTTTATTTTTTTATTTTCTATAATTGAAAAACTGGATATGTTTTCTATTTAACTTACTTTTTAAAAACTTTTTTATTTTTTATTTTTTATTTTCTATATTCTTTATTTACATTCCAGATGATATTTCATTTATCAATTCTCGATTGTAGAGCATGAGCCATTGGAGTTCTGTTTAGGAAGTTTCCCCCTGTGCCAATACATTCAAGGCTCTTTACCACTTTCTCTTCCATTAGATTCAGTGTATCTGGTTTTATGTTGAGGTCCTTGATCCACTTGGACTTGAGCTTTGTGCAAGGTGACAAATATGGGTCTATTTTCATTTTTCTACATACAGACCTCTAATTAGACTAGCACCACTTATTGAAGATGCTTTCTTTTATCCATTGTATACTTTCTACTTCTTTGTCAAAGATCAAGTGTCTGTAAGTGTGTTGTTTTATTTCTGGGTCTTCAATTCTACTCCATTGATCAATGTGTCTGTTTCTGTACCAATACCATGCAGTTTTTATCACTATTGCTCTGTAGTAAAGCTTGAGGTCAGGGATGGTGATTTCCCCAGCCGTTCTTTTATTGTTAAGAATTGTTTTCGCTAACTGGGCGTGGTGATGCACGCCTGTAATCCCAGCACTTGGGAGGCAGAGGCAGGCGGATTTCTGAGTTCGAGGCCAGCCTGGTCTACAGAGTGAGTTCCAGGACAGCTAGGACTACACAGAGAAACCCTGTCTCGAAAAACCAACCAACCAAACAAACAAACAAAAGAATCGTTTTTGGTATTCTGTTTTTTGTTTTTTTTTTGTTTTGTTTTGTTTTGTTTTGTTTTTGCCTTTCCAGATGAATTTGAGAATTGCTCTTTCCATGCCTATGAAGAATTGTGTTGAGATTTTGATGGGGATTGCATTGACTCTATAGATTACCTTTGGTAGGATGGCCATTTTTACTATGTTAATTCTGCCAACCCATGAACAAGGAAGATCTCTCCATTTTGTGAGACCTTTGGTTTCTTTCTTGAGAGACTTGAAGTCATACAGATCTTTCACTTGTTTGGTTAGAGTTATCCCAAGATATTTTATATTATTTGTGGCTATTGTGAAGGGAGTTGTTTCCTTAATTTCTTTCTCAGCCTGTTTGTGATTTGTATAAAGGAAGGCTACTGATTTATTTCAGTTATTTTTATATCCGGCCACTTTGCTGAAGTTGTTTATCAGTTGGAGAAGTTCTCTGGTAGAATTTTTGGGGTCGCTTATGTATTCTATCATATCATCTGCAAATAGTGATACCTTTATTACTTCTCTGCCAATTTGTATCCCCTTGATCTCTTTTTGTTGTCTTATTGTTCTATCTAGCACTTCTAGTACTATATTGAATAGAGATGGGGAGAGTGGGCATCCTTGCCCCCAATTTCAGTGGGATTGCCTCAAGTATGTCTCAATTTAATTTCATATTGGCTGTTGGTTTGCAGTAAATTGCTTTTATTATGTTTGGGTTTGAGCCTTGAATTCCTGATCCCTCTAATACTTTTAACATGAAGGGGTGTTGTATGTTGTCAAATGCTTTTTCTGCATCTAAAGAGATGATCATGTGAATTTTTCTTTGAGTTTGTTTATATAGTGGATTATGTTAATAGATTTTCATATATTTTTAAACCAACCTTGCATCCCTGGATGAAGCCTACTTGATTGTGGTAAATGATGGTTTTGATGTGTTCTTGGATTCAGTTTACAAGAATTTTATTGAGTATTTTTGCATCTGTATTCATAAGTGAGATTGGTCTGAATTTCTCCTTTTTAGTTGGGTCCTTGTGTGATTTAGGTATCAGAGTAATTGTGGTTTTATAGAAGAGTTAGGTAGTGTTGTGTCTCTTTCTATTTTATGGAATAGTTTGAGGAAATTTGGTATCAGGTCTTCTTTGAAGGTCTGGTAGAATTCTGTACTAAATCCATCTCAGAGCTTTTTTTGGTTGGGAGGTTTTTAATGACTTCTATTTCCTTGTGCGATAAAGATCTGTTTAAATAGTTTTCCTGCTTTTGATTTAACTTTGGTATGTGGCATCTGTCTACAAAAGCATCCATTTCTTCTAGATTTTCCAGTTTTGCCGAGTGTAGATTTTTATAGTAGGATCTGATGGTTTTTTTTTAAATTTCCTCCATTTCTGTTGTTATGTCTCCCATTTTGTTTCTGATTTTGTTAATTCAGAATCAATTTTGATTCAGATGTAATTTTGGATACTGCCTCTCAGCCCTCTAGTTAGTTTGGCTAGTGATTTATCTATCTTGTTGATTCTCTCAAAGAATCAGTTTCTGGTTTTATTGATTCTTTGTATTTTTTTTCTTTGTTTCTATTTGGTTGATTTCAGCCCTGGATTTGACTATTTCCTGCCTTCTACTCCTCTTGGGTGACTTTGCTTCTTTTTGTTATCATTGAGTAAAGATTGTTCAGTTTCCACATGTATGTCGACTTTCTGTAGTTTTTGCCGTTCTTGAAGACCAGCCTTAGGCCATGGTGCTCTGATAGGCAATCTGAGATTCACTGTGTCTCTGTTTAGTTTCTCTCACCAATGACCTGTCCATTGGTGAGAGCGGGTTGTTGAAGTCTCCCACAATTATTGTGTGGGGTTCACTGTGTGTTTTGAGCTTCAGTAAAGCTTCTTTTATGAATGTGGGTGCTCTTCCATTTGGGGAATAGATGTTCAGAATTGAGAGTTCATCTTAGTGGATTTTCCCCTTGATGAATATGAAGTGACCTTCTTCATCATGCTTGATAACTTTTGGTTGAAAAATCTATTTTATTGGATATTAAGATGGCAACTCCTGCTTGTTTCCTGGGACCATTTACTTGCAAGACCTTTTCCCATCCTTTTCCTCCAAGTTAGTGTCTTTCTTTGTTATTGAGGTATGTTTATTGTTTGCAGCAAAATGCTGGATCTTGATTGCATATCCAGTCTATTAGCTTATGTCTTTTTACAGGTGAGTTAAGTCCATTAATATTGAGAGATATAAAGAGAGATGACTGTTGGTTCCTGATATGTTTGTTTTTGTAGGTGGCTTTTTGTGCTTGTGGTTCTCTCCATTTGGCTTTGTTGTGAGATGCTTAATATCTTATCCATTCCTTGGTGCAGGTACCTTCCTTGTGTTGGAGTTTTCCTTCTAGGATCCTCTGCAGGGCTGGATTGGTAGATATATACTTTTTGAATTTGGTTTTGTCATGGAATATGGATTGGATTCCCTATCTATGTGTTCTCTTAGAGTCTGCATGACCTCTGACAAGGCTCTTCTGGCTTTCATAGTCTTTGTTGAGAAGTATGGTGTAATTCTGATAGGTCTACCATTGTATGTTACTTTACCCTTTTCCCTTGCAGCTTTTAATATTCTTTCTTTGTTCTGTGCAGTTAGTGTTTTGATTATTATATGACAAGAGGATTTACTTTTCTGGTCCCATTTATTTGGTGTTCTATAGGTTTCTTGTACCTTTATGGCCATCTCTTTCTTTAGGTTGGGGAATTTTTCTTCTATGGTTTTGTTGAAGACATTTTCAGGTCCTTTGAGCTGGGAATCTTCATTCTCCTCTATTCCAATTATTTTAGATTCAGTCTTTGTGTCCTGAATTTCCTGGATGCTTTGGGTTAGGAGTTTTTTTATGTTTTAAATTTTCTTTGACAGTTGTGTCAATCTCTTCTATGGTATCTTCTACACCTGAGATTTTCTCTTCTATCTTTTATATTCTGTTGGTGACACTTAGATCTGTAATTCCTGACCTCTTTCCTAGGTTTTCCATTTCCAGTTTTGCCTCCATTTGTGTTTTCTTTATTGTTTCTACTTCCACTTTTAGGTCTTGGTTCACTTTATTCAATTCCCTCACCTGTTCACCTGTGTTTTCCTGTACTTCTTTCAGTGAGTTATTGATATCCTCCTTAAAGGACTCTATTATCTTCATGAGATAGGATTTTAGGACAGGTTCCAGATTTTCAGATGTGTTGGTGTATTCAGAGTTTGCTGTGGTGGAAGTCCTGGTTTCTCCTAACCCATATTTTGGCTTCTGGTCTTGCATTTGCCTTTTGCCATCTGGATATCTCTGGTGTTTGTTGGTTTGAATGATTGTCTGGAGACTGCCTCTTTTGTCCCTGGGTTGCTTCAGGTCTCCCAGTAGGCCTGAATCCTTGACCTGTGGGGTCTTCCAACTGGGGGCTTCACAGGGGCAGAAAAGCTGCTGATCTGTTGCCCTGGTTGCAGTAGACCTCCTGGGAAGCCTTCAGACTGTTGGGTCTTGAGTGGAGCAGTCAAGTTGTTATCTGACTGCTCTGCAGCTGATCCTCAACTACTCTGAATGCAGTGTATCCTCAACTACCCTGAGTGCTGTGGGTCCTCAGCTGCTCTGAGTGCAGCAGGTCCTCTGGGATGGGTCAGGATATTGTGTCTTCAAGGGAGCAGACTACCTAGGAGTCTGCCCCAGCAGGAAGGATCTGGAAGAAGGCAGCCTTTTATTTTTAAAACATCTTAAATGCCATATTCTGTAGATCTCTGAAGTGTTTAAAGACCACCTATCTATCTAAAATATATCTGAATAGGTAAACATTCTATCTGCTTAACTTTGAAAACATAGACAGGAGGCTAAATAAAGATTATTTCTGTAATTAACTTAATTAGCACTTAACATGACTACAAGTAAAATTATTATATGTGACTATCTACTAACTTGCATTTCTTAATTATACTAAACAGTTTACAATAGTAGCTTTCAAAGCACTAGAACTTTACATTTTTAAGTGACAAAGAGTTAAAACATATATACAGTATGTTGTAACAAAAATATCCCTAAATTTCTATTTATAAACAAAAATCCATACCAATGTAAAATGCTTGAGACTTGTTGCTTTCTAGTTTAAAAGTAAATTCAATATTCTATTTTTTTGTTCTTTTCAACCCCTTTTTCCCTCTTTTTCTCCTAATACTGGATAGGAGAAAAAGAAGTATGAAGTACAGAAGGAGAAAGAGAGAAAGAGATCTCTGAATCTGACCTCCTTTAATTTATTTCATCCCTAAGACCATCAATAACTTGCAGCCCTTTAAACAATGACAAATATCCATCACCCACTGAATGACTAAAAACCACCCACCCCCACCTCTTGAGAATGGGGATGTCGTGTTCTTAAGATAGTTTCCCTATCTTGGGATGAAGGCAACTTTTGGGGAACCTAAGAAAATTGAGATATTGGCCAAATCCTAGGAGAACTAGCTATATCATTTCCTGTCCATTCTCTGTAAGATAGGAAAATGCAGGCTAACTGAAGTCCTGGATGGAACAGTCCGTGAGGCTGGGCCAATTAGCTAGTCACTTGAAGTTTTCCTGGATGCAGCAACTGAGGTAGTCTGTGGGGTTGGATCACCTGGGCTACTTGTTTTGTCTTTATTTGTGTCTGATCCTTTTGTTCTGAAAACACATAAACATCTAAAGAAAGTATACATTTCTGCATTAAAACTTGTATGGAATGGGATGCCCAATGAACATAAATCAGCTAAAAATGATTCTCTTTTCTGCTCTATGTTTAAGCAGGTGAAAGGCATCAAACTTTATATGTCTATTGGACTGTATAACCAGACTCTAATATAATCTCCATTTTGCTGTATAAAGGGATGACATGAAATAAGTCTCAAGGACTCTGTAGCCAGTAAGATTCATTGGCTACATGGAGATATTCTTATCTTAGCCAGTCTCAGATCTGTTCCCCAGTAAGGGAATTAGCATTTGTATAGCCTGTTTTATTGTTCTTCTGGGTCTCTTCTTTCATGTGTGCAGCCAGGATTTTCAGGTCTCTCCTAGTCAAATCTAATCTTTATTAATTTTGAAGGAATCTACAGCTTTTCACTTTCTGATGAAAAAAATCCTTTCCTCCAAAGTAACACATTTCCTGGTTTCCATTCTGAATTTAACACAGTCTTATAATATATGGACTGGTTTAATTTTGCAGTCCTTTCTTTTTTTCCTTTTCTTTTTTATTAATTAATTTATTTTTACACTCCATATTTTATCCCCCCCCCGCCGTCCACCCCTCTGCCTGTTCCACATCCTGTACCTCCTTCCCACCCTGCTGTCTCCATGTGGATGTCCCCAGCCCCTAACCCTCCTGACCTCTAAACTCCCTGAGGCCTCCAGTCTCTTGGATTAGGTGCATCATCTCTGAATGAACACAGACCCAGCAGTCCTCTACTGTATGTGTGTTGGGGCGGGGGGGGGGTAAGGGGGGCTGGTGTATGCTGCCTGTTTGGTGGGCCAGTGTTTGAGTGTCCTGATTAAATGAGGCTGCTGGTCCTCCTACAGGATTGCCCTTCTCTTCAGCTTCTTTTAGCCTTCCCTAATTCAACAACAGGGGTCAGCTGCTTCTGTCCATCAGTTGGGTGCAAATATCTGCAGCTGACTCTTTCAGCTGCTTGTTGGCTTTCGGAGTGTGGTCATGCTTGGTCCCTTTTTGTGAGTGTTCCATAGCCTCAATAATAGTGTCAGGCCTTGGGACCTTCCCTGGAGCTGGATCCCACTTTGAGTCTGTCTCTGGACCTTCTTTTTCCTCAGGTTCCTCTCCATTTCCATCCCTGTAATTCTTTCAGAGAGGCACAATTATGAGTCCGAGTTATGACTATGGGATGCCCCTCTCCCTCAGTTGATGCCCTGTCTTCCTGCTAGAGGTGTGCTCGATAAGTCCCCTCTCCCCACTGTTGGTCATTTCATCTAAGGCCCCCCTTTGAGTCCAGAGAGTTTCTCAACTCACAGGTCTCTGGTGCATTCTGAAGGGTCCCCCAACCTCCTATCTCCCGAGGTTGCTTGCTGGCCCTCAGAGCTTCAGTCCTTTTTCCTCACCCACTACCAGATCATCCCTGTCCACTTTCCTTTCCAGGTCTCTCCCTCCCTCCCTTTGTGTTCTCCTTCCCATGTGGGACTGAGGCGTCCTCACTTGGGCACTTCAGCTTGTTGACCTTTTTGAGTTCTATGGACTGGATCTTGGGTACTCTGTACTTTTCAACATCCACTTATTAGTGAGAATATACCATGCTTGTCCTTTTGGGTCTGAGTTACCTCAATCAGGATGATATTTTTTAGTTCCTTTCTAAAATCCAGTGTTTTCAGCAGCTGGACTACCTATCTTATTGACATTTTTAAAAGTTAAAAGTCAATAAAGCATTATTTAATCTATCTTTGGGAGATTGCATACCCCCTTCTGTTTTATGAGCACTTCTTTTAAATCCTGTTAGATCTCTCCACAACTGCTTCACCTGGAGGACTGTAAGGTATACTAGTAACTTTTTTGCTGGGGGCCTGGCTGTCCTTAGGACAGGTGCTGAAGTGAAATACAACATTGGACACATGTCGTAACACTGATGGTCTCTAACCTTGTAAGAAATGTTACTCTTTCTTACTGTTCTGTGCTAAAAACTTAACTCTTTCTCATTGCTCTGTGCTTCATTAAGCACTGGGGAAAATTAACTCTTTATCTCTCTTATTTACTTTATATTCTCTGTGCTTGCATAAGCATTGGAAAACTTAATTCTTACTTTATAATTTTTTGGCAATTAGCATATGCTGAATAGCTCCAGGAAATTCAGTAGAGGATTTATTGCTAAGGATCCTTTCTCTCTTGCCCAGATGCCTCATCTCTCACTGGCCAGGCAAGAGGGAGGCTTGGAGCAAATAACTTTTAGTGAACCAGGAAATGAAGTCATGCTCGCAGAAAGAAAAACTTTTACACAGGCAATATGTACAGAAATACACACATTTATACACAGAGACATTCACAATTTTTATCCGGCCAGACTACCTGTCTCATCAACTCCACAAATGTTCATGCATACTTATATACATACACATATAATATATGGTTGGTAGATGGAGCAAAAGCCCTCATGAGTAGGTATCATTATCCGTGAGGAGAAACCTTCTGTTAAGAAAAGCCCTGTCTCATGGTAAGAAAAGCTTGCCTGCTCTCTCTGCTTTCTGCTCTCTGCTCTCTTATTACCATTGTTCCTTGTTTTTGTACTTTTTCAAGATACATGATCACGCGGTATATTAAGCACCTTTTTAAAAAGTTAACAAATTCAAACATAAATTCAAGTCGGAAATCGAATAAGAAGTTACAGCAGAGATGTTTACATGTGTTTTCATTAAGACTAATTATCTAATTAAATGTTCATTTTCTGTCACTCCCAGGTTTGGTAAGTTTAAAACAATGATTCTTTTTTAAAAAACATTTTTTTATTGAAAGGGGAAGTAAAAACACTTTATGATAAAATTAAAGATTTACATGGAAAATATTCAGATAAAATAGAAGAGATACATAGAAAAACACATTAAAATTGAAAATTTTCATGGAAAATTAAAGAGTAAAGTGGTAGACATGTAAAACATTGATAAATTAATTGAAATATGAAATAGAAACATTTTATGATAGAATTGAAGATTTACATGGAAATATTTCTGATAAAATTGTAGAAAAAATTTTAGTTGTTAAAATTTTTAAACATGTTAGAATTGAAGATTATCATGGAAAGTTATATATAGATGTAATAATGGTAGGCATAAAAGTATTCCTAAGTTGATTGAAAGTGGAATTATAAACATTTTCTAATAAACTTGAAGATTTACATGGAAAATATTTCTGATAAAATTGAAGAAATATATAGAAAAATATGTTAAAATTAAAGATTATCATGGAAATTATACAGATAAAGTGATAGACATAAAGATAATTCTAAGTTGATTGAAGGTGTAATTATAAACATTTTCAGATAAAATTGAAGATTTACATGGAAAATATTTCTGGTAACATTCAAGAAATATATAAACAAACACATTAAAATTGACTCATGGAAATTTTTACATATATGGTAGATATAAAAACTTTCTAAATTAATTGAAGGTGGAATTAGGAACACTTGTGATAAAAAAGATTTACACTGAAAACATTTCTGATAAGATAGAGGAAATATATAGAAAGACATATTAAAATTGAAGATTATCATGAAAAATAATGCAGATAAAATGGTAGACATAAAAAACATTACTAAATTAATTAAAAGGGGGAATTACAAACATTTTCTGATAAAATTGAAGATTTACATGAGAAACATTTCTGTTAGTCTATGTCTTTTTATTGGGAAGTTGAGTCCATTGTTGTTAAGAGATATTAAAGAATGGTGATTGTTGCTTCCTGTTATTTTTGATGTTATGTTTATGTTTGTGTGGGTATCTTTTTTGGGTTTGTTGGAAGATTACTTTCTTACTTTTTCTAGGGTGTAGTTTCACTCCTTGTGTTGGCATTTTCCATCTATTATCCTTTGTAGGGCTGGATTTGTGGACAGATATTGTGTAAATTTGGTTTCATTATGGAATATCTTGGTTTCTCCATCTATGATGATTGAGAGTTTTGCTGGGTTTAGTAGTCTGGACTGACGTTTGTGTTCTCTTAGGGACTGAATGAAATCTGCCTAGGATCTTCTATCTGTCATCGTCTCTGGTGAGAAGTCTGGTGTAATTCTGATAGGTCTGCCTTTATAAGTTACTTGCCCTTTTTCCCTTACTGCTTTTAATATTCTTTGTTTAGTGAATTTGGCGTTTTAATTATTATGTGCCAGGAGGACTTTCTGGTCTGGTTCAGTCTGTTAGTTCTGAAGGCTTCTTGTATGTTCATGGGCATCTCTTAGGTTAGGGAAGTTTTCTTCTATACTTTTTGTTGAAGATATTTACTGGCCCTTTAAGTTGGAAATTAAGTTGGAAATTTAAGTTGGAAATTGCAGGGCTTGCTTTCCTTTGTGCTATCACTGGTGAGAAGTGGGACCAGCTCTTCAGAGCAGCTCTGCCAGTGAGGGGCGGGGTCAGTTCTGCACAGCACCTGGACATCCCTGTGGTCCTTTGCAGCTGCCCAGACCAGAGGCATCTCTATGATCTCTAGGATAATGAGTCATGAACATAGACCCCTGATGCTGCATGGTCATGGACCCAGACATGGTCCTCAGTGGCCTTCAGTTCTTCCTATGGGGTTGGGACTTCAGTGGCCTCAGGGGGCAGGACTGGCCATTCACAACAGGCTCCTCCTCTCCACCCTCCCATCTCCAGTTCCATCTCTCTCCATAATGCTCAAACTGCTCATTTCTCTTTCTCTCCCATCTGTCCACCACATACTTGCATATTGTAGTGGTTTGTGCTATAGATGGGACATCCTGCTTTCTATCTTAATGCGATTATCCCATGACACATGAGAGTTTACACAGCCCTAATTGCAGCCCTTTCTATAGAAGACTCAAAGTTTACTTGTATAAATTTAGGAATTCTATAGAATCATTATTAGGAATTGTAAAACCATCAGTTTGTCTACATAGCATTGCAACAAGAAAGTACATCTTCTTTGATGGCAGAAAATCTGCCCAATAAGAGGGGGCTGATGTCCAGGAATAATTATATTAATTTAATAATGACAGGAAAGGCATATCACCTGCAATAATCAGTTCTGAGATGAGATCTGTAAAGGCCCTGCAAACTAGAGTTCATCTGTTACTATATTTTTCCAAACCAATTACCCAGAAAAAGAAATCTCAACTCAATCAGTAACAATACAAGCTATAAGCCTAGATTGGGCAGATCTCCCACTACACTACTCTATTTCCATCTATATTATCCCATATAACTTTGTTTCTCCAGGCTATGAGCTTCTCTCCAGCCTCTCCATTGATCCTCCATAGTTCCTCCCCCTTCCTGTCGATCCTTTTCTCTTCCTCCAAACTCTCAGCTCCTCCTCCTTCCTCATGCCCAGTTGTTGGCTCTAGCCTTTATTTGAAAAGTTAAGGTGGGGAAGAGGTTCACAAGGCACTTGTATACATGATTAACAACCCATCTGCACCCCCTCCCAGGAGTGGAATTAGCATCAAAATACAAGCCCAGGGCTACCTGCAACATTCACCCATTACAGACCATGCAATACAGTATGTCATCTCCAGAATGCCACTTGTTTGCCTTCAGTCTTTCCTAAATGGCTCTTGACAATGTTTTATGTTATAACATTTAAAGATTTGTTGCATTTTACTAGATATATATGCCAGAGCATTATCAGTTTTAATCTATAAAGGAATCCCTAATATAGCCATCACGTCTAATAAATGTGTAATTACAGAATCAGCCTTTTGAGAATTTGAGGCAGGAGCCCATTGTATTCCTAAATATTTGTTAATTGTATGATATACATACTTCAAAACTCTGCAAAATGAAACAATCATCTGCCAAATTACATTAATTTAGTTACTTTTAGGGTTACTTCTGGTAGGTAATGGTGATTTTATAAAGAACAAGTAGGACAATTCTTTATAAATTTCTTGTCAAGTTAGAGGAATGTTTTTCTTTAAACTTCTATTATTTACATGATGTCTTTTATGAAAAATTGAGGCCCCTAAAAATTCACTATTAATAATAGTTCTGTTTCTTCATTTCCTAATGCCAATGGTCCTGGCAAACCTATATCAGATCAAATACATATATATATATATATATATATATATATATATATATATATACACATATATATATACACATATATATATATACACATACATACATATGATGATCTTTGTTTCAAATTACTTGATAGATGTTTAAATTTAATTATGATTTTCGAGTGAAAGAATATGGACTTTGAATTATTTTACTTATATGTAACAGAAACTTTTATTTGCAGAGGTAATTGTCATCTCTGAGGCTTGCTGCCTCAGTTTGCTGTCCTAGACCTAGTCCTGGAAGCTTGTAGCCTCTGTACAATCTTATCTAGGCCTAGAATATTTTCAGCCTCTGAGACTTGCTGCTCAATAAGTTCAAACTTTTTTTTCCTGATCTCTGGCTGGCTGATTCAACTCAGCTGTCCTGGTTCAAATCCCTTTCCAAGTTGAATGTGATTCAATCTTCTGTCTCTGTCTCTGTCTCTGTCTCTGTCTCTCTCTCTCTCTCTCTCTGTGTGTGTGTCTCTGTCTGTCTGTCTGTCTCTCTCTCTCTCTCCCATCCCCCCAGTCCTTCCCTCTCTCGCTCTCCCCATCCATCCATCCCTCTCACGAATTGTTCTGCTTGACCTCATACTAACTTTTACATTCTGTTCTAATCTCCTGGCTCCTTCTCATTTTTCTTCACTTGTGTATAGCTTGTTCTCTCTCTACAACCCATCACTGTCCCAGTAAAATGGCATCCTCCTCTTCCTCCTCTCCTCTCTGCACTACTCCCTTAAATAGCTTCCCCTTCCCCCTCTCTTCTCATGAGAGTTGGGCAAATCTTATTCAGCAAGTCTTTCTCTGATTTATCACTTCATCTGTGACTCAGCTAGACATCACTTTCAAAAATGGCAGCTTCCTTCTACAAACCGACTTTACCTTAATTGCTTGGGATTAAAGGTGTTAAGTAAGGGCATGTCCATATTCCAGCCAGAGAGATTAAAGATGTGTATAAAGAGCTTAGTCACACCACAATAACACAATCTAAGGGTTCACAACATGACCAAATATCTTGCAACACTTATATTTTTCTGACTTATAACCTGCCATTCCTTATTTATTGGCATCTGTCTATAAGGTAGGAGCTTTAGAAATTGGTATTCCTCTCACTATGTAAGGAATAATCCAATTAGTTCTTTTTATAACCTGAAGTTGCTTACTTTTGGGGTATTTGTTATTAATTTCTCTCCCCCACAAATCACTGCAAACTCTTTTCCAATCTTCATCATTACCCAATAACAAGGTAATTTTAGTATTAGTATCAGGCACTACAATCTCTGCTGGGTCTGTTCCTGCTAACTGATGGTCTTATTCTCCATTTTACAATCAAATCAGAAACATTTTTAATATAGGTTTTAAAGTTTTTATTCTGTTTATATGCCAAAATATCCATTCTAAGATATTTTCTCTTTTTATAAAAATTTCTGTTGGAAGCATGAGTAAAAGGCAGAATAACTAAAATACAGTCCAGGTTTGAAACTAAGTGCTCCACATGTGCATCCTGTAATTTCTTTTCTACCAAAGCCAATTCCTTTTCAGCTTCAGCTGATAATTTTCTTGGACTATATAAGTCTGAATAATCTTGTAAGGCTTTTAATAAACTACTTAGCTTTTGAGTAGTTAATCCAATTGTGGGACTTAGCCAATTAATATTAAATATAAAAATCCAAACAATTTTTCTTTTTAAATCATTAAGGGTTTGCAATTGGTCTCTTTTGATCTGTATCTTCTGTGGCTGGATTTTTTTTTTTTGCAGAACTATCTTATATCCTAGATAGTATATAGAATCTCCTCTTTGTAGTTTTTCAGGAGCAATTCGTAATTCCCAACAAGGTAAAATTCTCTTTATCAATATTTTTTTCCTAAGGTATCTGAATCTGAATCAGGTAGCAATATATCATCCACATAATGATAAATTATAGATTGAGGGAACTGTTTATGAATTATTTCCAACTGCTATTGCACAAAATATTGACATAAGACTGTTTTACATCACTTGTGGCAAGACCTTACATTGATATTTCTTGGCTGGCATGGCATGATTAAATGTGGGCACAATGAAAGGAAATCTTTCTGTATCTTATTTCTCAAGGGGTATTGAGAAAAAATTGATCTTTTAAGTCAATCACTGTAATAGGCCATGCCTTGGATAACAAAGAAGTTAAAGAGATTCCAGGTCGTAAAGAACCCTTAAGCTGATGAGTTTATTGATTGCTCTCAGGTCTGTTAGCATACTCTATTTTCCAGATTTCCATTTAATGACAAATATAGAATTCCAAGGGTTTCTGTATGTTGAGCCTCCAGTTGCTCTTGAACCAGCTGTTTTAGTACCTGTAACTTTTCTTTATTTAAGGGACATTGATCTACACAGACAGGCTGGTCAGTTAACCATTTTAATGGTAGGGTAGTTGATATTCTATCAGCAGTGGCTCTCCTTATCAATTTGGAGAGCCAACCTCTGTTGTGTCCTGTTTATGGAGTTTAGGCAGTCTGTAAGTGTCTTTGATAATATTTTCCAATATCTTTCTCAGGAACATCTCTCTTATACAGCTTGTTGTTGAAGTTGGAGAAATGTTAATCAGTGCTTCCAACTGTTGTAATAGATCTCTTCTCCATAAGTTTATGACTATGTCTGCTTTATGGCTTTATTTAAGGGCCCTATATGGGTTTAATTTTACTATGTGACTTCTGGTCCTATGCATTTTAGACTTTGTTTTACCTGAGACAATGTCCCAATTCCTAAGAACTGTGTAGATACTTTTCATAGTGGCCAAGTTTGGTTCAAGGAATCTTGTGATATTATTGGTACATCTGGTCCTGTATCCACTAGACCTTTAATTTTAATTATATCTCATTGTAATTTCAACCTTAGTCTCTTTTCATTTCTAACAATTTGCCAAAATTTCTGTTTTTTGCTATCTTTAGAATCTCTTGTTCTATCTACAAAAGCTGCTTGATTTCTGTTAAATGGTTTAATTAAGATTTGAGCAGTGTTGTTTTTCCTGTCAGGTTTTAATTTTTCTACTCAGTTTCTAGCAGTTTTTCCTTTGCTGATGGGGAAACAGATAATTCATATTGTCTTTTTGCCACACCCTGAGCAAAGCCCCTTCGTCATTTTTCCAAAAATAAGGAATTGCCTCAAGTATCTGTGGATGATCTACATTCATAGCCCTGTAGATTCCTTCCACATCTTCTACATATCCAGAAAACTTGCTGAATTGTCATTAGAGAAAAAATTATCCTTAGGAACTGTTTGTCTACAGTTTTTTAAAGAAATGACCTGATCTTTCATAGCGACAGTAATGGACATTTTGAGTTCTTATGTCTTTGTAATTGTCCAACCATAACTGAATTGTGAACTTTAGATTCAATATCTGAAATAGTTTTAATCCATTCATAAACAGGTGCAGATCTGGCCCTTAATGGTCTAACAGCCCTTTTGCATTCAGCATTAGCAATTTCAAAATCCAAAGATTCAATTAAAATTCGTTAGCACTTGGATCTGATATTGATCTATTTAGAACTGAAGTTATCTTTGTAAAAGCCAATAAACGATTCATTTAAACCCTGGGCTATCTTTGTAATTGATTCAGATACTTGTCCCAAACAGTTACAGCTACTGTATGACATTGTTCTAAGATGGCATCATCAAACATAATCTGCACTCTTAATTCAGAATATTGACCTTTACCTAGCAACTGATACTTGACAATATTGATGCCTCTAGTCTGGGTTTTGTTGCTCCATAACTGAAGCCTCATCTTTCCACCATGTCAGCCATTGTAGTTGAGGGTCATGTTCTAAGATAGCTGACATCAACTTTCTACAGTCTTTTGGAATTATACAATTTTGTGTGGCCCAATTATTAAGTATCTGTCTTACAGAGGGTGAATATAAACCATAGGGCATTACTACTTCTTTAAATCTTTTTAAGACTCTGTAAGACAATGGTCTTCCATCCATATACTTAAGCCCTTGTAGATTTCTCTCACCTGGAGCTAATTGTCTTATTGTAGCTGGAAGAATCATTATAGCTTTCTAATGGGGTTGGACTGCCACTTTTCAGTCTTGTCACAAGGTGGCACCATAGACTTCAGATTGATTCGTCTGAAGATTTGTTCTATTGCTTGTAACTTAGCATGGATTTATTTTTTCAGGCCTCTCCTTATCTAAATTCTTATATAAGTCCTGATCTTTCTTTTTTTCATTACTTTATCTATTCACTTTACATCACTATTACAGCCCCCACAGCAGCCTCTCCCCCCATACTTCCCTTTCCTCCTCCCCACCCACCCCCGTACCAACCCACCCTGACATATCAAGTCACTGCAAGGCTAGGTGCATCCTCTCCCACTGAGGCCAGACAAAGTGGGTTAGTTAGGTTAATGGGATCTACAGGCAGGCAATAGTCAGGAACATCCCCCATTCCAGTTGTTGGTGACCTGCATATATACACATATATATGGGTCTAGCCCATGATTGCTCTTTGGTTGGTGGTTCAATCTCTAGGAGCCTCTAAGAGTTCAGGTTAGTTGACTCTGTTGACCTTCTGGTGGAGTTCCTATCAGTTTTAGGTCCTTCGATCATTCCCCCCAACTCTTCCACAAGACTCTCCAAGCTCCATCTAATATTTGGCTGTGTGTCTGCATCTGTTTCCATCAGCTGCTGCATCTCAGAGGACAATTATGCTAGGCTCCTGTCTGCAAGCATATCAGTATCATTAATAGTGTCAAGGATTATTTGCTGCCCATGGGATAGGTCTCAAGTTGGACCAGTCAATGGCTGGTCATTCCCTCAGTCTTTGTTCCATCTTTGTCCCTGCATATCTTGTAGGCAGGACATATTTTGGGTCGAAGGTGGGTTGTGTCCTTACCCCTGCACTGAAAGTCCTGCCTCACTAAAGGAGGTGGCCACTTCAGCTCCATATCCCCCACTGATAGGAGTCTCATCTAGAGTCACCTCATAGACTCACTGGAGCCTCCCCCATCTCAGATCTCTGGCACTTCTTAGAGATGACACTCCACCTACCCACCACCAGTTTCCATTCCCCCAAGCCCTGCTGTCTCTACACATGACTCCCCTGCCACATTCCTCTCTCTCACCTTGTTCCCTCCCTCCATCTACCTCCAATATCTATTTTATTTCTCCTTCTGAGTAAAATTCAAGCATTCTCCTTTGTTCCCTTCTTGTTATTTGGCTTCTTGGGTCTGTGGATTGTAGTGTGGTTATCCTGTGCTTTGTGACTAATATCCACTTATAAGTATGTAAGTAAGTATACATACCATGCATGTCTGTTTTGGTTACCTCACTCTGGATGATATTTTCTAGTTTCATCCATTCGCTTACACATTTCTTAATGTCCTTGTTTTTAATAGTGGAGCAGTATTCTATTGTATAAATGAACATTTTTTATCCATTCTTTGATTGAGGGATATCTGGGTTGTTTCAAGTTTCTGGCTGTTAGAAATAAAACTACTATGAACATAGTTGAGCAAGTGTCCTTGTGGTATAGTGGATCTCCTTTTGGGTATATGCTCAGGTGTGGTATAGCTGGGTCTTGAGATAGAACTATTCCCAATTTTCTGAGAAAATGCCAAGTTGATTTTCAGATTGGTTGTACAAGTATTCACTCCCATCAGCAGTGGAGGAGTGTTCACTTTGCTCCACATCCTACCAGTATGGTTATAAGGTGAAATCTCAGATGTTTTGATATGCATTTCCCTAATGACTAAGGATGTTGAACATCTCTTAAGTGCTTCTCAGCCATTCAAGATTCCTCTGTTGAGAATTCTCTATTTAGCTCTGTACCCCATTTTAAATTGGGTTATTTAGTTTTTTTTCCCCATATGAAGTTGAGACTTGTTCCTTCAAGGTCTGTAAAGAATTGTGTTGGAATTTTGATGGGAATTGCATTGAATCTGTAGATAGCTTTTGGTAAGACGGCCATTTTTACTGTTAATCATACCCATGCTCATGATATCTTCAGTTTCTTTCTTCAGAGACTTGAAGTTCTTGTTATACAGGACTTTCACTTGCTTAGTTGGAGTTACACCAAGATATTTTATACTATTTCTGGCTATTGTGAAGGGTGTTGCTTCCCTAATTACTTTTTTCAGCCCATATATTGTTTGTATAAAGGAGGGCAACTGATTTTTTTTAATTGATTTTGTACCCAGCCACTTGGTTAAAAGTGCTTATCCGCCATAGGGGTTTTCTGGTTTCTGGGAGCCCCATTTCTCTCTCTCTTTCTGGAATGCAGTGTCTGGAAGGAAAGTATTGGGCATTGGGATCATGCTAATAGCAGCCAGGCCCAATGACAGCGTCAGGCAATTTACAGTGTCAATATGACTGACAGAACAAAACTTAAATATCTGGGGCTGACAAGAATTCCCAGCAAGAAACTCTGAACTCTTCTCACTCTTAAGTGTACACCCATATATGCAAATAGACAGATGAACATTTGGTAATTAGTTCCTGCTGGCAACAGCAGGTAATTAAGTAAAGATAAATTGTTAGAGTTCCTTTTCTATTGCCCAGAAGCCTCGACTCTCACTGGCTAGGCAAGAGGGAGGCTTGAAACAATTAATTTTTAGTGAACCAGGAAAAGAAAGTCATACTTTCAGTAAGAAAAACTTACACAGGCATTATGCACAGAAACACACACATTTATCCATACACATAGACATATTGGGCCCAACCACCTATGTCATCAACTCCACAGATATTAATGCATACTTACATACATGAACATATACTTTTACACACACACACACACACACACACACACACACACACACACATTTGGTAGATGAAACAAAATCCCCCAAGAGCAGGTTTCATTGAGCAAGTACCAGTGCAGAAAGAACTCTCATTCTGGATGAAAAATAAGCACCAACCTTTATTGCTCATAGAAAGAAAATGCTTCTGTCTTTTTGTTGTTTGAAAAAGTCCTGTCCTTGTCAGTAAGAATAAACCTGCTCTTAAGAAAAACCCTGTCTCCCATGGTAAGAAGAAGCCTGCCTGCTCTGTCCTGCTCTTTCTGTTCTGATGTCTCTCTCTCTCTCTCTCTCTCTCTCTCTCTCTCTCTCTCTCTCTCTTCTGTCCAGCTTGCTCTGCTTGTGGCCTTCTGCATCTGCTTCTCTGTTCTCTTTGCTCTCTGCTTTGCTGCACTGTTATCCCTTTCCCACTCCCTCTTCTCTCTATACTCTGCTCAGCATTGCTCTGCTTCTATTCTCCTATCCTGCTTCTGCTCTCTTTTATTCTTCTTATCATTCCTAGTTCTTGAACTTTTTCACAAGAACAGATCACATCGTGCTCCAGGCATTTCTTTCAAATGATCACAAGTTCAAACATAGATTCACATACAAAATTGAATAAGAAGTTACAACAGAAATGTTTTCATGTGTTCCCATTAAGACTGGTTATCTAATTAAATATTCATTATCTGTCTCTATCTCCACAGGTTCATTAAAAGTTTAAAACAATAATTCTTATGTCTTAAGTTAGCATTGTTTTGTCAAGAGGCAAATCATGTGCCTTGTGTCTCATTAGTATTGAAGTTTTATATAGATAAATCTAGTCAAAATTTTATCTTTTGTTCTTGTACCTACAATAAATTGTTCATTCTCATTTTATGACCTTTATTTATCAAGAGGTTTTCAACTAGCCTAAAAGGAATGGCTTCCTTTATCATAAATCTGTTTCAAGCCTGCTTTCTATCTTAGTGCAATTAGCTTGTGACACATGAAGGTTTACAGAGCTCTAATTGCACCTTTCATATTACAGGGGGCTCAAAATGACTTGCATAAATGTAGGGATTCTATAGAATCATTATCAGAAATTATGAAATCATCAATTTGTATACATGATTCACTTAGTTAGGGTTTCAGTTCCTGCACAAACATCATGACCAAAAAGCAAGCTGGGGAGGAGTAAATTCAGCTTATACTTTCCACACTGCTGTTGATCACCAAAGGAAGTCAGGACTGGAACTCAAGCAGGTCAGGAAGCAGGAGCTAATGCAGAGGCAATGGAGGGATGTTACTTACTGGCTTGCTTTCCCTGACTTGCACAGCTTGCATTCACATAGAACCCAAGACTACCAGCCCAGAGATGGTACCACCCAAAATGGGCCCTCCCCCTTGATCACTAATTGAGAAAATGCCCCACAGCTGGATCTCATGGAGGCATTTCCTCACCTGAAGCTCCTTTCTCTGTGATAATCCCAGTTTGTGTCAAGTTGACACAAAACCAGCCAGTACAATTGACCCCTTGTCAACTTGACACACAAACACAACACTATTAAGCCTCAACCCTTACTTTCTTATTCGTCTCCAAGATCTAAATAAAAGTCCCACAGTCTCTGCAAATTCTTAAAATTTCAATCCCTTTAAAATATCCAATCTCTTTAAAAATTCAAAGTCTTTTTACAATGAACTGTGGGCTCCACTAAAATACTTTCCACTTTCTTCCTTCAAGAGGGAAAAATATCAGGGCACACTCCCAATCAAAATCAAAATCAAACTCCAACTGTTCAATGTCTGGGATCCACTCATGATGATCTGGATTCCTCCAAGGGCTTGGGTCACTTCTCCAGCTCTGCCTTTTGTAGCACACTCCTTGTCTTCTAGGCTCCAGCTGCCTGTATTCTACTGCTGCTATTTTTGCTGGTCATTCATTGTACTGTCATCTCCAAAACGTAACTAGGCTTCACCAATAGCCTCTCATAGGTTCTCTTCATGGCCTGCCTGAGAGACTGAGGTTACTAGAAAGCCTGGTCTGCCCTGTGGCTGGGACCTTTCTCAGGCCCTAAGCTTGAATTTACATGCCTCCACATGGGGCACCAAATATTTGAATAATGACACAGAGGCTTATTAATTTTTATTATACCTTAGGCCTTAGCTTAGGCTATCTCCCAGCTAGCTCATCTAACTTAATTAACCTTTTAGTGCATGTCTGCCACGTGACCCCATTTCCTCTCTTACTCAGTTCCAGCTCTTGTTCCTTCCACCTCCATGGCATGCTGGTGAATCTTATACTTCTCTACCCTTCTCCATGAGATCCTCTCTCTGTCCGGAAGGTCTGCCCACCTTTCCTGCTTCAGCTATTGGCCTTCAGCTCTTTATTAAGCTAACAAAAAGGTGAGGGAGGAAAGGTGTCTACAAAATATAATACTGGTGATGAATCTTAAGAATAACAGTACCAGAATCCAGAAATCGACATTTAAGGAACACAAAGACAACCTTCACACAGTGCACAAAAATGTTACCTATGAGTTTGAGGCCAGTATGGTATACATATCAAGTTTCATTGCTGCGGACCACACTCTACCCGGAGTTGGGGCTGCAGATATCCAGGATTCTTTTGTGAAGCAGGAAGGCAGAAGGTTCGGCGAAGTGACAAATACCAAGACACAGAAAAGTTTTGGTATCTGAGTATATTTTGCTGCAGTCAGCCAGGGGATTTTAAACATGAGATCTTTACATATCAAAGGATGTATCCAGTACAGCAGGCACAAAAGACAATCAGCAATAACCATTTGCCATTAGGAAATGTAAAGTCAGCCAGGTAAAAACATTTCCATGTAAAAAGCTAGAGGTAACATCCGTCTTTCTAATATGGGCTTCAGTTCTAAAAAAGAATTCAAAGGACGTTAGGCCAGACCCCTCACGTCTTAATGAGATTTTGTGAGTAACCTAATTATCACCTGGCCCTCTATGTGGGAACCTGAGATTATGTTTAGTCGATGGTTTGCATATCACAATGTCAGAACCACTCTCATCAACATAGCCATAAAAGTTTACATTTTGTTGGGAGATCAATGTAATTATGTAAACTACTAAGCAAAGGGATGTAGTTCTAAGAACAGAGGGTTTTGGCCAGTGCTGCAGTTCAAAGAATGAACCTTTAATTAACTTTTTTGCCTGGATACTCACAGCTCAGGCTACCAGAACATCTTGTAAATGAGGAAACAGATCAGAGGAAAGTCACAGAGGCAAGGCTGCCCTGAGAAATTGAGCTCAGTATTTTCTCCAGCCAGGGAGTCCCACAATCAAGTTCCCTCGAGGACAGCCTTATCATAGACAAGGCCTTTACCTGTGGAAAATATCACACAGTGTCCACTGAGGTGCGTAGCATCTCATGACAGCCAGGGCTGCATAGAGACCTTGTCTTTAAAAAAAGATGGAGGATGAATAGAGGGAAAGGAAGGAAGGAAGGAAGGGAGGAAGGAAGGGAGGGAGGGAGGGAGGAAGGAAGGAAGGAAGGAAGGAAGGAAGGAAGGAAGGAAGGAAGGAAGGATGAGCCAACCTAGGAATCGTTGAGATCTTAAAGATTGTACTGTTTTTTATAATCTTGACTGAACTGTTACATGGTGGTTGCAAATTTTTCTCCCACATCAGTAAGCTAGTGTTTTCTCAAAGATCTACACTGCTTTTTCTTTTGAGTATCATTAAGAATGCACAGATTCTCTTTACATTATATTTCATTATGTTATTATCCCTTGTTCTCTTTTTCTTTGTGTCTCCCAAAGTGTGTGTGTGTGTGTGTGTGTGTGTGTGTGTGTGTGTTAAAAATCAAACCCAGGGTCTTGCACTGCTATACAACCACTATACCAAAGAGCTGCAAAACAGTCCCTTTTTTGGAACACGAAAATAATCCAGATTTGGCTGATATTATGCATGTTGCTATTTAACCATAAGGCATGGGTTAAAATAGGCTGCTTTAGGCCTACTTTAATATTCTATTGACAAGAATACACTCCCACCCTGACACTTTTCTGTCTATTGAACATCTCTGTCACCCTCCATGATTATTTTCAATATTAGCAGCAATTTGCCATTAAGTCTCTGAGACCCAGCTGCCCAAGCCACCTGCCTCAAGTACTCCCTCCTCTGCAACCCTGCAGTGGCCTTGGGCTGCCTCTTTTACACCTCAGTAACCCTTTTCCAGTAACCCAATTCTCTGTCACTCCATTTATAGGATCTTACCTAGCCACATGGCCTGCTGCCTCTGCAAATTCAAAGCTGATATTGAGGTTATCTGCAAGACAATCAAACTGCATTGTCATACCGGATGTCTGACAAACACCACACATTGTCGTGAGTCTCTTGCCTGATAAATGATTTAATTTTGTCTTAATTTTTAACTAGTAATGAAAAATTCACTAAAAATAATTGCTTATTTTTATTCATTCATCCATAACTTCTTCCTTGCTGAAAGTTGGGCTCTCAGCTATTATTACATGATTAAAAGGTAGAACTGTTCCACATGCAGAAAGCAAGAGAAAGGAGTGGATAGGAAGGATAACACGAAGGACTACAGACTCTGCACTATGCTCTCTGCTTGGCATTTTGCTTCCAGTGCTGACACAGGCATGCAGTGCTCTGTAGTCTCTAAGCTGGTTTATGTACAGTAGGTCTCAAATTCTCTCTGAGTTTTTGACATTTCTAGATTGGTTTTGTTTTGTTTACTTTTGTAATTTTATGTGATACTTTTTTATTTACAATCTCAAGCTTCTGTTCAACATGACCAGTGATTTTGTCTTGCTCTGCCAATGGGACAGAAAGCTCTTCATGTCCACACTGACCAACTCCCTACTTATTTTCAACCTCAATCTTGTCTATCACCAGATCATTCATACAGTTTTAAGTATTTTCAAAACTGAGTGTGGAGGCACGTGGAAGTAATCCCAGCCCCGCAGGATGCTGAGGCAAGATAATCCAAGTTCAAGGCCAGTCTAGGCAATTTAGTGAGAATATGCAGCAGTAATTTCCAGTCCCAATAATACTATATAAAAACCACATAATCTAGTTATTATATTTATAAGCTATATGTCTATATTTGGCAGATCTAACACTATAAACTTATTCTCTAGTATGGGACCCTTTGTTACTTGTAGCAGTTACCTTGTTACTACTCCATCTTTTCTTCTGTTCTCTCCTTGTGGGCAGGTAGCAAAGAACACACACACGAATGTGCACTGCTACATGCAAGCACCTGCTTGGAAGATTACAGCACTTTACCATACTACTGCTATAAGAACCTACCACAGTTTGCTTTTTATTTCAAAAGAGGACAGGGATACAGCTCAGTGGTCCTACAATATTTTTCTATATATTAGGCTTGTTGGCAATAACTTCCTTCATTCCAAGCTATGACACTTTTCTTGTCTAAATAGCTTGAGTGCAGATATTTACCCTTGATCTAGGGGATAGTAAATAGAATGAGCATTTGGCTTTTTATATAAATAATAATTACGTTATTCTCTTCTTTCCTACAAGTGGCAAGCATTTCCCCTCTTTTATATATCAGAATCATCAACTCCTGTCACTTCATGCCTAAGTAATCTCTCCCCAACTCTAGGCAGTCCATGGGCCCACAGTTTTCTTTTTGCTACCTTCTTGAACCCTCACTACCACGGAAATTCTAATAATTCTCCTGGGACAGAAACATAGCTACACAGTGGTACCCTTGACATTCCTACTATCAGGAGATTCCCACATGAATCTGGAAGAATGAGAAATGAAGTGAGAAAAGGTCCCAGACAAGAGTAGCTCTGACCTTGTACATTTTGTGACTCAAGTAATATTTATCAATAAATAGCTATTATTCTGTACATAGGAATGAATCCAGAAAATTAACATGTCTTCACCTATACCTCATAGCCCCCAATCCCAAATATAATGGAAGAACCAGGAAGATGCACAGAAAGAAGAATGCTCCTTCCATTCTGGAAGCTAGAATATATGGCAACAGAGCCCATGGGAAGAAATTGGGACATATAATCCATATGTGAATAAGAGACATCTGCTTTAGCATTTCTGTCCTCTCTTCACTCAAAGGGTATCCATCATCATGGTCAGCACATGTGGGTGTATCAGCACAGGGCACACTAAAAAGATAGAGAAAATAAGCATAATGGGCCTTTCAAACTGAGATGGGAGAGTGTGGGTATAGGAGCCTGAGAAGGTTCTCTGCAGGTTGATCAGATATGCGGAGAGCTGGCTTTGTCTTCAGGCCCTGGGTTCTACTGGTACATTTGGCTGTCTTTTTTTTTTTTTATTCTTAACCTTTTTAATATTGTTAAACCGCTAAAACATTTTCAAATTATCAAATTTCTTAATTTTTATTCCTGGTATCATTAGCATAATTACAGAGCAATATATCTGGCAAAATGAAAAGAAAAAGACAAAGCTTCAACAGATCAAAACCATCAGGATATTCTAAATAAAATTTGTAAATATTAAGCATAAACAATGTGAACTTAAACACTGAATGAAGCTTGAATGGGCACAATTCTAAGAACAGCTAATATACTAACCAGTTCCTTTAAACTGATATGTAGCCTACAACTGAACTGAAAAAAAAAATGAATTAACCATTTGCCCGTCTTAAACAGACATTCTTTGTGCACACTGTGAATTGTTACAATTAGGTGGCTACTATACCAATGATGCTCTTTCTTTCTCTTGTTGTCCTATCAAAGGACTAGGTTAAGTTGTTTTCCCCACACACTAATGGCACACCAGTGTTCTCTGGCCCCTAATTTATTTGATTAGGGCAGATGTCTGTGGACTGAGGAAGGGCTGCAAGTTCTCTCTGACTGAAGGCAATCTCTTCTTTTTTGACAGTTGAAGAAGCATCAATAGGGAACCCAGAAGGAGCATTTATGAAAGTGTTGCGGGCCCGGAAGGGCAACACCAGCACTGAGCTCACCATTGAACCAGAAAGGGCCAGTTCAGACAAAGATTATGCCAACTATTCCAGTTCCATGGATGAAAAGATAGACTTCAGTGATGAAAATGATGTTATGAGCGCACTAAATTACATACTGCCATATTTCTCAGAGGGAAATATGGAAGACGTAATGTCCTCAATGTTACCATACATTAAACTGCTGTTTTCTCATGAACAAGATGCAGGTAGTTCCTTGGGGTCTTTGCAGAAGGACACAGAAAGTGTTCCTGTTACAAATGAATCTAAGTCCAGTTATGTCACTTACAAAAATAAATTGAATAAACTTTATTTTTTAGAAAATTTGTTAGACACAGAAATTGATGAGGTTCAAAAAGAAGAGAAACCTGGAAGGCACAAGGCAAAATCTAAAAATGTAGGTCCCAAAGTTAAACGACGAATGTTTGAAAAGAGATGGGAACCTGCCTGGGCAGAGGAAGACAGCCTTGCAGAGATTGAGAAGGCAGAGAGACAGCTCCACAGCATGAACAGGGTCCCCAAGGGGACAGGAAGCATACAGAAAAGGCACTTCAAGCAAGTGAGCGGCAAGAGCCCGTGGAGCAGGCAAAGTGTCCAGACACTGGTGGAGAGCATCTCCAAGGACAGGCAGCTCGGGAGCCCGCCCTCCACGGGGCTGCAGCAGCTCGCTCTGGAGCAGAAGCCCAGGGAGTCCGTGGGGAATTCCTTCCCCGCAGAGCCCTTGCTCCCAAAGGAGCACGGGGAGGCGGTCTCTTCTTCCCCAGAACCGTCCCTGGTGGGCAAGGCTCCCACTACAAGATCTCTACCTGAGTTCATAGACAGACGAAAAGACTTGTCTTACACCATTTACATTTTAGAAAGTGCAAATGCTAATGTGAAGAGAACAAAGGGGTCTAACCCAAGTTTACAACCTGAAGAGAGACATCGAAACCTCAGGAAGAAAAAATCTCATTTCCAGTTGATCGCTAAGAGGCCGGTGGCTTCCTCTGCAGTGAGGAGCCTGGTCAGTTCCCCTGCACGAGGGGTCTTCTCATCTTTAGGAGACCTGAGTTACCCAGAAAGGCCCTTTTCAGAATTATATGCTGCTCCAAAGCCTACAGAAAAGCCTCTTGAAGAAAATCAAGCTGCAACAGATAATGTTGAAGAAAATATTCTCAAACCAGCCGTCATTGTGTCTGAAGAAACTGCATCAGAAAAGAAACCCGCTGAGAATCCTGCCGCAGATTCTGATGTACCTATACCCAATATACCTGGCTCAATTCCAGCTGTTCAGCAAACCAAGGAGTCACAGTTACACCTCATTTTCGAGTCTGACTCACCGAACAACTTCAAAGAATTTGCTTACCCATCGCTGATGACACCAGGAGAACAGTTTGAATCTCATCTAAACCAGCAGCTGGGGGGGCTGATCCCCAACAATGATGTGAGAAGGCTCATCTCTCACGTTATCAGGACTTTGAAGATGGACTGCTCTGACAGTCAAGTGCAACTGTCCTGTGCCAAGCTCATCTCCAGAACAGGCCTCCTGATGAAGCTTCTCAGTGAGCAGCAAGACTTCAAGCTCTCCAGGGCCGACTGGGACACAGACCAGTGGAAAACTGAGAACTACATCAACGAGAGCACAGAAGCCCAAGGCGAACAGAAGAGTCTGGAACCAAGTAAGGTGAGGACAGCGCCAGGACAGGGGGCCCCAGTCTCCTCAGAAATGACTAGGGGCTCCTACTCCAGATCTTCTGCTGGCCACATAACATTAGCCCAGCCAAGAGGTGATTTCCCACTGTGCTTTTAAACTTGTTGCCAGAAGCCAACCTGAAACACAAAGTATAATAATTGCATTAGATAGGTAACACATCCAATTTTGATATCTTAAACACTACTGAAATAGAAAATTTTTATTAGTTTTTTCTTATTGACATTTCATATTATAGTGCTGGGCATTAAACTCAGGATGTTGTACACATGGTAAGCAAGGGCTTGGCCACTAAGCTGTGTACTCTACTCTTAATTTTGCTTTCGTTTAATGGTTGTTTGGGGACTTTTGTTATTTTCATTTTTTTTTTTTGAGATGGGGTCTTACTATGTATTTATGGCTAGCCTAGAACTTGCTAAGTAGACCAGGTTAGCCTTGAACTTACATCCACCTGCTTCTGCCTCCAGACTGCAGGGATTAGAAGTGTGTGCCATCCACGCCAAGCCCATCTTTTAGTTTCATTGATCCAGAGTCTTATTGTATAATCTAGGTTAGCCTAGAACCTGACTGGTATTGGTGTTAAGGTTGTCCTAGAACTCATGGCAATCCTCCAACCTCATTCACCTACATGCTAGATTACATACAAGTATCAGTTACTATGTACATCTTGAACAAGAATGGATTTTGAACAATTAGTCTTCTCCTACTTTCATTCTTTTCACTTTATTATTATTTAACAACAACAGAAATGTCCATTTATCTTATATATTTCAGAGTTCAAAAGAAGGCTCAGGGTTCGGCTACAATAACAAAGTCATCTTGGCGATTTCTGTGACCATCGTAGTAATAGTTTTGATTATTATTTTCTGTCTCATTGAGGTAAGGACAACAGTTCATCCTTATATCCAGAACATACCCTGTCTGTGTAGTAGATTTAGAACCTGTAAACTGGAAACCAGAGCTGCTTCCCCTCTCTGTCTACAAGTGATGTCCCTGTGTGTTCTGGGTATTCTGTCTGTGAGGCATGTCTCCTCATGTCAGGTCCTTCTGGAACACCCTGAGTTGGTGTCAGAGGGGTGGTTGACATGTGACACTCTGGAGCAGTGCCTGAGTTCTCTCTCGGTGAGGACAGGCTCAATTTTAAGCCTGGAAAGCAGAGATCAGCATGGGGTCGGTTTACAATCCCCTGGGAGGGTGTCCACTGGCCAGTGCTCAGACAGCACCCTCCACACCTTCTGGTGTTTGGGACCTTCTGGGAGATTTCTGTAAATTCCTGTGTTGCTCTTTCATTGTGTGTCCAGTGTACCCTTGTCCTTGCATTTATTGACATTTTTGTTATTTCTGCTGCCAATTTAAATGATAGGCCCAGTGAGAAGAGGAAGCATGCCCAGTGTTTTGTCTGTAGTAGATAGCAGTGGTGTTCAAAAAAGAGAACTGAGACACCCCTCAGTTCCACTACTTAAAATAGTGTCAGAGCAAGAAGTTTGGCACGCTTCTGTAGTCCCAGAACTTGGGAAACAGAAGCAGGGAGATCAGGAGTTCACGGACATCTTCAGTGATTTCATGACTTCGGGCCAGGAATGCATGAAATTATTTAAACAAACAAACAAATACACACAAACAGAGATCCTAGAAAATAATGACAGAGAAAAGCAATGGGCAGATGAACTGTGCAGTGACTGTGCACAGGCACTGTGATCTGGGATTCATCTACAGCCTATGCATGCTAAGCAAGAGCTAAGTTCCTAGACTTAGTTAAGACTTTGGAGATGTCACCCTTTAGTTGTTTAGTCAGTGGTGAAAACAGAATACATGATACCTGTTTTGTGACCAAGCAATGAAAACTTACTACTCTTTATCTTAAAGGATGATAGATAAAGGAAGGCAGAAGTCACTTAAAAAGATATGAGTGAAAAGGACCTGTCTAGTCCTGACTCCACAGGCAGAGTGTGTCTCAGCACTCACTGTCTTTGGCCTCCTTAGGTCAGAGCCCTCCATTATTGTCTGACCTAATCACAAAGCTTTTCTAGGAGGATCTTGAGTCCATCCTCTCCTAAGGTGAAAGAGCACCTTACAGGCTCACAGGCTAAACCAAAAGCAGAGCTGTGGTCCCCTGACCCTGAAGCTGGAGTCCCACCCTTCACACCCCTGGTGTGACAAACAGGACAAACAGGAAGTATTGGGAGTTGGAGAGCACAAAGAAACTTTGCAGACCACCCAAAGCATTACTATATCTTATAGGAAAACAACCCAGTGGAAAAGAAAGTGTCTCTCACCAAAGCCACTCATCTGCCAGTGATGCCTCCTTCCACTGAGTTATGCTCTGGTGAAGAGGCTTTGCCGCCTCAGGCACTTTCTACTGCTACTTTCTAGCACATTCCTAACACTGTTTTTCATTTGTACCTATTTCTCTCGATTTTCCTTTCTTGTTTCTTTGAGTCAAGGTCTTATGTAGCCCTGGTGAGCCAAAAATTCACCACTTAACTTAGCCTAGCCTTCAATTCCTCAGCCTCCTGCGTCTATCTCCCTAGTGATAGGATCACATGATCCATCATACCCAAGAGTTATTTCTATTTTTTTAATCCTTTGAAAGACCCGGAAAACCGAGGGCACCCCAGCACCCCATGCCTTGGAAGGCGACACCCCAATCACTTGAGAGAAACAGTCTTGATGCAACAGCAAGAGGATTTTTATTCCAGAGGCTCTGGGGTTCGCAGTCTTACACCACGCAGGGGTAGAGGACTGTGGACCCCCAGTGCAGAATTGAGACAGCTTTTATAGGTTCATAACAAAGCCTGCACATTGCAAGCCAATCAATTTGTACCACTCCATAGCTTCTAAGCCAATCAGTTTAAATTATCCAAGCCCGCGCTCCAAGGACCAATCAATTTTCTATAGAAGCCAGATAGCAACTAGTTAGCTCATTTTCTCTTATGGGGCCAGGATCACATACTCAAGGCCCTTTTATCTAGTTTCTAACAAAGAGCAGGGTCTGGAATTTGAGGTGTTTAGGGCTTCTTAGGAGACTGGAGTTAGAGCTGTATTTGTTATCCTTTCATTCCCTACTTTTCCTCTTGTTAATAGTTCTAATCTTAGAACTCGGAGGACTAAAGGTCAGTTTTCTCTCAGCTTGGAAGGCCCTTTTACTGTTGTCTAAACCTATTAATTATCTAAGGCCCAACTGTAAGCAACAGGAGCAAAACTTTTAAGGGTCTCATCAAAGCAGAAAGCAGGGTGGTCAAGAGTACAAGATTAGGGCCTTTCCATCAAGTCTTAAGGTTTCCTGCGTGGTGGCATCTAACATAGACCGAATCTTCAACTTGGAAGCAATGTTGGACTTGCAAGTCTCTTTTTCTTGAGTAGGCCTTTCGGAGCTGCTTTCATGCTCACTGCCTCACCTATTCGAGTGCCTTGAGCCTAGAGAACAAAGGCTGGGAAAGCAGCACATCAGCACTATGTGTGGAGCCCCCCCTCCTGTAGAGTGATTTATAGGGGGGTCAGGTTAAAATGGCAGGGGCTGTTCAGAAACAAGGGGAGAGGTACCACCTAGCCTAAGCCAGTCTCCAAGGTCAATTTAGTTAAGGTCTCTCATAGGGTTTTGTTAATTTTTTCTAGCTGTCTTGAGCCCTGGGGACAGTATGTCTAATAATGTTTCTAATTAGTCCCCAATATCTCTGTCAATTTCTGACTTACCTTAAAAACAAAAACAGGACCATTATCTGATCCAATAACCTTGGGCACTCTGAAACTTGGGAAATTTTTTTCTAACCTTGGCAGCTGTTTCCTGTTTGCTGGGGAAAGTTTTAACTCACCTTGAGAAAGTATAAATGCTAGAAGTTATTTGTAACTATATTTTTCTGCTTAGCTTTTATATTCTTTGCTGCATAAGCATTTACTTGCTGGCATATCTTACATTGTTTTATTAATCCCCTAAATGAGTTTATCTGTGCATTTAGCCTAGTGAGTTTGTGGCTTACTTTCTGGGGAGTATAGTTCTCCCTTCTTGTGTGCACCTTTCCTTGGTAATAGTTGGTAGGGTGGCTAGCAATCTCAGTCCTTTTTTCTTTAGCATATTTTGAGTGGGGCTATCTCTTAATTTTGTCCCATGTTTTAGTGGGTGTCTCTTGCAGACCCATAACCAATATAGGCACCTGCATATTCATTCTTGGAGTTATTTGCTCTGCCTGGCTATTGTCCATTGAGCCTTTTTCTTTTTGATGTCCTCAGAAGTGGGTAATACAGTTGCTGGCTTCATTAGGGCATCTAAGAAGTCCAAGATTTCTTCTTGATTTCCTCTAATGTGAGCAGTCCTCTTGCTCACATTATCCCTGTGGACGTGGGCTGGGGCAAAGGTATACCTGTTATCCATGTGGATGTTGATTTTCTTGTTGGCTCCAAGTTCCAAGGTCTTGGTATGGGCAATTAGCTCCATTTTCTGCGTTGACATCCCAGGGGGCAAAGATTCTTTTACACAGATGACATTTGTGCTGTCCATCATAGCAGCACCTGCTCGTCTCTGTCCTTCATGGAGAAAACTGCTCCTGTCTGTAGCGACTTTCAGCAGGGTTCAGTCTCTTTTTGGGCCAGTTAGCTGTAGCCCATTGGGCAGAAAGTATATCTGCCCCTCCCACCCTTATTTTGTAGAGTATGTCTTGTTCCAATAGAGAGGGTAGGAGCAGTCTGGGGTGACCTTAAACGAATGGGCTACCCATCCCATCCCTAGGTCCATTGTTTTTTTGGGTAGTCCATGAATATATTTTGGTGCCAGTGGCTTCTTGTACCCAAGATCCTTTCTTGGAAA
Source organism: Apodemus agrarius (assembly GCA_964023405.1). NCBI lineage: Eukaryota > Metazoa > Chordata > Mammalia > Rodentia > Muridae > Apodemus > Apodemus agrarius. The sequence goes on along the minus strand of OZ030015.1, from coordinate 90,386,099 downwards.
CAGGGCCATTGGCTTGGAAGACTGAGTGTTTAGCGCCACCACCCCCACCCCGTGTCCATCAAGAACTGAGTGGGTTTTTCTTTTTTCTCTCATAGTTATCTTGGGTTGGGGGAGGTGGTAAGAACCCCCCATCTCCCTTGGTCATTGTCTTCACCCAGGGCTAACATTTTTGCCATTTGGGGGCACTTTTTTCAAGACCTGGGAGTTTCTGCTCCCAGCTTTTATTTGTTAGGACACACTCTGGCTCAGTGGCCTCTCTCCTTATAGTATGTACATTGGTCCTTTTCTGTCTCTCTTCTCTGCTTTTAGCCAGGATTTTTGTAGCTTTTTTCTCTGTTGGTTTTTTTCCTTTTCTTTTTTTCTCTGTTTCTTTTTCTCCTCTGTCTCCCTGTCTCAGCAAACTGCACTAAATTTCTCTATAGACTTTCTTAACAACCTGCACTAAATCCTTTTATAGACCTTTCAACAACCTGCACTGAATTCTTTTATAGACCTGAATAATCTGCATTGAATCTTTCTATATATTTTTTAGCAAACTATATTAAATCCCCCTAGCCTGGGGTCATAGGGTGTATGGCAGAATGCTTCTATGAGCTGCTCTAGAAAGGCTGCTGGTGACTCATCTGGTCCCTGCTTAACTTCATATACCTTGGTCAAATTTGTGGGCTGCCACGCCCTCGAGACCTGCCAATGGAGTCTGGTGTTGGTCCTTCAGGTGCATCTTACCTTTTGTCTGAGGGGGTATTCTTTTTGGCTTCCTGTAAAATAGTCTCAAAGAGATTAATCAGTCTCTTGGGAAATATGTCCTTAGTGAGAGAGCCACCATGGAATCAGGATAGGTGGTCTCAGGTCTCTCCCTTTTCCACTCTGTGGTCTTTTTAAAATATGAATTGAGCATATTATTACCATTTTGTAAATTGTAAACTATAAGATGGACCTAATATCCAGTCTCTGTCAATCAAACAGAACCTTTGTTATATTTATTATCTTAAAAGACTATAAGAATTAACATCCGACTCATGTTTTGGCTATAGATTTTATGTCATTTGAAAATTATTTATTTAAATCTATATTAGCTTTCTCAAGATTAAACAGCTTGAGCTGCCTATGAGATTAACAGTCTTCAACCCCGTCAGAAATTTAAGAGTGACTAATATTAACTCAAAATATATAGAAAACTTAACATAGCTTTTAAGACTTAGCCAAATGATAGAGACTGCTGAACACCCGAACAGTTTATATTTTAAAATGTTGGAGCATCAGTCTTCAGCCTTCTGGCACAAGAACATCTGACAAACTTAGAGAATCAGGAATTATTAAGCCTTATGATAATCTATGGACATATTAAGTTTGTCTATAGATGAAGAGAGGTGATCTTTGCTTTGTGGTTCTCTCTCTCTCTCTCTCTCTCTCTCTCTCTCTCTCACACACACACACACACACACACACACACACACACACACACACACACACACACACACAGAAGCAACTCTATATATGCTCAGTTTCTTCAAGAAAGGGAAGTTGTCAGGAGCAGACTAGTCTATATAAATAAATAACATTAAACATCATATTTCATGGATTTCTGACATTTTTGAAAAACCAAGTATCTATGTGAAGTAATGTGGATTGTTGTCTGTTAAACTATTTTCAGCTATTTGATTAAAACATAGAAAACAAAAGCTGGGCGTGGTGGTGCATGCCTTTAATCCCAGCACTTGGGAGGCAGAGGCAGGCAGATTTCTGAGTTCAAGGCCAGCCTGGTCTACAGAGTGAGTTCCAGGACAGCCAGGACTACACAGAAAAACCCTGTCTCAAAAAACAAAACCAAAAAAAAAAAAACCCATAGAAAACATCTTAATAATAAACTCACAGCCTTATATTTTTATTTGGCCCTAAACTCATAGGCTTAAATATCTCAGATCTATAATAATAACAGTAAAGAAGGACTGGGTGTACATTCTGTACTTTTAAATTTTAGTATTTATAACAATGAAAACCTTGATTTCTATCAAAATAAAATCTGTATCAAATAAGAATTTATGCTTTGAACCTAATAATATATATCTGTTTTTAAATCTGACCATTTTATATTTTTTAGAAAAACAATTTAAAAATAATAACCTTCTTTGGCCTCAAGTCCCAGGGAAGTGGGTCGGCGACTCTCTGTAACTTCTTCAAGCTGAATATGGGTGTTGAGATATGAAGGGGATCATATTTCCTGTAATATAAATCTCAAGATTTTAGTGTCACCAAGACAGATTTTTCGTTTAATATTTTAGAATCTAGTCTTTTGGAGGTCTCTCTTATTTTGACCTCTCTCCCAGTGGAATAATATAACTATAAAGTTTAATATCATATTTATCAAAATAACCTGAACAATTTAAAATAAATGAAATAAACCATCTGTACCAAATTAAACTCAGAATTCCTGCACCTGCCACCTTGAGTGTCTTATTAAGACTTATTTTCTCTATCAGAGGACCTCAAAGTCTTCTCTTTTGTTTTAACTTGGCGAACAACCTTGAAGCTGCAGTCGGGAGTTTTCTTTAGAAGAAGAAACTACAAAGAAAAGGGGGAGTGCAACAGGGAGACTGGCCCCCGGGTAGCTGCAGTCGGGTGGCAATTTTTGGCTCATTGGAAGGTTACAGGTTATCTCAGGCAAACATAGTTAAATTTTGAGCAAGGTGCCAGATGTCTCAGGAATGTGGTGAGCTAGTTCCTGGAGGGAGCAGAAAGTGTTATCTTAAGATTCATAGTTTCTCAGGCTGAGAGCAGAGAAAAGAAAAAAAGAACAAGCAGCTCTGTGTCTGAAAATATCGAGTTGGGGTCTAAGAGAGTTGCTTTTCTGTCGGTCTAAAGTCCAAACAATATAGTCCAATATCATCGTCTAAGTCCAAGAATACGGAACAAGACACAAAATAACACAATTAGACAGCCTGACCCTGCCACCATCAGGCCTCTAGATTCAAGAACATAGAGTGAGGAAAATCAACACACAATTTGCTCCTAGAAGGGCCCAGTGCCCCTGCACATACTGCAAGAACCAGACAAACCAGATTTCAGCAAAACTCAGCTCCTGCCATTATTGCCTTGCTGTTTACAGATGGAGAAGAGCCTTATTCAGCCTTCTCCAGGGCCTAAAGCTTCCTCCAGATCCCCGCAGTCTCTATTGTAGCATGGCTGCCAGTCGAACTTACCACACCAGACAGGCTCTCTGAGCCCCAGACACTTGCAAGTAAAACTGAAAGTTTCAGACAGGCTTACAGACTTTGACAAACAGTGAGACAGACAGAAAACAAACCACGTACCCGTCCAATGTACAAACTGTAGACAAAGACATACAGGACAAAGACTGACAAGTATTCGTCTCTACCGAGACAGAACCAGATCAGAAAACCAGACAGCCAGGAGGACGTGTAAGTTCACCAATTCAGTAGAACTACCGTGTCCTCCCTGACACCCAGATGGGAATCTTCCAAGCATCCCTGGAGTTCCCCCACTCCCGGGACACCTCCCAGAGTTGCAGCTTGTGGCCTTCTCTAGCACGTCTGCTTACCACAGTCCCCTGGCCCTCATGGTCTGAGAGGACAGCTGCATATCAAAAGTGTGCATCTCATCAGATTCAGATACAGATTCAGATAACAGAACAGACACTCAGAACGAAGACATTGGCCGGCACACACACATTTCAGAGGGCCCTTACCTCCAAGATGGTTCTTGGGTGGGCGGGGGTGATAGCACTTCCCGGCCAATGAACAAATGAAAGACCCAGAAAAATGAAGGCACCCCAGCACCCCATGCCTTAGAAGGCGACACCCCAATCACTTGAGAGAAACAATCTTGATGCAACAGCAAGAGGATTTTTATTCCAGAGGCTCTGGGGTTCGCAGTCTTATACCACGCAGGGGTAGAGGATTGTGGACCCCAATTGCAGAATTGAAACAGCTTTTATAAGTTCATAACAAAGCCTGCACATCCAGATGCTTCTGCATGGATGTCTGTGCATTCATGTGCTGCCTCCAGAGACCCTAAGAGGATCTGGGGCCCTGGGCCTGGAGTTACAGGCAGCCATGTTGGCTGCTGGAAATCAAACCTAGACCCTCTGGAAGATCAGCTCGTGCTGTTAACTACTGATCCAGCTCTCCAGCCTCAGCTTTTTAAATAAAAAAAAAAGTGTTAGTTGGGAAACAGAGACAAACAGATCTGAGTTCAAAGCCATTCTAACCTTTAATAAGGAATTCTAGGCCAGCCAGGACTACATAGTAAAACCCCTGTCTCAAAACAAAAATTTTATTTATTATGTAGTGGAACATATATGTGGAGATTAGAGGAAGTTAGTTCTTGACTTTCCACCATTTTGGATCCCAGCGATAGACCTTACTCAAGCAGGGTAAGATACTTACAAGTATCTTTACTTGCTGAGCTGTCTCTCTGGTGCTGGTCTTCTTTGTTTTGAAACTATAGCCAAGACTGGCCTGACATTTCTTCCAGAAGAGTTGTGAAGCTTATCACATATAACTTTCACATCTTTAGTTAAGTTTACCCTCCACTCCTTTCTACAACTTCATCAATGCTGTTCTTACAGTTTCTAGTGTGGAGGATGTGTGAGGGGCATTGGAGTTGGTTCTCAGATCTCCTCATTTTGTGACTTGCCACCCTACTGACATGTTATTGCTTCCAATACGATTTTACTTGATCTCTTTGGCTATTTGTTTCTAATACAAATAGTACTAATTTTTTCCCTTTCTTCCCAGCATGTCCCCACTTGTTTCTCTTTTTGCATACTAAGACTGTCTTGACAGGGTGGCATATAGCTGTCATCGAGGCCTCCTGCCCTTGTTCTTGGTCTCACCATTGTTTAGGCTCCTGGTATATACTTTGATAAAGTTAAAAAATATTTCTCAGTTTTCACTTTTAACAGAAATTATTTTTATTAGGAATTGTTTTCTGAATTATCTGAAATAGTCAGTATTAGTATTAAGTGAAACCTTAAGCTAGATTGTGAAGAGAAGAGGAAGACTAGCTCAGTGGGACTCCTGTACTCATTGAGCAAGTAAGACCTCAGATAAGTGAAGGAATGAGTGGATTTAGAGGCAGTGGTCATTTTGGTAATCAGAATTGTGTTTTCTTCCAAAACAGGTTTATTCCCACAGAACAAAAAAGGGAGATGAAGAAAAGTCCACATGGTAAATATGAGAAAATCTTTCAAGAAGAAGCTAAGAGTTAGCAGAACTCTTGGAACTAACCTAAGTTAATTCATCCATCTGATTGGGAGATAATTTCCAGAAAAGAATATTATCCTCTCTGTTGTTTTACCTGGCTCCCAGTGAGGCAGCTCAGCATGGTGCCTCTGGTGCTGTCAGGCCTTCAAAGAGGGTGGAAACCCACAGGTTTGGGCTGCACCAGCTTTTGCTAATGCCATCTGCTGCAGCCAGAGGCTCCGTATTGCAGTCTGTGGGGGAGAAGCAGAGGAGCCCACAGTGTTGAGTGCAGGGCTGTGAATGGTAGGACACAGGCCCTTCCTGTACAGGGAGGAGAGCCATCGTCTCAACCCCTTGGCCACTGTTTGATCCTATTCTTTTACTGACACAAACCTCATAGAACTATGGCCAGGAGAGACTATGGAAAATAGGTACCTCTCTTCTAATAAAATGAAGACTGGAAGAAATTTCTGGCTCTGTGGCCACTTTCTAGGGCATGCCAGAAAGAGGATCATTCTCCCTGGTGGAGCCCTTGTCCTTTCATTCCACTGTGCTCGACCTTTGGTCATGTTTCATTATAAATCTTTACGGTATCTACCTACATCTGGAAAATGCAACCTGAGTTTCATAATTCTCTTGGAATCAGAAAGGATGGCCAGTGTATGTTGGTGCTAGTTATGTCCTTTACTATCCTTTACTGCCTCTTTTCTTTTCTTTTCTTTTCTTTTTTCTTTTCTTTTCTTTCTTTTCTTTTCTCTCTCTCTCTCTCTTTCTTTCTTTCTTTCTTTCTTTCTTTCTTTCTTTCTTTCTTTTTGAGACACAGTTTCATACTTAACTCAGGCTGGATTGAAACTCCTATGTAGCCAAGGCTAGACCAAAAACTCTTGTTTCTGCTTCCCAAGTGCTGGCCCAACTAGCCATGTCCTTTAAATTGTTCTCACGACTCACTCATCAGAGGCAGTCTTCAGGGTGAAATTCTGAGTTTATGAGCTGAGCTGTAGACTCCGGCATTGCACTTGGAGCTTGGCAAATAGGAGCGCTCCCTCCCTCACCTCAGAAAATCTGTATGCGAGAGTTGGTCTAAAGGCATCAAAGGGAAAGGCTCTGGAGAGCAAAATGCTTCTGCCCAGGGTGGTTTCTTCAAAGAGATAAGCGTGTCCAAAGGGATAAGTGGGGCTCTAGTCATGCAGGCACTTTGGCCATGCTCCAGAACAATCCACAGACAAAGATCTCCCCAAAGGCCTTGCGGGGCCCTTAGAACAAAAGCTAGAAGCCAGGCATGCATGGAATTGTTCTCAAGTCCTAGGGTTAGGGCGATTTTTGTTATGGGAAGAACCAAGATATCCCCCAGGAGAGACACAAAAGAAAATGACTCAATCACTAACTGACTTTTGTATGTGTTTTCTTCCAAGGGGTAAGAACTACTACAGGGAAGGAAAGAGTCAGGTAAGTCTGAGACTGAGTGCTGTGGAGGAGATGGCAGGGTAAGCCAAATTAATGTCTCTCTTTCTGTTTCCTAGGGGAAAAATGTCAGACTAAGATGGCCACTGACACTTACAAGTGTATTCAAACGTAACAAGAAAAGTATGTGTGATATAAGGGCTGAGACATCTTCCGAGAAGTATAACACTCAGGATAAATTATGGTAAATGTCTAGCTCAATGAGGAGCTAAGGGCAAGTTTTTCATTTCAAAGATTGAAAGCCTTGGCATTGTTCTTTCAGGGATGCCAAGAAAGAACCCTCAGTGGCAACGAAGGTCCCTGAAGAGGAGGAGAGTGAGGTAGTCGAAGCCTCAGAATGATCTGCTATCATTTATTAATAAATTATTTTTTGTAGATTTGTGTCAAAGGCCTTTGTGAATATACATGAAAATTGATGCACAGCAGATGAGATTGTGAGCCAGTAAAGATGGCTTCTTCCCATTGTGTGAAAGCAGTTGCCGTGCAAGGCTTGTGACCTGAAGTAAATAAGATGAATGTGGTGGTTTGAAGGAGAATGGCTCCCACAGGTTCATATATTTGAATAACTGGTCCCTGGTTGGTGTGGTACTATTTGGGAAGGATTAGGAGATGCAACCTTGTTGGAGGAGGTGTCACTGTGAGTGGAATTTGAGATTTCAGGCCATTCCCAGTTAGCTCTCTTCTCTCTTTCTTTCTCTCCCCCCGCCACCCTTATTGTCCCTCCCTTCCTCCCTTCCTCCCTTCTTCTCTCTCTCCTACCCCTTAATACTTTTCCTCTATTTATTCACATACATCCTTACCACAGCCTTCCTTTGCTCCATACTCCCAGTCCTCCACTTACACACCTCCCCTCTCCCTAAGACCCACTGCTCCTTCATTTCCCATCAGAAAAGAGTAGACCTTGCAGTGATATCAAGCAAACACATAAAAAGGTGCAATAAGACTAGGCCCAAACCCTTATATCAAGACTGGACATGACAATCTAGTAAGTAGGATGGTGTCTTAGGGTTTTGCTGCTGTGAAAAGACACCATGACCATGGGAAGTCTTATAAAGGACAACATTTATTTGCAGCTGGCTTACAGGTTCAGAGGTCCAGTCCATTATCATCAAGGTGGGAACATGGCAGCATCTAGGCAGGCATGGTGTAGGCAGAGCTGAGAGTTCTACATCTTCATCTGAAGACTGCTAGTAGAATACTTACTTCAAGGCAGCCAGGACCAGGGTCTTAAAGCCCATGCCCACAGTCACACACCTATTCCAATAGGGCCACATTTCTAATAGTACCACTCCCTGGGCCAGGCATATAAAAACCATCACAGAGGGGAAAAGGTCCTAAGAGCAAACAAAAGACACCCTTACTTCCACTGTTAGGAGCTCCACAAATACCCCAAGCTAAACCAATCACAGCATGTATGCTGAGGACCTAGCACAGACCCATGTAGGCTCCATGATGGTTGCTTAAGTCTCCTGTGAGCCCCTATGAGCCTTGTTTAGTTGATTTTGTGGGCTGTGTTCTCCTGGTGTCCTTGACTCCTCTGGCTCCTACAATCCTTCCTTCTCTTCTGAGGGGTTCCTTGAACACTACATAATGTTTGGGTATGGAGTCTCTGCCTCTGTTCCCATCAGCTGCTGGAGGAAGCTTATTTGATGACAATTATTGAACTAGGCATCAATCGATGAGTATAGCAAAATATCATTAATTGTTTCATTGGCTTTTGGTGGGAAGGGCTGGTCAGTCTTGAGTGTGTGTCTGAAGACAGCTGCAGTGTGCTCATATAAATAAAAAAATTCTTAAAAAATAAAAAAATTAAAGTATTAAAACAAATGGCAGTGGCCCTGCATATCCCTCTTCTAGTCTGGGCAGTGGCCCGGCAGCACTGTATATTTAGAATTATTCATGGGGTAACAACAGCACAGTGGTTAAGAGGGCTTGCTGATGGTGCAGAGGACTGGAGTCTATGTCCTAACCTACTCTCATCTAGTGGCTCACAATCTCCTGTACCTACAGCACCAGAGGATCTTCAGCCCTCTTCTGGTCTCCACAAGAACATATAAATACAAATCTTTAAAGTACTTCACAGCAATCAGCTAAACCAATCACATTGAATAACCTTCATACAGAGAAAGCAGTTTTCATTTTTTAAATTATTCATTCATTCATTTAATCAATTAACAGACTGTTGATCCTTTTTTAGTGGGTATGACATCTTGGTTCTGGAAATGGAAAAAACCTATTGGTCCCTCAGGTTCTTAAGAGCTTAGGAACTCGTGGCAGGATCAAGATGAGTGAGTGCGCAGATCCATAGCCATTCTTCTGTTCCTTTGATCACATTGAATAAATGTCAGCGTAATCTCGGACTTTCCCACCCAGCCTCCTTGTTACCTAAAATAACAACTCTGAGACTTCTTATATATGAATAAAAGCCTAGGCCATAAGCTTTGGCTTGTTCCTGCTAGGCTTTTTCTTGACAGGTGATGCTTCCATGCAGTACTTATTGATTCTCTCTACATTTCCCCTGTTTTGTCCAATAACAGGCTCTTTTTCTTTCAGAAATTAACTATAAGCAGTAATAACAATTATAGAAACTCTCAGGTAAGATTACATTCATAATGTCCAATCTATATGAATTTGGCAACCTTGAAGAAAGCACCCCACGACATTTCCCCCCTTTTTGTCCAATTAAACAAGCTCCTTTCAGATATAAATTGAACACAACTACAATTATGCAAATTATAAGGTATGATATACACTTATAATACCCAGTCCATCATATTTGGCAGTTTAGATAAAGTATTCTATCATCTATCCTAAATTACTGAGTTTAGAATTCTATACCTCAATCATGTTTGATTTCAACTTGTATCACCATCTGAAAACCATCCTTTCAAATCTAGAACATCTTTAATGCTAAACAACTTAATTTCAATTGTGAGACTATAACTAGATTTGAAAAGGAATTAAATATTACCTGAATATTCAGGAAACACAAAAACACAGCTTCCAAAAATTAATACAAGAGTCAGAAACAGCTGACTTCCTGGACAGTCCCCAATATTCCTTATAATGTAGGAACATCTGTCTTCAGCCTTCTGGCCCAGAACATCTGACAGACCTTAAGCGAAGCAGGAATTATGAAGGACCAGCTTACCCTATATTGGCAGAGCATAGCAGTCAACTATCCTGTGCCCATTTGTCTTTTTTGGACAACATTCTGTCTGCAGATGAAATTGGGGCATTTCTTGCTCAGTGGCTAGCTTGTCACAAAGCAACTACACCTGGAAGTATTGATGCTCATCTCCTTTGTTGAAATGGAATGAAGGTGCTTTCAGGAGCAGACATGTCTTGTACTCAAAAGATCTATTAATAATGAAATGATTTTAAATGACATATTCTGTGGATCTCTGACACTTTTCAAAACTATATATAGCATGACTGAATAGTTAGACATTGAATACTTTTATCTATTCACTATTTGAATAACCTTGAAAACACTTTATTGTAATTAACTAAATTAGAATCTAACAAGATCATGAGTTTGACTCTGAGTATTAATTTGCATTACTTAATCATCCTAAACAGTTTGTAATAGTATCTATTAAAAGGACTGGGTCTAAATCTTTTATTTTTAAATTAGTTGCATAGGCACAATGCCTATCTAAGAGCAACAAAATTAATTTAAAATTTTGCATCAATACACAAAGATTTGACCAATGAAAATCTTAAACCTGTATCAATATCTAAAATTCTGTACCAGTGTAATAAAATATAATTTCAATTATGCATCAAAATATAAAGATCTTTACCAAAGTAAGATTTTTGCTATAAAATGCTTAGTTTAAGAGTGAAGTTAGTAATCTATCCCCATTTATCTAATTTCTATAATATTAATCTATCTCCCTGTTTTCCTTTCAACCCTCATCCCTTTACCTAAGAAAGAAGGATAGAGGAGGAGAAAGGAAAGATAGAAATCCTTGTGTCTAAACTCTCTATTTAGTTTTCTCCCTGTCCAAAATTACAAACATTTCCAAATTATTCCTTAAAATGACAACATAACTATAATTTATAAAATAACAAAAACCAGACACCCCAATTTAAGAGATTGGGATGACAATTTTCTGTGACTGCTTCCGTGCTGAATTTGGTTGAAGAATTAATTTTAGGGGGTGTCAAGAAAACTATAAAGACTATTTAGACTTAAGAAAGCTAGCTATATCATTTGTTGTCAAGTTTCTGAACACTGAGAAAGTTCAGAGCTTAATTGAAGTCCTGACTGGAATCATCCAAAAGGCTGGATAAACCAAGCTTATCAAGGATTAGCAGCCATTCCTGCAGGATCAGGCAGGGAGCTGGAGCAGTGGGTCATCTCTGCATTCCCAAGAGTGAATCTTGTCAGAGTTGTATTCTTGGTGATTCATTCTGTAATATGTGAATCTTACAACCAATATTTAGTTCTTTGAAGACGTTTATATGGATTGTGCAAGGTGCAGAGATCAGTTAAGGATGAATTTTTGTTCCTTGTTTGAGCGGGTGAAAGACAATTGTCATTTTTATGAGTTAGTTTGATCAATAACCAAATTGTGATCTTCATCCAAGCCATATGAAGGATGGCATGATGAATTTCGAGGATCCTGTAACCAACAAGATTTACTGGCTATGTCTCAGCCAGTTTCAGGGCTGCTCCCATGTAGAGAGATCAGCAATTCATGTCCTGTCCTATTTGGTCCTCTTGATTTTTTTTCTTCCTGTCTGCAGCCAGGATCTTCAGGAGGTCTTCCTTTATTATATCTGATCCATATTACTTTGAAAGGGGATCAAAGCCTTTTCTCCTTTCCTGTTAAAACAAATATAGAGCCTCTCTCCCAAAACAGCATATCCTTTGTCTGGTAACCAGAAATAACAGAAACTCTAGATGGATTCAATTCAGCAGTCTCTTTTTCCTTAGGCCTGCTCTACTTTGATCTCTCTCACACAAAATTAGTAATGCCATTAATTCACCTAAACTTATAACCACCTTCATTTTGATAATTAAAACAAATCAAAACATTTAAAACAGTTATTACTTATTTATTGAAACAGGGTTTCTGTCTCCGGGCTTTTGTTTCCCACCCACTGAGATCAACGGCCTGGATTTACTTATTCGTCCATGCATACTTAAAAACACTTAAAGCAATTACCATTATTTCTCCCTTCTAGCTTTAAAACAATTAAACAATTTTCATTTATTTCTCCCTTCTATGGAGATTAATATCTCTTTAAAACCATTTAAAATAACTATTACTTTAAAAAAAACACTTAAGGCAATTACCATTATTTCTCCCTTCTATCCTCAAAAACAATCAAAGGAATCTTCATTTATTCTTTTCCTCTATGGATATTAGTATCTTTGGACATATAATTATACCCCTTTCTCTTTATATAAATTGAGTTAAATCCTCTCTTATGTATTTAACTTCAGTTAATCTCCCTTCTATTTTCTATATAAGCCTATTCTAAGGCCAATATATGGGTCAAAATGCCAGCTAAGTGATCCCAGATTTCCCACAGAACTCAAGTTTAAAGAACTCAGTTGCTTATGAAAGCGTTGACATTTTAAATTTCTATTTTTCTATTCTGTCTTGATTAGGCCTGCTGTCTGCATACCCTGCATCATTTCCCAGCAGTGTGTCTCAGTATCTACAGCTTAAGCAGCAGCTAGAAGCATTTGAAAAGGTCTTGGCTGTATGGCTGTATCACAACATGCCTAGGTCAGCTTTGGGGCACAGCCAAGCCAAGAAACCAATTCTCCCTGCCTCCTAGTCTTAAAGGGATGGCGTGTGTTTTCCATTTGGGAAATCTCAAATTAATTTTTTTCAGATTTTTCAAAATTTATTGGATCTTCATTTACATTTCAAATGTTTTCCTCTTTCCACATCTCCCCTTCAGAAACCCCCTATTCCATTCCCTCTCCCCCTGCCTCTATGAGTGTGCTCCTCCACCCATCCACCCACTCCCGCCTTCCTGCCCTGACATTTTCCTACCACTGGGGCATCGAACACCCTCAGGCCCAAGGGCCTCTCCTCCCACTGATGTCCAACAAGGCCATCTTCTGCCACACACACAGCCGAAGCTATGGGCCCCTCCATGTGTACTCTTTGGTTGGTGGTCCAGTCCCTGGGAGTTCCAGGGCATCTGGCCAATTGACACTGTTGCTCCCTTCATGGGGCTGCAAACCCCTTCAGCTCCTTCAGTGTCTTCTCTAATTCTCAGTCCAATGGTTGTCCGCAAGCATCTGCCTCTGTATTTGTCAGGCTCTGGCAGAGCCTCTCAGGAGACAGCTGTAAAGGGCTCCCATCAGGGTTTGGTGACTGTATATGAGATGGATCCCCAAGTGGGGCAGTCTCTGGATGGCCTTTCCTTAAGTCTCTGCTCCACACTTTGTCTCCATATTTCCTCCTGTGAGAATTTTGTTCCCCCTTCTACGAAGCCTTCCTTCTTCTAGGGCTTCATATGGTCTGTGATTGAATCTTGGGTATTCTGAACTTTTGGGCTAATATACACTTATCAATGAGTGCATACTATGTGTGTTCTTTTGTGACTGAGTTACTTCATTCAGGGTATTTGCAAATTCCATTCATTTGCCTGTGAATTTCATGAAGACATTGTTTTTAATAAGTAGGATGCATGGGATTATTTCAATTTTCTTGTATCTGTTAAGGCCTGTTTTGTAACTGATTATGTGGTCAATTTTGGAGAAGGTACCATGAGGTGCTGAGAAGAAGGTGTATTCTTTTGATTTAGGATGAAATGTTCCATAGATATCTGTCAAATTCATTTGGTCCATAACTTCTGTTAGTTTCACTATGTCTCTCTTTAGTTTGTGTTTCCATGATCTGTCCATTGATGAGAGTGGGGTGTTGAAGTGCCCTACTATTATTGTTTGGGGTACAATGTGTGCTTTGAGCTTTAGTGAAGTTTCTTTTTATGAATGTGGGCACCCTTGCATTTGGAGCATAGATGTTCAGAATTGAGAGTTCTTGATAGATTTTTCTTTTGATGAGTATGAAGTGTCCTTCCTTATCCTTTTTGATAACTTTTGGTTGAAAGTTGCTTTTATTCGATATTAGAATGGCTACTCCAGCTTGTTTCTGAGGACCATTTGCTTGGAAAATAGTTTTCCAGCCCTTTACTCTGAGATAGTACCTGTCTTTGTCACTGAGGTGTTTTTCCTCTATGAAGCAAAATGCTGAGTCCTGTTTACATATCCAGTCTGTTAGTCTATTTCTTTTTATTGGGGAATTGAGTTCATTGATGTTAAAAGATATCAAGGAGTAGTGATTGTTTCTTCCTGTTATTTTTGATGTTATTTTTATGTTTGTGTGGCTAACTTCTTTAAGATTACTTTCTTGCTTTTTCTAGGGTGTAGTTTCCCTCCTTGTGTCTCTGGTTCAAGAAGTCTGGTGTAATTCTGATGGGTCTGCCTTTATATGTAACTTGACCCTTTTTCTTCACTGATTTTAATATTCTTTCTTTGTTTTGTGCATTTGGTGTTTTGACTATTATGTGATGGGAGAAATTTCTTTTCTGGTCCAAACTATTTTGGAGTTCTGTAGGCTTCTTGTATATTCATAGGCATCTCTTTCTTTAGGTTAGGGAAGTTTTCTTCTATAATTTTGTTGAAGACATTTACTGGCCCTTTATATTAGGACTCTTCAATCACTTCTGTACCTATTATCTTTAGGTTTGGTCTTCTCATCGTGTTCTGGATTTCCTGGATGTTTTGGGTCAGGAGCTTTTTGCATTTTGCATTTTCTTTGACAGTGGTGTCAATGTTTTCTGTTATCTTTTGCACCTGAGATTCTCTCTTCTATCTCTTGTATTCTGTTGGTGATGCTTGCATCTATGACTCCTGATCCCTTTCCTAGGTTTTTTATCTCCAGGGTTGTCTCCCTTTGTGATTTATTTATTGTTTCTATTTCCATTTTTAGATCCTGGATGGTTTTGTTCATTTCTTTCACCTGTTTGGTTGTGTTTTCCTGTAATTCTTTAAAGGATTTTTTGTGTTTCCTCTTTAAGGGATTCTACCTGTTTACCTGTGTTCTCCTATATTTCTTTAAGGGAATGATTCATGTCCTTCTTAAAGTTCTCTATCATCATCATGAGATGTGATTTTAAATCAGAGTCTTGCTTTTCTGGTGTGTTGGGGTACCCAGGGCTCACTGTGGTGGGGGAACTGTTTTCTGATGATGTCAAGTAGCCTTGGTGTCTGTTGCTTATGTTCTTGCACTTGCCCTTCACCATCTGGTTATCTCTGGTGTTCGCTGGTGACTGTGGCTTGTCCCTCTTGCAAGCCTGTGTGTCAGTACTCCTGGGAGGCCAGTACTGTCCGGGAGGAAGACCTTGGCACAAGGTCAGCTCCAGGGTGCAGCCAGAAACCAGAAGGATCCTGTCCTTTACTGTTCCTTGGTCCCTGTGTCCTGATGGCTCTGGGCAGGTCCCTCTTGGGCCAGGAATTTGAACAGAAATGATGGTCTTACCTGTACTCACAGGCATGTCCACACTCCTGGGAGACCAGCTCTCTCCCGGCCGCATTCAGGTAAGAAGCACCCTGGCACGGGATCAGCTCTGGGCTCTGTGGCACAGGATCAGCTCTGGGCACAGATGGAAACCAGAAGGATCCTCTCCCAGGCTGCTTCTCGGTTCCTTTGTCCTGAGGGTTCAGAGCAGGTCCCTCTGAACAGAAGTGGTGGTCTTACCTGTGTTCACAGGCTTGTCTGCACTCCTCTAATTTTTTAAAAGTGAGTTTTTGACTAATATTAAGGCACCATATATTGTAAAACAAAATATTTTTAAAATCCCATCATGGGTTTTCTATCCACCTTAAACCATTTATTTCCCAGATCACACACACACACACACACACACACACACACACACACAGAGAGAGAGAGAGAGAGAGAGAGAGAGAGAGAGAGAGAGAGAGACTTTATATTTTAATATGACTTAATCCACACAATAGCTGGGCAACTGCCTACTCTCTGTGCTGTTATAATCCACTTTCCTACGTTAACTCCGAGTTGCTGTTTACTACTATGTTCCATCTGGTCTGCTTTTAACTCCAATTGGCCAACCCAAATAGTAACTTTTATGGCTCAGCTCTCTCATTGCAGCTCTCCTCCCTCCTGCACATTCTTCCTCTTCCATGGTGGCTCCTTTCTCCTTTTTCTTCCTCATGTTCCCAACCCTGAGACCTATACCTAAACCCTGCCTATGTTTCTTCTCCCCAACTATTGACTGCCGGCATCTTTATTTACCAATCAGAATTAACTGGGGGAAGGTCCCTCAGTGCAGACTCTCTTTTGCAGTTTTGGAGGACCCAAATTAACATTAGAATACAAACAGCATTAGGCCAACTTGGTAAATTCAGAGTTTTTTTTTTTTATTGGATATCATCTTTATTTACATTGCCAATGGTAAAGAGTTCAGAGTTCTACACTTAAATCTCTCTCTAGTATAACTTGCATTATCAACCTAAACCTTCTTCTTAGACTTAAGAACATTTTTTCTTAAATCCTAAACAACTTAATTGTGAGACTATAGCTAACTAGTCTTCATCCCTATCAGAGACCTGGGAAGGAATAAATATTGCCCGAGTAAGCAGGAAGTATAAGGCAAGCAGCTTACAAAACTATAGAAATAATAGAGAAGCTGATGGCCTGGACCGTCACCCAAGGTTTTTCTGCATCGTGGGAGCATCCATCTTTGGCCTTCTGGCCCAGAATATCAGACAGTCTTTCTCTGAAGTAGGAATTATGAAGGACTGCTTGCCTGGTCTTGGCAAAGCTCAGCAGTTGACATCCCTGCATCTTGTTTGTCCATTTTGGACAGCATACTGTGAGCTGTTGAAGCAAAGGCAGTTTCTTGCCCAGTGGCTGGCTAGCTAGCCACATTTGAGGAAAATTCCATATGGAGGTTCTTTGAAATAGAATGGGGTGCTGCCAGGAGCTGGCATGTCTCACAATCCAAATAATGTCCTTTTATTAATTAAATATCTTTAAATGCAATATTTTATATATCTCTGAGGTTTTTGAAAACCATCTATCTATAGTATATCTAAATAGGCAAATGGTGCTTGTTTCTAGCTATTTACCATTTGTTCAACCTTGGAAAGATATTTCTATAATTAACTAAACTAGTATCTAACATGACTTTGAGTTTGATTGTCTATTAACTTGGATTTTTAAATTATTCTAAACAGTTTTTTTTAATTTTCTATATTCTATGTTTACATTCCAAAGGCTTTCCCCTTTCCCAGTTCCCACCCACCATACTTCCCATAGTTCCTCTCCCCCCCCCCAACTATTCCCCAATCATTCCCCCTCCCCCCTCGGTTTCTTTACTAAACTGGATGCAATCTTTACAGGCCCAGGGTCCTCTCCTTTCTTCTTCTTGGGAATCATTTGACTTGCTATTTGTGTCTTGAGTATTTAGGGCTTCTGGGCTCATTAATATCCACTTATCAGTGATTGCATTTCATGTGCATTCTTTTGTGATTGGGTTAATTCACTCAGGATGATATTTTCCAGGTCTAACCATTTACCTACAAATTGCATGAGTTCATTATTTTTAATTGCTGAGTAGTATTCCATTGTATAAATATACCACATTTTCTGTATCCATTCCTCCTTTGAGGGATATTTGGGCTCCTTCCAATTTCTGGCTATTATAAACAAGGCTACTATAAACATAGTGGACCATGTGTCTTTATTGCATGCAGGGGAATCCTCTGGGTATATGCCCAGGAGTGGTATGCCAGGGTCCTCTGGAAGTGACATGCCCAATTTTCTGAGGAACCGCCAAACTGATTTCCAGAGCGGTTTTACCATTTTGCAATCCCACCAACAGTGGAGGAGTGTTCCTCTTTCGCCACATCCTCGCCAGCACTTGTTGTCTCTTGAGTTTTTAATCTTAGCCATTCTGACTGGTGTGAGGTGGAATCTCAGGGTTGTTTTGATTTGCATTTCCCTGATGACTAATGATGTTGAACATCTTTTAAGGTGTTTCTCGGCCATCCGAATTTCTTCTGGTGAAAATTCTTTGTTTAGCTCTGTGCCCCATTTTTTGATAGGGTTATTTGGTTCTTTGTGGTCTAACTTCTTGAGTTCTTTGTATATATTGGATATTAGCCCTCTGTCGGATGTGGGGTTGGTGAAGATCTTTTCCCACTTTGTTGGTTGCCGTTTTGTCCTTCTGACAGTGTCCTTTGCTTTGCAGAAACTTTGTAATTTTATGAGGTCCCATTTGTCGATTCTTGATCTTAGTGCGTAAGCTATTGGTGTTCTGTTCAGAAACTTTTCCCCTGTGCCCAAGTCCTCCAGGGTCTTCCCAAGTTTCTTTTCTAATAGTTTCAGTGTGTCTGGTTTTATGTGGAGGTCCTTGATCCACTTAGAGTTGATCTTAGTGCAAAGAGATAAGAGTGGGTCAATTCGCATTCTTCTGCATGTTGACCTCCAGTTGAACCAGCACCATTTGTTGAAAAGGCTATCTTTATTCCACCGGATGGCTGTGGCTCCTTTATCAAAGATCAAGTGACCATAAGTCTGTGGGTTAATTTCTGGGTCTTCAATCCTGTTCCATTGATCTGCTTGCCTGTTGCTATACCAATACCATGCAGTTTTTAACACAATTGCTCTGTAGTACTGCTTGAGGTCAGGGATATTGATTCCCCCAGAAGTCCTTTTATTGTTGAGAATAGTTTTAGCTATCCGGGGTTTTTTGTTGCTCCAGATGAATTTGAGAATTGCTCTTTCTAGATCTATGAAGAATTGATTTGGGATTTTGATGGGGATTGCATTGAATCTGTAGATTGCTTTTGGCAAGATGGCCATTTTTACTATATTGATCCTGCCAATCCAGGAGCAAGAAATATTTTTCCATCTTCTGAGGTCTTCTTCGATTTCTTTCTTCAAGGACTTGAAGTTCCTGTCGTACAGATCTTTCGCTTGTTTGGTTAGAGTTACGCCAAGATACTTTATGTTGTTTGTGGCTATTGTGAAGGGTGTTATTTCCCTAATTTCTTTCTCAGCCTGCTTGTCCTTTGAGTACAAGAAGGCCACTGACTTGTTTGAGTTAATTTTATAACCTGCCACTTTGCTGAAGTTGTTTATCAGCTGTAGAAGTTCTCTGGTGGAGTTTTTTGGGTCGCTTAGGTAAACTATCATATCATCTGCAAATAATGATAGTTTGACTTCTTCCTTTCCAATTTGTATCCCTTTGACTTCCTTATGTTGTCTAATTGCTCTCACTAGAACTTCAAGTACTATATTGAAAAGATATGGAGAGAGAGGGCAGCCTTGTCTAGTCCCTGATTTTAGTGGGAATGCTTCAAGTTTCTCTCCATTTATTTTGATGTTGGCTACTGGTTTGCTGTAGATTGCTTTTACTACGTTTAGGTATGGGCCTAGAATTCCTGCTCTTTCCAAGACTTTTAGCATGAAAGGATGCTGAATTTTGTCGAATGCTTTTTCAGCATCTAATGAGATGACCATGTGGTTTTTTTCTTTCAGTTTGTTTATGTAGTGGATTACATTGATGGATTTCCATATATTGAACCATCCCTACATCCCTGGGATGAAGCCTACTTGATCATGGTGGATGATCGTTTTGATGTGCTCTTGGATTCGGTTAGCAAGAATTTTATTTAGTATTTTTGCATCTATATTCATAAGAGAAATTGGCCTGTAGTTCTCTTTCTTTGTTGGATCTTTTTGTGGTTTAGGTATTAGTGTAATTGTGGCTTCGAAGAATGAGTTGGGCAGTGTCCCTTCTGTCTCTATTTTGTGGAATAGTTTGAAAAGTATTGGTGTTAAGTCTTCTTTGAAGGTCTGGTAGAATTCTGCACTAAAACCATCTGGTCCCGTACTTTTTTTGGTTGGGAGGCTTTCTATAACCCCTTCTATTTCTTTAGGGGTTATGGGACTATTTAGCTGATCTACTTGATGCTGATTTAATTTTGGTATTTGATATCTGTCTAGGAAATTGTCCATTTCCTCCAGATTATCCAGTTGTTTTGAGTATAGACCTTTGTAGTAGGATCTGATGATCTTTTGAATTTCCTCAGTTTCTGTTGTTATGTCTCCCTTTTCACTTCTAATTTTGTTAATTTGTATACTGTCTCTGTGTCCTTTGGTTAGTCTGGCTAAGGGTTTATCTATCTTGTTGATTTTCTCAAAGAACCAGCTCCTAGTCTTGTTGATTCTTTGTATGGTTCTCTTTGTTTCTACTTGATTGATTTCAGCCCTGAGTTTGGTGATTTCTTGTCTTCTACTCCTCCTGGGTGAATTAACTTCTTTTTCTTCCAGTGCTTTTAGGTGTGCCGTTAAGTTGCTAGTGTATGCTCTCTCCAGTTTCTTTTTGGATGCACTTAGGGCTATGAGTTTTCCTCTTAGCACTGCTTTCATTGTGTCCCATAGATTTGGGTAGGTTGTACCTTCATTTTCATTGAATTCTAAAAAGTCTTTGATTTCTTTTTTTATTTCTTCCTTGACCAAGGTGTCATTGAGTAGAGTATTGTTCAGTTTCCATGTGTATGTGGGCTTTCTGTTGTTTTTGTTGTTATTGAAGACCACTCTTACTCCACGGTGGTCTGATAGGAAGCATGGGATTAGCTCGATCTTCTTGTATTTGTTGACATCTGTCTTGTGACCAATTATATGATCAATTTTGGAGAAGGTACCATGCGGTGCTGAGAAAAAGGTATATTCTTTAGCTTTAGGATGAAATGTTCTATATATATCTTAAATCCAATTGGTCCAAAGTTTCAATTAGTTTCACTGTGTCCCTGTTTAGTTTCTGCTTTCCTGATCGGTCCATTGAGGAGAGTGGAGTGTTGAGGTCTCCCACAATTATTGTGTTAGGTGTAATGTGTGCTTTTAGCTTTAGTAAGGTTTCTTTTACGAAGGAAGGTGCCCTTGTATTTGGAGCATAAATGTTCAGTATTGAGAGCTCTTCTTGGTGGATTTTCCCTTTGACAAGCAAGAAGTGACCTTCTGAGTCTCTTTTGATGACTTTAGGTTGGAAGTCTATTTTATCTGATATTAGAATGGCTACCCCCGTTTGTTTCCTGAGACCATTTGCTTGTAAAATTGTCTTCCATCCTTTTACTCTAAGGCAGTGTTTGTCTTTAACACTGAGATGTGTTTCCTGTATGCAGCAAAATGTAGGGTCCTGTTTCCGTATCCAGTCTGTTAATCTATGTCTTTTTATTGGGGAATTGAGTCCATTGATGTTAAGAGATATTAAGAAATGGTAATTATTTCCTCCAGACATTTTTGAAATTATATTTATTTATTTATTTATTTATTTATTTATTTATATTTGAGAGGTTATCTTCTTTTGGGTTTGATGAGAGGAGGTTTCTATCTTGCTTCTTCCCGGGTGTAGTTTCCGTCCTTGTCTTGGTGTTTTCCCCCTATTATCCTTTGTAGGGCTGGATTTGTGGAAATATATCTTGCAAATTTGGTTTTGTCATGGAATACCTTGATGTCTCCATCAATGGCGATTGAGAGTTTTGCTGGGTAAAGTAGTTTTGGCTGGAGTTTGTGTTCTCTTAGAGTTTGCATGATATCTGCCCAGGATCTTCTAGCTTTCATGGTCTCAGGTGAGAAGTCTGGTGTTATTCTGATAGGTCTTCCTGTATATGTTACTTGGCCTTTTTCTCTTGCTGCCTTTAGTATTCTTTCTTTGTTTATTACATTTGGAGTTTTGATTATTATGTGACGGGATGTATTTCTGTTCTGGTCCAGTCTGTTTGGGGTTCTATAGGCTTCTTGTATATTCATGGGCATCTCTCTCCTTAGGTTGGGGAAGTTTTCTTCCATAATTTTATAGAAGATATTAGCTGGCCCTTTAACTTGTAAATCTTCACTCTCGTCTATACTTATAATCCTTAGGTTTGGTCTTCTCATAGTGTCTTGGATTTCCTGGATGTTTTGGGTTACCACCTTTTTGCATTTAGTATTTTCTTTGACTGTTGAATCAATGGTTCCTATGGTATCTTTGGCTTCTGAAATTCTGTCTTCTATCTCTTGTATTCTATTGTTGATACTTGCATCTATGGCCCCTGATTTCTTCCCAAGGTTTTCTATCTCCAATGTTGTCTCCCTCTGTGATTTCTTAGTTGTTTCTACTTCTGTTTTTAGTATCTGGATGGATGTGCTCAGATCTTTCGCTTGCTTGATTGTGTTTTCATGTATTTCTTTAATAGATTTTTGTGCTTCCTCTTTCATAGCTTCTACTTGTTGGCCCACGTTCTTCTGTAGTTCTTTAAGTGACTTTTGTCTTTCTTCCTTATTGTCTTCTTCTTTTTGATCCATCTTCTCCTGAATTTCTTGAAGTGATTTTTGTATTTGCCTCATAAAGGCTTCTAACTTTTGATCCATTTTCTCCTCTATTTCTTTACGAGATTTTTCTATGTGTTCAGCTACCAGCATCCTGACCAGTGATTTTATATCCAAGTCTTGTTTTTCTGGTGTTTTGGGGTATCCAGGGCTTCCTGTTGTTGGAGAACTGGGTTCAGATGCTGTCATGTTGCCTTGATTTTTGTTAGTAACGTTCCTTCATTTTCCTTTTGCCATCTGGTTATTTCTGGTGTTAGTTGGCCTTGTTGTCAGTGGCTGGTGTTTGAATCTCCTGTGAGGCTGGGCTCACCTGTTGTTTCTCTACTGGTGAATATGTGTGACTGCTGCTTTAAGGGATCATAAGCTGGCTGCCACCCATGCGATTGTAGCCCCCTGATGGAGTCTGTCTACCTGGGCTTCTCCAGCTGTGTCCTGGTTGCAATATGGAGGCCCGCCGCTATCGCTGGTCCAGGGGCCGGCGAGCTGGTTGCAGACCGCAGCCTCGGTGCATGGCCAGAGGGCGCGGGGAAGACCCACAGAGCCTAGGCGGAACTCGGCCTGCTTGGCTCCGAGAGCCTAGCAGATCCCCCCGTGAGGGTAGCCCTGGAAGAGGTGTATACCTGGGCCTTTCCAGCTGTGTCCTGGTTGCAATATCTATCCTAAACAGTTTTTGAAAAAAAATTTAAAAATTTACATTCCATATGTTGCCACCCCCTTCCTGGTACCCCTCTCCAAGAGTACTTCACCCTATCCTCCCTTCTATTTGCCTCTGAGAGGGTGCTCCCCCATCCATCCCCTACCCCCTTGCCCACCCACCTATCTCCACCTCTTATAATAGCTGCTTTTTAAAAGGACTACTAGAACTTAACATTGCTTTTTTTTTTTAATTACATGGTAGGGGGTACTGGAGAGATGGCTTAGCGGTTAAGAGCAATGACTGTACCTCAGAGGTTCTTAATTCCCAGTAACCATATAGTGGCTCAAAACCATCTATAATGAGATCTGGCGCCCTTTTCTGGTGTGCAGGCATGTATTCAGGCAGAACACTGTGTACACAATAAATAAATAAAAAATTTTAAAAAGAATTACATAGATAGAATACCTTAAAAACAGTTGGTACATAGTATGTTATAACCAAATACAACCTTAATTTTGTATCAATATACAAAGATCTATACCAACATAAGATTTGTGGCGAGTATCACCTCTATAGTTTAAGAATAGATTCAATAATCTACCCTTTATTTCTGCTATTCCTGTATTATTACTATATCCCTCTCCTTTTTTTCTTTTTAAACCCTTTCCCCCTAACACTAGATAGGAGAGAAAGAAGGATAAAGGAAAGAAAAGAGGGAAATTCCCAAGTCTAACTTCCTATATTTGGAAATGGGGGTGTCTCTCTCTTAAAGCTGCTTCCTGCAGAGTTGGAGCATCATTTTCCTTTTGGGGGGCCATAAAATACTGGGATGGTGGTCCATCTTAAGAAAGCATTTCTGTAGCATTTGCTGTCCAATCTCTATATGCTGAGATAGTTCAGGGTTTAACTGAAGTCCTGACCAAAACAGTCTGTGATGTTGGATGATTTTGCTAGCTATTTTGAAATGGTTCCTAATGCAGATATTTTGAGGAAACAGCACTGAGGCAGTCTGAGGTAGGATCACCTGGACTATTTTGCTTATTTTCTTTGGTGGCTGGTCGTATTGCTCTGTGAACATATAAACTTTACATAGTATTTATATTTCTGCACTAATTTAGTATGGAATATGCAGTGTGAATAATTCAGTTAAAGATGATTCTCTGCTCTCTATTCAAGTAGGTAAATCATCTGCCTTTTCTATAAGTTAGTTTGGATTATATAACCAAACTGTAATACAAATGTCTATGTATACCATTGGAAAGGATGGCATGGTCTTGAGGATTCTGTAGCCAACGAGATTTATTGGTTATACATAGCTGAAGTTCTGGCTGGAGACATTTTCATCTCTCAGCCAGTTTCAGAGCTGTTCCCATGTAGAGGGATCAGCATTTACTTTTTTTTTTTTTTTACCTCTTTTGTTCTTTTTCTTGATTGATTTCTTCCTGTCTGCAGCCAAGGTCTTCAGGATGTCTCCTCCTATCAAATCTGATTTTTATTAGTAAGCGTGATAGTTTGAATATACTTGGCCTATGGGACGTGGCACTATTAGGAGGTGTGGCCTTGCTAGAGGAAGTAAATCACTGTGGACGTGGGAATTTGAGGTCTCATGCATATGCTTAAGCCTGGCCAATGTAATCCAGAGTCTTGTGGCCTTCAGAACAAGATGTAGATTCTCAGCTCCTTCTCCAGCACCATGCCTGCCTGGATGCTGCCATGCTTCCCGCCATGATCATAATGGACTGAACCTCTGAACCTGTTAGCTAGCCCCAACTAAATGTTGTCCTTTATAAGAGTTGCCTTGGTCATAGTGTATCTTCACAGCAATGGAAACCCTAACTAAGACAGTAAGAATCCATAGTTTTTCTTCTTCTGTTGAAATCAGAGCATATTCTCTTCCCCCAACACAACACATGTCCTGCCTTCCATTTCTGAGGTTACCATATATTTATATTGATCTAATTCAACAGGGTTTTTTCCTAAACCAGTGCATTTCAGCAGCTGTGCTGTTTCATTAGCATTTAAAAAATTTAAAGTCAATGAGGCATTAAACTGTCACAAGAAACAAATACAGACACTGAGATGCACACATTCACATGCAGTGAAAACCATAAAAACAAAATTGGAAACCATAATGTATGTGCAAAAAAAATTTCGGAAGTTTTTTTTTTAAGATGCTTAAGCAAAGCCTTATGAGAAATTCAAAAATATGGCATTGAGTTTGTTTTGTGTTGGATATCTACTGCTGGAGACTCCGTTGAGAAAATGAACTTTTCCTTTGTGAGTGGGTTTTCAACTAGAGACAGCTTCTGGGTTAGGAATGAGGGCTTGTTTCTACTTCCCCTCTCAGCACTGGGGCCCCATCTGTCTTAGACCTGTGCACACCCTGTGCCTGCTACCCCAGTCTCTGTGAGTTCACATGTGTGTTAGTCCTGTGTCTAGAAGGTCTTGTTGTCTTGGTGTCCTCCATCCCTGCTGGCTCTTCCTGTCTTTCATCATCTTCCAGAGAACTCCCTGAGCCCTGAGAGGAAGGTCTAATGGGGACATCATATTTAAAATTTTTAAAAACACACACCTTTATGTTTATTTTTTTTACTTTTTTTTGACTATTTGATGGAAAATTTTACATACAAATGGTTGATGTAAAAACTCTAAATTAATTGAAGGTGGAATTAGAAACATTTGTGATATAATCAAGGATTTACATTGGAAACATTTCTGATAAAATGGAGGAAGTATATAGAAAGACATTAAGATTGAAGATATCATGAAAAATAATGCAGATAAAATGGTAGACATAAAAAACATTACTAAATTAATTAAAGGGGGGAATTACAAACATTTTCTGATAAAATTGAAGATTTACATGAGAAATATTTCTGTTAGTCTATGTCTTTTTATTGGGAAGTTGAGTCCATTGTTAAGAGATATTAAAGAATGGTGATTGTTGCTTCCTGTTATTTTTGATGTTATGTTTATATTTGTGTGGGTATCTTTTTTGGGGTTTGTTGGAAGATTACTTTCTTGCTTTTACTAGGGTGTAGTTTCCCTCGTGTTGGCATTTTCCATCTATTATCCTTTGTAAGGCTGGATTTGTGGGCAGATATTGTGTAAATTTGGTTTCATTATGGAATATCTTGGTTTCTCCATCTATGATGATTGAGAGTTTTGCTGGGTTTAGTAGTCTGGGCTGGCATTTGTGTTCTCTTAGGGACTGAATGAAATCTGCCCAGGATCTTCTTTCATCGTCTCTATTGAGAAGTCTGGTGTAATTCTGATAGGTCTGCCTTTATAAGTTACTTGCCCTTTTTCCCTTACTGCTTTTAATATTCTTTCTTTGTTTAGTGAATTTGGTGTTTTAATTATTATGTGCCAGGAGGACTTTCTGGTCTGGTTCAGTCTGTTAGGAGTTCTGAAGGCTTCTTGTATGTTCATGGGCATCTCTTAGGTTAGGGAAGTTTTCTATACTTTTTGTTGAAGATATTTACTGGCCCTTTAAGTTGGAAATCTTTGCTCTTGTCTATACCTATAATCCTTAGGTTTGATCTTCTCATTGTGTCCTGGAGTTCCTGGATGTTTTGGGTTACCAGCTTTATGCATTTTGCATTTTCTTTGACTGTTAAGTCAATGTTTTCTCTGATATCTTCAGCACCTGAAGTTCTTTCTTCTATCTCTTATATACTGTTGAGGCTTGCATCTATGACTCCTGAATTCCTTCCAAAGTTTTCTATCTCCAGAGATGTCTTACTTTGTGATTTCTTTATTGTTTCTACTTCCACTTTTAGATCCTGGATGGTTTTGTTCAGTTCTTTTACTTGATTGATTGTGCTTTCCTGTAATTCTTGAAGGGATTTTGTGTTTCTTCTTTAAGGGCTTCTGCCTGTTGACCCATGATCTCCTGTATTTTTTTAAGGGATTTTTGGGTTTCCTCTTTAAGGGCTTTTACTTGTTGACCAATGTTCTGTATTTCTTTAAGGGAGCTATTTAAGTGTTTCTTGAAGCCCTCTATCAGCATCATGAGATATGATTTTAAATCCAACTCTTGCTTTTCTGGTATGTTGGGGTATCCGGGACTTACTGTGGTGGGAGAACTGGGTTCTGATGTTGCCATGTGGCTTTGGTTTCTGTTAGTAGGATTCTTGTGCTTGCCTTTCACCATCTGGTTATCTCTGGTACTAGTTGGTATTGTTGGGAAAAGAGAAAGACCATATAGGCTTAGTTCATAAGCATAATTATTTGTTATTTTAATATATTTGAAAATGTCTTTATACAAAAGAAATATTGTCTATATGTCAGCAACCTTCATAATAACTTTTGTATTGGATTTCTTGATTCTCAGTTGGTGTAAGACTGTAGTTAATTCCAGAGTGAATATCTATCTCTTTTCCTATGTATCCTTATTTTTCCCCCGGTTTGATAGCTCAGTGATTAAGAGCCCTGGTTGTTCATCCAGAGGATCTAGTTTGATTCCTAGCACTTGCATGGCAGCTCACAACCACCTGTGTGTGTGTGTGTGTGTGTGTGTGTGTGTGTATATATATATATATATATATATATTCTCAGAATACTTGAGAAAGTCTGAACTCAGCAGGTCAAGGGAGTCATCTGTCATTCAGTAGAACTCTGGAAAAGTATAAGTCATTACTTGAAACATCAAAACATCTCTCTCTCTCTCTCTCTCTCTCTCTCTGTGTGTGTGTGTGTGTGTGTGTGTGTGTGTGTAATATATACCTTAGGCAGGGTTTCTATTCCTGCACAAAACAGCATGACCAAGAAGCAAGTTGGGGAAGAAAGGGTTTATACAGCTTACACTTCCATATTGTTGTTCATCACCAAAGGAAGTCACACAGAGCAGGAATCTGGAGGCAGGAGCTGATGCAGAAGCCATGGAGGGATGCTGCTTACTAGATTGCTTCCACTGGCTTGCTTAGCTTGCTTTCTTATATAACCCATGACTACCAACCCAAGGATGGTACCACTCACAATGGGCCCCTCCCATCCTTGATCACTAATTGAGAAAATGCCTTACAGCTGGATCTCATGGAGGAATTTCCTCAAGGGAGGATCCTTTCTCTGTGATAATTCCAGCTGGGTCAAGTTGACACACACAATCAGCCAGTACAATATAAGATAAGTAGATAGATAGATAGATAGATAGATAGATAGATAGATAGATATAGAGATATGGATATTATATAGATATATAGATGTGTGTGTGTCTACTTAGCTGTCTAGTAATGGCAGAGTATCATAGTTAACTTCAGCTATCCTTGGAAAGAAGGAACCTCAACTAAAGAATTTATCAAGTTAGCCAGTGGAATGTCTGTGTGATGTTTTCTTAATTGCTGGTTGGCATAGGAGAACTCAGCCCACTGTTAGTGGTGGTATCCCTAAGCAGGTAGACCAGGGCTGCACAAGAAAGCAAGCCATTGGGAGCAAGACAGGAAGCACCATTGCTCCATCATCTCTGCCTTAGTTCCTGCTGTGGCTTTCCCCAGCAATGGGCTATAACCTCTAAGTCAAATAAACTCTTTCCTCCCAAGTTGCTCTTGGTCATGGTGTTTTGTCATAACAACAGAAAGCAAACAGGTATACACCTGTCCTCTTTGTATCACTGTGAGATATTAAGGGCCATCAGGTCTTATAAAGACAATTGTCTTTATTGTCTTAATTTTTGAGTTTAATATTGAGAGCTCTTGGGATTTAAAAATAATACATATAGCTACAAAGTAGGTTACATATTAAGTATGTGGCAAAACAAAATAATTCTTAAAAGGACTTTACTGATGGACTAAATTCCAAGGGAAATAGTGGGAGGTTTTAATCACTCTGTGTGTGTGTGTGTGTGTGTGTGTGTGTGTATGTGTGTGTGTGTGTGTGTGTGTGTGTGTAATGTTTTAGTCTGAATATATACTGAGTATACATAAAAGTAATGTTTTAGTCTCATTTCTGTTGATATAAAATACACTGGCCAAAGGCAACATAGAGAATGAAAGAGTGCATTGGGAATTGTAATTTCCAGGTTGCAGTCCAGCCCTGAAGGGAAACCAAGGCAAGAAGTGAAGCAGCTTGTCACATCACATCCATAGCAAAGAACCAAGAGGAACAAATGCACCCATGCTCTAGCTTTCTACTCCTATGCAGCTCTGAACCCAGCCTAAGGAATAGTGCTACTCATAGTGGACTGGGTAAATTAACAATCAAGATTATTCCTCGACAGACCTGCCCATAAGCGAACCTGTTCTAGATAATTCCTCAATTAAGACTCTTTCCAGGTAATCATAGGCTGTAGAAAATTGACTTTAAAAACTATCACAAGTATCTAAAAGGGAAAAACAAGTAAACCAAAACATAAATGAAGGTCACAACTATTGATTTAGACATGGAACTTATCTTTGTAATTAAGAGAATATTTTGATGGTTGCTAGGAGTGAGGCTTGTTTGTATAAAAATATATTTTTTACTTCATGTTCCTCCTTCAGGAAATATTCTCCCAGTCAGATTATCAATGAATGGCCTTTCTGCGAAGGTAATGACTCCATGGTAATCAGAGACAACGCCAGTCTGGGAGGGTGTGTTTATGTTCTTAGCAAAAATGGTAAACTTGTTACCTTCAGGACAGCCCACAAGGCTGTGGGAAAGAACTCAGAAAACATAAGTTCAAAAAATATATACAGGATTTTTCAACTATGCAAAATTTAAGGATGCAATATGAATTATAAGAGGGGCTTCACTGACCTAAGAACAAAAACAAAAATCCTAGTGGCAGCTACACTATGAACCAGCTTGTCAGAAAGATATCGAGGAAGGAGATTTGGGAAGTGGTGATCACAGGACAAGATCCCACTGAGCTAAGTTTATTGTTTGTACTTACAAAGGCAGGCAGATTTCTGAGTTCAAGGTCAGCCTGAAACAGAGCAAGGTTAGGCCCAGGTGTGGTGAGAGTGGCAGTCTTAAAGTGAGATCCCACCCAGCTATTTATTGTCTGAGTTTACAAAAGCAGGCAGATCTCTGAATTCCTTTGCAGTGTGTTTGTTTGTTTAATGTACTTGCTGTCTTTTCCTAAGAGACAAGTGGCTAAGGTCAAAAAATGCAGATTGGTGGGATAATTAAAAAGGAAGCTGGGGTGGACAATTGTATTGATATGTAAATAAAAGACTAGACTTTGGTATGCAAGAGCTGGACTATCTGGTAATCTTTTGAATGCTGTCTCTAGCAGAACACTGGCTGTCAGCTTGTACCCTCTAGTTGACTTTGAGTGCTTCTTTTTGCTGGTCCAGAATACCCTTTTTTTCAAAACCCCTCTCCAAGCAGAGGCTGGTCCTCAGCATTAGCAGGTTTTGGATTAGGGCAACTTTTACTTTCTTAAATACTTGAAGCTGGTAAAGACTCAGAAAGGATATATTTTTATTCTAGGGAATAACTTATTTCAGTCTGAGTGGAGTAAACCTCTGTGTACATCGAGGTGTCAGCAAACATCTGAAGACATTTGTGTCCTGATAAAAAGCATCTGAGTAAAGTCTAACAGCCAGTCTCTTCATAAAGAATATGTCATTCCATTTTCCTAGACTAAGGAAGAACAGTGGCATAGTATAACTTCTATGTTATTACCAAGTCAGAACACAAAGGGAATTGGGACTCTTACAGACTGTGGCCCTCATAAGTATTTCCCACAAAAGGCACAAGTAACTAGAGTAGTCAACTGTTCTCTTCTCAGACAACAAGAACACAAAGTCCCTTGGTAATGTTTTCTTATCTGTGTATGACAACAAGATCTCACTGAGTCTGTTAGCTTTATCCTCACTGAGTGGCCCACATCCTCTGTTTTTGTATGAGGTGGACTTATACTTAATTTTAGCACATAAGTATAAAGCTGTGTAGTTCAGAGCACTACTGGTAGCTGTTATAGTTTATAAACACCCTGCTTATCTACGTGTTTTAGAGTGTATCAGGGACATTTAGGAATGAAATTCAGGGACAAAATCATGCCTGTTAAATTTAGACCATTTTCAAGGCTGGGGATAGCAACAATAACTCCTTTGTCTTTGGGGAATTTCTGTCAAACTGACTTGTTTAGAAAGAGGTCCTGGGTAATTCATTAAGATAGAGAACAAAGTTCCATAATAGAAAGAAAACACTGGCCGGGCAGTGGTGGCGCACGCCTTTAATCCCAGCACTTGGGAGGCAGAGGCAGGCGGATTTCTGAGTTCGAGGCCACCCTGTTCTACAGAGTGAGTTCCAGGTCAGCCAGGGCTATACAGAAAAACCCTGTCTTGAAAAACCAAAAAAAGAAAAAGAAAGAAAGGAAGGAAGGAAGGAAGGAAGGAAGGAAGGAAGGAAGGAAGGAAGGAAAAGAAGAAAAGAAAGAAAAGAAAAGAAAAAAAGAAAGAAAGAAAAAAGAAAAGAAAAGAAGAGAAGAGAAAAGAAAAGAAAAGAAAAAAGACTGGGGGCTGGAGAGATGGCTCAGTGGTTAAGAGTACCAACTGCTCTTCCAAAAGACCTGAGTTTAAATCCCAGCAACCACATGGTGGCTCACAACCATCCATAACAAGATCTGATGCCCTCTTCTGGAGTGTCTGAAGACAGCTACAGTGAGTGTACTTACATATAATAAATAAATAAATAAATAAATAAATCTTTAAAAAAAAAAAGAAAGAAAACACTTATCTTCTGTTAAGAATTATTCAAGGTACTTTTTAAATGGTTACCTAAAGTGTCTTGAGATTTCACTGAGGAACTAGATCAGCATTGCTCCTCATTATTAGAGCTGAAGGGTCATCTTCCACTTGGAGGGTAAACATGGCTCCTTATAGCGATTCCCTCCTTGTAGAGGGTACAAAACCTGCTTTTTGTTTGCTTGTTTGGTTGGTTGGTTTGGTTTGATTTTAGAAAAGTGTGATTATTTTCCAGTATCCTGGTTTACCAGAGATATGGCAAGCACTGCTCTTTAGAACCTTCTTGCTTTAAGGTTTCTCAGAAGTAATCAGGCTTTGTTTTTGTTTTAATGTTTTTCTTTGTTCCAAGACAATTTCATACATGTATTCAATGCATTTTGGTCATTTCACCCCCAACTATTCTCATCATCACCTTCCTAATTCCACTGAACATTTTCTTCTAAACAAGTTCCTCTCCCACTTTAAAAGAAAATCGTTTTGAGTGTTTGCCTGCATTGTATGTCTGTGTGCACCATGCCCATGCCTGGTACCCGTGGAGGCCAGAAGAGGATGTCAGATCCTCTAGAACTGTAGTTACAGTTGACCATGTGAGAGCTGAGAACCAAAACCAGGGCTTGCTCTTAACTGCTGAGTCATCTCTCCAGATAGCCCTTCTCCTAGTTCCTGTCTTTGTTGTTGTTGTTTTTGTTGTGTTTGTGCTTTAGTTTTAGTTTTATTGCTGTGATAAAATACCATGACCAAAAGCTAAGAGAAGGGTCCATCATCAAATCGAGTCAGAACAGGAACTTGGAGGCAGAATGAATGAAGCAGAGCCGTAGAGGAGTACTGCTCACTCGCTTACCCTTCATGGCTTGCTCAGTCTGCTTTCTTATATAACTCAGTGCTACCTTTCCATGGGTAGCAGAATCCCCTGTGGGTTGGGCCTGCCTATATCAATCACTAATCAATTAAGTTCAGTACAGATTTGCCTATAGGCAATCTGATTAAGACATTTTCTCAATTGAGGTACCTCTTCCCAGATAACTTTTTTGAAAACCAGACAGGACAATTGACCCCTTGTCAACTTGACATTCAAACACATCACTAGTGAACAATAATCTTTCCTTTCTTGTGTATCCTCAAGGTCTCATGCTAATATCAGTATCTAAATATAAAACACATCCCAAAGTTTTTAAAAATTCAAATACTTTACAAGTTCACTCTCTTTAAAACATCCAAACTCTCAAAGTTCAAATTCTCCTTAAAATATTCAGTGTCTCTAAAATATCACAAGTATCTCTTAGATTCTAAAATCTCCATAAAATTTCAAGTTTTCTTTTTGTGGGCTTCAATAAAATAAAAATTAAGTTAAATATTCTTTCTTTCTTCAAGAGGGAAGACCAAGGGCATAATCACAATCAAAGTAAAGCCAAACTTCAACAGAGTTTCAGCAAAACTTTCAACAAAACTTCAACAACAATTTCAGTGCCTGATTTCTGGGACCTGTTCATGGTTCTTTGGGCTCCATAGGGCCTTGAAATGGTTCCATCTTTTTTGCTGTCCCATCTGAAGCACACACAATTTGTCTCCTGTGTTCAAGATGGCTCCACTCCACACATATTCTGTCCTTGGTGTTTGTCCTATGGTACTGATATTTCCAAAATGCTGGTGTCTCTGCTGCAACTTCATCAATAGTCTCTCCTGGCCTCTCTTCAGGGGCTCTAATCCTGCCACATGATGTCAAGACTCAGTTTCTATTTTTCCTGATGCTTCTTTTGCAACTGAGGCTGCACCTTCACCAGTGGCCTCCTCTAGCCTCTCCTGGTACCAAAACTCGGTTTCTGTCTTAGTCAGGGGTTCTATTCCTGTACAAAACATCATAACCAAGATGCAAGTAGGGGAAAACAGGGTTTATTTAGCTTACACTTTCCACATTGCTGTTGATCACAAAAGGAAGTCAGAACTGGAACTCAAGCAGGTCAGGAAGCAGGAGCAGATGCAGAAGCCATGGAGGGAAGTTACTGACTAGCTTGCTTCGCCTGACTTGTTCAGCTTGCTTTCTTATAGAACCCAAGACTACCAGCCCAGAGATGGTACCACCCACAAGGTACCCTCCCTCCTTGATCACTAATTGAGAAAATGCCTTACAGCTGGATCTTGTGGAGGCATTTCCTCACCTGAAGCTCTGTTCTCTGTGATAACTCCAGCTTCTGTCAAGTTGACACACAAAACCAGCCAGTACAACTTCTCTCCATGACTACTAACACCTGGGTGTACCAGATTTCTCTGCCAGCACAAGTTACTGCTGTGGTCCCTCTGGATCACAGCTTCCGTGTGCTGACCCTGTGGAAACACATACGAGATTTCACCTCAGTGATGCTGGTGGTCTCTTAATCACAGCAGGTTCTTCAGCTCCAAATGACCAGCATCAACTGGCTCAGCAAAGCAAAGATTTCACTGTGGTGACTGTGTTCTCAACATCTATCTATCTCTAAATAAAGATTTTCTTTTTTAATTTATTCAAAATTGGGTTTTTCTCCCATATTTATCCTGATTATCCCCACCTCCCTCTGCTCCTCCCAGTTCCTCCCACCTCTCTTCCTACCTCGATCCGCTCCCTTTCCGTGTCTCATAAAGCAAACAGGCTTTTAAGGGATAATGAGATATGATGATATATGATATGATTGATATATGATATACATGATGAAATCACATGAAAATTGGATAAAACAAACAGAAGGGAAAGAACCCAAGAGAAGGGACAAGAATCAGAGACCCACTCATTTGCACACTCAGGAATCCCATACAGGCGTTAAATTGGAAACCATAATATGTACACAGAGGACATGGTACTGAGCTGCTTAGGCCTTGTGCATTTTGCCTTTGCCTCTGTGCATTTGTGTGAGCTTTTATCATGTTGGTTTAGAGCACCTTGTTTTCTTGGTGTCTTCCATGCTCTCTGGCTCTTAAGACACATTCTATCTCCTTTTCCCAGGGTCCCCTGAGACCTGTGGGGAGGAACTTGATGAAACCAACCCCTTTATAGCTAAGTGTCTTGAGGTCTCTCATTCTCTGTGTAATGTCTGGCTGTGGGTCTCTGTATTTGTTCCACGTGGTGCAGGAGGAAGCTTCTCTGGTGATGGCTGAGCAGGGCACTGATCTACAAGCGTGGCGGAATGTCACCAGGAGTCATTTTATTGCTGGCTTTTTTTTTTGTCTGTATGTTTTTTATAACACTATTATTTGGTTTTAGCTTAGGTCCCTGAGATAGCTAGTCTCAGGTTCTTGGTCACCCAAGCAGTGTTGGGTATGGATTCCACCTCGTGGAGTGTGTCTTTAAAGCTATGAAAGCATGAGAGCCAGTATTAACAGCACCAGGATTACTTGGAATTCAGTACCTTGGATTTCTCAAGTGTCTAATGGAGTTTGAAGATGAATCTCAGCTAGATTTTTTTTGAAGGCTATGCAAATGTGTCCCCCTGAAGATGGCATGCATTTGCAATGAGAAATATCTAAGACTTTATCCCTAAAGTTCGGTAGTACAGGAAGTGGTTAGAATCACCTGACAAGGTTCTTCTCCTCCAGACTGAGACTGATGCCATATAGTTAATGCAAACATACATGGGGGTTGGCGGAGTCAGCAGCTAAGAGCACTTGGTGCTTTTGCAGAGGACCTAAGTTCAGTTTCCAGCACCAACTCAGTTCTGGGAATCCAACATCTTCTGGCCTCCTCAGGCACCAGGCATGCACATGGTACATATACCTGTGTGCAAAACATTCATACAAAAATACAAAATAAAATTATATAACACACATAGGTGTATCAGAGGCATTTGGATAAAAATCGGGTTTCCAATGGCCCATTCAGTAAGGAATAAAACATAAAAGTCTTCCAAGTTATTGTTAGCAAGTGTATATTGTTTTTGGAGATAGAATCATATGTACCCCAGGTTAGCCTCACATTCAGTTTGGGAGACTAGCTTTGAATACCTCCTCCTCCTTCTACCTCTGTCTCCTAAGTGATAGGATTACAGGTGTGAGCCACCCTGCCTGGCCATTTG
The DNA here is from genome assembly GCA_964023405.1 of Apodemus agrarius. Lineage (NCBI taxonomy): Eukaryota > Metazoa > Chordata > Mammalia > Rodentia > Muridae > Apodemus > Apodemus agrarius. Next base: position 90,350,708 of record OZ030015.1, on the reverse strand, counting down.
TTTGTTTGTTACAAATAAATAATTTTAGTTCTGCATATCAGTGTATTTAATTTTCACCTAATACTTATAATCTTTAGGTATCATAAGTTTAACCAAACATGTGTGTGTGTGTGTGTGTGTGTGTGTGTGTGATCTTTAAGTTTCATGTTTTACAATTTTTTCTTATGTCATACTTGAACTTTCTGGTTTTGTCCTCACTTTTTCCATTGGAAAAAAGTCCTTTACTTGGCATAAAACTTTATCATTTAAAATCTCATTTTTGGCTAAAAGCAGTTCTTTATTTCCTCCTTGGGTATTTAGGATTGAACCCAGGTCCTTGAACATGCTAGGCAACTGCTCTACCACTGAGCTATGCCTTCAGATTTCCTCTTTAACTGAAATTCTCCTGCAAAAGCATCCTTAGCAGCTAGACCCACAAGCCTTCATCACCAGCCCAACAAAAAACACATTTTCTAGGGCTAGAGAGATGGCTGTCTCAGCAGTTAAGAGTGCTTGCTGCTCTCCCAAAGGATCCAAATTTGGGTCCTATCACCCATGTCAGATGGCTCACAAGTGCATGCATTTCCCTCTTCAAGAGAATCTGAAGTCACTTGCATCTGCACGCACTTACTCTTACACACACACACACACACACACACACACTTAAAAACGGTTTTCACCATAAGTTTTTATATCCATTTTTCATAATTAAATGAGTCTTTTTTCTTTTTTTTAATTTTTTTTGTAATTTTCTGTGTGGTTTTTTTTCTGGGCTTTTGTTATTTTGAACAAGGGTCTCAATCACATGCCCAAGCTGGCCTTGGACCTATTCATTTGCACAATTAAGATAGTTAAATAGGTTAATATGATTGCTGCCATGCCTGATAACCTAAATTAGATCCCCCAAAAAACTGATTCCCACAAGTTGTCTTCTGACAGCTGTAGTTATGTGTGTAGTCACAAATACGAGCAAATAAATTTAAAATAAGAATTTTTCAATGTGTTAACAGCGTAGAAGCATTTTTTACCAAAAAAAATTATTAGTTTCACTGAAATAAAAGGAATTTGAACTAAGTTTATGTGTATGCTTAATTAGAAATGCTTTTGGGGGGAAGACTTTATTATGTAAACATATCATATGACATATCTAATGGTAGCATACAAAAACATCTATACTGATAAGTCAATAAAACTTTTATGTTAAATCATAAGAAAAAGGAAAATTAATTCTACCAATTTAAAAGTGAAATAAATCCAAATATACAATGTAATGAAATAAATACAAACCATCAATTTGTCTGGACAAACCTTTTTTGTTGGTGGTGATCCTCAAAGTGAACCTCATCACTGCATAAACTTTAGAATGTTTCATTTGTATATAGCCTTCTTCAACCCAACCCACTGTGTGTGTGTGTGTGTGTGTGTGACTGAGATATGTACCTAGGCCTTTGTACATACCGCTGAACTATATCACTAGTCCTGAAACTTACTCTTGGTAGAGGGTAAGTTGAAACAGTAACCTTGAATAACCAGTTTTATTAACAAGAAGCAGATTCATGTTTGAGACATGGTGGAAATGAAGGGATTGTCAAATCAGAAATGAATACTTTCTTTAGACTATAATAAAGAATAGGTTTGTTGGATATGCTGCAAAGGGGCTGTAGGCTGGACAATAGCAAGTTCCTGCAGCATAAGGCAGTGGATTGGGAAAGAGCAATTGTGGTGGACAGTTCTGATGGTAAATTACTTTGTATACAGTTTTCTGGCATATAATCCCAGTTTTACCAATGTGGGAGTTACTGGGACATTTAGGATCAAAACCTGACATTTCTAATAAACTAGGCTGTTAGTCATCTTGAATGTGCCAATTAAAGGAATGGGGAGAGAGATGGCTCAGCAGTTAAGAACACTTGGTACTCTCCCAGAGAACTGAGTTTGGTTCCCAACACCCATATAAGGTGATGCACAACTTTTGGTAACTCCAGTTGCAAGGGATCAAACATCCTCTTGTGCCTGAATGCACACAGTATCCATGTATACAATCAAAAACAAATGTACACGTGAAATAAAAATAAAAGAGGGAGGAGTAGGAGTGAAGGTCAGAGGAAGGAGATTCAGTGCAGCTACAGTAGGAAGAAGAGCAAGTAGAAGCACAGTGGTTCCAGAAGCTGTCGTTAGGACCCTGATGTGTGCTACTCTCTAAAGAGTAAAGGTATGCATAAGCTAGCTGTCCGGGTATGTCAGCGCATTCACCTATCACCGCCTCTCTGGTTCCTTTCTCCCAGTCTAATATTTGGTGTTTGTGTGGAGGGGGAATCAAACTTCTTGGAGTCCATTGTTTCAATAGTCTATTAGTCATGAAGGGGTACAATGTCTTTTTAGAATATATTCATGCTACCAGGAAGATCACATTTTCCCCATTGTTTTGACATCTTAATCTTGAGGCAAACTATACCTGTGTCTAAAATAAATGTCATAAACAGAATCTGTGTAGGATCTAAGGTCAGAAAATACACAGGTCAGGTAATCATGCATAAGTGCGGTTTCTCCACAACTTCTTGGCTTTAATTGCCCTCTTCCAAAAGTGACTTAATTTTTGTTGTTGGCTTTAAGACAGAGTCTTGCTATCCAGTATAGTTCAGGCCCAAACTCAAACGCAAAATCTTCATGCTTAGCCTCTCAGATATTATAATTATGGGCAAGGGCTACTATGCTCAGTGTGACATTTTATTATTTAAATTCTCCCCCTTTCCCTAAACAGTATTCTTTGAAGACATCAATGATCAATGTCCTGTGGTTTGATTTCAACTGTTCCTCATTAGCAGGAGATCTGTCATGGTTAGTCCGACATGACTCCACATTGGTGGGGTATAAACATCAAGAAATCACTGCCAATAAAATCCTTTATGTCCAATTTTAAACAACTAAGAGGGTCTTACTATGTAGTCCTGGCTAGCCTGCCTCTACTTCTGGGATCAAAGTGCTGGGATCAAAGGTGTGCACCATCACACCTAGCTCTAACAGCAAATATTTAAAGAAGAGTAATTTGAAAATTAAGTAATTGTTTAGAGATGCATTCGTTAGAGGAGCAGTGTCAAAACTCTTTTATGAGGAACCACCCTTTGGAGTGTATAACATTAGAGCAGTATGACCTTCTTTACTTAAAGAGGATTGCAAAGATACAATTGGGCATGGTGCAAACATAAACCTTAAAAGCTAACACACTAACAATTCTAGTTGGGTGGCTACCAGCTTGTTCAAAAGTTTTCCTTAACACTGTCAATAGGACAAAATGGCAACCAACAGATTTTGAAAAGATCTTTACCAACCCTACATCTGATAGAGGGCTAATATCCAATATATACAAAGAATTCAAGAAGTTAGACTCCAGAGAACCAAATAACCCTATTAAAAAATGGAGTACAGAGCTAAACAAAGAATTTTCACCTGAGGAATATCAAATGGCTGAGAAGCACCTAAAGAAATGTTCAATATCCTTAGTCATCAGGGAAATGCAAATCAAAACCCTGACATTCCACCTCACATCAGTCAGAATGGCTAAGATAAAAAACTCAGGAGACAGCAGGTGATGGTGAGGATGTGGAGAAAAAGGAACACACCTCCATCGCTGGTGAGATTGCAAGCAGGTACAACCACTCTGGAAATTAGTCTGGTGGTTCCTCAGAAAATTGGACATAGTACTTACTACCTGAGGACCCAGCCATACTACTACTGGGCATATACCCAAAAGATGCTCCAACATGTAATAAGGACACGTGCTCCACTATGTTCATAGCATCCTTATTTATAATGACCAGAAGCTGGAAAGAACCCAGATGCCTCTCAACAGAGGAATGGATACAGAAAATGTGGTATATTTGCACAATGGAATATTACTCAGCTATTAAAAACAATGAATTCATGAAATTCTTAGGCAAATGGATGGAACTAGAAAATATCCTGAGTGAGGTAACCCAATCACAAAAGAACACACATGGTATGCACTCACTGATAAGTGGATATTAGCCCAGAAGCTCAGAATACCCAAGATACAATTCACAGACCACATGAAGCTCAAGAAGAAGGAAGATCAAAGTGTGGATACGTCAGTCCTTCTTAGAAGGGAACAAAATACCCATGAGAGGCGATACAGAGACAAAGTGTGGAACAGAGACTGAATGAAAGGCCATCCAGAGACTGCCCCACCTGGAAATCCATTCCACATATAGTAACCAAATTCAGACACTATTGTGGATGCCAACAAGTGCTTGCTGACAGGAGCCTGATATAGCTGTCTTCTGAGAGGCTCTGCCAGCGCCTGACAAATACAAAGGTGGATGCTCACAGCCAACCATTGGACTGAGCACAGGGTTCCCCAATAGAGGAGCTAGAGAAAGGACACAAGGAGCTGAAGGGGTCTTTTAGGTCCATAGGAAGAACAACAATATGAACCAACCAGTACCCCAAGAGTTCCCAGGGACTAAACCACCAACCAAAAAGTACACATGGAGGGACCCATGGCTCCAGCCACATATGTAGCAGAGAATGGCCTTGTTGGACATCAACGAGAAGAGAGGCCCTTGGTCCTGTGAAGGCTCAATGCCCCAGTGGAACAGGAAGGGGTGGGTTGGTGAGCAGGGGAAGTGGGGATAGGACAGGGGGGTTTCAGAGGGGAAACCAGGAAAGGAGATAACATTTGAACTGTAAATAAGCCGGGCGGTGGTGGCGCACGCCTGTATTCCCAACACTTGGGAGGCAGAGGCAGGCGGATTTCTGAATTCGAGGCCAGCCTGGTCTACAGAGTGAGTTCAAGGACAGCCAAGGCTACACAGAGAAACCCTGACTCAAAACAAACAAACGAACAAAAAAAAATGTGAACTATAAATAAAGAAAACATCTATTTAAATATAGGAAAAATGGCCGGGAGTGGTGGCGCACGCCTGTAATCCCAGCACTTGGGAGACAGAGGCAGGTGGATTTCTGAGTTCGAGGCCAATCTGGTCTACAGGGTGAGTTACAGGACAGCCAGGGCTACACAGAGACACCCTGTCTCGAAAAACCAAAAAAAAAAAAAAAAAAAGGAAAAATATTGATATTATCTATAAAAAAGTTTTCCTTAGCTTTGCATCTTAGAAGGCTTATATAACACACATAAATTTAAAAAATAAAAAAATAAAAACCAGCAACATTTAGCATGGATGAAAACAGAAGAAAGTAAACATTCAGGCAGTTGAGAACACAGCACTTCTATATTCTTGTCTTTGACAGGGGCCAGAAATGCTAAAATTACTTAGGAACACTGGATACAATTTCTTGTTAGTTTTCCTCTCATTATAGACAGCAGTGAGCACAGCTGCCTGGTGACAACACAGGAGGGCAGTCCAGACCCAGAGCACCTAAACAGAGAGGCGATGGCTATCTCCTGGCTGGAACACCTGCACTGAACAACTCATGCTCAATCTGGTAAGGCTCTGGTGGCCCCTAGACCGGGACTTTCAGAGTAGGAAGCCATCTGTGGGACCTGCTCTTGCAGGGGCTCAGTTTGCTTTCTGTAATTTGTTTCTCCCTTTTCAAGAGTAATTCATTTTTGCATACATCTTTCTGTATGTGCGCATCTGTGTGCAGGCCACTTCTTATCTCTTAAGCTCTCACCCCTGAACCTATAATAAACCCTCATCTAAAAATCCCTCTTCCTGTTGCCTATGAAATCCATTCATCAACTTCACTAGAAAAAAAGGATCCAGAAACCAATGGCTTTGGTTGCCATTGACCTACTGGGACCCTTGGTCCCAAATTAATAATCATCTGAAATGAGAAAAACATTTGTCACACTCATAAGGACCTTGGCTTTATCCTCAACTTTCATGATTACTATGACTACAAAAAAGCTCTTTACATAATAACTTAGCTTCTAATTTTAAAGCAAAATTTATCATCTTTGAATCAGTAACATAATGACTGGGCATACATGTTCCTCCTGGGAAATATCATACCATTTAACATGAAAACATAGCGGTGTGCTTGAAAAAAAAAAAAGAAGGTCTTAAATATTTCCCTTTGGATGGGAAGTACATATTTTGAACCTACTTACAAAATTATTCTTTATTCCCAAACACCGGCAACCTTTTGGTCTATTTTAGTGTTTATAACTTAGAGTTGTTTATAATTGAAAAAGAGTAAGAGTTAAAGAGCCAGACCGAACAGACACTTTTGAATCACGCCCACCCCCGCTTCCCCCAACCCCCTCTTCCGCTCCCTATCTCCCCCTCCCGCGTGTCTGGATACTTCTTTTGAAGTTCGCGCTACAAAAACAAAAGCCTGTGGATGAGACTTAAATCCGGGTTACGGTTAGTAGACCCCGAAGAAATCAGTTTTCTTTTCAGTCTGGGTAATGGAAACTTAGGTCCTGTCACATAGAAGGATCCCTTCATAGTGCAGAACCCACCTAGTGACGCTTTGGTAACCAAGGTGTCCTGTCATAAAGGGCGGGGCAGGGCAGCCTCAGTTGCCAAGGCTCCCTGAGGCGAGGGGCCTTTCCTCCGGCTTATCTCCTGTCAGCGCACTCCAGTATTGTGGATCGCCTCCATACTACCATACTACGTGTCATGTCCTTGTCACATGTCATGACTCCACTGGGCTTCTGCTTCTGCGCCCCAAGTCTTCTCCTCACCGGACAAGTTTTGCTGGTGGTGACCCAGGCGAATCCCATTGGGGAGTTCGCCCAGAACCCAGTTCGTTTGACTTCAGAGCCCTGGGTGAGGACCAAATCCTGGTCTTGGCACGCCTCTGATCAACCACCCAAATCCCTGAAAGCTCATACGTCCCAAGCAGGCGCGGGGACCTTTGATTACCTGGGTTCCTCTGCCCCCTCCCAGATATTCTTCCCACCTCGGGAACTGAAGGACAGTTTTCTTTCATTCCAAGTTATGGATACCTCTGTGGAGCCTCACCCAGAGTCAGATCAGTTCACTGTTCCATACCAGCACTTGGCCAAGCAAATGACTCCACCCAGGAAGCTGTCGGAGAACATTCTAAGGCTAAATGGGGATCAAAATCAGTCTCCACAATTCAAAAGTATTTCCAGTCTAGATCAGGCTGCAGATGACCAGTTATTTGAAACCCTTGTTCCATCACTAGACAGTGAGCGTTCAAGCGTAACAAAGTTCATAGCTTCACCCCAGAACTTAAAAAAAGACCTCCTTCAGCACAGGGCACTTGCTAAGGAGGTGGTTGGAACTACAAAACAATTTGCAAAACCTCAACTCCAAAAAATACCTATGGAGGATAAGTACAGAGACCCAACTATGAATGGAGCTTATTCTAACATCTTGCCTCTCCAATCCCAGGTAAACCGAGAGGAGCCTCCAGAGCCTTCTGAGCGGATTGAACAGCCTGAGTACCTGCTGGAGGCACAAACTCAAGATTCAGAGAATCTTGATATGGTCCAAGAAAGCCCAGGTCGTCTCCCACTGCTCCCCGAGGAAGATGGGCCTTCAGTCCCGAAGGAAGAACCAGTTCAACATCACTTTGCTTCTGGGAAGGTTGCAGCGTTAAAGCATCCTAACAGGAATGGTCCCTCTCCAAGAAGAAAGGAAGCTCAACACTCTGAATTGCCAAGCGTCACAGTGAAGCCTGTAGATCTGGAAATTACAGTAACTTCAGAGGCAGATAAGGAAAGCCAATATACTCTGAGCCGGCAGCAGGCCCCGGGCCATCTTCCAGCGAGACCTGAGGAGGTAGAACCTTCATCAACCCAACAAGAGACCCTGGCACAGTTTTCAGGGGGTCCTGAGGATATAGGAATTTCATTAACCCAACAGGAGGCCACAGCTCCAAATCCAGAGCTCTCTGAAGAGTTGGGACCTTCATTAGTCCAACAAGAGGCCCTACGTGAGTCTTTAGAACTCCCTGAAGACCTCAAAGCATCTGGTAGCCAGCTAGAAGTTCCAGCACTACACAAAAGGCCCCCTGAAGAAGTCAACCCTCCAATCGAGCAAGAGGCTACAATCCCAACTCCAGAACCCTCTATGCCAAATATAATTGAAACTCCAGCAGCAACAGTTTCACATCACAAGCAGGAACTAGTCCACCACTATACTTTGCCCACGATGACAGTTGAACCTGCAGATGTGGAAGTTACAATAACTTCAAACCCTTTTAAGGAAGCTGAGACATCTCCAGTTCCGGAAGAGATTCAGACTCTGGATCCTCATGTGAAAGCCGGACATGATAGACTAGAACAGCAGCTAGCTGAACCTTCTGAGTCCTCTGAGGAGGCTGAATCACCTGAAAGGTATCTGGAATCCCCAACTCAGTTTCAAGATGAAGAGGAGGAAGAGGAGGAGGAAGAGGAAGAGGAGGAGTCTTCTCTAATCCAAGAGGATGTCCCATCACAACATCCAAGTCCTCTTCTGGAAGGTGAATCTTCTACTGACCTACAGCAGCCAATTCGACCCTCTGAATCTCCTGAGGAGGTGGGACTAGGTCCTGAAAAACAGTCAAAAGCTGTAGTTAGACCTGCAGAGCTCTCTGAGGGAGTCAAGTCTCCAGTGGAGCAAGAGACTCCACTTCAAGCTCCAGAGTCCCCTTCTGAGACTGTAGTTGAAACACTGCCAATTCATGAAGTCCAGCCAGCTCCAAATAAAATGCACCATTATTATTTGCCAAACGTTACCGTTAGACCTGTGGATTTGGGGCTTACCATAATTTCAGAGCCTACCAAGGAGACTGAGTCTTCTCTAGCCCAGCAGGAGTTCTCAGTGCATCCTTCAGAGTATACCGAAGAGGAGGATTCTTTTCTCTATGAGCAAGAACACCTGGCTCAGCCCTCTGACCTGGAAGTTCTAACTCAAGCCTCGGAGCATCATCATTTGACAAGTTCACCCTCAACTCACCATCAAGCTCACCATTCAAGCTCACCCACTGCAGCTGTTCAACCTCCAGATGTGCAGCTCACCATAGCACAGAATCCCACTGCAGCTGTTCAACCTCCAGACGTGCAGCTCACCATAGCACAGAATCCCACTGCAGCTGTTAAACCTCCAGATGTGCAGCTCACCATAGCACAGAATCCCACTGCAGCGGTGGAACCTCCTCCAGTGCTTCATGAGGTTGTAGGTAAACCTATTGTACTCCCAGACAATGGTATAAACACTTCTACAGCTCACCATACAAACCCAGCTGTGACCCCAAAGCCTTCTGAAGAAGCTGAAATCTTGTCAAATCAAGAGGAGGCTCCAGTTCAATCTGCAGAACCTGTTCAGTATGAGAAGCCTTCTCTAAGCCAGCAGGAGAGCACAGATGAGAATCCAGAGCTCCTAGAGGAAGATGAACCTTCTTCAGCCGAGCAGGAGACCCCAGTAAATCCTCTAGTGTTCCCTAATGAGATGATTGTTCAGCCTTCAGCACACCATGAGCTAACAGGTCCTCCCCTGATTCAGACTCAACTTTATCCTCCTGTGTCATACAATATCACAGCTAAGCTTGTAGAGATGACTAATGAGGTTGAAACTTCAAGCCAACAGGGATTTGAACCTTCAAAAGACCAGCAAGAAGAAGTTATAAGTCAGTACCCAACACCCCCTGAAAATCATCAAGAATCTCTGGTTTATCTAGGGGTCCTGACCCAGCCTGCAAAGCTTCCTGAGCAAGTTTCTTCAGGTCAGCAGGGTAACTTGTCTCCACCGTTAAAGCAACCTCCAGGTTTGCAATTTTTACCATTTCAGCAAGAACTCCCAGATCAGCATCTAGAACCACCCAAAGAGGGTTTCTTTCTTTCTCCAGTGGCAGATACCGTGTTCTTTTCACCTGATGATCTAGAAGCAATATTCAGATATGAACAGTCAATGCTGCATAAAACCACAGTTATACATTTGAACCAAGCACATACCAGAGTTCCAGAGTCCTCCATGGAAGTTGAATCCCTTCAGGTTCAGAAGGAGAATGTAGTTCCTATACCTATAATTCCCACTGAACAAGTTGAATATTCACAAGTCCAATTCGAATATCCTCCTTATACACCAGAATTCCCTGAAACTCAGAAAGCCGACCTCCATGAAGAGGCATATCCTTTTTCTACTCAGCAGGGAGGGATATATCTATCTCCAGATTCCATTGTGGGTGCAGAACCTTCTCCAGCTCAGTACATGAGCTTGTCTCAACTTGAAGACCTCTCTGAGAATGTAGGATCATCTCTAGTGCTACAGCTCACCTCAGCACAGGATTCAGAACCTCTAAAGGAGATAGTTTTTTCTCCAACCCAGCAAGTGGTCTCAAACCAGCTTCCAGAGTCAATGAACAGTATTGTAACTCACCTTCCAACTCAGCAAATGATAGTCCCAATACCAGGTCAGATTCAAGTGGAGTATCCAACAGTACACACTGTCTCATTTCAGCCTTTGGACCTGGAATTCGCCATAACTTCACAGTATACTCCAGAAGCCAACCACACTCCTCCAATGTATCCTCAGGCAATATTTCCATACCCAACTGAAGACACAGTTCAACCTTTGGATCTGGGACTTACCATAAGTTCACAGCCGACTCCTGAGGAACTTCCTCAAAATATGCCAGAGATCACAACTCAGATTATAGATCCACCTAGAGAGGTTGTAGCTCCAGTATATCAAGAGGTGACAGTTTCAGCACCAAGTCGGGATCAAACTGAGTATCCAACTTCACCCACTATCTCATTTCAGCCTTTGGACCTAGAACTCACCTTAAGTTCAGAGCCTACAAGAGAGACTCAGCAGCCTACAGCCACAATGAAGACTGCAGTTCCCCCTCCAGAGCACCTTCAGGATCACATTCCCTATGTAACTGAAGTCACAGTTCAGCCCTTGGACCTGGGACTTACCGTAACTCCACAGCCAACTCCTGACGAACTTCCTCAAACTATTCCAGAGATCACAATTCTGATTACAGAACCACCTAAAGAGGTTGTAGCTCCAGTCCCTCTATATCAGAAGATGACAGTTCCAACACCAGGTCAGGATCAAGGTGAATATCCAATTCCACCTGCTGTCTCATTTCAGCCTTTGGATCTAAAACTCACTATAGGTTCAGAGCCTACTAGAGAAGTTCACCATTCCACAACCCCAAAGGAGACTACAGTTCCTCCTCCAAAGCCCCCTCAGGTGACACTTCCACTAGAGTTTCACATTCAGAATCTATACCCAACTGAAGTTACAGTTCAACCTGTGGATCTGGAACTTACCATAACTCCACAATCTACTCCTGAGGAACTTCCTCAAACTATGTCAGAGATCACAACTCCGATTACAGAACCACCCAAAGAGGTTGTATCTCCAATATATCAAGAGGTGACAGTTTCAGCACCAAGTTGGGCTCAAACTGAGTATTCATCTTCACCCACTGTCTCATTTCAGCCTTTGGACCTAGAACTCACCTTAAGTTCAGAGCCTACAAGAGAGACTCAGCAGCCTACAGCCACAATGAAGACTGAAGTTCCCCCTCCAGAGCACCTTCAGGATCACATTCCCTATGTAACTGAAGTCACAGTTCAACCTTTGGATCTGGGACTTACCATAAGTCCACAATCTACTCCTGAGGAACTTCTTCAAACTATACCAGAGACCTTAACTCAGATTACAGAACCACCTAGAGAGGTTGTATCTCCAATATATCAAGAGGTGACAGTTTCAGCACCAAGTTGGGCTCAAACTGAGTATTCATCTTCACCCACTGTCTCATTTCAGCCTTTGGACCTAGAACTCACCTTAAGTTCAGAGCCTACAAGAGAGACTCAGCAGCCTACAGCCACAATGAAGACTGCAGTTCCCCCTCCAGAGCACCTTCAGGATCACATTCCCTATGTAACTGAAGTCACAGTTCAACCTTTGGATCTGGGACTTACCATAAGTCCACAATCTACTCCTGAGGAACTTCTTCAAACTATACCAGAGACCTTAACTCAGATTACAGAACCACCTAGAGAGGTTGTATCTCCAATATATCAAGAGGTGACAGTTTCAGCACCAAGTTGGGCTCAAACTGAGTATTCAACTTCACCCACTGTCTCATTTCAGCCTTTGGACCTAGAACTCACCTTAAGTTCAGAGCCTACAAGAGAGACTCAGCAGCCTACAGTTCCTCCTTCAGAGCACCTTCAGGATCATATTCCCTATGTAACTGAAGTCACAGTTCAGCCCTTGGATCTGGGACTTACCATAAGTCCACAATCTACTCCTGAGGAACTTCCTCAAACTATTCCAGAGATCACAATTCAGATTACAGAACCACCTAGAGAGGTTGTACCTCCAGCCCCTCTATATCAGGAGATGACAGTTTCAACACTAGGTCAGATTCAAGATGAGCACTCAACAACCCTTCAGCCTGTGGACCTGGAACTCACCATAACTTCAGATTCCACTAGAGAGGCTGAACAGTTTACAACCCTGGTGATGACTACAGTTCCTTCTCCAAAGTACCCTCAGGCGACACCTCCAGGACAGGCTCTCTTCCAGCATCTAAACCCAGCTGGAGTCACAGTTCAATCTTTGGGTCTGGGACTTACCATAACTTCACAGCCTGATACTGAGAGAGAACTTTCTCAATCTACACAGGAGAGCACAACTCAACCTATAGATTCACCAAAGGAAGCTGTAGCTCAAGCCCCGACCTATCAGGAAGTGACACTTGCAATATCTAGTCAAGATGCAGCTGAGAATCCAACCATTCCCATAATCACATTTCAGCTTTCGGACCTGGATCCAGAGCCTGCCAGAGAGGCTGACAAGTTAACAATCTTGAAGGAGACTATAATTCCTCCTCCAAAGCGCTCTCAGGTGACACCTCCGGAACAGGTTCATAGTCAGTATCCACACCCAAGTGAAATTACATTTCAGCCTTTGGATCTGGAACTTAGCATGTCTCCACAACCATCTCCTGAGGTAGGACTTTCTCAAACTGAACAGGAGACAAAAACTCAGCCCTCAGATTCAGCTAAAGAGGCGATCACTCCAGCACCAAGGTACACAGAAGTAACAGTTTCAACATCAGGTCAAGAAAAAACTGAGTATTTAATACTGCCTACTACCTCATTTTGGCCTTTAGACCTGGACCTCAACGTAAGTTCAGAGCCTACAACCGCACACGAAAGTACAGTTTCTCCTCCACAGTACCATCAGATAACACTTTTAAAACAAGTTTATATTCAACATCCAAATCTAACTGAAGTTACAGTTCACCCTTTGGATCTGGAACTTACAGTAATTCCAAGCCCCAATCTAAATGTTGTGACTTCTCCAATTATACAGGAGACCCTTCCTGAACCTGAACAGCCACATGAGGAGGTTACAGCAAAAGCTCCAGTGTTTTATGAAATAACACCAATTCAGGACCAAACTCAGCATCTGGTTTCTCCTAAAGACACGGTTCAACATACAACAGTAGAGCATGGTATAGCTACAATAGCCAGTGTAGAGCCTGAACTTTTGGCAGTCACATATAATATTACAGCTCTCCCTCAAAAGCAGTATGAGATGACCCTTCCACCTGGAGACTATGTTCAGGCTCTGCATGGAAACCCAACTCAAGTCACAATTCATCTCTCACACCCAGAATTTTCCATAGCTCCCCCACCTCCTACAATGGTTAAACGTTCTGCACCAGTTCAGTTTATGGAGTTATCTAAAGAGACTGTAGCTCAATCTTCAGTGCACCTCAAAGCAACAGTTCTAGCGATCGTTCATGGTCACTCTGAACATCTAAACTCAGAGACTGCACAATCTGAAGCCCCAGCAACCACTCATCCAACGACTAGACATTCCATAGCCCTAACAACTACTCATCCAGAGACTGTACATTCTACAGATCCAACAACTATGTCTCCTCCTTCAACACACTATGACGTGGTACTTTCACTGTCAAGCCAAGTTCAGACTCAGCAACCAAAGCCAAGTGAAGTAACAACTTGGTCTTCATCCACAAGCCAACAGTCTTCCACAATGCCACAGTCTGATATACTAGTAAACCCTTTTGTACCTGTGCTTGAGACCACAGCTCAGCAAATTCCAAGTGGCATCACACTTGAACCTATAGTTCTTGAATCTACCGTAACTCCATATGCTGGAAATTTTAATACAGAAAAAGATTTAATTTTTCAAATGAAACCAAATGTCTCCACGAGCACCAACCTATGTGACTTCTGCTTGTGTGAAAATCACACACTATTGTGTAATCATCTCAGCCCAACGAGGAGACTCCACCGGGTGCCTGTGCCAAGGCCCAACACCCACAAGGGCACCCTAACTGTTTTGTAAGAATCACCTTTTCTTATTTGTTTTGATTTGTCAAGTTATGCTTGACATGGTGACCTTTTCCTCAAAGCCTTCCTGGACCTTCCTTGTCACCCCAACCAACACTGATGACTTTCTGCTCTTACCTTTGCTTGTGAAGTCTTCCTCTTACTACAGTCCCCATCTCCAATCTTTTGTGGAAGCCTCTTTTTTCCATATTCATTTTTATTTAGCCCCATTATGTAATTATAATGAGCTCAATGTTGGCTCTTCCATTTTTTCACTCCAGCCTCTTTATAACTCATTAGTGAGGATGTAAGAGAGAGGTGGGGATAGATTGCAGAGCTGGACTCCTGCGGTTGGACCCCAGGTCTTTCATGTGGTAGCTCTGCAACTCTAGGAAGAATGCTTAGCTGAGAATGAACTCCCTCACCTGTAAAATGGGGGGGTCTGTTATCCACTCCTTCATAGGACTGTTGTGAGGCTTAGTTGACTTACTGTATCTTAGTTCTTAGCATCCGTGAATGTTAGCTGTTAATACCTGCAATCTTTGTTATGTTCAGAAATTTATCTTTGTCCTAGGATATATAAGCTTTAGTGTGCGACTTGAAGCTATGAACTGTGAGAGTCGTATATCATGTATGTTGTATCTAGGGGACAAAGGAACAGTAAACCTTTACCTGTGGCTCAAAGGATGCCTGTAATGAACAGTAAAATCAGAGAGTACAACCTTGGCAAAGACTTGATTATAAGAAAGATGGAGATTTAGACAAGTCAGATTAAAAACAAAGACATTGCATGAGATCAGGGATATCAACTATAAGGTTTAGGAAGTGACATGGGGAGACATGGAAAGCCATCAGAAGTTTTCAGGAAAGAAAAAGTATGACAAGAGAATTTAAAAAATAAAATAAAATAAAATAAAATAAAATAAAATAAAACAAAACAAAACAAAACAAAACAAAACAAAACAAAACAAAACAAAACAAAGACAGAACAGTAGTATAATCTAGCCTGGAGTTTCTGATTCTCCTGTCCAGGCCTTTCAAGTGCTAGGATCATGGGCATATTGCACCATTCTCATATCTTGGACCATTTTAAAATCCATAAATATAATGACCTCCAGGCCCCTCACCATGACAGCCCATAAGAAAGAGAAGACAGGATTTAGTGACTGACTAAATTCAGAGTTGGGCTGTAGTATCTACAACACAGAGAGGAGTAGAGTGTGAGCCCACAGGTTAGAAGTTTACCTTCTGCCGGGCAGTGGTGGTGCACACCTTTAATCCCAGCACTTGGGAGGCAGAGGTAGGTAGATTTCTGAGTTCGATGCCAGCCTGGTCTACAGAGTGAGTTCCAGGATAGCCAGGGCTACACAGAAAATCCCTGTCTTGAAAAAAAATTACAAAGCAGAAGTTCACCTTCCGAGGAAATGTCTCATTGCTTGCACCAGTAGCCCTGCACCCTCAACTGTGCTCCCTTGGAAACTAAGAAATCCTGGAATTAGAAAGTTGGTGGTGTCATCTGTTCTTCATTAAGCACCTCCATGAAGGTGTGGTGACTTCTACTGATTCTGCTGATTCTTTTTCTGTTTATTCAAGTATATAAATTGTTTCTTCACAGAAATTTCCAAGGAAATGTTATTTCTTACATTGACAAAAATGTGTGGAAAGCATACCGTTGGGCCGAGAAACTGTGAGTATGTTTTCTCCAAATATGAATATAACATGCAAACAAACAAACAAACAAACAAACAAACAAAAACAAAAAACCCACTGCACTGTAAGTTCTTTCTTGGTCCAGATTTTGAGACAAATACCTATGCGGCAAGGTATTTCCTCTTCACAACCCAAATCAAGCTATGTTGACTGAATTTCTCTGGTAAATTTTGTGATGACTGTTACAGAGCAGAGTTGCCTCACATGCAAGAGGCCATGGGTTCAAACACCATCAATTCAGTCAAAAGTTGTTTTCCATTTTACTTTGTGTGCATTCGTAGAAGCACACCAAGGCAAAGCATGTGCGGGGAGGTCAGAGGACAGCTTGTTGAGGTGCTCTTCCCCTTCTCCCATGTGGACCCAGGAGCTGAACTCGGGTTTCAGTCTTGGCAACAAGCTTCCTTTTCCATTGAGGTCATTTTGCTGCCCGACTTTTTAGACTACATTTTATGGACTCTCTCTGAAAGCACTGACAGTTAAAACTTGTCTCTCATGCAGAAGTCATGGATGACATTTTTGACTGGTTTGGGGTTTTTTGAGACAATATCTCTCTGTGTCACCTTGGCTGGACTGAAACTCATTTAAGCGGACCAAATGGGCCTCAGACTCAAAGAGATCCACCTGCCTCTGCTTCTTGGGTGCTGGTATAAAGGCTTGCTCCACCGGACCTGACCTTAGGATTACATTCTTAATGGATATAAATTAAATATCAGATATAGAGAAATCCTCGTTGTGCTCTAAGTTTTCACTGCTGGGGTGATGTGTTTTGTTTTGCTGTGATAAAGACCATGAGTGAAAGCTACCAGAAGAGGGGTTTACTCCATCTTACAATTGTAACCCATCCTGAAAGGAGTGCACGAGCTTAAGACAGGAGCCTGCATGAGTCAGGGCTTGAAGCAGAAGCTCGAGAGGACCACTGCTCACTGGCTCACTCGGCCTGGCTTGGGAAGGCTGTTTCCTTGTTCATCCCAGGCCCCCTGCCCCAGGATAACATTGCCCGTAGTGGGCTGGGCACTCATGCATCAATAATTTATAAAGAAAATGTCAGCCGGGCAGTGGTGGCACATGCCTTTAATCCCAGCACTTGGAAGGCAGAGGCAGACAGATTTCTGAGTTTGAGACCAGCCTGATTAACAGTGAGTTCCAGGACAGCCAGAGCTATACCACAGAGAAACCCTGTCTCAAAAATCCAAAAAGAAAAGAAAAAAGGGAAAAAATGCCTAATTTGCCCACAGTGGAGACATCTTCTCAGTTGAGATCTCTTCACAGATGACCCTAGTTTCTGTCAAGTTAAAAATAAACTGATGGGTTCTGGAGAGATGACTCAATGGTTAAGAACACCGGTTTCTCTTCCAGAGGTCCTGAGTTCAATTCCCAGCAACCACATGGTGACTCACAACCATCTGTAATGGGATCTGATGCCCTCTTCTGGTGTGTCTGAAGACAGCCACAATGTACTCATATATATAAAATAAATCTTTAAAAGAAAAAGAAAATAAACTGACTAGAATAGATAACTACTACTGTGATTTTGGTATATATCCCTCCAGACATATCTACATATAGAAAATTAGATTTGTCACAAATTCCTTTTTTCATTTTTACATAAATGATAACATCCTGCAACTTGATGTTTTCACTGCATGATATTGAAGGTTCCTTTTTAATGCATAGTTATTCTATTTCTTTCCAGTCCTGAATAACATTTCATAGTATGTACACATCCATGAGAATTTAATAGTATCCTGCTGGTGTTTAGAGACTGTCCGGTTTTTCTGCTACATGTCTGGCTGTAATAAATGTCCTGTATACCTTGGACAGAGTGTTTCTAGAGACCAGATATCCAGAAATAAAATCTTTAGGATGGAGACCATTGTGCATATGAAATTTTAATTGCCCTAAAAATAAGTAGTGCCAGCTTCTGCTCTAGGCACATGGCAGTGTGTATCTCTTCATCCCATTTCACCACCAATGGTCTCCGTCTGTTTGATGATTTTTGATCCAGGCAACCTTTTAATTTTCCAGAATTCTCAGTGAAAATCACCTGACTGAATTACATAAGGATTCGTTTGAAGGCCTGCTATCCCTCCAGGTTTTGTAAGTTAGTTGAGCATATTTATTTGTAAGTAATGAGTTATCTGTGAGTGGATTAGATACTAACATCTCTTCAAGCAATAAAATTGTGCAGTTACTGACTAGGTTTGGCAGTGCTTACCTATAATCCCAGCCCTGAGGAGGTGGAAAACGGGAAGATTGCTGCAAGTTGGAGATCTGTGTGGTCTACATAGTGGGTTTCATACTTGTTCCAGGGCTGCTTGGCAAGAGCCTGGCTCTAAAAACATGATCAAAGAAAATCTGCAGTTATGTCACAGTCTATGGGTATGTCAGCCTATCTCTAACATTAAATGCCTTTTATGCATTTTAAATTTCCTAAATCATATAGACAAGCTTCAAATAGAAGAACTCCATTTACAGAAGGAAAATGTTACTAAGATCTGGGCCATTACCGAAACTCACATGGCTCTTTTTTCTGAAGTATATGCTTCTATTTGGATCTTGCCACACCTTGATCAAGTCTGGTCCATGTTCTCCTTCCCTGTAACCCATGAGCTGGGCGTGCTTTGACACTCTCATAGGACGTGTGCAAGTCGATGTGACAGAACAACTTGCGTAGCCAAGATTCGTTTTGGCCCTTCATCTCAGAGGTTTGCCGTTCCTGAGGGCTGGCTCCATTGTTTCTGGCCTGTGGTGAGGCAGAGCCAGGTGGTAGAGCAAAGCCTCAGAGAGTGAAAGAAGACACGCCCAGCAGTAAGACACGCCCCCATGTGCCTGCTCCATCTAGTCAGGCACCGCCTTCTCCTGGCACATTCAGGAAGGGCCTCATCAGTGGGTTAATTTGTGGATGACCTTAATGTCTTCATGATCAATAGATTCTCCCTCCATAGCTGAGAATCAAACCTCCAGCATATGATCCTTTTTCTTATTTTCAGGGGGTTGGAGAGAGTGGAGGGTTTACTTTATATCCAAACCATTAAGAAGGAAAGAGAGAGAGAGAGAGAGAGAGAGAGAGAGAGAGAGAGAGAGAGACAATAAAGAACGTGCAGTATAAACTATGTGGCATGAATGGTCTAAAATGTCTGCTAATCTAACTTTTACCAAAACAAAAAACAAAAAGCATAGTAGGGATAGAAGGAATTAACCCTTCAAGCCATCACATCTAAGACTAGAGAAGAGCCACCTGCAATAATTTGAAGGTGTGTGTGTGTGTGTGTGTGTGTGTGCACATGATTACATCTTTGTTTAGTGTGTGTGTATGAGAGAGAGAGAGAGAGAGAGAGAGAGAGAGAGAGAGAGATGTGGAGATCAGATGACAACGTGCAGGATTTGGTTCTCTCCTTTCACCATGGGGGGGGGGTTAGGGGATCGGACTTGGGACATTAATCTTGGCTGCAGGTGTCCATATTCATTAAGACATCTCACCAGCCCCAGACAGGTTTCTTGGGGGAAAATATGCTAGGCACTCAACACAAGAGTGGAGATGACAGTAAAAATCCTGTTAGAGGCATGCTCATGAGCACCTGTACAGCCAGACCTTCTGGGGATTTGAATGCCATGCCAGGGTCCCCTGACGAGGACCATGGCACTGCAGCAGTGCTAGCAAACAGCCAGAAAAGCCTCACAGCGTTATCTGAAGCGTTTGCTAGAACTGGATTCTGGCATCACTCCTCAGAGACAGTTACTGAATCAGAAAGTCTGAAGTACAGATGAGAACCCGTCTTCAAAAGCCTCAGTAAACGGAATTACCTAGTAATTTTAGAACTCAGGAGGCTGAGGTAGGAAAACTGGGAGCTTGAGGGCAGCCTATCCTACATGAAAAAACACATAAAAAGTCATATCATCTCTCAAACCGACTAACTCCAGAATCAAGATCTATAGTTTTATTTTATATATTTGAATATCCTAAAGTATGGGACTCTTGGGAGATGGATGACTGGGTAAGTGGCTTTAAAATATTCAAATCCAAAGGTTTACAGTTTAGATAAAAACTGTATTTTCTGTTATCAACTTTAAGTTCTATTAGTTATACTTACTAGATATCTAATAGCTAAGCAAAGCAATATTTCTCTTTTATGTTTCCTAGGGATTTATCTTGCAATAAAATACATTACATTGAAAGAAGGACGTTTGAGTCATTACCTTTTTTGAAGTATATGTAAGTTACTATAACCCCTTTATATTTAAATTTTAATCCCCCTTGGTGACTTCCAACTTTGCTAGTAGGACTCAATAATAAGCTAGACTCGAAAGAGACAAATATTGCACTTTTTCAATTTGTTTGTTTTGGTGACAGGGACAAACCTAGGGTCTTGTACTTGCTATTCGAGTGCCCTCCCAGTGAGCTACATTCCTAGATTTCTATGTGTATGCTGGAAGTGGAAGATGTGCTGTGAGGGGTGGGAAGTGAGCATAGACGGGTGGAGAGCAAGAGAGGAAGTGGACTAAAGATAAAACATCCTGTGTCCTTGAATATGGGCACGCACGCGCGCGTGTGT
This sequence comes from Apodemus agrarius, assembly GCA_964023405.1. NCBI lineage: Eukaryota > Metazoa > Chordata > Mammalia > Rodentia > Muridae > Apodemus > Apodemus agrarius. Next base: position 90,330,200 of record OZ030015.1, on the reverse strand, counting down.
GTGTGTGTGTGTGTGTGCGCGCGCACGTGCGCACGTGCGCAATAGGAAAGTAAGACTATCAGGAGAAGACCTTCAGAGTGGGGTGGAGACTTAGTAGCACAGTGTAATGAGGTAGAGACAGGTATATGAAATTATCAGGATGGAATCCATTATTAGTACAATAACTTAAACTTTATTGCTGTTCAGAAGTCACGAACATTCTATGCCAAATCTGTTTAGTCTGTCATAAAGCCGAATATGAGAATTCTAAATATGAGATTTACACAGAGTAAATCGTGACAGTTCTCACTCAGTGTGACAATGCCCCCTTGGCAAATGTGGATAAGCTGCTGGCAATCTGGTGAGCAGATGTCATAGCCAGCATAGGCATTCCTAAACATTCTCAAGTATATAGGACAAACCTATACAACAAAGAGTAATCCAAGACAAAATGTCAATGGTGCTGGGGAAAAAAGCCCTCTCAGAGAAGTAAAGATCTTTGGAGAAAAAAGTGAGCATTTTCTGTGGCTAATGTGTTACATAATGTAAATATTAAAAGTATAAATCATAAGTGTCATACTCAGAATTCTTTAGCAAAGTGAGGTATGTTTAATTATATATAAATTAGAATCACCACAAATACAAATGTTCTAGAGAGTATCTTTTCGTTGGCTCGTGTCTTTTATTATTATTATCATTATCATTATTATTATTATTATTATTATTATTATTATTTCAGGAACCTTGGGTGTAATTTACTCACTGAACTGAGCTTTGGAACATTTCAAGCATGGCATGGAATGCAGTTTTTACAGCAGTTGTAAGTGAAGTAGAAGTTATCTAAGCGTATGTAAATACTCACTTGTGTGTGTAAAAGAATGCAGTATTGACTCACTGGATGTAAACCCTGGGTAAACTGTTGAAAGTTTGTCCATCCATTCTTTTCCAATGAGGAAGCTAAGGCCCAGGAGGTCAGGCGACTTGTGTAAATTACAGGATATGCTCTGCTTTCCTAGACCTGGCCTTCAGCACAGGCACAAGTAACACCACTCGAGCAATACTCGCTAAGCATTATCATGAGGCCCGTGCTCGGACGTGTGAATGCTTTTGGAAACCCACTTGCAAGATTCTCTCTGATTCCCTCTCCCATGCGCAGTTCCCAACTGCTTGAATGGCTGCCACACAGTGCTGTAGTAGTAGTAGTAGTAGTAGTAGTAGTAGTAGTAGTAGTAGTAATAATAATAATAATACCACCAAGTCCTCCGGGGAGTAAAAGGTGTAGGTCATTTCTCCCACATGGAAAGGAGAAAATTCCTGTGCCTGAGGCTTCTCTCCCCATTATCCAGAATGTTATTTTTCAGGACAGATGTGCCTCTGAGGTCATGGATTATCTGTGGGTAAAGAGGCATCTTTGCAGCATGGAGAAAGATGCTATGTGCATCTTGAACTGTGTAGCTGAAAACACTCATAAAGAAAATGCATTACTCCAGATTGGAGAATATATCTTTCTTGCCAGGCATGGTGGTGCATGCCTTTAATTCCAGCATTCAGTGGGCAGAGGCAGGTGGATCTCTGTGAGTTTGAGGCCAGCCTGGTCTGCAAAGCAAGTCTAGGACAGCCAGGGCTGTTGCACAAAGAAACCCTGTCTTAAATTTAAAAAAGAATATTTCTTTCCCAAGAGAAAGGGACGTTTTTCCTTTAAAGGAATTTATTTTAGAAAAAATAAAATCCATATTGTTTATTAAGCATGGTGGCACATGCTATAGTGCCAGAACTTCCACTCAAGAGAATGATGCATGAGTTTGGGCTTAGCCTGGGACATCCCATGTTCTAGCCCAGGCTGGACTACAGAGTTCAACCTCATCTCAAAAGAGCTTTTATATGCTATTCCATGATCAGAAGGACATTATAAACTCAAAGTGAATTTTCCCTCTGAACTTGACTTTGGGTGACTGTACCTGTCTGGCAGGTCAGAAACCATGATCCACAGTTGGTTCCCATTGGAGGAAGAGTTGGGATGTGCTGGAGCTGGAAGACACTCTTGTAACAGTCACCTCTCTCTGGCACAATTTGCTGACTCCTAAGTTGGGGAAAGGAAGCAGAGCGTCTGCTTTTCAGGTAGAGTAGATGTGGACCGTGGGGTAGGAAAGACTCAAGCAGGAGGCACTGGCTTGTTATCTCTAGTTTCTGTGTCCATCTTAACAGAAAGGAAGCTTGCCTCCTGGTGATGAGAAAAGCAGAACTAACTGGGATTGGATGTTGATATCCACATCATGTGATCTGAGTGGAACTATACCTCTCAGAATTCAGTTACCGTCAGAGATTGGCACAGTGAGGCAGGCACAGTGTGCGCTGGTAGGTCCAGCTACTCAGATGCTGAGGCAGGAGAATATCTTGAGACCAAGAGTTCAAGGCTGACTTATTAAGAATAAAAAAAAAGATCTTGACAACATTGGACACGACCCACTAAGTGTGTGCAGGGAGCTAGATGCTTCTGTCACCTCCAACTCTTTGTAATAGACAATTTTCTTCAAGAAATATTTCTCATGGTAGCTGTGTTAGTTAGGGCTTTATTGCTGTGAACAGACACCATGACTAAGGCAACTCTTATAAGGACAACATTTAATTGGGGCTGGCTTACAGGTTGAGAGGTTCAGTCCATTATCATCATGGTGGAAGCATGGCAGCATCTAGGCAGACATGGTGCAGGAGGAGCTGAGAGTTCTATATCGTCATCTGAAGGCTGCTAGCAGAATGCTGACTTCCAGGCAGCTAGGATGAGGGTCTTAAAGCCCACACCCACAATGTCATGCCTACTCCAAAAAAGCCACACCTATTGGAACAGGGCCACACCTTCTAATAGTGCCACTCTCTGAACCAGGCATATACAAACCATCACATTAGCACACAAGCTTCTGGGGTCTTTCCAAAGGCATGTTGCCAAAGGAGAGAACAGGAATCCTGAGAGTCCTTCTTCCATCTCCTGTATTCTGTTGGAGATGCTTGCATCTATAATTCCTGTTCATGTACCTAGATTTTCCATTTCCAGAATTTGCTCAGTTTCTGTTTTCTTTATTGCTTCCATTTCCATTTTCAGGTCTTGAACAGTTTTGTTTGTTTCATTCAACTCTGGTTTTTTTCTTGGCTTTCTTTAAGGGTCATTACTCATTTCCTCCTAATTTTGTTTCTTTCCTTGATTTCTTTAAGGGATTTATTCATTTCCTCTTTAAGGACCTCTCTCTCCTTCATAAAGTTTGGCTGAAGGTCGTTTTCTTGTGCTTCAGCTGTGTTGGAATATTAAGGGCTTTCTGTAGTAGGACAGCTGGGTTCTGGTGGTGACATATTGCCTCTGCCGTGGTTATGTTCTTACACTGGTGTCTAGGTATCTGGGTCGAGGGTGATTATAGATCTAGGTGCTGATTTCTGTTTGTCTTTATTGGATGGGTATTTTCTTCTTTGGTTTCTGTTTCCTCTCTGGTCTTCTGGCCAGGGTGGCCTGTAGTTGAATAGAGGGTCTCCACCCAAGTTGGTGGCTGGACTTCTGATGCCCTGGTGGCCTTTGTTGGAGCAGAGGCTTTCCACCAGAGATGTGGGCTGAAGTTCTGGCAACCTTCATATCCTCAGAGATTCTGGAAATAGGCATGTGCTGTGGTAAATCTCCACTCCCAATAAGCCCATGCAAGGAAAATGCAACTCAATTATGTATTTATAAACAGCACACCTCTATTGGGCAGATACGCCTCTACACCACCTTCTTCTCCAGCTCTGAAAACCCTGCTACTTGCAGTGTCTCCAGGCCATGCACTTCTGCCCCATCTTCCTTCCAACAACTTTCCCTCTGTCCTCCTCCATTCGCCATCCCTGCAACTCCTCCTCCTCCCCTCCTCCTCCAGCCTTGCCCAGAAAACCCGCCTCCTCATTTTTGCCCAATGATTGGATATTTAGTTGTCTTTAATAGCCAATCAGATAATTAAGGGAAATTCTTCTACATCTTACCTTTTCTGTCCAATAAAAAACTCTTCTCCCAGATATTGAAAAAATTATGACAAGTAAATCACACAGTATGAAGTATAAATGACATCAAGTCCAACAATTTGTCAATTAGATAAAGCACTCTGCCATCCATCTAACTTAAAAAGGCTTAATTCTACACCTGAATTATGCCCTGGTTTCAGATTGTATACTGTCTGAAAACTATCCTCTCAAATCTATGTCTTCTCTCTCAGTGATAAACAGCTTGGGTTGGCTATGAGACTACACCCAGTTTTCAACCCCATCAGAAATCCGAGAACAACTTAAATATTACCTAAAAATATAAGGAGCACAAAACATAACTTCCAAAACTTAACCAGTGTATAAAGACAGCTGATCACCTGGACAGTTACCCAGTCCACAATACATCGGAGCATCAATCTGTAGCCTTCTGGCCCAGGATCAACTGATAGATCTTGTGAAACAGGAACTATGAAGGACTAGCTAATTCTGTCTCAGCAAAACTAAGCTGTCAACTATCCTGTGTCTTGTGTCCTCTCATGGACAGTATAAGTCTGTAGAAAAAAATGGGCAATTTCTGCCCAGTGAATGCCTTGCCACAATAAACACCCTCGCTTGGAGGGGGAGATGCTCAATATCTTCTTTGTACCAAAGAAAGGGGGTGCTGTCAGGAGCAGACGTGCCTCAGCATCAAATGATCAAACAACATTAAATCTCACATTCTGTGGATCTCTGACATTTTTGAAAACTGTCTATGCAAAGTATATCTGAACTGTTAAGCCTTAACTACTCTCAGACCTCTCTAATTGATATATCTCGAAAAACACCCTTTTAATTAACTCATAACCATGAGTTTGCTATCTGGTCCATAACTCATATTGCTTAAACATTTTTAAAAAGTTTGTAGCCGGGTGTGGTGGCGCACGCCGGTAATCCCAGCACTTGGGAGGCAGAGTCAGGCAGATTTCTGAGTTCGAGGCCAGCCTGGTCTACAGAGGGAGTTCCAGGACAGCCAGGGCTACACAGAGAAACCCTATCTCAAAAAACAAAACAAAAGTTTGTAACAGTAGCTATAGAAGAACTGAGTCTAAGCTTTCCTGACAAAGAGTTTTCCTAACTCTTTGTATCAATATAAGAAATTTATGCCAATGAAAACCTTAAATTGATATCACAATAAATCAAAAGTAAATTGGGTACCAATGTCAGAAATTAAAACTTTAACTTTGTATGAATTATAAAGGTTTCTTCCAATGTAAGATATAACTGCAATGTTTTGTTCAAGAGTAAATTTGATAACCTATCCCTATTGTCTGTTTCTCTAATTTCTATGATATTACTATATCCCCCTTCTCTCTTTCACCTCTCCCTTCTTTACCTAAAAAGGAAGAATAGGGAAAAGGAAGGGAAAGGTAGAAATCCCTGAGTTTAAGCTCTCTAATTCCCTCCCTGTCCAAAGTTATATTTGTAAAGTATCCCTTAAAATGACAGCATAGCTATAATTTGTAAAATATCCAGAACCATCCATTCCAGCATAAGGGACTGGGACAATGATCTGCTTTTGTCTGCTTCTAGATTAATTGGGGTGAAGAATCTGGGGTCCCAAAGGGAAATAGAAAAATTGGCTTTGTTACATAGAGCTAGCTGGCATCGTTTGCCTTCCAGCCACTCCATGCTGAGAAATCTCACTGCTTAGCTGACACCTTGACTATGACAGTCCAAAAGGCTGGATAGCCAAGCTAGCCATTCTGGAAAAGTTCTGGAAGCAACTCTTTAGAAGAAGCAGCTTCTATGTAGTTGAAGTAGAATCAAGCAAAGAGCTGGAATGGAAGGTCCCAGAACCTCAGCACCCCAGAGTGTGAGTCTTGTCAGGGCTGTCTTTTTCTTCTTTCATCCTGCATTACACAAACTTACAAACAACGTATAGTTTTGTAAAGACATGTATTTGACGTCTTTGATGTCTTTGATGTATTGAGCATGCAGGGTGCACAGATTGGTTAGTGAAGATCAATAAAGAAAGATGACTTATAATCAGACTGCAATATAAATTTCTCATTAATAACGAGTCATGAAAATTTTGTACCCAATAAGCGTTGTTCAACATATTGGTCTCAGCCAGTTCCAGAGCTGTCTCCATAGACAGAGACATAAACATCACCATATATATATATCACCTACTTTGTTGATCATTTAGTCTCCCTTTTCTTCTTTATCACCGAGGTCTTTAGGAAGTCTCCCTTTGTCATGGCTGATTTTTATCAACTTGGAAGGAGCCCATAGCTTTTCTTTTCCTGTGGAAACATAGGCATAGCCCCTCCCCCAGCGTAACACAGTTCCCATTTGTCATTCTGATGTCAGAATATCCTTAATATAAACAGTCTGGTTTAGTTCAGTAGTTTTTTTCTACAATCCAATGTCTTTTAGAAGCTGTAGTGTTTTGTCCATTAGCATTTTAAAAGCTTTAAGGTTAATAAAGCACTTTGTAATCTATCTTCTGGATTTTTATTGCTCCCCCCTTGTCTGTTAAGCATCTCCTTTAGAGCTCTTTTGGATCTCTCCTTAATCACATGTCCTGTAGGACTGTGTGATATGCCTGTAACATATTTTATATTATAATATGTAAAAAAACTGCTTCATCTTATTAGAGATATAGGATAAACTGTTGTCTGTTTTAATTTGTGGGGGTATTCTCATAATGGCCACGCCTTATAACAAATGTGTAATTACAGAATCAGCCTCTTCTGACACTAAGGCAGTTACCCATTGAAATCCTGAATATGTGTCTATAGTATGATGCACATATTTCAGTTTACCAAACTCTGTAAATAGAAGACATCCATTTGCCAAATATCATTTCTTTGGGTACCCTTAGGGTTGGTTCCTGTAGGTAATGGAGTTTGGTTATATACTGAGCAAGTAAGACATTGCCTCACAATTTCCTTGGCTTGTTGCCAATTGATAGAAAATTTTTTCTTTAAACCTTTGCTGTTAACATTATTGTGGGAAATATTTTTTTAAAGTGGCAGCATCCTGTGCTATATACAGCTACTCTCTACCCCGGTAGTGCCTCTGCCTGTAGGCTAGCCCCAGCAGTAATGAATTGAGGTTCTCTCACAGAGGATTCCAAGCCATCCACCCCCTGTGGTCAGTGGTCACAAATTCCAGTAACCCAGTAAAATCAAAACTCTAGAAGCTTTTATTAATCAGTCAGATTTATATATCTTTAAATTCTCAATTCACAAGATGCCCACACAATAATTTCAGAGCCAATTGATAACGATACAAGCTGCCCACCTAGATTAGACAAGTTATCCCACTTATTCTATCCTCTTATGATATTCATAACCACCTGTGGCTATTTAAAGCCACGTGGAATCTGGATCGTCTTCCTCCATCTTCCTTCCTTCTCCTTGTTATCCTCTCCATCTCTGTCTCTGAAACTCTTAGCTCCACCTACCTTTTCCCTGTCCAATCACAGGCTTCTTTTTTTTTTTTTGGTTTTTCGAGACAGGGTTTCTCTGTGTAGTCCTGGCTGTCCTGGAACTCACTCTGAAGACCAGGCTGGCCTCGAACTCAGAAATCCGCCTGCCTCTGCCTTCCAAGTGCTGGGATTAAAGGCGTGCGCCACCACCGCCCGGCCAATCACAGGCTTCTTGTATTAATATTTAAGTTAATTAGGAGTCTATTCTACTACAAACATGGTATTTTTTATGAAATTCCGAAGCCTCTAGTATACTTCCTATCAATAGCTGATCAATTTCATTATTACCTTGCACCAGAGGGCCTGGCAGACCTGTATGAGATCTTATGTGTGTTATATATCATGGATAACTCCTATTTGTTGTAGCTCAATAAATAGTGAAGTCAATTCAGAGCCATCTTGAATAAGTCCAGCAGTCTCTATGTGTCAAACAACCTTTCTGCGTATTGAGAGTCAGTTACTATATTAAGAGACTCTCGAAAATCTGACAACACCATGAGTATTGCATATAATTCAGATTTTTGAACTGAATTATAGGGACTCTCAGCCACTTTACTTACATCTTCTGATTTATATCCTGCCTTTCCTGATTTACTGGCATCAGTGTAAAGTGCAGGGGCTCCAGATATTGAAGTGCCCCTTATATGAGGGAGAATCCAATTAGTTCTTTTTATGGATGTTACTTGCTTTTAGGGTATCTGTTGTTCTTGTGCCTATAACAAGGCTATCTCTGCGTTAGTAAAATGTACCACAATTTCAGCTGGATCCATCTGACTGTCAAAGCCTCATTTTTCTTTTTTGTATCAATTCAGAGACCTTCTCAATGTAGGTTTTTAGTTTTACTCTGTTTATGTGTTAAAGTCCATTCTAAGATATAATCTCTCTGCATGAGAATTCCTATAGGAATGAAAAGAAGGCAAGATGACTAAGATGTAGACCTATCTTTGGATCAATATGATCTAGATGTGTATCCTGCAATTTCCTTTCTACAAGAGCTAATTCCTCTCAGCCTCAGATGATAATTTCCTGGGGCTATTTAAATCTTTATCGCCTTGTAAGATTTGAGATAAATTGCTTAGCTCTTGAGTGGTCAAGCCAATCGCAGGCTGCAGCAATTAATATCTCCCAGTAGCCGGGCGGTGGTGGTGCACACCTGTAATCCCAGCACTCTGGGAGGCAGAGGCAAGCAGATTTCTGAGTTCGAGGCCAGCCTGGTCTACAGAATGAGTTCCAGGACTGCCAGAGCTATACAGAGAAACCATGTCTCAAAAAAACAAAAACAAGAAAAAAACAAAAACAAAAATAATATCTCCCAGTAGCTTCTGAAAATCATTAAGGGTCCTTAATTGGTTTCTTCTGATTTGCATCTTTTCTGGCCTAAGCTTTTGCAGACCTACTGTATACCCTAGCTAATTAATAGAATCCCCTCTTTGTATTTTTTCAGGGGCAATTTGCAATCCCCAACAAGGCAGGTTTAAAAAAAAAACCAAAAAAAAAAAAACAACAACAACAAAAAAAAACTTCATCAAATATTCTTTCCAGGATATTTATATCTAGATCAGCCAATAGGATGTCATCCATATAATGTTAAATAATGCAGTGGAAAAAATTGTTTGTGCTTGTCTCCAATGGCTGTTGTACAAAATATTGACACAAGGTAGGGCTATTTAACATTCCTTGTGGCAGGGCTTTCCAATGATATTTTTGTATTGAGTGACCTCTATTGAAGGTAGGTACTGAGAAAGCAAACCTTTCCTTATCATGTTCATGTAGAGGAATTGTGAAAAAGCAGTCTTTTAGATCAATCACTATGGTAGGCCATTCCTTAGGCAACAAGGAAGGCAATGGGATTCTGGGCTACAAGGAACCCATTGGCTAAATAATCTTTTAATTACTCTGAGATCTCCTAACACCCTCCATTTGCCAGATTTTTTTAAATGACAAATACAGGGGCTGGTACATTCTTCTACATGCTGAGCCTCCAGCTAGACAAGCTGTTCTAATGCCTGTAGTTTTTCTTTTGTCATAGACCACTGATCAATCCAAATGGGTTGGTCAGTCAGCTACCTCAGTATGAGGCTGTTGGTGTCTTGGCAGCAGTGGCTCCTGGGGTAGAGCTAATTGTCAGCCCCTGCTGTATCCTGTTTATGGACGGCATGGACAGTCTGTAACTGCCCTTGATAACATTCCCTAATTAATTTAAAATTTGTATTAGGAGCCTGACTGGTTTTATGGCCAGACACTGAAACTGAGGGGATATTAATTTGTATTTTCCATTGCTGTAATAGCTCTCTTCCCCATAAGTTAATGGCTATATCAGCCATGTATGGCCTTAATTTTCTACCTGACCTTCAGATCCTGTACATCTAAACCATCGGGTGCTTTACTTTATTTGGGACAAAGTCCCAACTCCTTGAAATTGGATGTCTACTTCTTGATGTGGCCAACTTTCGGGCCAAGATTTTGGAGAGATTACAGTGACATTTGCTTCAGTGTTGACCATTCCTTCAATATCAATATTATTTACTAGTATTCTTAGTTTTGGTCTTTGATCCTCTATAGAAATTTGCCAAAATATTCATTTTGGGCTCCCTTTTAAGTTTTTTTAATTATCTATAAAACTTGCCTCAGCCTAATTATCTGGTCTCACATCTGTTTTGAAGTAATGATATTTAATTGTCCTGAGGAAGAGAACTCTCTCCCTGACTGGTTTTGGGGACTGCAAGAAGTCACCCTAGGAATTTTTTGGCATGGTATTGCCCCATTTGTCTGTTGTTGTTCATTATTCCCTAGCCAAATGTCAGCCTCTACCACACTTTTTGCATATTCCAAAAGGCATAGGCTCCCTTTTGGAATTACTGTGTTTATACCTGCAGTTATTTATAAGATTACCCTGCTCAACACAATTAAAACATTTGAAATCTTGGGTCTTCTCTAGGTCTCTAGTGGCAGCTTCTCCTATTACTGTCATATCAGGTGAGTGAGATCTAACATCAGCTCTATGTCTGATCCACTCATCTGTTGATGCTGATCTTGCCCTCGGTGGTCTGGTTACTTACTTGCATTCAGCATTCACATTTTCAAAGGCTAAAGACTCAATTATTGCCTTTCTTGCTGCTGAATCTGATACACTCCTTTTTTCTGCAGCTGAGATTGGCCTTTGCAAAAAATCAGGGAAGGTTTCCTTTGGACCTTGCATGAGTTGAGTAAATGGTTCAAGTCCTTTCCATGATTCTGTAAGTTTGTGCCAGGCCTTTAAGGCTGACAGTTGACACAGTTCTTCATCATACACAGCCTGCACTTCTACCTCAGCAAAGTGACCTCCACCAAGCAGCTCATCTGCTGCTTAGCTTTCTACCCCATTTTCAATAGGGTTATTTGACTCTCTGGAGACTAACTTCTTGAGTTCTTTGTATACTCAAAAATGGGTATTAGCCTTCTATCAGATGTAGGGTTAGTAAAGATCTTTTCCCAATTTTTTGGTTGCCATTTTGTCCTATTGACTGTGTCCTTTGCCTTACAAAAGCTTTGCTGTTTTATGAGGTCCCATTTGTCGATTCTTGTTCTTAGAGCATTAGCCATTTGTGTTCTGTTCAGGAACTTTTCCCCTGTGCCCATGTGTTCAAAATTTGTCCCCTCTTTCTTCTCTATAAGCTTCAGTGTGTCTGGTTTTATGCATAGATCCTTGATCCACTTGGACTTGAGCTTTGTACAAGGAGATAAGAATGGGTTGATTTGCATTTTTCTGCATGCAGATATCCAGTTGATCCAGCACCATTTGTTTAAAATGCTGTCATATTTTTCCACTGGATGTTTTTAGCTCCTTTGTCAAATATCAAGTGACCATATGTGTGTGGGTTCTTTTCTGGGTCTTCAATTCTATTCCACTGATCTTCCTGCCTGTCTGCATACCAATACCACTATTTATCACTATTGCTCTGTAGTAGAGCTTGAGGTCAGGGATGGTGATTCCCCCAGAAGATCTTTTGTTGTGGAGAATAGTTTTTGCTATCCTGGGTTTTTTGCTATTCCAGATGAATTTGAGAATTGCTCTTTCTATATCTATGAAGAATTGATTTGGGATTTTGATGGGGATTGCATTGAATCTGTAGATCTCTTTCAGCAAGATGGCCATTTTTACTATATTGATCCTGCCAATCCATGAACATGGAGATCTTTCTACCTTCTGAGACTTTCTTCAATTTCTTTCTTCAGAGGATTAAAGTTCTTGTCATATAGATCTTTCACTTGCTTTGTTAGGGTCACACCTAGGTATGAAATTTTATTTGGGACTATTGTGAAGGTGTCATTTCCCTAATTTCTTTCTCCTCTTGTTTACCCTTTGAGTAGAGGAAGGCTTCTGATTTGCTTGGGTTAATTTTATATCCAGCCACTTTGCTGAAGTTGTTTATTAACTTTAAGAGTTCTCTGGTGGAAGTCTTGGGGTCGCTTAAGTATACTATCATATCATCTGCAGATAGTGATATTTTGACTTCTTCCTTTCCAATTTGTATACCTTTGACCTCCTTTTGCTGCCTGATTGCTCTAGCTAGGACTTCAAGTACTATATTGAAGAGATAGGGAGAGAGTGGACAGCCTTGTCTGGTCCCCGATTTTAGTGGGATTGCTTCAAGTTTCTCTCCTTTTAACTTGATGATGGCTATCAGTTTACAGTATATTGCTTTCACTATGTTTAGGTATGGACCTTGGATTCCCAATCTCTCCAAGACTTTCATCATGAAGGGATGCTGGATTTTGTCAAAAACCTTTTCAGCATCTAATAAAATGACCATGTGGTTTTTTCCTTAAGTTTGTTTATGTAGTGGATTACATTGACAGATTTCCATATATTGAACCATCCCTGAATCCCTGGGATGAAGCCTGCCTGATCATGGTGAATTATAGTTTTGATGCATTCTTGGATTCAGTTGGCCAGGAATTTGTTCAGTATTTTTGCATCAATGTTCATGAGGGAGATTGGTCTGAAGTTCTCCTTTCTTGTTTGGTCTTTGTTTGGTTTAGGTATAAGCGTTATTGTGGCTTCATAGAATGAGTTGGGTAGTGTTCCTTGAGTTTCTATTTCATGGAAAAGTTTGAAGAGTATCGGTGTTAACTCTTCTTTGAAAATCTAATGAATTCCCTGCTAAACCCATCTGGTCCTGGGCTTTTTTCTTTTTCTTTTTCTTTTTCTTTTTCTTTTTCTTTTTCTTTTTTTCTTTTCTTTCTTTCTTTCTTTCTTTCTTTTTTGATAGGAGACTATTAATGACTGCTTCTATTTCCTCAGAACTTATGGGACTATTTAGATTATTTATCTGACCCTGTTTTAACGTTGGCACCTGGTATGTATCTAGAAAGTTGTCCATTTCATCCAAGTTTTCAAATCTTGTTGGGTATCTTTTAGTAGGATCTGGTGATTTTTTTGAATTTCCACAGTTTCTGTTGTTATGTCTCCCTTTTCATTTCCGATTTTATTAATTTGTATACTGTCTCTGTGCCCTCTGGTTAGCCTAGCTAAGGGTTTATCTAGTTGGTTTTTTTTTTTCAAAGAACCAGCTCCTTGTTTTGTTGATTCTTTGTACAGTTCTTTTTGTTTCTGTTTGGTTGATTTAGGACCTAAGTTTGATTATTTCCTGCTGTCTACTCCTCTTGGGGGTATTTGCTTTCTTTTGTTCTAGAGCTTTTAAGTGCACTGTCAAGCTGTTAGTGTAAGCTCTCTCCGTTCTTTTTTAGGAGGCACTCAGAGCTATGAGTTTTCCTCTTAGCACTGCTTCCATTGTGTCCCATAAATTTTGGTATGATGTGTCTTCATTTTCATTAAATTCTAAAAAGTCTTTAATTTCTTCCTTTATTTCTTCCTTGACCAGGCTATCGTTGAGAAGAGCATTGTTCAAGGTCCATGTGTATGTGTGTTTTCCATTGCTTTTGTTTGAGCTTAAGACCGGTCTTAGGCCATGGTGATCTGATAAGATACAGGGAATAATTTCAATATTTCTGTATCTGTTGGGGCCCGTTTTGTGTCCAATTATATGGTCAATTTTTGAGAAGGTACCATGAGGTGCTGAGAAGAAAGTATATTCCTTTGCTTTAGGGTGGAATGTTCTACAAATATCTGTTAGATCCATTTGGTCCATAACTTCAGTTAGTTTCACTGTATCTCTGTTTAGCTTCTGATTCCATGATTTGTCCATTTTTGAGAGTGGGTGTTGAAGTCTCCCACTATTATTATGTGGGGTGCAATGTGTGCTTTGAGCTTTATTAAAGTTTTTTTTTTTAATGAATGTGGGTGCCCTTGTGTTAGGAGCATAGATGTTCAGAATTGAGAGTTCATCTTAGTAGACTTTTCCTTTGACCAGTATGAAGTGTCCCTCCTTATCTTTTTTGACAACTTTTGGTTGAAAGTCAATTTTATCTGATATAAGGATGGCCACTCCAGCTTGTTTCTTGGGACCATTTGCTTGGAAAATTGTTTTCCAACCTTTGACTCTTAAAATAGTGACTGTCTGTCACTGAGGTGGGTTTCTTGTTTGCAGCAAATGTTGGGGTCCTGTTTACGTATCCAGTCTGTTAGTCTATGTTTTTTATAGGGGAATTGATACCATTGATATTAAGAGATATTAAGGAAAAGTGATTGTTGCTTACTATTATCTTCTTAGTTAAAGGTGAAATTCTGGTTGTGTATCTATTTTCTATTGGGTTTGTTGAACGATTACCTTATTGATTTTTCTACAGTGTGGTTTGTTGCCTTGTGTTGGTATTTTCCACCCATTATCCTTTGCAGAGCTGGATTTGTGGAACGATATTGTGTAAATTTGCTTTTGTCATGGAATGTCTTGTTTTCTCTGTCTATGGTAATTGAAAGTTTTGCTGGGTATAGTAGTCTGGGCTGACATTTATGTTCTCTTAGGGTCTGTATGACATCTGCCCAGGCTCTTCTGGCTTTCATAGTCTCTGGTAAGAAGTCTGGTGTAATTCTGATAGGTCTGCCTTTATATGTTACTTGACCTTTTTCTCTCACTGCTTTTAGTATTCTATTTGTTTAGTGCATTTGTGTTTTGATTATTATGTAACAGGAGGTATTTCTGCTCTGATCCAATCTGTTTGGAGTTCTGTAGGCTTCTTGTATGTTCATGGGCATCTCTTACTTTAGGTTAGGGAAGTTTTCATCTATAATTTTGTCGAAGATATTTACTGGCCCTTTAAGATGTAAATCCTCGCTTTCTTCTATACCTATATTCCTTAGGTTTGGTCTTCTCATTGTGTCCTGGATTTTCTGGATGTTTTGTGTTACAAGCTTTTTGCATTTTGCATTTACATTGACTGTTGAGTCAATGTTTTCTATGGAATCTTCAGCATCTGAGATTCTTTCTTCTATCTCTTGTGTATTGTTGTTGATGCTTGCATCTATGACTCCTGAATTCTTTCCAAGGTTTTCTATCTTCAGAGATGTCTCGCTTTGCAATTTCTTTATTGATTCTATTTCCAGTTTTAGACCCTGGATAGTTTTGTTCAGTTTCTTTACTTGTTTGTTTGTTTGTTTGTTTGTTTGTTTTTTCCTGAAATTCTTAAAGAATTTTTGTGTTTCCTCTTTCAGGATTTCTACCTGTTTGACCCATGTTCTCCTGTGTTTCTTTTAAGAATTTTTGTGACTCCTCTTTAGGGGCTTCTGCATGTTGACCCATGTTCTCCCATAATTCCCTATGGGATTTTTGTGTTGCCTCTTTAAGGGCTTCTACCTTTTGATCCACATTCTCTTGTATTTTTTTTAAGGGATTTTTGTGCTTCTACCTGTTGACCCATGTTTTCCTGTATTTATTTAAGGGAATTATTTATGTCCTTCTTGAAGTCCTCCATCAACAATATGAGATGTGATTTTAAATCTAGCTCTTGCTTTTCTGATGTGATGGAGTATGCAGGACTTGCTGTTGTGGAAAAACTGGGTTCTGATGGTGATTTGTTGCCTTGGTTTCTGTTGGTAATGATCTTGCATTTGCCTTTGGCCATCTCATTATCTCCGATGTTGGCTGGTCTTGCTGTCTCTATTTTCTCTGTCCTGCAGGCCTGTGTTTCTGTACTTCTGGGATTCCCTTTCTCTTGGCGACCTCAGACCGCAGGGCTCCCTCTAACCGCGGGACTCTCTGCAGATCAGATGCTCCCTTGCAGGATACATGCCCAGACAGCTATAGAGCTGTCCAGCTCCTATTTGCAGAAGGAACCCAGGCGGGCTGTGTCTGGAGTGATCTTTCACTCTGGTGTTCCCTGCATACCTGGCTGAGCTGGCTGCTTGGTCACAGGAGCAAAGATGGTGGCCTTCCTTCTGGTTCTTTAGCATTGGTTTTCTATAGGAAACTACTAACATTCAAAATTTTGCTCCTGGGCCGAAGTGGTTAAAAGCACGTGTTGGTCTTGCAGAGGACCTGGGTTCAATTCCTGATACCTACATCGTGGCTCATATCCATCTGTAACTCCATTTCCAGGGGACCCAATACACTCTTCTGACTTCTGCAAGTACTAGGCACACACGTGATGCACATACACATGTGCAGGCAACAACTCATACACATAAAATAATAAATCTTTAAAATTTTTTGAATATATTTTTTAAATAAGGCTTACTGTCTTCAGGACCTGGTGGTCCTCACTTTGATTCAGACAGAATCCTGGCAGCTGTCTCTCACAGTGAGAAAGGCACAAACATTAAAGAAGAGCAACTTGAGTCTGTCCTTTGGGATGTTAGGTGAGATGTTTCATTTGTAGTCACCCAGCAGTCTGGAGAAGGTCACATCCAATATTTATGACACCTTTCCTTTTTCTGTGGCATCTGATTCTTCCCACTGGTGTGAGAAGGCTCCTTCTCTTGTCCTCCCAGTAGTTCTCCCTCTGCCTGTAACAACTCTCTGATACCCACATCTACAAGGTGTTTGCTATGTTCCAGGTACTATTAGAAATACTGGAACACGTGAGAGATAGGCATTTAGGACATGCTGAAGCATGTGGCTGAGTTTCACTTCTCTTTCCATGACTATTCTTATCCACATTTTGTAACTGATGAAGTTGAAACTGAGAGACCTTGGCTACCTTGTCTCTGTCCACATCATTAACAAGTGGCAGGACCACCTAAAAGTGGTACCTTCTGGACAGGTTAGCTGAGCCTTCTGGGTTTTGTATCTTATCATGAAGTTAGCTTGTACTTGTAATAGGACCTGTAGGGCAGAGAGCTACATTTCCTTCTAAGAAATCCATACCCGTAGAACTCCTGGGCACACTCTAATCTGTCATCCCCAGGGTTCCTGGCCCTGGTTTATTGTCCATACAAAGTCTCTAGTGCTGAGCCACCTGTTCTGATCATATTCCTTCTAGATGCCGTTGAATCCTGGACTGCTTGGTGAGGGAAATAGTCGTTTTTTCTACTGAAAGAGCTCAGGTTTGAGGCTGTCGTACTCATGTGACTTCACTCAGCAGTTACAGAACCAGAGTTTGAACCCAGATCCTGCTGACTCAAGCCAATTTGCCTGTTCTTCTTGGCTGTCTTCCTCGTAGCTAGTTCAAATGCTGTGACTCTCAGAACCATAGTGCAGAAGCAGGCTCACCATCTTTGATTTCTTAGAATCTACTGTTATAGCGCAGAATCCTGCACCAAGGAGCTTCAAGTGGGGAGGTGTGCTTGAAGGCTGGCTCATGGACCTTGTAGATAAGAAAAAAAGATTTCTTCTTTCCTCACATTCTTCTTGCACATTGGAACAGGGTCTGGGTCACTGCTTATTTTTCTTTCTCTAAGGAAGCCATTTCCCTGCCTGCCTTTGGGATTCTAGTGTGGGTGCTTTTTAGAGACTTAAAAGCTTAGCTTCTCCCTTAAAAGAAGGCTTAGCTTCTCCCTTCTTCCTATACAGAATTGCAAGGTCAGCTGGGGTGAACTTCCTTGGGTATATTTGGTTGTTTTCTGGTTATGCTAACACATACACGTGTGCACGGCCTTCCGAATACTCAGGCATGTGGCTTGTGGTCTTCCATTTCCCAAGCACATGTATGAGCATCTCACAGTTCCTGTGGACATTCTTCTGCTTTCCCGTCAGTCTGTTATGTCGGATCTTCCGCTGTCCCAACTGTGCTCGTGTCACTGCCTCAGTTAAAACACTTGCCTGCAATCGTTTTCCAAAACCACTTTCTGGGGGAAGTTTCTAGAACTAGAGAATGCTCAGTAGGGTCAGATATAGACAAGTCTGGTCTTACCAGGGGCCACCAGTTCCCTAGGATTGAGGCGATGAAGGAGCTACAGCTTGATTCTGCTTCCTCTCACAGTGAGCCTGCAGGGTATTTTTTGTTTTGTTTTGTTTTGTCTTAAGGTTGCCACTGAGCTAAGATGAAGAATGATTTAGGTGAAGTTAAACAACACAAATCCTATTGTTCTTACAGAAATTGAGTCAGTTTTCTTGAATAAATGACCCGGAATGTGGCAAGCCTTTGGTTAACTTTCCACAGTTCAATAATTCATTGTTTTATGCTGGATGAACTCTGATGTCCTTACTCACTGTTTTCACTGATATCAACGTGTTATCTCAATGATAATGGGCTAATTAAGTGTTAAGCACGAGAGACGATTAAGGAAAAGGAATGATAGGAAACCATAACTCTTACAGTTCTTACAGCGGTCCTCTCGAATGAGCACACAAGGTTTAAACCCATTAACTTCTGAGCCACTCGTGACAGTGTGTAATCCCAGCACATGGGAGGTAAAGTCAGGAAGATCAGAGTTCAAGGTTGAGGCTAGCTCGGACGAATGAGGCTTGTGTCCTTTAAAAAAAAAAAAAAGGTTGCTGGAGAGATGGCTCAGTGGTTAAGAGCACTGGCTGCTCTTCCAGAGGACCTGGGTTCAATTCCCAGCAATCACATGGTGGTTCACAACCATCTGTAATGGGATCCGATCCTCTCTTATAGTGTGTCTAAAGACAGCTACAGGGTACTCACATACGTTACAATTAATTAAATAAATAAATAATAATAAAAGTTATTTCAAACCCATTATTTTATACTATTAATACACTCTTATAATGTGTATTTTAACGTTTACTTATTACTTTGTGTGTGTCGTGGTATAAGTGTGGAAGACAACTGGACTCAGGGACTGAACCACAGTTGTTAGGTTGATAGTAAGTCCCTACCTGCTAACTGCCATTTCTGTCAACTGGCCAGCCCAGGGAATTGTGTTTGTAAAAGTTTTCTAGAAAGAATATGATCATATTGTATGAGTTGTAGCTTAGTGAGAACACGCACCACCTGTGCACGAAGTCCTAGTTTCATTCCCCACCACTATCAAAAAGTAAATAAAAGGAAAAGGCTATGTTAGGTGTGGAGACGGTTCTGCACTCCCCAAAATTGTTTGCCGATGTCCACACCTCCCTGGCACTCACACGCACAGCCTGGCATGTGTACCACCTCCAACCCAATTATTATAATAAATAAAGTTTAAAACTTTATTGTTCTAAACTAAATCTCAAGAGGAAGATTTCCTTGTAGCTCTCTTAAATCCTCTTTCTCCACACGTTAAACACAGGCTTTGGAATTGGAACTGACCTCAGAGTCCAATTTTGGTTTTTTAATGCCCTTGGCAAATGAGGACAAGTTATACAACCCTTGTGTGTCTTGGTTTCCTCATCTGGAAAGCAGGGGCGGTGGTGGGAGCAATGGCTCAGTGCTAAAGCGCACAGCTTGCTCTTGTAGAGGGCGGGAGTTCAACGGTCCACGGGCTCTGACCCCCTCTGGTGAGTTCCTCAGACACCCGCCTCACGAGGACACCTACCCCTGCCCTGCACCCACGCATACACTTAATTTAAAATAAATGTTTTTAAAGAAAATGGGGTGATGGTTACCCTAGCACCTGTAATCAGGTTAAACATGGAAGGATCACAGATACTTGGGAGCTGAGGTGATTGTTCTATACTGATTGTTCTATAGGTGATGTTCTATACTGATCTGGGACCAGACTAGACCTAACACGCTTTCTTTTTTTCAGTTTCACTTCATTTCTCCTATTTTATTTTATTTTGTTTTTTGTTTGTTTGTCAACCTGGGCAACTAAACAAGGCCCTCTGTCAAGAGAGCAGGAGGGAGGATTTTTCATTTTATTGGTGTATAAACAATGCTGCTTACTTATAAACACCTGTTAAATACCATGGTCAATTCAGGCGCCCTTCCAGGCACTGGAGTGACGGTGAAAATAAGGTACAATCCTTGTCATCCTGAGCTCATCGGGGCCAGGAGCCTGGCACATGCACAGGCTTGCTCAGTCTGTGATGGTCAAGAACACAAGCGAGACTGTGTGGCTGTGACAGGGGCCCAGCTCTGACAGGGGCGGGATGTGGCAGGGGCCAGCTATGACCTGGCTGTGGCTACCTTTAACAGTCTTACGTTTCTTCCAAAGCCAGAGAAACTGTCCTATTATTTTTCTTGACTTAGTAAACTAACTACAGTGTGTTTTGTATTTCTAAAAATAGACAAGCACCTTGAATTATGGGAAACATTAAAAATAGACTTTTCTCCACATATCCACTGTCACACATGTATACATGCATACATACATACATACATACATACATAGCCAGGTATAGAGGTGCACCCCTTTAATCCCAGCAATCAGGAGACAGAGACAGGAGAATCTCTGAGTTCCAGGACACCCGGGTCCACAGAACAAGCTCCAGGACAGCCAGAGCTATACAGAGAGGGGACACGCACACACTAAATAAATTAATAAATCCCAAAATAAAACGAAATAAAGCCTTTCCTACACATTAAGAGCTTTACCACCAGTGTAATTGTTTGCTAGATTTCTGATCTAGAAGCTCTTAACGTTTCTTCTCTTTGGATTCTGCCATTTTTTTCTTTTTCTCTACTTTTTCTCTTTTATTTTCCAAATGTGGATAGTCTTCAAAGGAAGAATGTTCATGGAATCTAAGGGTGGCTTATAGGTGGCTATAGGTGAAAAGCATTTTATATATATATAGCAGGTTGAAGTGTGTGTAATGTGAATCTCACTGCTTTTTCAGAATCCTCAACCGTAACCCTCTGACAATGGTAGAAGACCCTTTCCTTTTTAAGTTGCCAACGTTAAAATATCTGTAAGTATCTGGGTTCCTAGGATGATTTCTGCTCTTTTTTTTTCATCAAGAGGGCATTTTGCCTTAATAAAAAAATGCAATTTTAGTTTCAACTCTATTGTTGAAAAATCATTAAGAAGAGGATGGAGAGCCTGGAGAGGTGGTGGGCATTCTTAATCCTAGCACTTGGAAGGTAGAGACAGGGGGATCTCTGTGAGTTACAGATCAGCCGTGCTATATCAAGACACTGTATTAAAAATTAAAATGAAAATGAAAGAAATAAAAGTTAGGGGCCTGACAAGATAGCTCAGCAAATAAAGGTGCTTGCCAACAAGCCTCAGTACCCGAGTTCAAGAACTAGCTCACACCATTTGTCCTCCACATATCCACTGTGGCACATGTATACATACATACATACATACATACACACACACACACACATACATACATACATACACACATACATACATACATACACACACATACACATACACACACAAACATATATATGGAAAAATATGAAAAGGGTAAAGAAACAGTACAATAGGCAAGACATTCAGCTGAGGATGAAATAGTGTTGAAGAACACAGAGATGTATATGTAAGCACATGTAAGAATATCATCTCAGAAAGCAAAGAACCATACATGTATACTACTTTTTAAAATAAAAACATTTCAAGTGTATGAATGTTTACCCTGTCAGCCTTGCATGCAGTACCCATAGATGCCAGAAGAGGGCACCAAATGATTGGAATTTCAGGCAGTTGGAAGCCAGCCCCGTGGATGTGGGAATGGATCCCCAGTCCTCCAAAAGAACAAAGTTCTTAAAGGCCCAACCCCAGTGTATACTACTTTTAAAAGGAGGAGCCATGTTTGATTTCCAGCACCCACACTGGGCTTCTCACAACTGCCCATAACACCAGCTCTAGGCAACCGGATACCTCTGGCCTCTGTGGATACCTCCTACACACACACACATATCAGGTGGCTCATGCCATGTGGAACTCCAGGGCATCTGTTGTCTTCTGAACACACACATACACACATAAATAATAGATAAGCATTTTTTAATATAAATAAAAAATGAGGCTCTGTGTGGTAGTGCACACCTTTAGTCCCAACACTTGGGAAGCAGAAACAGGCAGATCACTGTAAATTTAAGGTCAGCCTGGTCTACAGAATGAGTTCCAGGCCAGCCAGGGCTACACAGAGAAACCCTGTCTCAAAAATTAAAATACCCCAGCTTTCCTTTGTCTTTAATATAAATAGTGTGTGCAGACGGACAGAACTTTAAATAAATGGGCACTAAATATTTAAAATTTAAGTGAAAAATAAGAACTATAGAGTGGTAGCTACAGTAGAAATGATCCAATATAAAAGGAGATTAGAGAGTGCAATAAAGACAGGTGGGAGTCTACACGGCGAGCGTCCATTCACTTGAGGATGGGAATGACAAACTTCCTTCTCTTTTCAAAAGGAGCTCCGGGAAATAATCTCTTCTAGGGCAACAAGATTTTATTTTTATTTGTTTACGTGTTTGTTGTATGTATCTGTATGCAAATATGCCCACCTGTGTGCAAGTGTCTGGAGAGGCCAGAAGAGGGCAGCAGACGCTCTGGCGTTGGAGTCCCAGATGATCGTGAGCTGCCCAGTGTAGCTACCGGCAACTGAACTCTGAGCAGAACAGGCTTTCAACCTCCGGGCCATCTCTCCAACAAGACAGTAAATTCTTGAGCCAGGTAGCTGAAGGTTAAGTAAGCGTGTGGTGAAATGGCTCCTCATGACATCTGGCTTTCTCCTTCAGGGACCTGGGGACCACACAGGTGCCACTGACTACGGTTGAGAACATCCTCATGATGACGCTGGAGCTGGAACATCTGTAAGGTTTATCTTCTTAGAATAATTTTTGCTTTGGTTTAAAAATGGTTGTGTGTGTGCATGTGTGCATATGTGCACGTGTGCATGTGTGTGCATGTGCGTATGCCTGTGAGTACTTGTGTGTGTGCATGTGTGTGTGAGTGCGTGTGTGCACACATGCATGTGTGTGTGCGCATGCGTGCATGTGTGTGCGTGTGTGCATGTATGTGTGTGTGTGTGCATGTGTGTGTGTGTGTGTGTGTGTGTGTGTGTGTGTGTGCATGTAGGCATGAATACCACAGTGTGAGCATAGAGGGCAGTGGACAGCTTTAGGACTTGGCCCTCTCCTTAAGCTGTGAGTTCCAGGGATCAAACTTGTTTGTGTAGCAGGAGACTTTTTATCTGCTGAGCCACCTTGCCAGCCCTAGATTTCTTTATAGTTTCATGAATTTTAAATGTTTTGAGGTTTGCCTTATTTCCTGAATCTGAGTTACTGAGGTATAATTTTCATGTGATAAATGCAAGCACATGGGTTGATGGACTTTTGCAGTTAGTTCCCTATCCACTATTACATTGCTGTGTAGACTGTCCAGTCCAAAAGGCCCCTCCTGCCCCTTTGCGCCCCTCCCACCACCTTCCCCTGTGATCCACCAACCTTATCTCCAGCCGCACAGTTTCCCCTTTCTCGCAAATGGCATGCTATAGTGTGTGGTCCTCTCCCACCGATGTGATCTTTAGCATTTCTCGCCAACAGTGCATGAGAAAGCAATGTCTTTAAAGGGCACTCAGCTGGATTGGGGCTGTTGCTCAGTGGGTGGTGTTTGCCTAGCATGCAGGGTGCCCTGGGTTCAATATAAACCAGGTACAGCGATGAATATCCGTCCTTCCAAGTCAAGGTCATCTTCAGTTACAAGGGCAGTTCCCAGGCAGTCGGGGCTACAGAAGAGCTCTGCTTCCTGCTAGCTCATCCGAAGTGCTGTCTGTGTCCTGTCGTCTTAACTCTTTAGTAGTTCTGCAGTGTCTAGTCGTGACAAAAGAACAAAAAAGCTCTTCCTGCATTCTTCCTCCGAGGCACGACCCACGCTAAATGAGATGTCTGTGTTCCTGTTGAGCCCTTGTCTTTGTCTGTGATGCAGGGTCTCCTCCTGCGGCCTAGGGTGCCTTGAACTTGTGATCTTCCAATCTGGCTTCCTTTTTACTTTCTTCTGAAGTTTCTTGTTCGTTTTACACGTTTTCATTTCAGTCTGACTTTATCTCGTTACTTCGGGAATAAGTCAGGTCAAACATCTGATACAGCCCTCCTAACTGGGATTTGGGATGGACTATCTTTTCAATTCTGATCACCCAAAGGTGATATGCCGATGATCTTCTGGTTAGTTTTCTATGTGGTACTTCGTGGGAATTTGGGGAAGCTCCACCAGAGACACTACATCTTACCAGGGAAACCAGGGTCCCTTTGGGGTTCTTAGTCTCTAATACAAATATTTAGGATGGACCTTAAGGCGAATTAGAGTAGACAAACAGAGTAAGCGTCCCCGAACCGTCGGAGAGAAGGAGGGGAAGTAACTTAAGCAGCTATATCGCCAAGGGGGGCAGGTAGCGTCCCAGGGGAGGGGCAGAAGAGTAAAAGGGCCCAAAGGACTAGAAAAAGCACAGGAGGCTGTGCTCAGCATCTAGAAGGAGGAGACAGAAAGAAAGGAAGGTAAACATTACACCTTTCATAGTCAAGACTCCGAGGGCATGGAGAGTTTACAGCTCCTGCAGAGCGGACAGGAATTCTGGGGAGGAAAAACACAGTGACTCTTTAAAGGGGAAATTATTCCTGTCTCACTAGCATGGCTTAAACCGCACCTCCCTCCCTGTAGGGTGGTCCCACCCTTTGAGAGGTGCTCCCTTAAACATGCGACTGACTTGCCCAACTCGAATGCTGTCTCCAGTGCCCTAGACCTGAGATGCTATCCTCTTGGCCAGAAGAAAAGGTGTTCACTTAGTGCCCCTCCCCACCACCATACCATGCCTTCCCCCTCAAACATGTTTCACCCAACTGTGAGCCCATGAAAACCTTGTCTGAAGCAAGTAGCACCAGTGGTTGAAGCAAGCGAACACATTGATTAGCCGGTATTCCGTAGGAGAATTACTCTGCTTTTCTTTTGGAGTGCCATTATCAACTCGTGGATCCCTTTTATGGTTAAGTTATACTCCACGGTGGTCCTTATCTCCCCAATCGCATACATCGGTGTTGAGGTGGGGCGTCCATGTGTCTGTGTGTCCATGTTCGCGTACGTGTGGTGTGTGTGCATGTGTGTGTGTATATTAAAATCAAATCCAGGGCCTTGCACCGCTACCCAAACACCATACCAAAGAGGTGCAAAACACAAAAATAATCCAGATTTAGCTGATGTGACCCATGCTGCTGTTTAACCATAAATCAGCATGGGTTGAAGCAGGCTGCTTTAGGCCTCGCTGAATTCCTAATATTCTGATGACAGGAATAGAGAAAATTGTCCATAGGTTGGAGGCTTGCTCAGACCCTTCTTCCTGGGACTGACCAAGCCAGAATGAGACCTCTGAGCTCAGTAGCGACGCTCCTATAGATCAATGTCACCTTGTTCCGCTCCCACCATCTTCGTTTTAGGCATACGCACCCACCCTGACACTGTCACCCTCCATGATTATTTTCAATATCAGCAGCAATTTGTCATTGAGTCTCTGAGACCCAGCTGCCCAAGCCACCTGCCTCAAGTACTCCTTCCTCTGCAACCCTGCGGTGGCCTTGGGCTGCCTCTTTTACACCTCAGTAACCCTTTTCCAGTAACCCAATTCTCTGTCACTCCATTTATAGGATCTTACCTAGCCACATGGCCTGCTGCCTCTGCAAATTCAAAGCTGATATTGAGGTTATCTGCAAGACAGTCAAACTGCATTGTCATACCGGATGTCTGACAAACACCACACATTGTCGTGAGTCTCTTGCCTGATAAATGATTTAATTTTGACATATAATTTTAACTGGTAAATATATTTTAATTATTTTTATTTTAATTAAAATTAATTCCCTTTCTGCCTTCTTTCCTCCTTCCAATCTCTCCCATATCCCCCTCACTCCCTCTCAAACTGACCCTTTCTCTTGATTATTATTGTTACATATACAGATATATAAACACATAAATATATCATACAACTCGCTGAGTCTGTTTGTGTGTGTATGATTCATAGCTGTCCACATTGTCTCTGGTAACCCATTAGGAAGCTCGTCCCTGGGAGAGGCTAATTCTCCCTCTCAGCAGTCAGGAATTGCCTGGAGTTCCTTGACTGGGAGTGACCCATGGTAGTTGCCCCTTACGTGTCTATCGGTGGTACCCTTGTTCAGGTTTTACCTAGGTGACCATATTTGAGGTATCACAGGTGTAACTTAGAAGACAAAAGTCTCACCGCTGACTTCCTGGTCTTCTGGGTCTTATCAACTTTCTGCCACCACCCCTCTTCTGTGACGTTCCTAAAATTTAAACTAATGATGGACTTGTTTATTTCCATCCATTCGTTCAGAATAATTTCCCAAACTTCTGAATTTCTCCCTTGTAGAAATTTGGCTCTTAGATGTTATTTCATTATTTAAAAACATGACTGTTCTATGGGCCAGAGAGATGGCTCAGAGGCTCAAGATGTCTGCTGCACACACCTGGTGACCGAGACTCAATCCCCGGAACCCACAGAAAGGTGGAAGGAAGAATAAACTCCACAGTTACCCTTTGACCTCCACACTCAAACCATCACAGACATGTACCCGTACATCTCATGTACATACAGACACTGTATATATAGTGTATGTGTGTGTATAGAGATACTCCATAGAGTACCTATGTATATACATATAATATATATTTATATACATACAGCATGCATATATAGACACTATATATATAAAATGTGTGTGTGAATATAGAGATACTCCATATGTAGTACCTATGTATGTATATATATACTTATATATACACATTATACAGATACTATATAATGTATGTGTATATATAGACACAGATATATGATACCTATGTAGATATATTTATATACACACATCATGCACATACAGGTACTATATATTCACACTATATATACATAGTATACACTGCATATATACTATATATACTTATACTATATGTACATACATATATGTGTATGTCTGTATGTGCATGGTATGTGTATATGTGTGTGTGTGTGTGTGTGTGTGTGTGTGTATACATATATGAAGGTAGAGAGATAACTTAGTGATTAAAAGTACTTGCTCTTTCAGAGGTCTGGGGCTCAGTTCCCAGAACCCACATGATAGCTCACAACCATCCATAACTCCAGTTTCAGGGGATCTAATACCCATCTACGACAGCTGCAGGCTGGGTAGGTGCAGACACACAAATGCAAGCAAAACACTCACACATTAGCGGGACAGTGGAGTCACATGCCTTTAATACCAGCACTTGGAAGGTAAGTGGATCTCTATGAGTTCGAGGCCAGCCTGGTCTATGGGGTGAGTTCCAGGACAGCCAGGGCTACACAGGGAAAACCTGTCCTGAAAAACCAAAAGGAAAAAAAAAGATATGCATATTAAAACTGCTCCATACACAAAAAGAGCAGGAGATGAAACCGGGTGGGGAGGGGTAACCGGCACCCACACTCTGAGCTGTACACCAGGCTTGGCACCTTACCTCAGTGGTCACGTGCATCTCGGGCACAGCGCTCTGAAGCTGGCTTCGTGTACATCAGCTCTTGAGAGCCCCTGACTTATGATGGGGCAGACAGAGAAGGGGGTTTGGTTTCCTGATGTACTTTTTTTTAACACTGTGATGCCTTTTTATTTAGACCCCGAGAGCTCCTGGTTTTATAAGCGGTGTCTGCCCCACTCTCCTAATAGAGCAAGCCTAGATGGGCCAGCTCTGTATTTGTGTGCACCAGCAAGTTTTTCTATTCACAGATCACTCGTGTGGTTTTAACAATTTGACATTTGGTTTTTGATTCATGTTCTCACCATCTAGGCTTGGCTGGCCCAGGACTCCCTGGGTCGATCAGGCTGACCTTGCAGTCGTAGAGATCCGCCTGTCTCTGATTGAAATTTTTTGCTGGGATCAAAGGTTTATGGCACCATGCCTGGTGTCATAGGATCTTGAAGGTGTCTTTCTAAGCTGAGTGTGGCAGCACATGGCTGTCACAGCACCTACTCAGGAGGCTGAGGCAAAGGGAGCCTATTTCAAAGCCATGTAGGCAACTTAGACTCTGCATGCCAACCCTGACTGGGGTCCGAGGACAGAACAAGCGCTTCTCTGTGTGCTCTGCACACTGTGCGCACAACACAGAAGGTTCGAAAAGGACGCTTGGCCCATCCTGCCTTCGCTTCTGGTCATTCCCATGTCATGGGTTCACAGCGTGGGTTTGTTCTTCTCTCCACTCATGGCCACTCTATCCAGTATTTGCTAGCCCCTAATTTATTTGATGGGGTTGAATGGTTGCGGACTGAGGAAGGGGCTGCCAGTGTTCTCTGACCAAAAGCAATCTCTTGTTCTTTGACAGTTGGAGCGTCTATAGGGAACCCAGAAGGAGCATTCATGAAGGTGTTGCTGGCCCGGAAGGAGAACACCAGAGCCGAGCTCACCATTGAACCAGAAAGGGGCTATGCAGGCCAAACCGAGCTTGGTGCTTCAGGCCCCATGAACGACCAGCTGGACTTTAACGATGAGAGCGATGTTATTAGTGCCCTAAATTACATATTGCCATATTTCTCAGAGGGGAATCTGGAAGACGTGGTATCAACATTGTTACCATTCATTAAACTCCTCTTTTCTAATATACAAAATGGAGATAATTCACTGGGACCCTTCCAAAATGATACAAAGAGCCTTACTCTTAAATCAGTACCTAAGGCTAATAAGTTGGCTTACAAAAATAAAGCAAATAAGCTTTATTTTCTAGAAAATCTGGTAGACACAGAAATTGATGAGGTTAGAGGGAAGGAGAAAACCGCCATGCTTGTGCCGCAGTCGAGCCGTTTAGATCCCAAATTTAAACGACGAATGTTTGAAAAGAGATGGGAACCTGCCGGGGCAGAGGAAGACAGCCTTGCAGAGATTGAGAAGGCAGAGAGACAGCTCCACAGCATGAGCAGGGTCCCCAAGGGGACAGGAAGCATACAGAAAAGGCACTTCAAGCGAGTGGGTGGCAGAAGCCCGTGGAGCAGCCAGAGGGTCCAGACACTGGTGGAGAGCATCTCCAAGGACAAGCAGCTCGGGAGCCCGCCCTCCACGGGGCTGCAGCAGCTCGCTCTGGAGCAGAAGCCCAGGGAGTCCGTGGGGAATTCCTTCCCCGCAGAGCCCTTGCTCCCAAAGGAGCACGGGGAGGTGGTCTCTTCTTCCCCAGAACGGTCCCTGGTGGGCAAGGCTCCCACTACAAGATCTTTACCTGAGTTCATAGACAGACGAAAAGACTTGTCTTACACCATTTACATTTTAGAAAGTGCAAATGCTAATGTGAGGAGAACGAAGGGGTCTAACCCAAGTTTACAACCTGAAGAGAGACATCGAAACCTTAGGAAGAAAAAATCTCATTTCCAGTTGATCGCTAAGAGGCCGGTGGCTTCCTCTGCAGTGAGGAGCCTGGTCAATTCCCCTGCACGAGGGGTCTTCTCATCTTTAGGAGACCTGAGTTACCCAGAAAGGCCCTTTTCAGAATTGTATGCTGCTCCAGAGCCTTCTATGGAAAAGTCTCTTGAAGAAATTCAGGGTGCAACAGATGCTACTAAAGAAAGCATCTTCAAATCCACTGTGCCTGAAGAAACTGCATTAGAAAATAAACATCCTGAGAATCCTGCTGCAGAGTCTACATCCAATGTAATTCCAACTGTTCAGCAAACCAGCAAGCCACAGTCAGACTTCACTGTGGGGACTGATACACCTGCCCATTTCACAGAAGTTGCTTACCCATCACTGATGTCACCAGGAGAACAGTTTGAAGCTCATCTAAACCAGCAGCTGCGGCCCCTCATCCCCAACAATGATGTGAGAAGGCTCATCTCTCACGTTATCAGGACTTTGAAGATGGACTGCTCTGAGACTCGTGTGCAAATGTCCTGTGCCAAGCTCATCTCCAGAACAGGCCTCCTGATGAAGCTTCTCAGTGAGCAGCAAGACTTCAAGCTGACCAGGGCCGACTGGGACACAGACCAGTGGAAAACTGAGAACTACATCAACGAGAGCACAGAAGCCCAAGGCGAACAGAAGGGTCTGGAACCAAGTCAGGTGAGGACAGCGCCGGGACAGGGGGCCCCGGTCTCCTCAGTCAGTTCAGCAGAAATGACTAGGTGCCCCCACTCCAGGTCTTCCACTGGCCATCAAACTCTAGCCCAGCCAAGACAGTGACTCCCACTGTACTTCTGTGTGCTTTTTGTTTGTTTGTTTGTTTTTGTTTTTTGTTTTTTGGTTTTGAGACACAGTCTCTGGATTCTTGGATTTCCCTATATAAACCAGGCTAGCCTCAAGCAATGGAACTCAAGCGATATTCACCTGCCTCTGCCTCCCAGTGCTGGGAATAAATAAATGTGTTTGCTACCTAGCTTCCAGTGTGTTTAGAGACAGAGGCATGGCCTGAAACACAAAATATAATAAAATATGCAATAATACGGCATGTTACACATTGGGTTCGGTGTGGTCTCTTAAAAATATGGAGGCTACTCACCTGGAAGAATGTTTTCAGGGTTGGTTTTTTTTTCTTTCGTATCGTTACATTTTCAGTGTAGATCAAACCCAGGGCCTGGTACAAGCTAAGCAAAGGGTTCAACCACTGAGGCACATCCCCAGACCTTGGGTCTTCAAGTCAGAGTCTCACTTCACAGTCCACGGCAGTCCTCTTCACTTCCCTAAGTGCTAACTACCATGCCCAGCTCAAGAACAGAGGTTGACCAGTTAGCCCTCACCTTATTTTATTTGATAATGGAAATGTCTATTCATCCATTTATCTTGTACATTTTAGGTCACAAAAGTAGTTCCAGGATACGGCTACAACAACAAAGTCATCTTGGCAATATCTGTGACCGTCGTAGTGACAGTTTTGATTATCATTTTCTGTCTCATTGAGGTAAGGACAACAGTTCATCCTTATATCCAGAACATACCCTGTCTGTGTAGTAGATTTAGAACCTGTAAACTGGAAACCAGAGCCCCTTCCCCTCTCTGTCTACAAGGGATGTCCCCGTGTGTTCTGGGTATTCTGTCTGTGAGGCATGTCTCCTCATGTCAGGTCCTTCTGGAACATCCTGAGTTGGTGTCAGAGGGGTGGTTGACATGTGACACTCTGGAGCAGTGCCTGAGTTCTCTCTCAGTGAGGACAGGCTCAATTTTAAGCCTGGAAAGCAGAGATCAGCATGGGGTCGGTTTACAATCCCCTGGGAGGGGTGTCCACTGGCCAGTGCTCAGACATCACCCTCCACACCTTCTGGTGGTTGGGACCTTCTGGGAGATTTCTGTGCAGTCCTGTTGCCCTTTCATTGTGTGTCCAGTGTATCTTGTGCTTGCATTTATTTATACTTTCTGAAAATTTTATGATTATGGGTGCTTCGCCTGCATACATGTCTGTGCACTACTGTTGTATGATAGACTTGTCCTGAGGAGACCACACATATACACACACACTCACAAGCACACATATACATACTCACATGCACACACATACACACTCACACAGTTACTTACCTTGAAAAAGAAGTTCATGACAGACCAAAGGAAAAAATCACACCAGTTTGGTGAGCCAGTGAGCTTTCACTAGGGTTACCAAGAGGGGTGTGGCTGAGGAGTTACAAGGAGTCAGGGTAACTCAAAAAGAGCTGCATTGACAGAAATACTATTCCAACATGGGTAACAACTCCACAGATCCTGAAATTCTAGGGCTCTCTATGCCTGCAGAGCTTTCTGCATGGTTTGTGTCCAGCGCCGGAGTCAGCCACCATCTGCCATGGTTCAATGTCCGTCAGCAGTTTTCGGCTCAGAGTCTCCCAATCCCAGCAGCTTCCCCCTGCCCCTTATACTGTGGGGTGGGGTCCTGGTGAATCCTCCATGATTTCATTTTTTCAGATATGAGACCTTTGGCTCACCTCCTGATTACACCAGAGACTGGTGACTCTTCTCCTTCCCTCCTAGAAGGGCAAGTTTCAATTCAGAGGAACGGGCCATAAAACACGTGCCCAGCGCCCTCAGAGACCGGAAGACACGGTGCATGGTGGAATCCCCTCACACACTCTGCTGATACTTTCTAGCACATTCCTAACATTTGTACATGTTTCTCTTTAGTTTTTTTTTTTCCCCCTTGAGACAAGATCTCATGTAGCCCCAAGTTAGCCTGAAACTCACCCTGTAACCCAGGCTGGTCTTCAACTCATCTTCCTGCTTCAGAATCACAGGCATGTGCTACCATGCCCAGAGGCCAGTAGATGTGTGTGTGTGTGTGTGTGTGTGTGTGTGTGTGTGTGGTTAGTATTTTGCCTGCATGTATATCTGTACACTGTGTTCATGCCTGGTGCCTGTGGAAACCAAAAGTGAGTATCAGCTCCTGGAGAATTGGAGTCTCAGGTTTTAGCCACCATGTGCATGCTGCTAATTGCTAATTGAACCTGGGTCCTCTGGAAGGGCAGTGAGTGATCTTAACCCTGTCTCTCCAGCCTCTTACATTTTTTAATCTTTCTAGAACTTATTTCCTTTCTTCTCTGGTATTGCTGACTCACGGGATAACACACAAGAATATCTAGGTTCGAAATAATTTTTATTGAGTGACTCATTCTTTCTTCACTGGTCTAAGTCTATCTGGACCTAGATCCTGCTGTGGTCCCTGTAGCACTACAAAAATCACACTGCTAAATAATAGTTGTAATTTTGGTAAGGCAGGTTACTGATTTCCAATGTTTGTCCACACATTGTGTAATTGTTCTTAAAGTTTCCCTACCAAATGTCAGCTGGTCTTATTTTTGTTTAAAAAAAAAGAGAAAGAGGAAGAAGGGGAGGAAGAGGAGGAAGAGGAGGAAGAAGAGGAGGAAGGGAAGAGGAGGGAGAAAGAAAGGAAATATAAGAATCATGGAGATTGCTCAGTGGTTACAGCACTTTCCACACAAATATGGAGATCAGATTTTAGTTACAATTCTGAGGACCTAGGAAAATTCCAGCCAGGCACAATGGTATGGCAGCCACCTGTAATTCTATTCCCAAAGACAGAAAAGGAATTCTCCGAGAACAAGCTGGGTGGTGAGGCTAGTCATATCAGTGAGCTCTGGATTGAATTAACCTTGAATCAGTGGATAAAATGGAAGAGCTGTCTAGATATTCAACATCAGCTTCAAGCTTCCGTAAGCATACACACACACACACACACACACACACACACACACACACGCAAGCACACACACACACACACACACACACACACACACGCAAGCACACACGCAAGCACACACATTTGTCACATACACACAGTGTACACATGAGCACATAGAGAAAGTAGGGAAAAGATTCAATTTAATAAATGACATGTATTTACAGTTCTACTTTGATAATTGAGACCTTTCTAACACTGCCACTCCTGCAGCTCCTCTTCCTCCCCTTCCCTCTTCTCTTTGGGATTAAACCAGGCTTTGGACAAACACTCTACCACTGAGACAGATCCCTAAGCGTTCCTTGTTTTAGTTTGGCTTGGGTTTTTTTGAGACAGAAACTTACTCTGTGGCCTAGGCTGAATCAAAATTTCTTTTAATGTTCTCTAGAAGAATGGAGAGTTTTAATTAGAGAACTTACTCATTTTAACTTTCATTTACTCTGAGACACTCTGTCTTTGTAGCTATCAAAGGAAAAAAATGGGATCTTACAGTTTCTGGTTTGTATTGGGAAATCCACTGGGGTTGGTATGTTCATCTCCTATTTTGTAATGCCAACAGTATCGAATCCTCATATTCTAGTGAAATGCTAGTTGATTGTCAGACTTTTGGCTGCCCATTGTTTTCAAGTACTAACAATGGCTTTGTTCCCTTCTCCTCAACGCCACGTTTATTTTCCTTATCACACTTCAGGACTCCCCCCAAGAGACATATTCCTTGTAACTGTGGTGAGAGGCACTTTGCTTTTGCTCTTCCGGAAGGTACTTGGAGGAAGTTAAATGATGCTTCTTATGTTGACTTTTAAGAGGTTTTATTAGGCCGTGCTGCGTTGTATTTTACATAGAACGGTCGGTATACTGTGCTAAGTGGTGAAGCCTGGAGCAAGGTGTTATGGGAGAGAAGACGAGCTCAGCAGACGCCAGATAAAAGTCATGGATGTAAAGGTGAAGACAGAAGTCACTGACGTAATAACAATGTTTTCCTCCAAAACAGATTTATTCTCATAGAACAGCAAAAGATGGAGATGAAGAAAAGTCCTCAAGGTAAATAAATACAAGGTTGGCAATCGTTCCAGAAAAAACAGAGTTAGTGGAGAGCTTGGGCCTCCTCTCTTTTAATCCCCTCACTTGATGGTGGGGGAACGCAGGAAAAATGTTCTCTCCTGATGTCTTGCCTGGCTCCCCAAAATAGCAGGCATACCTAGGCCGAGCAAGAAGGCCACTTCTTTAAGGAAGGTTGGGCTGTGCCCATCCTGCTGTTGGTAGCATCAGGGATTCACTATGTAGCCGAGGCTAGCCTCAAACCTCGTTTAAACTTGCCAGGTACTGGATTAATTAGATATGATCCAACACGTCCAACTAGCCATATCCTTTAAACTGTTCTCACGACTCACTCATCAGAGGCAGTCTTCAGGGTGAAATTCTGAGTTTATGAGCTGAGCTGTAGACTCGGGCATTGCACTTGGAGCTTGGCAACAGAAGCGACCCCCCCCCTCAGAAAATCTGTATATGGGAGTTGGTTTAAAGGTGCCAATGGGAAAAGCTCTGGATAGCAAAATGCTTCTGCCCAGGGTGGTTTCTTCAAAGAGATAAGCGTATCCAAAGGGGTGAGTGGGACTCTAGTCATGCAGGCACTTTGGCCATGCTCCAGGACAACCCACAGACAAAGATCTCCCCAAAAGCCTTGTGGGGCCCTTAGAACGAAAGCTCCTAGAAGCCAAGCATGCATGGAGTTGTTCTCAAGTCCCAGGACTGGGGTGATTTTTTGTTATGGGAAGAACCAAGATGTCCCCCAGGAGAGACAAATGAAAATGACTCAATCACTGACTTCTGTGTTTTCTTCCAAGGTGTAAGAAATACTACTGCAAGGCCACTGAGACTCAGGTAAGCTTGAGACTGGGTGCTGTGGCTGGAGACGGCGGGGTAATGATTGGCGGAACCAATGTCTCCCCTTCTGTTCTCTAGGATGGGTTTTTCTGGCTAAGATGCCCACTGTGGCTTAGGGACATGTATAGGCCTCTGCACGACACCCGAAAGAAAAACATGGCTCAGGACCTACAGGACAAGGAGTCATCTGGAGAGGAGGAGATTTTCAATAAGGATGCACCAGGGTAAATGTAGAGCTAGGTCAATGAGGAGCTAAGGGCTGGTTGCTCATTTCAAAGTTTGAAAGCCTTGGCATTGTTCTTCCAGGGAGGCCAAGAAAGAACCCACAGCAACAAAATCGTCTGCAGAAGAGAGTGAAGTAGTTGAAACCTCTGAATGACCTGCTACCATTTATTAATAAATTATTTTTTGTAGACTTGTGAGTAGCTTTTGTACTCGAGTACATGAAAATTGACGCACAGCACGTGAGCACGTGGGCTAGTCAGATGGCTTGTCACAGGTAAGAGTGTCATTCAAGCCTTGTGACCTGAGTTTGATCCAGAACCCAAGCGAAGGAAAGGCTTCCAGCTCCATCCTTATCCCTGAGCATCGTGCAGGCAGGACAGAGTTTGAGTTGAGGTTTTGTGGGTGGGTTGATGTCCCCCTCCTTCTACTGGAAGTCCTGACCGGCTCCAGGAGGTGACCACTTCAGACTCTGCAGGAATCTCAGCTAGGGTCACTCCCAGACTCCCCGTAGTCTCCCCACGCCCAGGTCTCCAGCCCCTTGACTGCCATGCCCACTCTCAGCCGGCTCCTACACCCCCTCCCCACACCTGATCACCATCCCTGCTCCCCTCCCTGCCCTCTCTCCCACCCAGTTCCCCCCTCCCTCCACCTCTGATGACTATTTAGTTCTCCCTTCTGAGTGAGATTCAAGCATCCTCCCTTGGGCCCCCTTATGACTCAGCTTCTTTAAGTCTGTGGATTGTATATGGTTACCCTGGACTTTATGGCTAATGTCCACTTATGAGTGCATACCATACTTTCTGGGTCTGGGTTACATCACTCTAGATTATATTCTCAGATTATATTCAATCCATCTGCCTGCAAATTTCACGTTGTCTTTGTTTTTAATACCTGAATAGTATCCCATTGTGTAGATATACCACATTTTCTGACCCCATTCTTCAGTTGAGGGACATCTAGGTCATTGCCAGTCTCTGGTTATTATAGATAAAGCTGCTACAAACATGCTTGAGCGAGTGTCCCTGTGGGATGGTGGAGCATCTCTTGGGTATATGCCCAGGAGTGGTATAGCTGGGTCTGGAGGTAGAAATATTCCCAATTTTCTGAGAAACTGCCAAATGGATTTCCAAAGTGGTTGTACAAGTGTTCGCTCCCACCAGCAATGGAGGAGTGCCCCTTGCTCCACATCCTGTCAGCATGTGAGTTTTTGATCTTAGCCATTTTGGCAGGTTTAAGATGGAATCTCAAGAGTTGTTTTGATTTGCATTTCCCTGATGACTAAGGACGTTGAACATTTCTTTAAGTGCTTCTCAGCCATTCAAGGTTCCTCTGTTGAGAAGTCTGTTTACTGAGGAAATGGCCAACCAATGACTGGCCCAACTTGAGACCCATCCCATGGGAAAAAGCCAACCCCTGACACTATTAATGGTACTCTGCTATGCGTGCAGACAGGCTCCTGAGAGGCTCCATTAAGCAAGTGATAGAAACAGATTCAGAGACCCAGAGCCAAATGTCAGGTGGAGCTCGGGGAGTCCTGTGGAAGAGTGGGGGATGGGATTAAGTGAGCCGTAGGGGTCAAGGACACCACAGGAAGACCTACAAGGCCAACTAGCCTGGGCCCGTGAGGGCTCACAGATACTGGACCCCCAACCAAAGAGTATGCAGAGGTTGGACCTAGGCCCCTACACGTTTAGCAAATGTGCAGCTTGGTCCTCATGTGGGTCCCCTAACGATTGGAGCAGGGGTGGGGGCTGTCTCTGACTCTGTGGCCAGCCATTGGATCCCCTTGCTCCACCCGGACTGCCTGGTTAGGCCTCAGAGGGACTGGATGTCTCAGGGCAGGTGGGACCCAGGAGGGGATTCCCCTCCTCTGAGGAGCAAGGGAGGAGGTAATGGGGCCGCAATAGGGATGTAAAGTGAGTAAAAAAAAAAAAAAGACATAAATTATAGAAAAATAAAATAAAATAAACAAAAGCACATACACACACACAGCTGCATGGGGCAGCAAGCATAGGCGACCAGAACATTCCTGTGGCAGCATAAGAGGTAAGGACAGGAAAAATCACACTGAGCCTGGAGCACACAGCAAAACACAAATGAGAGACCTGGCCTCAACTAGGTGATAGTTGCCCTCTGACTTTCAGGGCATGCATGAACCCAGGCTTGTGCTTGCTTGCTCCCTCTCACACACACATGCGCACACAAGCACACACACATAAAATTGTTTTAAAATTGAGACTGTGCATACTAATAACAGAAAAAGATTGGCATTCCAATACTATGAAGACTGGTGTCAATCACAGATGCTCAGTGATCTCAGTCCTCAGGGAACCATGGGCCATCGTGGCTGGTTATAGTCCCAAGCAGAGTGATGGGATGGGCCTCCTAAGTCCTCACCTGGCTGGTCAGTTAGCTGACTGTGTAGGAGGCACCTCCCGAGCTCCTTCCTGAGCATGGCAGGCAGGCATTTCTCTGTGTGGTGATGTCTGTGAGGCAACTTAAAGCACAGGCGGAAGGAGGGCCCCGCCCCTCAGGGGTAGTGTGCTGGGTGCCAAGCCCTGGGCTAGCCCTCTAACCTCTCCTGTCATTTAACCCAACACTCTACTGTAGCGGCATTGTTTCACACTATCATCCACTAGGTGGGGCTGGGCAAGCCTGTAATCTCACTACTTGAGAGATCCAAGCAAGGTGATTCCTGCAACTTCAAGGTCAGTCCCGGCTACTCAGTGAAGTCCAGGCCTCTCCGCAGTACATAGTGACACCTCAGTCAGAAAACATTACAAAAAACAGGACTTGGAATGTAATCAGAAGGCAGCCTGCTCAAGAACCCTATACCGTACACCATAATAAGCAATTAGACCTTATGGTCCAAAGCCTCTCAACCGTCCCCCTGCCCTGCTGCAGGGAATGAGGTGTGGAGACTCGCAAACTATACTGTCAACAAACATCAGCATCCAGGTGGACGACTGAGGACTGACACTGGGTCAGGCACAGTGCTGGGCACTTTAGTTACAAAGTTATCGCAAGGACAGAGTCACACCACCACCGTCCCCAAACCAACTCCTCCTATCCTTGAGGGGCAGGGGTTTGACCTTGACACTAATGCCAGAGGCAAAAGAGGAACTGACCAGAAAGCGGGGAGAGAGGAGCCTCGATCACTGGGCCTCCCAAAGCCAGCACCAGGCCTTTCCACACAGCCACTGACACTGTGACATCAGCTCATTTCTCAAGACAAGTTTTGGGATACCATGCTATCCTCTTCCATCCCAGAACTGGCAAAGTACACATTCCCCATGCTCTTTATTTATTATTTTGGTTTCTTTATTTTTTTTTTAAGAGTTGGGGGTCTCACTGTCCCGGAACTCACCCTGTAGACCAGATTGGTCTTAAACTCACAGAGATCCACCTGCCTCTGCTTTCTGGGTCCTGGGATTAAAGGTGTGTGCCACTGTACCAGGCTTCCACATCCTTTAGCAGGTGAGGGAAAGGGCGTTAGAAGCCGAGAGCAGAAACTGAAGAACAGAACTCAAGGGAGCTGCAGCCATGATAGAAGCAACCGAGACGGAGACAACTCCGGGTCTGTCCTGCTTGGATGGAAGCTCTGGGTTCACCTGTGAACAGTTCCAAGAGCTAAAGAAGCACTTCAAGACAGACTCCAACCCAACGAGGCCTTGACCTTGCACACTCAGACTGGCAAAAGAAGACAATATTTGGTTCCTTTGTGGGTGGCATGAGGTGGAGATCAGGCAGTTGCCTGAGGCTCACATATCTGAGCTGGAGTCAAGAGACCGTATCTTTGGGTCTCTCCTTGTTGGAAGCTATGGGTCAAAGTTTGGCCCAAGAGTTAGTTTAATGTACCTCTGGCACAAGCATTGTAAAAGGTACTTCATACCCATAGGTTCTACCAAGCAGAACCCCAAGGAGTCCTCCCCAAATGACCCTGGACTCCCTTAAGCTTTGGAAGCCTTGAAGAGTCTCACATTCTCTTCTGGGTACCAAAGCAAAAACAGCATGTCACAGGATTTCTGACTCCCTAGCAGAAGAAGCTAGTCTCAAAGGGCTGATGGAAGAAACAAAGTAGAGAAAGATTTATTCAATGTGACCACATGAAGAAGAGGAACTCCAAGTCCAGCCATCCTCCTCAAGTCCATCTTCTGGGCCCTGATGTAAAGTTTAGATTTAAATAGAGGGCAAGAAGTTTGCATTACTTACTAAGCAGCCCCGCCCACAGGGTGGCTTCTCCCACCATCTTGTTCCAGGCTCTCTGGCAAGTTGTTTGGAATCTTTGGTTGGCACCAGGCTTCAGCTTTTTCCTTTTCCCCTCACTAGATTCTGGGGGAAGCTCCAGTTTCCTGGAAATCATTGTTTCATTAGTGTCCTAGTTAGGGTTACTATTGCTGTGATCAAACACTGTGAGTTCGAGAAGACGGGGTTTATTTGGCTTACACTTCCACATCACAAAGGAAATCACTACAGAAACTCAAGCAAGGCAGGAACCTGGAGGCAGGAGCTGATGCAGAAGTCATCAAAGGGTACTGCTTGCTGGCTTGCTCCCTATGGCTTTGCTGGGCTTGCTTTCTTAAAGAATCCAGGACCACCAGCTCAGGGATGGCACCACCCACAATGGACTGGGCCCTCCCCCATCAGGCACTAATTAAATGCCCTGCACGCTTGCCTAGGCCCTATCTTATCGGGAGCATTTTCTCAGCTGGGCTCCCTCTTCTCCGATGACTCTAGCTTGGGTCAAGTTGACATAAAACTAACCAATACAACTAATCTAGTAGCCAAAGTGAGAGGGACAAAATTTTCATTTCTGTGAGGATAATCACCAGGGAAATCTAAAATGTTTGAGTATATCACCTAAATCTTTGCCCAAACTTCAGGAAAACAAAAACAACAATAAAAACAAAAGACATTTGATTTTTCTTTCTGTGAAGCATACCCCCATTCTAGGAGCTAGGATTCATGGGAGCAGAGCCCCCAAAGAAAGTGGGCAGGAGGAGAAGGCCACCTGCACTCAAGGACAGGGGACTTCTGCTTTAGCCTCTGCCTTGCCCCCGCAGGGGGTCTGCTGAGCTAGAAGGCAGGAGAGTAAATCCTCTTCTGTCTCACTCAGGCAACAACCTCCACAAGGGCATCCGGCTGCACCTCCATTTCTAGTCCCCGGGAACAGGAAGGGAGACAGGCAGGCATCCACACCCAGAGCTAGCAGCTCCCTCCCTCCTGCTACCCCCACTGTGTTCCCATAGAAGACAGCCATGGACACCCTGATTGCAAGATCTGCCACGTGGCGGCAGGCATAGGTCTGATGACCTGAGCTGGTATTTACACACAAATGCATACGCACTCGCATGCACACGAGCTGATCTTGCGCTCTCTTTTCTATATCCACCCTCCTATGTAGCAAGAGAGGATGGGCAGGCCACCCACCGAGCACTTCCACCACACCCACCCACCATTACCTACTGAAGATTCAAAAGGCACGGGGGTGAGGGGATGGGGGTGGGGGGGGAACAACTGCCCTGCCTCCTTTTTCCCTGCAGGGGTTCACTCAGGGGTTCACTCTTCTGGGGGGCTGGGCAGAGCAAGCTGCACTCCTGTGACATGACTCTCCTCCCATTTGTCACTCTCACACTCACCCCCACCCACTTGCACCCCCTCTCCATTGGGCTCAGATGCGGTCAGGGTGTTTCCACAGAGAGACCTTGGGCTTAATTGGGTTAAGCCACGCACATGAGTAATTTTCCTCATCTAGCCGGAAGGTCCTGCTAGATCCAACTGTTCCTAGAATTCAGGTGAGTACAGGACAGAGACAAAATGCCAAAATTTCAATCATATCTTTTTATTGTCTCCCAGACTCCAGTTGAGAAGTTCCTTCTTTTCAACAAAAGCAGTGTCTAAGCACCTGTATTAGTCAGGGCTCTCTAGAGGAACAGAACTGATAGGCTTACCATATATTA
This sequence comes from Apodemus agrarius, assembly GCA_964023405.1. Classification (NCBI taxonomy): domain Eukaryota; kingdom Metazoa; phylum Chordata; class Mammalia; order Rodentia; family Muridae; genus Apodemus; species Apodemus agrarius. The sequence continues at coordinate 90,289,341 of OZ030015.1, read as the reverse complement.
AAAGAAAATTACATTGGCCTATGCGATGCAGTCTGGGTAGCCCAGCAGTGGGAAGGGTGGAGCCTGGGCTGTCACCGCGCCCTGCTTCCTGACAGTGGATGCAGTGTGACCTCAGTCCCCTGCCGTCGTTACTCCCCATCACGAGGACTGTACCCAGGGAATCCTTTAGGTCACACAATGCTATCATCTTAACTCTAGAGAATATTGCGGGGTTGGTGAGACGGCTCAGTGGGTTCAAAACGCTTGCCCCCGAGCTGAACACCTCCCCAGGACCCACATGGTGGAAGGAGAGAACTGGCCCCTGCAAGTCATTCTCTCCCCCTCCACACATGCACAAAGGCACAGGTGAGCCCCACACAAACAGACGAAACAATCACCCAGCAAAAGTGATGTCTGTGACTAAGGCAGTGAAGTCTCTCTGCCAATTACATCTCTGATGGTAACATTTCTTCAGTTGTATGAAGAAAAGGGCTAAATAACCTGTTCAAATCTCGAATAGCTCCAGTCTGTGGTGTTGGGGTTCAAACAATAGGGAGGCGGCTCCCTGGGCCTCAAAGACAACTCAACACCCAGACACAGGAACTACATCATCAAGACACCCCTGAGGGCCATCGAGTCACCAGAAGGCTCAAAGCATTATATGCCACTGCGAAGCCAAGAGCTCAGTCTGCCCTGACTGATTTAAACCCCATTTTTACAGAAGGGTTCTACAGCTCTTCTGGGTGGCTGCCTTATCGTGGATTGGATATGCAAATTTTGTCCCTGCTGCTTGTTGCAGAAGGTGATATAAGCGTCGGGCCCACCGGAAGAGCCTTCCTAAGGGAACTGAGGCTGGCGCGGCATATGCCGGGATGATGCTGATACTGCAATACAGGTCTTCACTGCCCGTGGGCTGTCTTGGGCTGCTAGGCTTCTAGGAGTGGGGATTAGAGCAATCTCATCCCAACCCATTAAACAGGAGCTGAGGGGAAAGCGTGATGCTAATTTCCCTTACCTCAAGGCTCCGCAGCTTGAAGGGAGTAAAGAAACAGCACCAGGAAAATTCCTGAATCTACACAGGGTCACCAATACTCGAGAGGGAAAGAGTGAACGGACATTCAGGGATGACAGTTGAACAAAGAATATTTCAACATTGTCAGCTAGAGAAAGACGATGCTCTCTGGCAGCAACCACCTAAACAGCTAGGACGAACTGGCTGTCCTGGCGGTTAAAGCCCAGCCAAGCAATGAGACCAAAGAAGCGACTAAGCAAGCATAGAAAACCGGCCTGCAAGGAAAGGGCGGGAGAAGAGCCTCTCCGGAGATGAGACTGTTGGGGTTAGTCTGGTACTGCTATGTATTCAAATGCTAAATGCTGGCCCCCAAGACCTAGTTGTCCCCCTCCCATGAAGAGAGTCTCAGTACACCAAGTGATGCTATGTAAACCTTGCTCCCCAAGTTAACTGGATAAGAAAAGGCTAAAGCCTGTGATTGGGCAGGAGAGACAAAGGCGGGACTTGAGGGTGAAGTGAGAAGGTCTCAGGAGAGCAGAGGAGGAAGGTCAGGAAGGAGACGTAGGGAAGAGAAAGCCGCCATGAGATGAGATGGACCGTGAGCACGTGGCCAGGAAAAACAGCAATAGCAAAGGACATTATGGCTAAGATGTAAGTTAGATTAGCTCCAAAACCTGCCCAATCTAGGCTTAGAGCTTGTAAATAAAACGCCGGGATTATGTGTCTTCTCTATGGGCTAGATCGGATATACCATTCCTACTACAAGAGCCAGCAAGAACCACCAGATACCAACCAGCAAGTGCTCCGTGGGCGCAGTGTGGAGCGGTGACAAGGATGGCCTCTGACGACCTGGGCTTGGAGCTAGGTCCAACTGAGTTCAGCAAAGCCACCACCCAACTTGAGACAGCCCGCAGCCCTCCTGTTGCTAAGCAGGGTAACTCAAAGACAGTTGACAGATGTCTTAGAGCAAAGGCAACTCCAGCAGAGACATGCCCCGGTTCCGGTTCTGGTTCTGATTCCAACCCAACGGAGGTCCTGACAACCCGACACTTTCACTCCCAGCACGGGTTGGGAACAAAGGCTCCTTAGCTCATGGCCAGCAGCACCCGCACTCAAGCCTAAGAGAAACCATCTGAACCCACGCAGCCCTCAACACCCACGGAACTGAGCACAGTCGCTGATTTCTGGCGCCAGCTTGGAATAAAAGAAAGCAATCACCACCTTGTCTGCTCAGTAAGGCCATTCTAGACAGAAATTTAAGAAAGAAAAAGAGATAAATAGCAAGGCGGCTTACGGAAGTTTCTGGAGCCACAGACCAGGATGTGCATGCCTCTCCAGAGGCGGGTCCCTCAGAGGCCCCCCTCTTCATGCTCTCTTAGATGCACTTGAATTCCAGCATCAATTAGAGAGAAAAAAAATTTAACCAGGCATATTCTCATTGACTGTCCGTCAATCGGCCTCCTAGGCCAAGATGCTTTGCGAGTGCTCCAAACAGAGGCGCAAAACCAAGAGAGCCCCCAAGTCCAGGAAAGAGTGTCTTCTTCGAAGTGTGAGAAACCCCAAAGGTACTTCTCGACCAGAACCTGAATGACAGAGAGCCGCGTAAAGAAGTTACTCCAATGACTTTGGAAGATGCCCTGGGCCCAATCCAGGTAAGGAGGCCGGCCCCTGCTGGAGGGGGTGGTCTCGGTCTCCACTACTCAAGCAACACAAAGACGTCACTCGAGGCTGGGCCATCATCTGTGACAGAGGAGAGTCGCACCAGAGCAAGAACACCTGACACCTGCTCGGACAGCATTTATGAGCTTGCCAAAACAATGAGTGACAAGTGACCCGCCCAATACGGAAGGTTGAGAAGATAGAAAAGAAACTAGAGATCCACCCTCTTCCTCTCATCAGGTCGCCTGCAGAGCCAAGAAGCTCAGGTTGACTTATCAGCAGGGCTTCATCCCTCCAAAATAAGGGGAGGTGACAGCCAGCCACTGCTCTGTCACTAGGCGTCTCCCAGCACAATACCAGAACCCGCCGCGTGCCCGAAGGGTCCTGGCTTTCTGAACTGCACGTGGCGGCTAACACCTCACACCCTTTTGCGCCATGAATGAACATGCCAGCGCCAGCAACGACAGGCGCCTGGCCCCCTCTTCACTCTCCATTCCCACAGGGGCTCGATGCGGGGTTACTCCCACCGGAAGTGGTCCTCATTACCCGAATTTAAAAACAAACAAACAAAATTTCCTATTACGTGTTACATGTAAATGCTGTATCAGACACAAAGGACAAAATAAGACAAAACCATCAGATGACTAGCAGGCCTGATGTGATCCAGGGATTTCTTCCTTAATGCCTTTACCAACCAGTTCATTTCCCCGAAGCCCACTGCTCAACCCCGTTAATACCATAAGAATGAGCCTCTCCATCGCCGTGGCATCTTAGACAACATTTGGTCTCTGCACACACAAAGTGTGATGCTTGGCCAACAGGGACTGATGGTGAAACGCTAAAAGATGGTTACAAGATGGTAGCCAAAAAAAAAGTTCAGGCTAGCCTTCGTCCTTTAAATAGTTGTCTAGTGCCCACCTCTGCCTGTGACCTGACATTCTTGTGACTACTGTCATTCTTTCATGTTGGAGTTGGGTTTTGAATGAGGAACGCCCTCCAAGAAGAATTTGAACCCTCCGTCCCCACTGGAGCGGTGCTGTCTGGGGACACTGGAGCCTTTAGCAGGTGCAGCCTCACTGGAGGAAGTACGTCACCGGGTGGTGGACTAAAGGGTTTTGTCAGCCTTGCCCCACTTCCTGCTCGCATTCTCTACTTCCTGTGTGTGGCTGAGCCGCGATCTCTCCGCTTCCGGTTCCCGCTGCCACGCCTACCCCCACCATCACAGACTCACCTTCAGGAGCCATAATAAGCTCCTTCTTCCATAGTTGCTTTTGGTCAGCAGTAGCAAAGTGACTGACTGATACAGATGAAAACTCTGGAAAGTTGGAAAGTTCTGGCACAGCATCAGAAATGTCCTCCAAGGAGATTCAGCTGAAAGCCTGGCAGAACCTTTCAACCTCAGAAACCTAGGCGCTGCCAGCGCTCCCCTCGGGGAGCCCGCCCTCTGCATCGATTGCTTATTCTTGCCTCAGCCCATTCTCAATAAGCTTATATGGTTTTTCCCTTCCAGAATTCAACAAACCCGACCACACACAGTCTCTGACACCCGCTGCCACCAGAATCAACAGGGATCAACATTTAAATATTGGCTGCCAAAGGTGATACCTTTTTGTCTGAGGAATTTCACAGTTGCTTCCCAATGGAGACTTCACAAACTTAGGAAAGGAGGAGAGACTATGTCCGCCCAACTCACTTCTATGCTCCTACCCAGCAGCTCCAAGGAGACAGAATATCTTCTTTTAGTAGCGGACAGGCACAGGAATAGCTTAGCAACCTAGGACTCTGCTTGGCTCGGGCTAGGAAGATACCCTCACTAGGACACACTAGTGACCGAGGACCCTCGCGTGCATCAGGCTGCACACACGCGATGCTGCAGATGGAGTGTGGCTCCTCCCTGGTAACACCTTTGTAATAACTCTTTGGTCGCCAACTTTCACTCATATTCTAGAACATCCCTAGCTATGAGAGGTGGGGTAGTGCATGGGGAGGGGGCAATTCAGCCTGAAGTGGTTCTGGGTACATGTCTGTGGGGCATGTGGACCATGCCAATAGAGGACCTGGCATGGAACTAGCAAGACAGAGCATGTTCAAACCCCGGAAATCTCAAAACTTGAGACCAGTAGGAGTGGAACCAATTCCCTCCCTGTTTCCCTGCCTGCCCTGGAACAAGTAACCAGGAACCCCTCAACCAGGTGGTCACGGGTAGTCCGTCATATAGCACAGCACCTGGAACCCATCCCCTGGCAAATAGAGCATCGCCAGTAGATTATCCTCAGCCAATAGAATGCATTTACCTCTCAAATCCCATCCCATTCCCCAGGGTTCATATAGAGCCTGTCCAGCAAGGATTACCTGAGACTGGCTATGACACTTGGGGGGAGACTCTTACCCTCCAAAGCACTCATCGCTGGACCTTTGGGCCTGCCTGTCTGGCCAGGTTCTCATCATTTGCAGAAGCTCACATCAGAATGCTCTCCCTAACACTAACACACACACACACACACACACACACACACACTACCCCCTGCCACCACCGCTGCAGCAAGCCTGGACCAGCCCCACACTGTCCAACCCTCTTTATTCCTTTTCTAAGAGCTGTAACACTTCAGGCATTCCCAGCCTGTCCAGAGCTCTGTGGGCCCCATTCGCCATCCCTGGGTTCTACTTTCTCTCTCCTGGTCTGGGGGGCGTCAGGCAGCAGGCATCTGATGCCCTGGAGGGAAGAGGCAGACTTCAGATCCCACCCACTCTAGACTTCTCCCTGTTCTATCCAAGCCTAAGGTATGGGGATGGGGGGTGAGAGAGTGACCAGGCAACCTGGGAAGAGAGACAGAACCAGGACCCACACATGCCCTTGCAAGGCAAGCTCTGTCCTTTGAGCTTTAAGGGACAATCTCATATTTACCATCTTATGCCTATACATAATTGGCGCACATATGATTCAAATTAGATGCATCATGAAAAAGAATGTTCCAACTGAGCAAAGGTTTACATAATCCAAACCCATCAGTCAAACCAGAAAGACAGCCCAAAACCCGCCCTTAGTAACCAACTCTGCTACCCTTAAAACCCATAAAAGGACAACTCCCCACCCCCACCCCCACTCCCGCAAATAATGACCACTGTCTTTGAGAACTGTAATCACGGAGTCCACTACTCAGTGTATTGTTGGACTGTCTCTGAATAAGGTTTCCTTGCCACTTTGCAATCTGTGTGTGCCTGAATTCTTTAAACAAGATGCAAGAGTCTGGAAACACTCAGGCAGCAAGCTCCAGCAACACCTCTAAGACCCGCTTCAGCTGCCGGGAGCCAGATGGGTGCTAGGACAGTGGCTCACCTCCAGTACAGCTCTCAGGCCGCCACTCACCTTTTAAAAAATCGCTTATTTATTTCATCGTACATGTGTGCGCACGTCACAGCAAAATTCAGAATCAGAGGTCATGTGGGAGCCGGGTCCCTCCTTCTACCATGTGGGTTTGAACTCAGGTCATCGGGCTCGGCAGCAAGGGCCTCAGCCACCTCTGCAGCGCTGGCTTCCACTCCTGAGGAATGTCGGACAGCTAGACCAGCATTAGCAGGCTTGGAGGCCTCGAGGACAGACTCCTCCCTCAGGAGCCCCTTTAGGTCTCAGGTCCAATTTACCATATGAAAAGGTGGAGGGACAGGGCTTCCTTGGGACCCTTTCAGGAAAAGCTACTTCCTATTGATTGAAGAAGAGTAAACTCTTACTTCTCCCTCGGGCCCTACCTAGATAGGACAGTCTAATATGCCTCTAGGATTAGAGATTATATACTATTGTCCCCTCAAAATGGTCCTGTCAATCACCTAAGCCAGGAGACCACTCCTCAGGAAAGCTGATTTACCTGAAGTCTTGCTAAGGAGATGGGAGAAATAAATTATCCCTTTAGTAGAATAATAATGTATTTACAATCTCCAGAAGCCCCTTCAGACTTTCACTGCTAAGCCTGCCCTCTTTTCTCACCTCTAATTCACAACCATCTCTTCCTTTTTCCCTTTCTAGGTCTTCCTTAGGAGCATGCTTGCCTGAACACTCTGAGATGTCGGTTTTCTCTGACGAGTCCTCTTCTCCAGCTGTCTCAGACTCCCACCACCCCGCCGATGAAAAGGCAAGCTCTCCCTCTCCCTGTCACCTGCCTCCCTCCAGAAGCTTCAAGAATTTACAGCTTCCCTGGCCTAAGCTTTTTCTTTCAAGCTACAGCAAAATGACCCTCCAGCTTCCTTCTGTGATCCTTCAAAGATTCGTTCATCAACGAGACTAAGAGCATTGTTACCATCCACTGAACTACTTTTTCCCCTAATGTACAAGATGCAGATAATGTTATGACTAAAGGAGTCATAATGACCATTTTTGGCTAGACATCTTTGTAGTCCTTTATCTGATTCTAGTGCCTAGAAGATAAGTCCCCACTAACCCAGTGACCTCCACCCAAAAATGTACAGCTGTGACCATCTGCTTGTGATGATGTCTTTTGGAGGGTGTTGGGGGTTCTTTTGGGAGAGTTGCTTCTGAAACTTCCAATAAGCAGATACCCAAAGATTGTTTTGAGTTGCCTTAATCACCTAACTGGATGGAATAGAACAGTTCTCACTTGCTTGTATAGATATTGAAGGTCTTCGTGTGGTCTTCCCCTTTAAGAGTCCTTCCATGAACTTCAACCTCACATCTGGCTCAGCTGCTAGCAGCTACATCAGTAAATCTTTTAGTTATAATTGGGTTGAGTCTATGGCCTTTTCCAAAGGGTCATGAACTCCATAACAATAACACAATAACACCCTGGGTTCTTTGCAAAATAATATGAAGAGCTATATACAAAATCCTCTCAAACCTATATACAAACTTTGACTTGTAAAAATATAAGGCAGTCTATGTCACCGGGGGGGGGGGCAGAAAAGGATTTTCTACTCTGTCACGGAAGACACCAGAGGAGTCCCCTAATCGTTGAGAAACGTGATTCAGGCTAAAGAAGGATTTATAGCATCTGTGCAGAAAAGAACATCAGGGTGAGTGGGCATGAGCAGAGGTGGAGTTTTTATAGGAGGTATTTTACTATAGGCTTAACATGAGGGTTGCAAGAGATTCTCAGAACAAAAGGCACATTCAAGAGCATGGGTAGGGAGGGGGAGGGAGGGGGAGGGAGCTATGATGTCATCACAGCAGTCACATACACTATACTGTTTTGGTAGGATTTGAAGTGACTGTGTCAAGGCCGGCTGAGGAACATAGCTCGGATCCCAGGGCGGCTCCCGAGGAGGGACTGGGACCTGAGGACTACAGCTGATAAGAGTCTACATCTCTGGGCTCAAGTCTCCTTTGGAGTTTCCAGGAAAGCTCTGAGGGGAAGAAATGAGTCTCCCCTCAGGGTCATGTCCATTCCAACTCTCAACCTGGATCATTACTAATTTAAATCAAAACGATCTTTATTTTAAATATTGTTTAATTATTTATATCTATACGGGAGTGGTATTCACCTGAGTGCAGGTGCCCATGGAGGCTAGAGGTTATCTGAACTCAGGACCCCCTGGAGCTGGGGTTACAAGTCGCTGGGAGCCACCTGACCCGCGTGCTGGGGACTGAACCTGGGGTCTCTGAAAGAGCAGGCTTCTGGGGGTTAAGGTGAAGCCCCCTTCCCTAACCTCTGTGACACAGAGCCTCTTCTTAATCATTAAACCATCTCTTCAGCCACCATCCCCCACCTCAAAAAGTCTTTATATAAAGGGACTAGTATCCCTTGGTCAACAACCTTCACAGAACAAGTTGTTCACCGTGCTGTAATCCTTGCTTCTCGACGGGCCTCGACGAGATTCTGGGTGAAGGGCCTCTCTGCCTTCTTTTATCCCTGTCTTTTTCTCTGTCTTTCTATCCTACTTTGAACTCTTTTCTGCAAAATGTATTAACTTTAAAAAATCAAGGAAAATGATGAATTAAGGAGGAGAAGGAAGGAAGGAGGGAGGGAGGGAGGAGGAGACAGGGAGGGAGGCAGGGGGAGACAGGGAGGGAGGCAGGGGAGGGAGGGGATGCAGCGGTGGTGGGTGGGTGGGTGGGTGCTTTGAGATTTCAGATGCCCACACCAGGCCCAGGGTCACTTTCTCTTCCTGCTGCCTTCAGGCCTGGACATAAGCGCACTCAGCTACTTCTCCAGCCCCATGTCTGCCTGCATGCAGCGCTTCCCACCATGACGACAATGGACTGAACTGTAGGCCAGCCCCTAATGAGAGTCACTGGGTTACAGTGTCTCTTCACAGCAATGGAAACCCTGAGATAGAGAGCCTCGCCAATAAAGGAAACTGAGTCCTCTACGTGAACTTCAGAGAAAGTCTCTACTAGACCTCTTGTGCCCAAGTGTAATGCATGTGCACTTTGTGGGAAGGAATGTGTGCAGGAGAAAAGAGATTATATAACTTTAAAACTGTCTATCAAACCAGAGACCTCCCCCCCCCACCCAGGCAATAACCCGGGGCCCTGACTCCCCTCACTCAAGTGGTCCATGGTAACTCTGAGAGCTTATTTCTTTGAGTCTATGATCTCCTTTGAATTATTGCTAAACAATCAGATCGATCGCACCTTAACTTTGTTCTTGATCAAGATGCCAAGAATGTTTGGGTTGCCACCTTTTTCTTTTTTTAAAGCACGTGGGTCGTTCATGTTTGAAATTGCAGAACCCCCTTTGCTGCTTTCAACATATGATTAAAACTTCGATGGAAAGAAATAAGCTAGACTCAAAAAGACAAATATTCCTCAACCATGAAGGGATCCTCCCCTCCCCCCCCCCAAAAAAAAAGTTTCTCTGAGGACAAAACAGGTTATCACAGTCCAGGACAGCAGGCAAGCTCATTCTGGTGGCTCAACCAGCCGCCGTCGCTGCAGAGGAGATCCAGCCGGCAGGGTCTTGCCTCAGGACCAGTGGACTCTACCTCAGGAGGAGGAAAAGGGCCCTTCATCTTCCTCTCTCCTTAGGCAACTTTTGAGACTTTCTTGGGTGGCTTTTTTATGTGTCCGTGGCTAGCTGTTGGATGCTGATTTTAACTCCTGCCTTTTCTCCCTGGGTGTGAGACCCCACGCTGTCACTGTCCTGCTGCTCCTGTGCCAGCCTAAGGCAGGGCACACAGCTGATCTTTTTTTTTTTTTTTTTTTTTTTTTTTTTTTTTTTTTTTTGGCTGTAGGGGTGCCAGCAGGGTTTTCTGGGTGTATCAAGTGCCATGAGATAAGGTCAATGCTTTTCCTGTGTTAGACTAAAGAGGTTCTTTGGATTTTTTTTGAGGCACCGGTTTACACAATGCATCTATTGGATTTTAAAGAGAACTTTGGGTTTCCCCCAGTCGTGTGCCTCTGACACTGGCCAGAGGACAAAAGGAACATGTGCTTTGAGATGTCTGGACCTGGGAGGTTCAACTGATGCTGCAGTGGTCCGGAGCCGACACAGAGGAAGACACAGACACCCCCCCCCCAGGATCCCAACAATAGATCGCACTGTGCTAGACAGCTGCTGCCTATGGGGAGACAGCCACCCGGTCTGTGGGTTCAGATTAGCTGGGCAGTAGGTTAGGGTGCTAGGTTTGTAGGGTTATGGCTGTTCTTTTGCCCAAGTCTCCAGGTCTGCTTTTTTTTCTCCCTGTTTTCTGTATTTGGTATTCTCTAGATTAAGAGTCCTCCCCTCCCTCACCCCCCACCCACGTTTTTTGTCTTCTGAGGGTCTATATAGCTGTGATGGTTTGAATATGCTCAGCTCAGGGGGGTGGCACTAATCAAAGGTGCGGCCGTATTGGAGTAGGTGTGTCACTGTGGGTGTGGCTTTAAGACCCTCATCCTAGTTTCCTGGAAGTCAGTATCCTGCTAGCAGCCTTCAGATGAAGATGCAGAACTCTCAGCTCCTCCTGCACCATGCCTGCCTGGATGCTGCCATGTTCCTGCCTTGATGATACTGGACTGAACCTCTGATCTTGTAAGCCAGCCCCAATTACATGTTGTCTTCTATAAGAGTTGCCTTGGTCATGGGATCTGTTCACAGCAGTAAAACCCTAAGACAATAATAATCCTGGCTGTTCTGGAACTCGCTCTGTGGACAAGGCTGTCCTCAAACTCAAGGAGCCGCCTCTGCCTCCCAAGCGCTGGGATTCAAAGTGGGCACCATCACAATCCTCACCAGGTATTACAGAATCTTAAATCCAAGTTATACGAACAGTAAACTACATAGAGCTCTCCCAGTCCAGACAGCCTGACTGGGAGGTAGCTCTTTAAGTGGGAGATTCACTTAAATCACTTTAAATTCACTTTAATCTACATAGTAGATTAAAAAATGGGATATGGATAGACAGATGATAAAGTTGAAAAACCAAGAAGGTCAGAGGAAATGTGCCAGGAAAAATATCAGAGGGTTCAACCAGGAGGGAGCCAGGTGGGGCAGAGTTTATGAGGCAAAGCTGCTGCCCGGCCAGCCGGTGGGTGCGCGGTCTTCAGCCCAGGCACACAACCTGGATGTAGCCCAGGAGGGGAGGAGTGTCTGGACACGCTGAATGGCAGTTTTGACACCACTGAGACCTCGCAAAGAAATCAGATAGTCCTCACAAGATGGTGGAATGAGGCAATCGTGATTAGCACAGACGAGGTCTTGTTGGGAGACCACCAAGTGAGGCAGCCTGGGAAAACATCCCCATGGGCAGCTGGGTCTAGGCTCTAACCGAGACACTATCCGGCTCTAGGGAAAGCGTAGTGGTGGGAGGCAGGTCGCAGGAGGAAGGATTGAACATACTCTATTATCATTCCCTAAGTCCCTCCTTCGCCCCCCCCTCCAAAATGTCACTTTATAATTGCAACATGTGTTGGTAGTGTCCCCTTCATGTGACAGCAGACAAGGAAATGTGTGTTCAGGGTCATCAGTGAGGACCGTTGGGAACAGAAGGGAAGACTTAGAGCCCAGGAGTCCCTAGCCACATCACAAGCCTCACGAGACAAGCTCAGAGGGTCTCCAGACTGATATTAACATCACCCCACCAAAACTGACTTAAAATGATAATAAGCACCTATTCCTCACAATCTGTTATGGAATATGCCAAGCGTTCTGAAGCAACTTCAGCTGTTCCAGCTATAGAGTCTGTGACGATGCTGTTAAGATGGCTGTGGCCACCCAAAGGCTGCAGGATTGCTCTGCAAGGTGTTTCAGCCCCCCACATGGCTGGTGGTCGAGAGGACTCCTCCGTTCCTGTCCGCATGGGTCTTTCCCCCCATGCTACTTGATTAATGCTACTGTCATTAAAGAATGGCGGCTCAAGAGAGGCGTAGGAAGAAGAAACTCATGGCTTCACATGAAAAGGCACATAGCATCGCTTCTGCCTTGGCACAGGAACAGCCGTTGAATGCCAGCCAACCAAAGGGCCCACAGTCCAAGGGAGATGGGTGTTAGATGCCATCTTTTGAATCCTTGAGCCCCAGAGATGACTATGCTGTCATGCTGTCTGCTGATAGGAAGAGCGACTTCTTTCTGTACTACTACACCCATTTCAATCCTGCCACACCAGCGCCTGCTAACTGCCTAGAGCTAGCCTCAAGGAGTGGGCGGGGCCTCATGAGCCCCACCCCCTAGGAACTGTTAACTGCCTCTAAAGTCACAGCTAAAGGGCCGGGACTCAAAGCATCCCTCTCCCCAGTAACTGTTAACTGCCTGTAAATTCTCAGGGAGGGGCAGTCCTTGTGGGCCCCTCCCTGAGAAAGTCTCACAAGCTAATCTTGGTGCGGGCGGGTCTCCTCAGAGCTGCTGAGAGTTCATGTCCAGGGGGGTAGCTTTCCACAAAGCTACTTTAGTCTTCGTTGCTCATTTTCTCAAAACAAGTTTTCAGTCATTGTTACAGTCTTCTAGCCCCAGAAATGGCAATCACTTCTCCTCCTTTGCACATGAGATCAGAGCTTCCTCCGAGGCATATGCTGAGTTAGCCGTCCTCGATTCTGAGGAAGGGGATGCTAGAAAAAAAAGGGGTTCTAGAATTTGTGGGCCCACTTTTAAACTACCTGAACGCAGGGTAAGCACCCCCTTTCTCTGCTACATCACTCATTCTCAGTCCTTCTGACACCAACTGGGGTAAGGGGGCGGGGGTCCCACACCAAGCAACTTTCCAGTTCTCTGGGCACACCAGCTGGGTGTCCCAGAATCAGCTGAACTTTGCTGTAACTGGAGTTCGGGTGGAGTCAGGGTCAGACTGCTCAGATAAGGGCTCAGCTCTACCCAACGGCCCGTTCAGATAGCGGTCCTGGTTGTCACTTGTGTATCCTACCAGCTAGACGGCCACTTCAGGATTGATCACTTGCTAGGATGACTCAAGGGGGGCCGGGGAACTGCTGCTAGTGCATTCAGAAGAATTCAGGGGAGCAGGGGAACGCACATAGGGGAGGTGAGTGCGGTGGGCTCCTCCCATGGAGTATGAGCTGGGGGTGCAGAACATTCCTTCCATGTGAGTGTGTTCATCACCCAGAACCACCCTGACCACCGTCATTAGGGACTTTAATGGAAGCTTTTTTATCATACAAGCCCAACTGACTTTTGAGACATGGTCTTGCTGTTAGCCCAGGCTAGCCCAGAATTTGTAATCCTGCATGCTCGGCATTCTGAGGGTGAAGATCTCCACCTCCTCACCTCTCCCCCAGGGCACGTGGACTGAGGCTCAACATTCCAAGCATATAACTGCGGCTTGGTCTTACTGATCTTTATCCAGAAGCCCTGTTGCAGGGTATTTTACCACATTGTGAATCTCCTGATTGTGGACTGTTTCTAATTGTGCTATGGCTCAGCCTTTGATCCAGAGCTTTCTGTTTACTGTAAACAAGTAGTCCAGTCCGTGGTGTGGCCCAGTCCTAGCACATACCTTTAATCCAAGAGCTAAAAATCAACCCTAGTTCAAGAGGTAGAGCAAGACCAGCTGACAGGAAGTGGATGAAACTAAACAGAAAGGAGGGCCTTTGGGTTGAAGGGTATTTAAGACAGGCAGAGAAGGAGAAATGTCCTTTTCCACTCTTAGATGTTAGGGGAGCCTTTTCCTTCTGGGACATCAGAGGAGTAGAAAGGTCAGCTGGGCGCTTTCTTTGCTTCTCTGAGCTAGCAGGTTTTCACCTTAGCATCTGGCTCCTGAGTTTGATTGATAAAACCTAACGGTTTGGATTTTGTTTTAAAACAACAACAACAACAACAACAACACCCACCAAAAGTGATCTCATTCAGACAAATGGCACTCTGACTGCAATTAGCCCTCTGCTAGAAACTGGGTGGCAGGTACCAAATACCATTTCCTGATAAAGCACATTCCCTCAGACAAGAAACTAGAAGCCATTCTTAACATTTCACGCCAAACAGACTAATTTCTTTGTTACTATGTCCTTGTTTATTACCATAAATTGAGTGTATGAGAGAATGGATTCCATTGTAACTTTCTGTTTTATTTTGTTGTAAATGGTGTATACTGGCTGTGTGTGGTTTTGTGCAGGTGGACACAGGAGGACATTGCATCCCCCTGGACGCGGCATCACCGGTGGTTGTGAGCCGCCCGGCTTGGGTGCTGGGAACCGTCCTGAGCCTCTCAGTAAAAGCAGTGCATGCTTTCGGCCACTGACCCATCTCTCCAGCCCCTCATGGCTTCCAGATGTGTATAATATATGTTAATAACATTTACCTTCTCTGTCACCCTGTCATCTCCTCTCCCCAGCAGAGTTCCTCTTCCCCTTCCAAAACAGCCCCCCTCCTACCTTGATGCCTCCAAAGGGACTCCGTGCAGGTCATTAGTGGGTTTTGTTGACGGTGCTAGTAGGGACAACTGGTGGGTTGCTGGACCTCTTAACTTTGTTTCCTTTGACACGGCTGCTTTCTAGAAAGTCAGTGAATTGGTAATCCTTTGTGTAAACAGTGCTAAGGTCATTGTAGTCCAGTGGTCCCCTGGCTGCTGACCGGTGTGTATCCCCCACATGGCCCCTGAGCTGTACATGACCTGCAGAGGAGGAACCAGATAGAAGCCACCTCTTCCCCGCCCCTTATGAATTTCACACAAGTACATATTGCCAACAGGTAATATTCTGGCCATGGGATCAATGGGGTGTGATTCCTGGGTTTCTTGAACCTGCACAGAATGGGGTGGATGTTGGAGGTCACTCTGCAACCACAACCAGGTGTGATGAGAAAACCCCACCTGTAACTTGAAGGTACCCTGGTCCCTGCTTTTGGTAGACCAATGGGCATTCAAGGATCTCTTAAGAGTAGGCAGGTCCACAAGGACCTGGACATGGACTTGAAGCCTACAGCGGAAGTGGAAAGAGGAGAGACTTTCTGAAGACGGATGGAGGAGGGTTTGGCGCCACACTGTGGACAGTTAGGGCTTCTGCGCCTGAAAGAGATTTGAACTTGTGGATGCTATGAAAGCTTCAGAGGAGGGCAGTACCCCTAGGAAGACGGAGTAATGGGCGGAGCCTAGAGGCCAATCAGAAGGCTCGTGCAGCTAGCTCAGCCAGGGAGCTCAGACCCAAGCGCCTAAACAGTAAGAGAAAACCAACTCCTGCAAATTATCTTTGACCTCCACATGCACGTGGTAGCACCTTCCCTTTCACCTCTACACACACACACACACACACACACACACACACACACTATATATATATATATACATATATATATATACATATATATATATGTATATATATATAGTGTGTGTGTGTGTGATACACATACATACATATACACACACACAAACTTGCAGTGCATATAGTAAAGTTGGAACTTACATACTTTAGCATGGTCCTGTAAAAGAATGACACATTCATGAAGTGTTCCATATGTATACACACACACTATATATATACATATATATGCACATACATACATACATACATACATACATGAAAAGACAAAGCCAGGGACCTCATACAAGGGGCTATCAACCTTGCTCTGGCTTTTTCTTTTTGTCATTGTTGCTGTTGTTGGGGGTAAGGGGTTGAGATAGGGTCTCAACACTGTAGCCCAGGCTGGATTTGAAATCCAGGCTGTGATGCCTCTACCTCAGCCCTGTAAACGATGTGTTTCCACTCTAAGATAATTTTTGTTTTGCAGACCAGGCTGTTGCCCTACTACCGTGTGTCTAAGGAAAGACTTCGACATGAGGACCCTTCCGTTATAACCTCCTGAGTGCTGAGATCACAGGACTGAGCCTTCCTGCTTCAGTGCTGGGATGGATCTCAAAGGTTCATGAGCTGGACGACCACTCTGCCAACTGAGCTCTATCAGGAACTTCTTTTTATCATTGTACACGTGGGCTAAGGATGGGACAGAGGGGGACAGTGCGCCTGCAGAGGTCACAGTGCAGCTTCCTGGTGTCACTTGTATCCTTCAACCTACATGGACTCCAGATGCCAAACTCAGGTTGGCGTCAGCAGCAGCAAGCACCTTTATCCACAGAACCAAAGAACCATCTGGGTGCTCTGCCCTCGACTCCACCAGATTCTTCCATATGAACTCAATAAGCTTCTTTCTTAATACACTGTGTCACTTCCTTCTTTCAGAGTGAACTTACAGCCTGATAAGAGGAACGGGTCATCTATTGCCACAACGGTGTAGTGAAACACACTGTCCTCAAATGTAGGGGTTAGAACAAGAATCCTTCCTGGTCCCCGGCTGGCGATGCCAGGGATGGACGCCTACTGCTGGCTGATTTCCGACCCCCTGCAGCCCATTTTTCCACCTTGCTGACTCTGTCACCGAGGCTGGAGAGGCAGCAGGTACCCAAGAGAAGCTCTTCTGAGAAAGCAGCGGCCAGCGCAACATCGGGAAGGCTCTGCAAGCACATGCTGTGTCCAAGCCACAGGCCCCGGCAAGGGGACGCTCAGCGCCAGGGGACAGGAAAGGACAACACAGCCACAATGAGACTAGATGCTGGGAAGTGCTGGAAACTGGGACCTGGTACTCCACCAAGGTGTGAGGAGCCCTGGTTTGGAGACCGTGTAGCCTGGGCTCATTCTTCTAGCGTTCATCATGGTGACAGGAAGTGGCCTCCGGACTCAGTTCTCTTTGGGGTGAGAAACCCTGACAGGACAAGAACCATAACTCTTTTGTCTTTAACCACACCTTTCCCGAAGCGCTTAGCACTGAGCCCTGCCTCGTGAATGACTTGGGAATATTCCTAAGTACATTTCAGTCCTTTTCCTCCAGCCTCCCCGAGTGACTCGTAGAACACAGACCGGCTTACCAGAGCATCACATGCATTTTGTCCAATACGTTCTCCATAAACTGTAGAGACTGTGCCCTTTGAAGCTGAGATCTGCGCCCAGAGGTGTCTGACACCAAATCCTGAATCTATTGCCTCTCAGAATTCTAGAAGAAAGAGCTAGAGCTAAAGAACAAAAGAGGTTAACGACGTGCCCACCTCCTTCTGAAATTGGATTCACCATCCTCACATTCAGGAGGCTGAAGTAGAGGATCGGGAGTTCGAGGCCACCTTGGGCTACCTAGTGGGTCAAGAATAGCTTGGGCTACATAGTGAGACAGGATCTCACCATCCCTGGAACCCCGCCAAAAAAAGATTCTCATCACCTGAAATACCCTAGGAGGAGGAAAGCTGTCTAAAGGTGTGAACCTATGCAGTGACCCACTTCATCAAGAATCAGGTCCTGACCTTGCCCATCAACACTGACCACTCCCTTCAAGGCTCCTGGGGGTAACTACCAGGCAAAGGCAAGGCTCGTGACAGTTGTCCTGCTGCAACTGCTGCCTTCCTAGGGGAACCACTGAAGAAGGACTGTGATGAACCCTTAAGTTGGCCCAGGCACCATGCAGGCAGAGGGCACCCTAGGACAGTCAGTGACTCATGACACTTACTCCCCAGTCCCTACAGCGTGGAGTCATCTCAGGAGGGTCAGCTCAGGAACTTTGGAAAGGTCATGGAATATTTGCCCCTCCTAGAAGGGAGAGTCTAAATTACATTCCTCAGACCACAGGAAGGTCCCTGAGGCTAAGGAAGGCCCAGAGTTATTCCAAGACTGTTGGCCACCTACCTCATTCCCTAACAACCAATTAGTTTAAAGGTAACACTGTTCTGCCAATCACACTGTGCCTAATGGAGGCTGCCCTGAGGACTGTATAAAGGCCTCCTACATCAGCTGCACATGGTCATTCTCCCCCCATATGCAGGGGAACCCAGCATGCTGGATTAAATAAAATTCCTCTTGCTATTTTCATCGATTCCCATCTCCACATTGTTCACTCGGGGGGTTCTGGTAAGTTAAAGCTCCCAGAGTCTTACATTTGGTGCATTGGCCGGGGATCTGAGCTCCTGTGGGGACATGCTGGGGTAATGAATCGGAGGTCTCGAGCAGGTAACACCATGGTTTTTTGTCTGTCTCACTGTTTGTCGAAGTCTGAGTCTGTAAGCCTGTCTGAACTTTTGGTTTGCTTGTAATTGTCTGGGAGGCTCAGAGAGCCTACAATGTCTGGTGTGGTCGAGTTTGACGGGCAAACGTGCCTTAACGTTGAGACCTTGGGATGGAAGGATGCTTCAGACACCCAGGAGAGAGCTGCGAAGGCTCTGCTCATTCAGGAAACAGCAAGACAGTAATGTGGGAGCCGAGTCTTGCTATACCCTGGTTTATCTGCTCCTACTATATGGGTAGGAGCAACTAGTTTGTTTCAGCACAGCTAGAGCTGGCTGAGCAACTGTTATCTGGTTCCTGCTGTATGGGCAGGAGCACCTGGTGTCTGCAACTGGGCCCATCAAGGGGCAAACTGTGTGTTGATTATCTTTCTCTGTGTTCTTGGACCTGGATGCCGGCCCATGACAGGGTCAGGCTGTCTATGTGGTGATTGTTTCTCTCTGTGTTTGTTAATATCTTGTTCTGTGTTCTTGGACCTAGGCACCCACTCATGGCAGGGTCGAGCTGTCTGTATGCTGATTGTTTTTCTCTGTGTTTGTTGGTATCTTGTTCTGTGTTCTTGGACTTAGACTAACAATATTGTTTGGACATTAGACCGACTGAAAAGCAAGTTAGTTACTCTCTGCTTCTCCAAATGACCTACCCATAGGAACCTTTGACTTGCAGGTGATCAAAGAAGTAGAAGATAAAGTCTTTATAGTTACCTAGAAGAATCTAGTGGAGGACCCGCCTCCCCCCTCATAGATAGCCTTTCTTTCCTGAGACCCACCTCACAGGTTCTGGCCTTCAAGAAGAAGGAAGCATGAATAGAGAGATTTGGACTTGAGAAGAAGTCGATCCTCTAAGGCCCTTCAACAGCAGACCTGTTGCCCCAAGACCCTCCCCATCTATATCTTCCCACCCTTGCCCCCATGTCCCTGCCATCACTGGTACCAGTTCTGGGATCGTCAGCCCATACGGGACCAGGGAGAAGCGGGAAGAGACCTGAGAGCCACCTCCCCTGATACTACTGTGACTCTCTCACAGAGGGCATATTTTCCAAGGGGACAATTAATTTCTTTGAGACTGTTTTATTTATAATGTAGGAAGCCAGAAAGAATACCCCCTCAAACATGGGGGCACCATCGATTGACCAGGCTGTCGTAAACAGTGGGCTTTCCCTGACTAGACCTGACTGGGACTTTAAGATGGCAAAAGACAAGGGGCACATGAAGGTCCACCACCAGACTCAATGGGCAGGTCTCAAGGGGGCCACATAGCAACCCACAAGCAGGGACCAGATGAGCCTCCCGCAGCCTTTCTAGAGCAGCTCGTGGAGGCATTCCACCAATATACACCCTATGACCCCAGCATAAAGCTACTCTGACAATGGCTTTTATAGACAAGGCTAGTAGAGACATCAGGGGAAAAGCTTCAGAGGCTAGAAAGACAGGATAAACCATTGAGGGATTTAGTGCAGGTTGCCATTACAGGGAGACAGAAGAGGAGAAGGAGTAGAGAAAGAGAACAAGCCATTAAGAGATTGAGTATAGTTTGCTGAAACAGGGAGATAGAGGAGGAGAAGGAACAGAGAAAGAGGAAGAGAAAGAGAGAATAAGCCATTGAGGGATTTAGTGCAGTTTGCTGAGACACGGTGACAGAGAAAGAGAGGGAACAGAGAAAAAGAAAAATGTGACAGGGAAGGAATCTACAGAGTGTCCTGGCTACAGTAGTTAGGAAAAGCAGAGAAGAGAGACTCCAACCAGAGAGAGACCGAAAACCCCTTGAAAAGGACCAGTGAGCATACTGCAAGGGGAGAGGCCACTGGGCCCAAGAGAGCCCTAATAAACAGAAGATGTGAGCAGGAAGTCCCAGGCCTTGGGAAAAGTGTCCCCAAATGGCAAAGGTGTTAACCCTGGGTGAAGACAGTGATTAGAGGAGATGCAGTTCAGACTGCCCCCTGAACACAGGGTAACTCTGAGAGTGGAGAGGAACCCCACACAGTCCTTGGGGGACACAGGAACTCAGCACTCGGTCCTCCAAGCTGATGGCCCCATTTCCAAGAAAAGATCTTGGATCCAAAGAGCCACTGGCACCAAAATGTATTCATGTACTACCCGAAGAACAGTGGACCTAGGGATGGGATGGGTAAACCCATTCATTTACGGTCGCCTCAGACTGTCCCTACCCTCTGTTGGAGTGAGACATACTCTCCAAAATGGGGCCCAGATACACTTCCTGCCTGGTGGGCTGCAGCTAACTGGCCCAAAAGGAAAGACCTCTCTGAATGACCCCTGCCAAAAGCCAAGGCTACCTGATTTATAGATAGGAGTAGTTTTCTCCATGACGGTCAGAGACAAGCAGGTGCTGCTGTGGTGGACAGCACAAATGTCATCTAGGAAGAACCTCTACCTCCTGGCACATCAACGCAGAAAGTGGAGCTAATTGCCCCCACCAAGACCTTAGAACTTGGAGCCAGCAAGAAAATTAACATCCACATGGATAGCAGATATGCCTTTGCCACAGCCCATGTCCACAGGGATATATGCCAAGAGGACTGCTCACATCAGAGGAAACAAACAGGAAATCTTGGACCTCTTGGATGCCCTAATGAAGCCGGCAACTGTGAGTATTATTCACTGCCCAGGACGTCAGAAGGGAAGACTCAGTGGGCAATAACCAGGCATCAAGTAAGTGGCTCCAGAAGTGGCTATGAGGAGCCTATCCCGGTTATGGGCCTACAAGAGACACCCACGGGGAAATGGGACTGGACTAAGGGATGGCCTCACTTAGAATATGCTGGAGAAAAAAGGACTCAGATTGCCAGTTACCCTACCAACTATTACCAAGAAAGGACAATGGGACACACAAGAAGGGAGAACTATACTCCCCAGAAAGTAAGCAAGAGACTTACTAGGCCAAATGCACAGATGGACTCATTTAGAGAATAAAAAGCTTGTCCAAGCAGCTAAGGGACCTAAAGTATATACTTATAAGACTCAGGTTTTGGGCCAGAGAAAGAGTAAAACAGTGTAAGGTATGCCAGCAAGTGAATGCTTATGCAGCAGAGTAAGCAGGACAAAAGACCTAGGGGAGAACAGTCTAGAATATATTGAGAGATTTTATAGAAGTTAAGGCAGGAAAATATGGTTACAAATACCTTCTAGTGTTTGTAGATGTTTTCTCTGAATGTGTTGAGACATTCCCCACCAAGCAGGAAACAGCTACCATGATAGCTAAAGAAGATATTAGAAGAAATTTTCCCAAGGTTCGGAGTGCCCGAGATAATTGGATCAGACAATGGTCCTGCTTTTGTCTCTAAGGTAAATCCGTGATTGACAGAGATATTGGGGGCTAATTGGAAGCTCCATTGTGTGCACCATCCCCAGAGCTCAGGGCAGGTAGAGAATAAACAGAACTCTATGAGAGACCTTAACAACATTGACCTTGGAGACTGGCTCAAGCTGGGTGGTGCCCCCCCCCTTGTTCCTGTTCTGAGCCCAGAACAGCTCCTGCCATATTAACCTGACCCCTTTTTGAGATCCTGTTTGGTGCCCCAACTCCTTTGTTGTCCACTGGGCCCTCCCAGGAGATATCACAACATGAGATTTGGCCCAAACTATCTGCCTTAAATGTTCCAGGGATGCCAGAGATTCCTCTCCGCTTCTGGACTGATGACTGGATCTATGTAAGGAGGCTTCGGGGACAGTCGCTGGAATCATGATGGAAGGGACCCTTCCTGGCACTGCTAACCACTCCCACAGGCCTCAAGGTGGACAATACTGCAGCTTGGGTGCACGCTTCCCATGTGAAACCTGCAGATGCCCCAATCCCCAGAGACCCCCACTGGACGGTACAGAAAATGGACAATCTGCTCAAGCTCGA
Source organism: Apodemus agrarius (assembly GCA_964023405.1). Classification (NCBI taxonomy): domain Eukaryota; kingdom Metazoa; phylum Chordata; class Mammalia; order Rodentia; family Muridae; genus Apodemus; species Apodemus agrarius. The sequence continues at coordinate 90,267,418 of OZ030015.1, read as the reverse complement.
GATCACTCAACCTTGATCATGGCTGCCTGGTGGTACCTTCAGATTCTGGTTCCTTCCCCCATCCTATGTGCCCGTTTGCCAAACCTGTTACTGCCTCCTTTCTCTTGGGGTTGGGGATAGTCGGGGCAGCCACCAGGACTTCCACTTTGGTCTTACAAGGGGAAAATTATGACAGTCTGAGGACAGCCATTGATTTAGATGTAGATAAGATAGAAACTTCCATCAATCACCTTCAAGAATCACTGACTTCATTACAGAAGTAGTACTGCAGAATAGGAGGGCTATGTGCTGCCTTAGCTGAGGAGTGTGGCTTTTATATAGACCATTATGGAGTTGTTAGAGTCAGTGGCTAAGGTGAGAAAAGGGACACCCAAGCAGAAAAGAGAGAACAGAGTCAGGGCTGGTTTGAGTCTTGGTTTAACTCCTCCCCTTGGTTGACCACCCACATATCCACCCTGGAGCGCAGAGGCCATCAGCCTTCCCTCTGTCAGCCTAACCTTGTAAGACTCTGGGAGCCTTAACTTACCAGAGACCCCCCTGAGTGAACAACGTGGAGATGGGAATCGATGCAAAAAGCAAGGGGAATTTTATTTAATCCAGCACCCAGGACCCTTAGTTCTGCTATTGTTGACTTTTGGCCCCTACATTTTGAACTGCTTGGTTGCTATTGTTAAGAAACACATGGGTACAGTACAGCTAATGATCTTAAAGCAGAGACTAGATACAGAAGACCACGAGTATGAGCTTTCAGAATACCAGCAATGGCTTCAGGATTGAAGCATGCACAAAGAAAAGGGGGGAATGAAAGGGTTAGCTCTGGAACTTTGGGAAGGTCATGGAACACTTACCCCTCCCAGAAGGGAGAAGCTAAATTACATTCCTCAGACCACAGGAAGGTCCCTGCGGCTAAGGGAGGCCCAGATTTATTCAGAGACCGTTGGCTACCTACCTCATCCCCTAACAACCAATCAATTTAAAGATAACACTGTTCTGCCAATCACATTGTGCCTAATGGCAGCTGCCCTGAGGACTGTATAAAGACCCGTTAGGCTGCGCGTGGTCGTTCTCTCCCCATGTGCAGGGCGACCCCAGCATGCTGGATTCAGTAAAATTCCTCTTGCTTTTTGCATTGACTCCCATCTCCACGTTGTTCACTCAGGGGGTCTCTGGTAAGTTAAGGCTCCCAGAGTCTTAGAAGGTTAGGCTGACAGAGGGAAGGCTGATGGCCTCTGGGCTCCAAGCCTTTTGTTGTAATGGTTTGTTGGTTTATTTGTTAAAGAGGAAAGGTTTGCTTTTGGCATGTGATTTTGGATGTTTCGGTCATCACTAAGTGGGCCTGTTGCTTTTGGGCCTGCAGTGGGACAGTACAACATGGTGAGAGCACCCAGTGGAAGAAGCCTGTTCACAGCTGGGTATAAAAGAAGGGAGAGGAGGTGTGGTCCTATTGTCCCCTCTGAGGCTTAGTTCCTAGTGACTGAAAGACCTCTTTCTAAGCTCAATTTCTTAACATTTCTATCGGCTCTCCACAGAGTCAGGCTAAGGACCAAGCCTCTAACAGGTGGGCATTTGGAGGTCATTCCAGTCCAAACACGGTAACAGCTGGATTGGTCAGTTCCCACTCTTCCAGCCAGGTGAGGTTTCCTTAGGGAGAATTCTAATGGCTGAAAACAGGGCTGCAGTCTATTCTTGCATTTTAGGAACATTTTTTCTCATAGTCTTTGTTGAATCTGTAGTGAATTTTTAAAATGAAGGAGAGAATAGAAAAAAATCTACTTAAGTAAGTAGGGGTTGAGAAGCGAGGCTATACCAGTGCAATGGGTATCAGTTGAGACAAGGATTATGTTTTGTGTAGAGAAAAGAAGGCCCAATGCTGGTCACTGCTCACACATCAGCATCTATTGCAACTTTGTTGTTGCTTGTTTTAAACATAGTCTTGCTATGGCGCACACTAAGTAAACCAGGCTGGCCTTGAACTTTACAGGTGAATGTCACCAGGCCAGGCCTACTACTTCAGTTCTAACAGATAATGCTTCTATAGGGTCTTTCTGGAAGGACACACAAAATACTCGGGATGGCGGTTGTCTTCATGAAGAGAACGCAGAAGGGTGCAATGCAGGATGCCTCCCCTGTGTTCTTACTCTCTCCGTGTAGTCCTGCCTGGCCTGGAGCTTGCTATGTAGGCCAGGTTGGCTTCAGACTCAGACATCTACCTGCCTCTGCCTCTGGAGTATCAGGATTAAAAGTGAACAAACATCACCACACCTGCCTGGAGTCATGGGCAGCTGTGAGCCACCCAACGGGGTGGTAGGGTTTGAACTTGGGCCTTCTGTAAGAACAGTACACACTCTTAACCTCCCTCAGGTTGTTTTCTGATCTCCAAGTGTAAAAACATACATAATACATACACACACACACACACACACACACACACAGAGAGAGAGAGAGAGAGAGAGAGAGAGAGAGAGAGAGAGACAGAGACAGAGACAGAGACAGAGAGAGACAGAGACAGAGAGAATGTGTTGGGAAACTGAACCCACGTTTTCTGTAAGAGCAACAAGTACTCATCTCTCTAGCCCCTCAAAAACATTATTTTTTTTAAGTTGTAGGTGTTGGGGATATAGCTCTGACTAGGCCAGCTCAGTCAGTCAAACAGAGTCTCAAGAGAGGGAATGAGGATTAAAAAGAAAAAGACAATTAGACATTATAACATAACTCCAGCCAGTGCTGAGGCAGAAGTGGGTTTTTTTTTTCCTGTCTGCTTTTCTATCACTCTAGGACCATACAAAGAATATGGTTAGTCCTAAGGCATAAACAGAGTAGTTAAGAAACAAACAAAGCATAAACAAAGGTCCCATGATTACTGTGTTCAGGGTCTTAACAAGATCCATCAAGATACAAAGAACATATTCCTCGGCTGTACTCATCTTGAGCCCACTTCCATGTTCTAGTCCAATGTCAACTTCCTGCCAAATTTCCAAAGCCCTCCACATCGTTCAGTGGTAGAATGCTTCATATAGGCAAGGCCCTAAATCCAATATAAAAAAAACTGTTCAATGTCAAAAAAAAAATAGCTTGTGGAACTAAAGAGATGGCTAAGCAGTTAAGAACGCTGTCTGCTCTTCCCAGAGGACCTGGGTTCAATTCTCAACACCCACATGGTAGTTCACAACTGAACTAACTCCAGTTCCAGGAGATCTGACACTTTCACACAGATGTAGATGCAGGCAAAAACACGAAATAAAAATAAATTATTAAAAGATAGCAATGGCTTATGTGTCTTTAATTTGTAGTTTTGCTTCTGAGCCTTCAACAGTACGACTACACACTCAGATTCGGTGAGTCTGCAGCTGTGGAGGAAGGGTGGGGGTCATTACTGCTGAGGAAATTACCACCCAGATGGGCTGAGGGCACTCTAGAAGCAGACATTGTGCCCTTGGCTATTAGAGACTAAACTCAGGGTGAGTTATACCAGAACTCAGAGCTTGTGATCAGGGACAGCTGAGGATAAACACATCTGTTGGGCTAGCCTGGCCTAAGTCCCGGCCCCATATAAAGGTAGGAAGAGAGAGAACATTCTATAAAACCATCTAGGACCTCCCAGCACACACAAAAGTAAACTGCCTAGCCACTCTTGTTTGCTTGTTTGTTCTAATTTTCTTTTTTGTTTTTTAGATTAAAAAAACAGCAACAACTTGGAGTGCTCTGCTGCATATACAGCCACCTGCCAGAAGGGGGCATCAGATCCCATAACAAATGGTGTGAGCCACCATGTGGTTGCTGGGAATTTAACTCAGGACCTCTGGAAGAGCAGCCAGTGCTCTTAACCACTGAGCCTTCTCACTAGTCCCCAACTCTTGTTTTTAATTATATTTTTTATTATTTAAAAGAATTTTAAAATTTAGTCCAATTTTGATGACATTCTTTCTCTCCCTCAAGTCATTAGAGAGTCTCTCCCTCTCCCAACTTTAAGTTCTTTCTCAAAAAACCAAAGACTCAATGTAACAATACCAAGAAAACAAGACAACTCCCAAAAAGGAAAAAAAAAACTGTAACCAAGTTTAAGCATGCACACACACACACACACACACACACACAAAGAACCGTGTAGTCCATTATATGTTGGTCACCTACTCTTGAACATGAGGTCTACTCTGGAGTGGTTGAAATTCTCAGTGTCAGTGGGAAAAAAAAACCTGATTTTCCTTCACCAAGTACAATGAACAGTCCAGTTGTTAATCTTTACTTTAGTACTAGGTTTCCATTTAAGAATGCTTTTTGTAAACCTATCAAAATAAAATATAATAAGATAAAACAAAAACTATCACATCGAAGTTGGTCAGGACACATGAACAGAAGGAAAAGAGTCCCTTCTGGGGCATGGAATCAGAGACCCACTTGTTTGCACACTTGGAAATCCTATAGAAACATAAACTGGAAACCTAAATGCAGAGGACCAGGTGCAGACCCATGCTGACAGTTCCTCAGGAAGATGGGAATCGCTCTACCTCAAAATCCAACTGCACCATTCTTGGGCATATACCCAAAGGACAAAACACAAAACCTGCCTGTCCTACCACAAAGACACCTGTCTGTCCAGTCATGTTCATTGCTGTTCTATTCATAGTAGCCAGAAACTGAAAATGTCCCTCAATAGAAGAATAAGAAAATGCGGTACATTTACACAACAGAGTATTACTCACCCATTTAAAAAAAAAAAGGCATCATGAAATGTACAGGCAGATGGATGTAACTAGAAAAAGAATTATCCTGAGTGAGGTATCTTAGACCTAGTGTTTGGCTATATGTGGCTATTAGGGATTAAGTCAATGATAGCCAAGCTACAATCTATAGAACCTGGTCAGGTAGCTGTAGAGTAAGGAACTAGAGGAGACCAACAGCTCTTCTTTGGAAAAGACTATGGATGACTGCGGGGCTGGGACAAGAGGATCAAGTAGGGAAGGAGGAGGGAATCCGGGGAGAGAATACTCGGGGAGAGACAGTTAAAATCAAGGGGCATTTAAAGGGTAGTATGGAAAACTAACACAGGAGAAATTTCCTAAAATATATACATATATGAAGGCAACTTTAATGAAAACTCCAAATAATTCAGCAGACAGACTATGAACTGGCCATCTCTTGCTACCAAAGCTTCCTGTTCAGGGACTGGGTTACATCTAATTGAATTACTGGGCAAAGAGGCCCCATGGGGATCTCCAAACAACCCAGGCTGTTGCCCAGCCTATAGGCTGTTCTCCACAAACCCCCAGCAAGGCTCCACTGCTGAAGACATCACTCCACACAGCTCACTGAGCCTGAAGAAGCTAAGCAGGAGCCTAAACAGAGCCTTTATCCCTATGTTCTGATGTCCTTGGTACAAGAAGGTACTTTGCACACTACCAAATGTGAAGCACACACACGGAGCCAGCCACAACCCCTGCCCAACGACGACACACTGCCTGTAAGTTATGCCAGGACAAAGGTGGCACCAAGCTTGTGGGAGAAACCTACCAGCAACTGATTTGACTTAAGGCCCACTTCAAGAGAGATGGAACCCACACCTGACATGCTTGGGGTAACCAAGAACCAGAGACTAGTTAGACCAGGGACCTAGGGTAAAAGCAAATAAAACTGGTGTCTTAGGGTTTCACTGCAGTGAAGAGACACCACGCCCAAGGCAACTCTTTTAAAGGACAACACTTAATTGGGGCTGGCTTACAGGTTCAGTCCATTATCGTCATGACAGGAAGCATGGTAGTGTGCAGATAGGCATGGTGCTGGAGAAGGAGCTTTTTTTTTTTTTTTTGAGTCTTAATTAGAAGGCAACCAAGAGACTGCCCCTTCCACACTGGGCAAAGTTTGAGCAAATACATACATACAAAAAAAAATATATATATATATACATATATATATGTATATATATATATATGTATGTATGTATGTATTTCCACAGTGACACACTTCCTCTAACAAGGCCACACCTCCTCCAGTAAGGCCACACCTCCTAATAGTGCCACTTCCCATGGGCCAAGCATATTCAAACCACAACTGGTAAAAAGAAAGGAAGGAAGGAAGGAAGGAAGGAAGGAAGGAAGGAAGGAAGGAAGAAAGAAAGAAAGAAAGAAAGAAAGAAAGAAAGAAAGTGATAAAATGACTCCTGATGACATCGAGGTACTCACAGATCAGTGCCTTGTTCAACTGTCATTAGAGAAGCTTCCTTCTGCAGCAGATAGGAACAAATACAGAGACCCACAGCCAGATATTCTGCTGAGAGTTGAGAGACCTTGGAACACTTAGCCCTTTAGGGGCTTTTTTTTAAATCCCTCCCCACAGACCTAAGAGAATCCCAAGGAAGAGGTGGGAAAAGGTTAGGAGCCAGAGGGAATGGAAGATAAGAAAACAAGGCCCTCTAAATCAACAGGAGCAAAGCTCATATAAACTCACAGAAAGCCAAAGAGACTATTTACTACGTACCCTTAAGGTTTCTCTTTACAGGATTGCAAGCTGGCACAACCACTCTGGAAATCAGCCTGGCGATTCCTCAGAAAACTGGACATGACACTTCCGGAGGATCCTGCTATACCACTCCTGGGCATATACCCAGAAGATTTCCCAGCATGTAATAAGGATACATGCTCCACTATGTTCATAGCAGCCTTATTTATAATAGCCAGAAGCTGGAAAGAACCCAGACGTCCCTTAACGGAGGAATGGATACAAAAAATGTGGTGTATATATACACAATGGAATACTATTCAGCCATTAGAAACAATGAATCCATGTAATTCTTAGACAAATGGATGGAGCTGGAGAACATCAAACTAAATGAGGTAACCCAGTCTCAAAAGAATACCCATGGTATGCACTCACTGATAAGTGGATATTAACCTAGAATCTTGGGACACCAAAGACACAATCCACATACCAAATGATGTCCGAGAAGAAGGAAGGAGTGGACCCTGGTTCTGGAAAGGCTCAATGCATCAGTGTAGGGGAATACCAGAACAGGGAAGTGGGAAGGGGTGGATGGGGGTCCAGGGGGAGGGAAAGGGCTATTGGGACCTTTGGGGGACAGGGAACCAGGAAAAAGGAAATGAAATGTAAATAAAGAATATATCCAATAAAATAAAATAAAAGGCTTCTCTTTACAGTCCCCACCTCTATGGCCCACACTTAGGTCTTAGGTTCCCTTTGGGGCCAAGTCCGCAGGGTACAATGCGCACACTGCCTGCCCAGCCCTTCATTAGTCACGGTAGCTCCATTTGACAGTTTTCTTCCGCGTCTATTCGGAGAGACAGCTGTCATTTTCTGTAATGGAACAAAAGCAATTAAATAGTGAGAACACAAAAAGCAGGTCCTCCGGGTTCCATGCCTCAACGGGCTGACCGCAAGCAAATTAAACTAACAGGTCCAAGAGAGCCCTCAGGGCGATCACGTGGTATAAGACAAGTCAAAACAACTGTTTCCTGGCTCCGGAAAGCCGGACCTGAAGGTCCCACTTGGACCCAGGATCCACTTGCTCCCTCCGGTACTAATGCCCTTAGGGAAACATACGGGTTAATGGCGCCACTGGGCGCATCTTCGATTTAAGGCGGTTAAAAACGACAGCCCCAAAGTTGCACAGATGGGGCTGAGGGGCAGAGCTGCGGGAGGCAGGAAGTCCCGAAGCTCCAGTGGTCCAGCCTCTCATCGTCACCCAGAACCAGGGTGTCGTGAGCCGCAGGATCGCTCACCTGAACCAAGAACCCCTGCAGTCCCCTGCAATGGAAGAGCTGCCGGCCCCGCCCCTCGGCTCCTCGAGGCTCGGTGATTGGTTTCGATGGCTGGGGGCGGGGCCGTAGCGACGAGCCAACGTGATGGCGTCAGCCGCCGCGCGCCGCTTCCTGTTGTCAGCGCCTCGGGAGCCGCAGCTTCTGCTCCTAGCTGAGGGGTCCCGCTTCGCCTGGAGCGCCGCCACCTGCTCCTGCTCCCTTTTGGTGAGTCTGGGGTCTGGACGTGGAGGGAAGCGCGGGGCGGTGACGCGATCCGGCGGCGGGCCTGCAGTCGCGCAGCCTCTTGTGACCCCTGTGCGCCTTGAGACTTGGGGTAGGAACCTCGGCCCTTCACAGCCCGGGCCTGCTCCCACCTCAGCCAGCGGCCACCATGTCTCTCCCCTCCGTCTCCACCGCAGCCAACCTCAGCCCTGACTCGGACCCTCTAACCACCGGTCTTGCAAAAGTGTAGCCTCACTCGTGACCCCTCTTTAGCCCAGTTGCAACCCGATCCGAGGGAGCCACATCCCTTCGCCACTTCTTATCTCAACATCATGTTTATCCCGCAACTCTTCTGAACCTTCCCTCGACCCTCCATTCTCACCCTGATTTCTTATCGCAGCCTGTCATATCCGGCTCACTCATCCCAAACACCCTAGATCTGCCTCCCTCCCATCGACCCACTACTAAAGTTTTCTCCTGTTGAACTTGCTGGTTTCTTCTTGATAACTGACATCACAGCTTTATCTCAAGTCTTTTTTTCCCCCCTCGAGGCAGAGTTTCTTTGTATAGCCCTGTAGACCAGGCTTGCCTCGAACTCAGAAATCTGCCTGCCTCTGCCTTCCAAGTGCTGGGATTAAAGGCGTGCGCCACCATTGCCAGACCTTCTCTCAAGTTTTGTGTGTCTCTTTTCTTTACCGACTTTTACCTAATTTCCTAGCTGATCAGAGGTAAGTTCTCTCAGGCACTTTCCTGCCTAAGACTTTTCTATAAACTGTCCCTGACTCTGCTACTCTGCTGCTTCAGTTCATACCACTTCCCCCAGCCCTTTTGTTACTTTAAATTTAATATACATTTATTAATTCTTTGAGAATTTTATACATGCGTGTAATGTAGATCACATCCCTGCCCCCATTCATCACTGTTAGTTTGGTTTTTTTGGTTGCTATGTTTTTGTTTTTTGAGACAGCATGTCTCTACTTAGCCTTGGATCTCCCTATGAGATCACTTACTATGTAGATCAGGCTGGCCTCAAACTCAGAGTCTCTGCCTTCCAGTGTGGGTCACCACTCCTAGTTTTAATCTGTCTTTTGTTCTTTTGATTTTGTGGGGTGAAGAAGGGTGGTTTTGCTATTTGTTTTTGTTTTTGTTTTTGTTTTGAGGGCCAATTCAAATAGCCAAAGCTAGCCATGGACTCTTGATCCTCCCTGCCTCCTCCTTCCAAGTGCTGGGATTGTAGGCGTGAGTCACCATGTCTGACTTCTGAGAGTTGCTATTAACCAGGTCTGCTCAACTCCTGTCAGTTCCTTCCTTGATCTAGCTCTTTCTCACTTTGAGAGCTTAGGGCACAGCTCCCTCAGAGCCCAGCAGATTAAATGGCTGAACTGGTGTGTGTAGGGACTCGGATGCTAACTGAGTATAGAGCTTACTTCAGAGCTTCTTGGGGGGAGAGGTTCTTCCTGCTGTCTGATCTCCTGAATGTGTTTGCACAGATGGCTTCTCTGGCATTCCTGTTAAATCATTTGTGCCTGCTGTTGTAATGGTAGGTGTCATTCAAATACCTGGAAGGTGAGAGATGGCTACTCATCCGTCCAATTCATCCTGGGGTAATGGAAACCAGCCCTTCCTTTTGGCTGACGTTCTGTCCATAGAGAGCCTCAGGGAGCACTGCGGAGTTGGCTGTGATCACAAAGTCCTGCCCATGTGTCCTAGCACCTGTGAGGAAGAAGTCTCCCAGTGTTCCTTTCTGCGTAGCTGAATGCAAATCTTCCCCATTATTGAACCCAGAGACATAATGGCCGTCAGAAGCACCTTGTAAGTCATGAAGAGTGTTGGAGAGGTGACGGACTGGGTACAGGGGCTGTAAAATCGCATCTCTTTGTAGGGCCTGGATCACTTAGTCTTAGCCAATGGGGTTTGTAGGAACATGTAAAGATGAATCCAGTAGTTGAGGCAGATGGGTGTTTTTAAGGTCCTATGCTCAGCATTTATAGTCCAAGTTCTTTTGGGGGTGGGGGATACATTCCCTGCAAGTTCTAATGGGCTTGCTTTGGGAGGGTCAACTGTCTTCGATGGCAGCCCCCTGTCTTTCCCCCCATATCCACTCCCAGTGCTGGAGAGTCAGTCCAGGACCTTGTATGTTAGGCAAATATCCTACCACTGAGCTGCACTTCATGCCCTATCAGCAGTTATAAAGGGTCCTGAGAGACCATCATTACCACTGTGGTCTCCTTCTGTGAATGCTGATCACAATTCTGCCTTTAACAGCCTCTCATGATGATGCCACCTTCAAAGTGGCGTTGGGCTCATTGGCAGCTTAGTGTACTGGCAGAAAATTCTCAGTATCCCTACAGTATGAAGTGGTGTGTGCCTCAGCTTCCCACAGTCTTTCAAATAGAGGAACCTGTTCTATGTGCCTCGCCTTTATTATCTGTTAAGTCATTCAAGAGTTGAGCTTGTTGTTGTTGTTGTTGTTGTTTTCTTTTCTGATTTTTGAGTACTAGTCCTAGGTCCTAGAAGCACAGCAATGAGTAGGTTCTTCAAAGTTCTTGTTTTCATTCATTCAGAGCATACACATCCTTAGAATCCTACCACAAAGCAAGGTATAACACTACCCACCTGTAACCACAGGTACCCAGGAGGCTAAGAAGAAGAGTTCAAAGCTTTCCCGAGGAGTTTAAGGCCTTCCTGGACTATATAGTAAGTTCAAGGTCAGTCTGTGTCTCATAGCAAAATCTTGCTCAAAAATAAAAAATTAAGTGCTAGAGATAATGCCTCAGTGGTAGCACACTGCTGAGCACTGCTGAAGGAAAAAAATCTAAAAGCCAGGCATAGTTGGCTAGGCTTTGTAATCTCTTCACTGCGGGAGGAGAAACTAGGAAGATTGCTGGAAGTTGAGGCCAGCCTGAGCTACACAGCAAAGGTCTTGTCCTTAAAAAACAAAACAAAACCAAAAGAGGGTAGAGAGAAGAATCCTATACTGTGTGGACAGGAATGTGGGAGAGGTGGTGGTACTGGGTGAAAGGGAAGTTGGAGGGGAAAATGTGTACCACAGGGGCAGATGCCCTCCCCCACACAAGTGCTCGATCTAGTCCCTCACCCTCCAGCAGTATTTAATTGGAAGTTCCTGCTTCAAAAGCTTGTTCTCTTTACACCATCCCCGCCTCCCCCCCACCCGGCTGTTCCCAAGCCCTACCCATCCCCTAACCCTAACCCATTCTTACCATACCTTCTCCTACCCCTAGGATTACTCGTACCTCCATCCCTCCCCTCCAGAACATTGGTTTAGAAGTCAAGCTTTCTTCAGGACGTGCTGGTTACTCAGCATTCATGTGTCTGAAAGGTCAGCTGCCTTTCTGAATCAGAAGGTAACTCTGTCATTCTTTTTCCCACTGAAATAATATGCCTCACCCGTCGGTCTGCCCAAGCACAGGGCTGTTGACAAGCGACAGGTATATGATTCAGGCTGTGCAAGGAGGGCAGTCGCGTGGCCAAGGTGTCCCTGAAGAGAAGTCCTTGCCACTCACTGATGAGCAGCATGCTTGGAGAGCAGGAAGTTCCTTGTCCATCCTTTGAAGTCTCACCTTTCTTCCTCAGTGTGTAGGTGAAGTGAGATGACCATACTAGCAAGAACTGGGACCAATCCTACCCAAGTTGAACAATTAAGAAAGGACAGTCCTAAAACTTAGGTGTCATGGAGAAGACCTGGGCTCAGCCAGTTGGGCCATAAATCTGTCTGGTCAGATGGTGCTTTGTGTTAGTTCTTATTTGATAAAGTGAAGCTTCTTTTGACCTGAGACAGTTTGAGCTGCAAAAATGGGACTTAGGAGACATGAGATTTCTCTTGCTTGCTTGTGCTCTCTTACTGAGCCTGTGCCCTCCTCTAAAGTAAGGATGACCATGTCACACAGGACTGTTCTAAGAATTAAACAGATTAGAGAAGCTTTGTTCATCCCGAAAGGTACGTAAGGGTGAATCAGTGCCTGGGGTAGGGGCAGACTTAGTACCATTTGGGGCTTTCTAAGTGACAGGAGCTTCCTCCCCTACTAAACTCCCCAGTAATGTTGGAGACCCTCAGTATTGTTGCCCAAGGCTTCTCCCTACTCCTGCAGAAGTGTCCTGAAAGCCACACCTCTCTTCTTCTCCTTGGTGTCAGTGAAGAATAGCTGAGGGTAGGGCGTGACACCAGTCCCACATGCCGGGAGATCTGATGACCACTCCAGGTGGACAGTGGTCACTGACCCCACAGTCAGGACAGCGTCCATGAGCAAGTGCATTCCTGTCTCCCTGAAGCACTGTGGTTTAGACACAGGAACTAGCGTTTTAGCTTCCTTCAAAGAAGATGCTGGCTGTGGCACCGCCTTGGCTTGAATCCCAGCACTAGTGAGGCAGAGGCAGGATGATATCTGTGCATTTGACACCCATCTGATCTGCAGGACTACCTGGAGAGACCCTGTCTAAAAAAGAGAGAGAGAGAGAGAGATAGCCTAAACCTAAAAATGTTTGACCTATTTGACCTATTTTGTGAATTGTGAATGGTTGTTCTGGGTTCCTGAGCTAGTGTCAGTCATTTTGTGGTTTTTCTGGCAGTTTCTGGCAACAGTTACTTCTCTTTGCTTGAGACCTGTGTACTCTGATTTTCTTAGATTCAGTTTAGTTTGGATTTTTTAATTTAATGTGTGTGTGTGTGTGTGTGTGTGTGTGTACTACATGTTGTGACAGAAGAGGGCATCATATCCCCCCAGATTGAAGTTAAAGGGTATTGTGAGCCATCTGGGAACCAAATCCAGGACTTCTACAAGAGTGTGCCCTTAACTGCTGAGCCCCAGTTAGATGGAGGTATCTGTAATCAGGCTGGTCTAGACTAACTCCTTATATGACTAAGAGTGGCCTTGAACTCAACAGTCCTCCTGCCTCAGCCTCCTCTCCTGAGTGCTAAGGTTACAAGAATGAGCCCACTATATTGGAATTTGGGTTTTGTTTTAGCATGGTTTTGGGGTTTTTTGAGGCAGGGTGTCATGTAGTTGAAGATGATACTAAACTCCTGATCCTTTTGCCTCTACTTCCAAATGCTGAGGTGGCCTGGGGTGGCGTTTGCTTGTTTGCTTGCTTGTTTGTTTTTTAAAGTAATTACTGGGGTTTAAGGTATTAACGGTCTATATTAATGGTCCCGCTTGAGTACTCTATTACTTTCAGCTAATTGGTCCCAGGAGCTTTAATTGACATGGGCTGTTATTTATATGTTGAGGTCTAAGCCCTAGGGCCCTGTTCTCTGGCTGAGAGAAGAGCAGCGGAGTGTGAGGAGTCTGACTAGAGCAGCTGAGTGTGAGGAGTCCGACTAGAGCAGCTGGGGTGTGAGGAGTCCAACTAGAGCAGCTGGGGTGTGAGGAGTCCAACTAGAGCAGCGGAGTGTGAGGAGTCCAACTAGAGCAGCGGAGTGTGAGGAGTCCAGCTAGAGCAGCTGGAGTGTGAGGAGTCCGGCTAGAGCAGCGGAGTGTGAGGAGTCCGACTAGAGCAGCTGGAGTGTGAGGAGTCCGACTAGAGCAGCTGGGGTGTGAGGAGTCCAACTAGAGCAGCGGAGTGTGAGGAGTCCAACTAGAGCAACGGAGTGTGAGGAGTCCAGCTAGAGCAGCTGGAGTGTGAGGAGTCCGGCTAGAGCAGCTGGGGTGTGAGGAGTCCGACTAGAGCAGCTGGAGTGTGAGGAGTCCGACTAGAGCAGCTGGGGTGTGAGGAGTCCGAGTAGAGCAGCTGGGGTGTGAGGAGTCCGACTAGAGCAGCTGGAGTGTGAGGAGTCCGACTAGAGCAGCTGGAGTGTGAGGAGTCCAGCTAGAGCAGCTGGGGTGTGAGGAGTCCAACTAAAGCAGCTGGGGTGTGAGGAGTCCAGCTAGAGCAGCTGGGGTGTGAGGAGTCCAGCTAGAGCAGCTGGGGTGTGAGGAGTCCAACTAAAGCAGCTGGGGTGTGAGGAGTCCGACTAGAGCAGCTGGGGTGTGAGGAGTCCGACTAGAGCAGCCGCCTGAGGCTCAGAGGCTTGTGCCTGGAAGTATGGGGCTTAGAAGCCGCGGGCTTGGAGCCTGAGCAGCTGGATCTTACCTGCTGGGCTACACAAGGGTCATGAGGGAAGAAATCACCGTCCAGGACAGGCATTCTGTGAGGAGCGACTGTTTGACTGTAGTATATACCTTCTTTTCTGCCATCGTGGAAGCCAGAATATGGGCTGAAGCCTTGAAAATACCTGGTGAGATGGGGCAGAATTTGGAAGGGTGACGCCAGAGTTTTGTAGCCAGAGATAAGGGCTCTTCCTGGCAGTCTGTCTCTATACGGGCCTTCTTCACACACTTGCCCTCCTGTGCAAAGCCTGTCTTAATATGTCCACCCTGTGCCCTTTTTGTTACCATCATCTGAGAAGCCGCTGGCTTGGTGCCTTCATCGAGGACCACCCTGTTTCTTTCCTCCCCGGGTCTCACACTCCGCTTCTGTCCTGTAAACCCTGCCTGCCAGATTGGCCTTGGGACCGCAGCTGAAGTGCGCACACTCTTCCCAGCCCCCCTCAAAGTCTAGCATTGCTCCAGACAGTGGTGCCAAGCCACTGTCGTGTAAATTTGTTCCTAGACCTACCTCAGCTTCCTCTTCCTTCTTCCTCTATCAGGTAGAAATCATGAAATGGCTTTGGTTTGTAGGGTGATCTCAGGGGAAGTGTAAACAAGGCAGTCTGTGTAACATCCCTTGGTTGTGTGAGCTTCTTTGTTCAGTAATTGAGTGAGATAGCCTGAATGTTCACTCTGTAGTCTCTTTCCCTAGACTTGTTTGGATATGATGTGCGGGCTTGGGACAGGCGAAGAAGGTACCTGGCTTTGGAATCTTGACTTGTGGATACATACATACACTGTGGGCAGTGGCATTCTTCCTTTATAGACTTGTGGCTACATCCATCAGGACTACAGATAACTTTTCTAGCCCGAACACATCATGTTCAGACTTCACACTTGAAAAAGAAAATTCTATGCTCCCATGGTCCTTCTAGTAGCAAATTGTGATGTCAGAACCCATGTTGGTCATTAACAAATGTATCTTTGACACCTGACCTAAAGCATTGGCGCCCAGTACAGAAGCAGAAGGGTGGAGAGAAAACTGTCTCCTGAAGCTGCTGCAGGTGTGCCTAAAACCTGAACTGGGCAGCAGTTGGGTCCTGTATGAGACCTGGGCCTTGAGTGTGAATTATGAGGCCCAGTACCTGGTCTCTACCAGTTCTTAGCATCCTCAGTGAAAGCCCCTTCCTCGTACCCTGACCTCAGGCCTTCTGAAGTTTTCACACTCAATCCTTGTGTCTGAGAAGTTTTACATGACCCAGTAGGTAGGTGTATAAAGGAGACAAGTCAAACATTTAATAATAATAATAATAATAATAATAATAATACCATAAATAAATCGGTTTTTAGAACAGTTCTGCCGGGCAGTTGTGGCGCACGCCTTTAATCCCAGCACCTGGGAGGTAAAGGCAGGCAGATTTCTGAGTTCGAGGCCAGCCTGGTCTACAAAGTGAGTTCCAGGGCAGCCAGGGCTACACAGAGAAACCCTGTCTTGAAAAAAGCCAAAACCAAACCAAACCAAACCAACCAAACAAACAAACAAAAAACAGTTTTTTGGTATACATACAGTTTTACTCTTTATTAAAGACAAAACAGATTTGCATACTGATAAGAAAGGTGTGCTTGTCTATCCAATTCAAGGAATATTAATTTGATACTTAAGTGCTGAGGAAACACTAAAAGCCTTTGCTTTTATAAACCATCATGTTTGTATAAAAGCAGAAAAATTTGTATAGTAAACACAGCAAGACTGCAAGTTTTCTCCATTCTGAACCCAGAGCTGGGTGTGGTGGCCCAGGAGGCAGAGAGAAGCAGATCTCCCTAAGTTTGAGGCCAGCCTGGTCTACATAGAATTCCAGGACAGCCAGAGCTACATGGAGAGACCCTGTCTAAAGGGGAACAGATTGGCTCAAATTTAAGCTGAGGTTGCTCAGACAGTGCCCACTGATGTATGGTGATGTATTGTGACTTCCTGCGTGATGTAAATGCATGCGTTCAGAACCATTGCAGCCATGGAGGTCATGTGAGGCCACAAGGGAAGCTCTGGCAGAAATACCTCAGATTTATTAGACTTTGATTTTGAATTAATTTTTAATTGTGCATTCAGAAACCTTTTTCTGTTGATAAATTTTTTGCAATCACCATATTTAGTTGTGGAACATGATAGGGGCTTCAACCCACTGTTGAGAAAGCTTCGCAAATCTCTATCCCATAGGCCCTGGCTTTCTGCACAGATTGGGTGTTAAGAGCTCTCCCTTCCCCTCGGGTGCATAGGGTTTCGCCCCTCCCAAAGACTGACTTTCTGTTTCCTTCCTTAAAATCCAGTGTCAGTTTTTCCTGTCCTTTGCAATTTGAGTGACAGGGCCTGACCTCCTGCTGCCTGCTGGGAGGGGCCTGCGGTTGTGAGCATGCTCCTCCAGCCTCCTCCTCCTTCTGTTCCTTCAGGTGTCATGTGAGTCTCCTTGAGAACTGCTGCCCGAGTGGAAATGCTCTCAGTGGAGAATGGCCTGGACCCTCGGGCTGCCATCCAGGTAGGTGGGCAAAATAGGATCAAGGGAGGGAGGGGCTGCACAGGGCTTCATCTGCTTCTCTCAAAGATTTATTTATTGTATGTGAGTACAACTGCAGTTGTCTCCAGTCACCAGAAGAGGGCATCAGATCCTGTTACAGATGGTTGTGAGACACCATGTGGTTGCTGGGATTTGAACTCAGGACCACTAGAAGATCAGTGAGTGAGTGCTCTTAACTGCTGAGCCATCTCTCCAGCCCCCTCATCAGCTTTTCTCTTAAAAAAAAAAAAAAGGAGGTGGGGTTCTCTTTTTCAATAGGGTCTCCTGGGGGAGCCTAGATTGGCCTTGAACTCACTCCATAGCAAAGGATAAACTCCTGATTTTTATGCCTTGACCTTCAAGGTGCTAGGATTGTTGGCATGAATCACTACCCAGCTTTCAGCTACTTCCCTTGAAATAAATGAACACTATCCAGAAAGAGGCTTCAGGTGGAGAGACCTTTACAACAAAGCCAGGCTCCCAGAAGATCCTGGCCTCCAGATTTCTCTTTCTCTCTCCCTCTCTCTCTCTCTCTCTCTCTCTCTCTCTCTCTCTCTTTCACTCTCTCTCTTTCTCTCTGTCTGTGTCTGTGTGCCTGTATATGTGCCCTATAGCATGTGTGTGGCAGTCAGGAAAACCTATAGGAGTCTGTTTTCTCTTTCCATCATGTGGGTTCTGGGGACTGAACCAGGTTAGGCATGACTGCAAATACCCACTAAGCCATCTTGCCAGTTGCCCACACTTGCTTTTTGAGACAGGGACTCTTGCTGATTTGGTCGGACTGGTTAGACACCAAGTCCTTGGAATTCTCTCTCCTTCTCCCCATTGCTGAAACCGCTGTTTCAGATGTCGCCATGCCCAGTTTTTTATGTGGGTCCTGGGGATCCCAACTCCGGTTCAGATGCATGCTTCTGTGTACTTTAAGTTTTGTCTGATGCAGCTGATCTCACTAGTTTCAATGGTGGGGTTGAGTTGGCAGCATATATACATATATATCTTTGTCATGTACTGTTTTTCAGGAAAACTTCAAGCAAACATATTTGGGGCCAGTTGACCAGAACCTCTTTAACAACCTCTCGCAGTGAATTTTTTTCTGTGCTTAGCCCTGGACTTGCCTAGGCGCTCTGGACGTGCTTTCTGTGACCTTGGAAAGGCAGGAAGTCAGATAGCTTTGCGACTCAGTGGAATCCTGTAGTGGCTTCTTTGGAGAATCCTTTCCTCCCAGCACTGCTCCCCAGTTACCAGAACCTTCTGCAACAAGGAGCTGCCTTTGCTCTCCTGGTCACTAGAGGGTCAGCTCTACCTGTTTCCCTGCTGGCTTCCAGCTAGGCCTTTGAAGTAGTGCCTGTCCCACCCTGGGCCCTCTGAAGCAGAGCCCTCACCTCCTCCTAGCAAGAGGTGCACAGACCCACCCCTTGAGGTGCATGTATAGTTATCATCCCTGCATTCCCCGGCACAGTACCTGGTAGGCACTCAGTTGGAAATAGTTTGAGCCTTTTATATAATATATTTTAAGTAACATTTAAAGAAATCTTTACTTCAAAGGACACTTCATAAAGTGTTGAAGGAGGGATGAAAAGAGATTGTCCATAGAAAAGGAGAAGATATTATCTCTGGAAAAGGTCTGGAATGCAAAATATATAGAGAACTATTTCAGCCTTTAAGAAATCTGGGGCGGGGAACAAAATACCCACAGAAGGAGATACAGAGACAAAGGGTGGAGCAGTGTCTGAGGGAAGGACCATCCAGAGACTACCCCACCTAGGGATCCGTCCCATATATAGTTACAAAACCTAGACACTATTATCGATGCCCACAAGTGCTTGCTGACCGGAGCTGGATAGAGCTGTCACCTGGGGGGCTCTGCTAGTGCATGAGAAATACAGAGGGGGACACTCTCAGCCAGCCGTTGAACTGAGCACAGGGTCCCCAATGGAGGAGCTAGAGAAAGGACCCAAGGGACTAAAGGGGTTTGCAGTGACATAGGAGGAACAGCAATATGAGCCACCCAGTACTCCCAGAGCTCCCAGGGACAAAACATCAACCAAAGAGTACACACGGAGTTACCCATCGCTCCAGACACATAGGCAGCAGAGGATGGCCTTGTTAGACACCAAAGGGAGGAGAGGCCCTTGGTCCTGGAAAGGCTCAATGCCGCAGTGTAGAAGAATACCAGGACAGGGAAGCGGGAGAGGGTTGATTGGGGAGCAGGGGGAGGGGAGATGGCTTAGGGGATTTTGCGGGGAGGGGACCAGGAAAGGGGACAACATTTGAAATGTAAATAAAGAATATATCTAATAAAAAAGTCAGCTTTTAATTAATTATAAAATTTATCAAGCCAAAATTAATATTGAGGAAAAGGAAGACAATAAAATTAGAATCAAAGAAAGAAAGAAAGAAAGAAAGAAAGAAAGAAAGAAAGAAGTCTGAGGTCTAGGAGATGGTTATCCATGATGTGTGCTGCTGTGAAGCCCTGTGTTAGGCTCCCCAGAACCCCTGTGGCAGTCTTTATAACCCCAGTTATAGGGAGGGCACATTTCTGAGAAATCCCTACTGTTCACTGGCCAGGTAGGCCATGAATTGGTGAGCACAGGTTCAGTAAAAGACCTTGCCTATAAGAATAGTGTGTGTGCTGGGCATGGTGGCTCATGCTTTAATCCCAGCACTTGGGAGGCAGAGGCAGGTGCATCTCTTAGTTCCAGGCCAGCCTAGTCTACAAATGAGTTCGGGGACAGCCAGAGCTAACTACAGAGAAACCCTGTCTGGAAAATCCACAATAACAAAAAAGACTAATATGTAGAGTGACTAAGATGCTCAGCCCACATGTATATGCTGATCTACACATGCACTGACACACACAAGCACCCAGAAAAACAGTTATACAGTGGACAAAGGGTTTCTCCAAGGAAGATATGTAAATAACCAGCAAACACACAAAATGACGCTTTTTAAATCACTATTAGTTACTTTTAAATTAATTACTGTTAAACCCAGGGAAATGGAAGAGAAAGCCATGGTAAGGTGCTGCTTCACTCCGTTAAGGTGGTGTAATCAGAAAGGCAATAGCAAGTGTTGACAGAAACATGCAAAAGCTGGTTCTCTCCTCTAGTCTCTGAGAATGTACAAATCATGGTTACTGTGGCAAACAGCTGTTTCCTAGAAAACATGAAGAAGCCTTTTAAGGTGTTTTTTATTCCTTTTCTTTCGGTGTTGGGATGAAATACAGGATCCCACAATTATAGGCAGGGCTCTACCCTGAGCCACACCCCAGCCTGGCATGCATAGATTTTATGTGATTTCATGATTCTTTGGATTTGAAGGCAGGTTTTACTATGTAATGTAGGCTGGCCTCAAACGTAACTGTCAAGACAGCCCCCAACTCACATGAAAGTGCTCAGCTTTTAGGAGTCAGGATTGCAAGCCTCTCGCTGTCAAAGTCCTCAGTCTTTAGCAGTCAGGGTTGCAAGCCTGTCACTGTGTGAGCTCACGTCAGTGTCTCCTCAGTTCTAGACCTTGAAGCATGTCTGCATAAAGGTGTGGATTAAAGCTGGGTGTGGTGGCACACGCCTGTAATCCCAGCACTTGGGAGGTAGAGGCAGGCGGATTTCTGAGTTCTAGGCCAGCCTGGTCTACAGAGTGAGTTCCAGGACAGCCAGGACCACACAGAGAAACCCTATCTCGAAAAACCAAAAAAAAAAATAAAAAAAGATGAGGATTAAAGCACTCGGGGCAGCACTGTACCAAAAAGTGCGATCAGGCCAGGGATTCATCTTCTCATGATAGCCAAACAAAGCTTGGTATATCCATGCAGTAGAACATAGCTGATGGTAAGATGGAACTAAGTTCTGATAGTGTGCTGTAGTACAGAAAACCCTTGAACACATGCCAAGTCACAGAAACCAACCTGCAAGTCACATGCTGTATGCTTCCATTTCTTTGACATGTCCAAAGTAGATAAATCTGTCGAGTCAGAAAGTAAAATTACCCTGCAGCCACCCCCACCCCGCCACTAATACACACAGTTTCTTTCAGTGGTGTTGAAATGCTCTAAAATTAGCTAATGGCAAAGGTTGCACAATTCTCTGAATATGCTAAAAACCACTGTACTTCCTTTTCCAGAACTTTCTATATTTTATTGACCGTAAATTTTCAGGTCAAGTTTAATTAACTATAGACATTGTAAATACAATAAATCCCTTGGCCTTTGGGTATTATTTGTTTAGGAATACATCTATGATTAAAAGTAATAATAAAAGCATAAAATAATACTGGCGAGTTGCCTGAGAGCTAAGCTCACTTGCTACTGTTTTTTTGTTTGGCTGGTTTGGTTTTGTTTGAAATGATGTCTTGCTGTAGCTATGGCTGTCCTGGAACTCACTAGTGCACCAGGCAGGCCTCAAAGATCCACCTGCCTCTGCCTCGGGCACAGGGACTAAATGGGAGTGCCTCCACTCCAGGCCTCACTTGCTGAGAGGTCCCTGATTCAGTTCCTAGTACCCAGTGTTAGTTCACAACACTGTAATTCCTGGCCACCATCCTCTTCTGGTCCCCAAGAGCACCACACACACATCATCTTCTGGTCCCCATGAGTACTCCCCTCCCCCCCCCACACACACAGATGATGCACTTACATGCAGGCAAAATATTCACATAAACTAAAAACAAGAAAATGTTTTAGAATTTTTATTTTTAAATTTATATGAACATTTTGCCCAAAGGTGTACTATATCACATGTGTGCAGTGCCTGTGGAGGCCAGAAGAGGGCATCAGATTTCTGTACTGTAGTTACAGGCATGAGCTGCCTTGTGCATGCTAGGCATCAAACCTGGTCCTCTACGAGAGCAGCCAGTGCTCCTAAGCTGAGCCACCTCTCCAGCTCCCAGTAAGCAAACCTTTTTCTGTGTGTGTGTGTGTGTGTGTGTGTGTGTATGTGTGTGTGTGTGTGTGTGTGTGTGTGTGTGTGTGAGAGAGAGAGAGAGAGAAAGAGAGAGAGAGAGAGAGTTTCATATGTAAGTACTATGTCATTTCTAGCCCTCCTACCTCTAGCTCCTCCTGTGACCCCCCCCACTCATTTCCAAGTTCACACTTCTTCAGTGATTGTTATTGTTACCGTTGCACATACATAAACGCATACTTGTGGATATAATCTCCTGAGCTCCTTAGTGATGCTCTTCTACATGTGGGACTGGACAGCCTATTAGTGCTCATCCCCATAGACTGATTCTCCTCTCAGCAGCTGCTGTAAATGAATCTGTCTGTCTGTCTGTCTGTTTAATTTGAGACAGGGTCTTACTATGTAGCCCTGGCTGATCTGGAACTCCTTATGTAGACCAGGTTAGACCTAGGCTTACAGAGATCTGCCTGCATCTGCCTCCTGAGCGCTGAGATTAAAGAAATGGTGCCACCATGCTCAGTGTCAATAAATTGAAATAGTAAGCCGGGCATGGTGGCTCACGCCTGTAATCCCAGCACTTGGGAGGCAGAGGCAGGCAGATTTCTGAGTTCAAGGCCAGCCTGGTCTACAGAGTGAGTTCCAGGACAGCCAGGACTACACAGAGAGAAACCCTGTCTCGAAAAACAAAAAAACAAAAAAAAACAAACAAAAAAAATTGAAATAGTATAGTAGTAGTAATAGTAATAATAATAATAATAATAATAATAATAATAATAATAATAGCAGGCGGCGGTGGTGGCACACCCCTTTAATCCCAGCACTTGGGAGGCAGAGGCAGGTGGATTTCTGAGTTCGAGGCCAGCCTGGTCTACAGAGTTAGTTCCAGGACAGCCAGAGCTACACAGAGAAACCCTGTCTCGAAAAAAATAAATAAATAAATAAATTAATTAATAATAATAATAATAATAATAATAATAAAAAGTAATTTGTGAAAGTAAAAGTTAACCAAAATTCAAGAATGTGGTTACTTTTAGGGAGGATCAAAAACAGCAAAACAAAGAAACTCAGAAGTTTGTAGTTTAAATCAGAGAAGTTGCCGGGCAGTGGTGGCACACGCCTATAATCCCAGCACTCTGGGAGGCATAGGCAGGCGGATTTCTGAGTTCGAGGCCAGCCTGGTCTACAGAGTGAGTTCCAGGACAGCCAGGGCTACACAGAGAAACCCTGTCTCAACAAAACCAAATCCCCCCCCTCCAAAAAAATCAGAGAAGTTAATGTGAATTATAACTTGTTAATTAATTTTTAAAATTCGACTTTCCAAACAACACTTTCTGTTCAGATTAAGTCAGAATAATAGTGAACTCTTTATCTATAACTTAATAATTGCTTCAAACCAGTTTTTTCTGCAATTCTGTCTAGTCCTTTGCTAAACACTAATATGATTTGATACACTCATATCTATGAGTGTAAAATTTTTCCATCAATACTTGGTGTACATTTGGAATTGTATGCCTTATATATGCTTATTATATCGGACACAGTGGTAGGTGTTAGAGAACCGAGGAGGAATGAAAAATCAACTTCTGTCTTCAAGCAATGGCCTCTGCTGGGCATGGTGGTTCAGATAGATCTCTAAATTCAAGGCTAGCCTGGTCTACAAAGTGAATTCCAGGATAGCCAGAGCTACAGAAGCCCTGTAAGGCTTTGCTCTAGGCCTAGGCTCTTAGCTAATATAACTATACTTCTATGGTCTTGGCTGTTTTCCCTGCCCCCCAGTGTTGGGGATCTAACCGAGGGCTGTGCCTGTCAAGGATATTTTCTTGAGCCACACTTGCTGGTCCTTTCTTTGTTATTGCTCTAAAGAAATACTCTCTGCTTCTTTAGCTTATCTCTGCAGAGTGCCCACAAGCCACCATAACGGTATTTAAATACAAGATTGATGTTTAGTTTTAAAAAACCAAAAGATAGGGCAGGAGAGATGCTTCAGTGGTTCAAAGCTCTTGTTGCTCTCGCAGAGGACCTGGCTTTGATTCCCAGCATCTGCATGGTGTGTGGTCCACAGCCATCTGGAACTCCGGTTTTAGGGAAATTGATGCTCTTCCTCTAACCTCAGACACTGGGCACACATGCGATACACCTACATACATGTAGGCCAAATGCTCACACATAGATTATTAAATCTAATTAAAATTTTTTCTTTAAAAAGAAAAAATGGTGGACAAGAGCCGGGCAGTGGTGGCACGTGCCTTTAATCCCAGCACGTGAGAGGCAGAGGCAGGCGGATTTCTGAGTTCCTGGTCTACAGAGTGAGTGCCAGGGCTACACAGAGAAACCCTGTCTCAGGGGAAAAAAAAAAAAAGTGTGCAAAACCATTTCTTCTGTATGCCGATCTTCCCTTGCCCCAGTAGCTAGCTTTGCAGGAGTCTAGGTTACATGTGTAAGTGTGTGTGGTCACACACATTGAAAAACAGGCCATGCACTGCATTCCAGGGACTCCATATAGGATTCACCTCTAAAGTCTGCCTGCCCTTGTGTTTGACACAACCTAGGTCATCAAGAAGAAGCTAGTGGGATCCGTGAAGGCTCTGCAGAAACAGCATGTGTCTCTGGACACAGTGGTCACCAGTGAAGATGGAGATGCCAACGCCATGTGCAGCGCCCTGGAGGCTGTCTTCATCCACGGCCTGCATGCCAAGCACATCCGTGCCGAGGCTGGCGGGAAAAGGAAACAGCACGCTCATCAGAAGCCTCTGCCGCAGCCTGCCTTCTGGCCCCTTCTGAAAGCCATCACCCACAAGTGAGACACATCGGGGAAGAGCTGCAGACTGGGGCCCGTCACTCCCCTTGAGGGTGGCAAAGCCAGTAAAGAGTGCTCGGTGTGGTCATCGTGCGATGAGTGTAGGGCTGGACTTAAGGAAGGCTTGTCTCCAGACCCCGAGACACTCCACTCATCTCGAGCCCGTGGCTT
This sequence comes from Apodemus agrarius, assembly GCA_964023405.1. Lineage (NCBI taxonomy): Eukaryota > Metazoa > Chordata > Mammalia > Rodentia > Muridae > Apodemus > Apodemus agrarius. The sequence continues at coordinate 90,242,953 of OZ030015.1, read as the reverse complement.
CTCCTCACCCCAGCACTCAGGGCCTTTAGACCCCGCTAGGCTGAGCCACGCACTTACTGCCGAGTGGTGTGGCCGGGAAGACTAAAGTGTCCCCTCTCCTTTTAACAGGGCATGTTGCTGGCTTGCCTTTGAATAGTTGAGTCTGTCTTCTAAACATAAAATAATTTTTTAAACTTTTTACATATATAAATGTTTCCCTACACAAATGTCTGTGCATTATATATGTGTCTGGTGCAGGGCACACAAGCCAAAAGAGGGTACCAGCTCCCTGGGAACTGGAGCTACCGATGACTGAGCCACCGTGTGAGAGCTGGAAATCGGACCTGGGTCCTCTGCAAAAAGCAGCCGTTTCTCCAGCTCCTGTGTTCTAAACTTTATGTTCATGATGAGCTATATGAGGCATTTAGCCAAGAAGCCAGATATATTTCTGAATATTCATCCCAAGGCCTGTCTTTGACCTTGTCCTTGGCTGCTGGTAGCTGGCACTGCCTTTGTAAAGTATTAAATGTCACTCTTAGCCTAAAGATGCCTTTCAGTCTCTGGTCTGCCTTCCCGTACCTGTTGCTACTGCCCTGTCTTGCTTTTTTAGCTCTCTTCTGAGTAGCAGTGGGTTTCTTTGTTTTCAGGGTTGTTGTTTTTTTTTAAGTGTTTGTGTCTGGGTGTGTGTTTGTGTGTATATGCCACATGCGTAATCAGATCCCCTGGACCTGGAGTTAGGAGTACTTGTGAGGCACTCAGTATATGTGCTGGGACTTGAGCTCAGATCCTCTGGAGGTTCAGCAAGTGCTCCTAACCACGGAACCACCACTCCAGTCCCAGAGAATGGCTTTCTGGTTGTCTCTCTATCCCATTCAGTGGGTCAGTTAGCCAGTCAGTATGTACTGTGCTAAAGTTAAGTAGAGCTTAGCCACTGAGTGCAGAGGACTGTGGGTACACTTCTGCTTAGGACACCATGACAGCAGAGAAGGGGGTCTGTCAGCCGGAAGCTTTGGGAACTGAGTATGTACATCTCGGGTCTGAGTGCTCCCTTCAGGGCCAGCTGCTCGGAACTGAGCGCGTCTCTCAGTAGTGAATGCTTGCCTAGTATGCACAGGGTCTGGCTTTATTCGCTAGGAATTGGGGTTGGACTCAGCAAGTGTGTCGAGTTAGTAGATGACATTTGGAAGCTGTAGCTCAACAGCTCAGCTTTCCTGTATTCCCGAGACATCCTTACCCTAGGATTTTTTATGTCTGAATACGATCCTGTTTGCAGTCCTTTATCACTGGTTCTTGCTAGGCAGTAGCTTGAACCGTGTCTCCGAGATTTGAGGTAGTTTCTTGAAACACATCTGCTCTGTCCCTCTGCAGACACATTATCTCAGATTTGGAGCACCTGGTCTTCATCAACACAGACGTAGGCCGCTGCCGGGCCTGGCTGCGGTTGGCCCTCAACGACGGTCTGATGGAGTGCTATCTGAAGTTGCTCCTGCAGGAGCCGGCGAGGTTGTGCGAGTACTATCAGCCCACAGCCCTGCTTCGAGACACCGAGGAGGCCGAGTTCCTCCTGAGCTTCCTGCAAGGACTAACGTCCTTGTCCTTTGAACTCTCCTACAAGTCGGCCATCTTAAATGAATGGACCCTCACCCCACTGTCTCTCTCTGGGCTTTGCCCCCTCTCTGAACTCGACCCCCTCACTACCTCTGGTGCAGAACTACAGCGGAAAGAGTCTCTGGATTCAATTTCCCATTCCTCAGGGTCTGAGGACATCGAAGTCCAACACTCGGGCCATAAGATCCGTAGGAACAGGAAGCTCACTGCCTCTTCCCTCAGCCTGGACACAGCCAGTTCATCCCAGCTGTCCTGCAGCCTAAATTCTGACAGCTGCCTGCTCCAAGAGAATGGTCCCAAGAGTCCAGACCATTCTGAGGAACCCATGTCCTATGACTCAGATCTGGGCACAGCAAACGCTGATGACTCCGACAGGTCTCTGCAAGAGTGAGTACCTCCTTTACTCTGCCTTTCTGGACATGGGGCTGTCACCAGACGGTGGGCTACAAGGAAGGCAAAGGAAGCGGGGCTTCCTGGAACTGAGGAAATAGCACAGAGGGGCCAATGGATTGCTTGATTTGTTTGTTTTTGTTTTTGGTTTTGTTTTGTTTTGTTTTGTTTTTTTTGAAATGGCTCTCCTCTGTAGCCCAGGCTGGCCTGGGACTCATCTGGTTCCCCTAAGTGTTGGCATTAGAGATACAAGCCACCACTCCCAGCTAGAGAATAGATGTAGTAATCAGTTAAACTGGGTCTTTAGCCTTTCTGAGGTCCTGAGAAAATATGTCTTTTTCATCTAGAGGGAAGGAGCTAAGAGATGAGAGTATGTGTGCAACTTGCAGCCAATTCAGTGTAGAAGAGTGCATAGGCTATGACCTTGCAGAACACCCGGCGGGCACCAAGCCTGAGCAGATGGAGAGTAGTGAGTGTGGAGGAGCATGCAGAACACATTCCTTTAACTCACTTAACCAGAGAGGGGAACGAGACAGAGCCCCCACCCACACCCTCCCACCCCCGCCATCTCCAATGCCAGATAACGGTCTGCCCTGGAGCTGCGCTGCCTGTGGAGTGCTGGGAATCAAACAGGGCCTTCCATGAGCTAAACACACTCTATCCCTGAACTACATCTCCAAACCCCAAAGCTTTTGGTTTTTATTTAATTTTGTTCATTTTTGTGGGACAAAGTCTTATACTGTAGCGCAGGCTGGCCAAAGACTTGCTCTAGAGCCGAGGCTGCCCTTGAACTCTTTGCTCCTTCTGCCTCCACCGCCTGAGTACATGGGTTTCCAGGTTCCTAAATGTATCAGTAACACACACACACTGTGTTTTTACTTCATTGTCTGTTTAAAATTTCTTCCCATTTCTTCCTTTTCTACAAAGAGTAGTACATATCTTTCTGTAGAGCAGCTGTGTCAGAGCCTCTTCTTTCTTTTCTGATGTATATTGTTCCACTCCGTGGACGTTTAGATGACTCAGCTCCCAGAAGCACAAGAATTGAATGAAGAAAAACAGGTCTGCAGTTTCCACAAATGCTGTCTGCTAACACTCTGCTGGGACTGTCCCACAGTCTCACAGTCATGCCAAGGGAAGGTGTTGTCACGGTTGTGGGTATTTGGTAACGTGTTGAGTTATCCTCCCTCAGTTCAGTCTGTGTTCCTTCAGTCAGCTCCTGCCTAGGGTCTTTTCACTACCACTGCACACCCCACAGCCTTGTTTCAGGTCCTTCTTTGTTGCCACCCAGGATAGGATAGATGTGTGCACAGGGCTCACAGAAGACCTGGTTTCCAAGACTGCCCCCCACGGTTTGCAAGTTTAGCTGAAAGAGAGGGAAGCAGACCGGACCTGGCCAGGGCTATCAGTGAGAGAAGGGAGAGCAGGCAGAGAGAGGCAGAGCATGGTGAGCGAGCATACCAGGCAGGGGAAACCAAGAGAACAAATAGGCATCTGGGGGGAGGAGGCCCGGGGAGAGAACAAGGGCTGGGACAATTGTGGACTTTGGAATGTGTAACAGGTACTTGTGACACTGAGACAGACTGGAGGCCAACATGTGCTTTGTGCAACTACAGGTATATGTCAGTTGGAAGCCATATGTCCCTTCTGCCAGAGGTGTAAGGGAAAGGACTCCTTTTGGCAGATGGAGACCGGTTACACAAGTTCCTGAGGGAGGCTGGTTTTTATCTAACCACCGGAGTCCTCCTATAATCAGGTTGAGCTCATTTCTGGATACTTGAACAGCATTTTGGAGCTTGGGGAGTTGCAATTTCCTTTAGACCTGACAGTGAGCTGCTCATGTGAGAGTGGTAGGCCCCAGAGGTGGAGCACTGAGCCTGTGAGACGCGATCTCGGGTGTCAGATGAGGAGTTTAGGTAGAGCACACTGGGGAGTGGCCCCAGGGACCCATCTCTGCCTTTGAAGCCCTGCAGTCGGGTGCTATGGCATGACTTAGGCTAGCCTGCCTCTCTCCATCATGTGCCTTGGCCTTTACCTCATGAGTCTATGACTGGAAGATTCCAGCACAAGGTCTTTGAATCAGTGACTGTCCACCCTGTCTAGGAATCACTGACATGGTTCTTGTGGGGAAACTCAGAGTTGAGGTCAGGATGATACAGACAAGCATCAGACAAAGATGTGACTTGAGCCGGAGCACACAGGTGCACATGCACAGGCCTGCTGCCATTCTCAGAGCCACACCTTTAAGTTACCCTCTTTGTGAGGAGGGATGCCACCCCCACATGTGCAGGACAAAGGCCAGAGGACAACTTTCAAGAATTGGTTCTCTCCAGAGGATCAAAGTCAGGTTGTCAGGGTTGACAGCAAGTGCCTTTACTTGCTGAGCTGACTCTCTGGACCAGCATTTTTCTTTTTAAAGGTGAAGTCCACTTGGGAGGCAGAGGCAGGCGGATTCCTGAGTTTGAGGCCAGCCTGGTCTACAGAGTGAGTTCCAGGACAGCCAGGGCTATACAGAGAAACCCTGTCTCGAAAAACCAAATCCAAAAAAACAAAAAAAAAGGTGAAGTCATGCCATGTAGACTAGGCTGGTCCTGAACTCTTGATCCTCCAGAGCTGGTTCACAGAAGAGCACTCCCATACCTGGCATGAGGTTAGCCTGCAAGCTGCAAGGACCAGCATTTCTTTTTTTCTTTTTTCTTTTTTTTTTTTAAAGGTTTATTTATTTATTATATGTAAGTACACTGTAGCTGTCTTCAGACACACCAGAAGAGGGCATCCAATCTCATTACAGATGGTTGTGAGCCACCATGTGGTTGCTGGGATTTGAGCTCAGGGCCTTTGAAAGAGCAGTCAGTGCTCTTAACCGCTGTCCAGCCCCGGGAACAGCATTTCTAAGTGTGTGTTTTAGTAATAAAAGATCCCCAGCAGCGCTTCAGTTGACTTTGTTCTTTAATAATATTGAACATTTACGTTAACTAGGCATAAATACCCTGTCCTTAACGTTTCAACTCTTAAAACATCTATCTGCAGATTAAACAAAGCACAAAACATAACTCAGATGAAACTTGCTCAAATTCTGTAAGGGGCTCTGTGTAGCAAAAAGCACATTGCAGCTTGCCGAGTGGGCTGGCTGTTGTTGGGTCTGTCCTGTACTGATGGAGGGTGCAGACTCAGCAGCTGACCTGCCAGGATTGTCCATTCCCAGGCTTCTGCCTGCTCATCCCTCCAGACCTTGACATGAGGATCAGGCTGTAAAGCAAAGAGGATAAAGGAGGAGTCAGGATGTAAAGCGCTCAGCACCTTGGGAGGGTGTCAGGAGTGCTGGATAGGTGGTTTGATGGTGTAATTAATTGCTATGACGACCTGACCTGTGACATCAGTTCTCTCATTACTTATCTTTGCACAAACAGCTGCAAAACTTTTTATAATATGTATTTATTGAAAGTAATTTTTCCATGTAGTATATTCTGATCATGGTTTCCTCTCCTGCAGCTTCTCCCAGATCCTCCCGACTTTCCCCCGTACATCCTGACCAACTGTGTCTGGAAGACACTGTTTCCTTGGTGTCAAGCATCCCCTCTGGCTCTTACAGTCTTTCCTCTGCAAAACTGTGTTAGCATTTGTCAGATGTCTTAGCAGTAGAGCTCTCCTCTGGGCTTTCTTCAGTGGCCCTTACACCGAAGTGAAACAGAACCACATACCACAAGCATGAAGGTCTTCATGGTCAGGGAAACCCAAACCCTGCCTGGCTTGGCAGAACTGCTCGCTAAGGTGTTGTCTGCACAGCTCACGTGCATGCATGCATGCATACATACATACATACATACATACATATGAACACATATATATGAACAGACAAGAGACTAGAGAGATGGCTTAGTTGGTAAAGCACTTGCCTTACCTGAATTGGATCCTCAGAACCCATGTTAGAAAGGTCTGGGAGTGACGGTGCCTGTCTGTAATCCTGGTGCTCCAGAGACAGGTGGACCCCTGGGGCTCACTGGCCAGCCAGTAACTCACTAGGCTAGCTCCGGCTAGCTCCCACGATGAGAGACCCTGTTTCTAACTACAAGGTAACTGATGTTTGAGGAATGACACATGAGGGTGCCCTTGGGCCCACACACAGACTTGTCCTTGCACTACACAATCTCTTTGTCTCACACACCCAAGGGGAGGAGGCGAGCTCAGCATTTCCCACTCCCAGGAAGTCACATTGTAGATTTTCGTTGTTTCAGTTTTTGGCTTTTTGGTTTTCTTCTTTTGGGTTGGGGAGACAGAATGGAGGGTTGAACTTAGAGCTCATTTATGCTAGGCAAACTCTACCACTGAAAAATATATCCCTAGCCTTCCTTTGATTTTTTTTTTTTCTCTATGTAGCCCTGGCTGTCCTGAAACTCACTATGTAGATCAGGTTAGCCTTGACCTCACAGATCTATGCCCAATCTTTTCATTTTTGAACTCACTGTGATGTTCAAGTTGGATCTCAGGATACTCCTGCCAGGGCAGTGCTGGGGTGACACGTGGGGGGGTACCCCCCCCCAGCCTCTTGATCTTTTTTGTTCTTTCTTGTGATAGCATCTCACTTTATAGTGTTGGTTGCCCTTGGAACTCCTGACCAGGCTAGCCTTGAGCTCAGAGATCCACCTGCCTCTGCCTACTAAGTGTTGGGATCAAAAGGTATTGGACCACCATTTTCAGCTTGATAAGTAATCCTGTTGATTACAATAACAACAACAATAATGGACTATATTTTTTAATAATCTCACTTTGGCATGTATTTTCTTATATGCATATGTTTTTGGATCACATCCCTTTTCTCTCTTTTTTCCAGCCTTCCTCCTTTTCCCATACCACACCCTGTGACTTCCCCTTTCTGTTTTCAGTGTCTTTTAATCCTAGTTCCTATATGTGAGAAAAAATACACAATACATGTCTTCCTAAGGCATAGTTCTTATAACATGACTGTCTCCAGTCCCATTCATTTTCCCGTAAATGGTGTGGTTTTGTTCTTGTTTACAGCTGTATATCTACAATGTATTCCTTACCCAGTCATCTGTTGGTGACTGGCTGATGTTGTGACTTGGTGTCCACAGTACTGCACAAAGGCTTGAGTCCTTGGGATCTACCGAGGAGTTGTATGGCTGGTGGGATATAATTGTACTATTTCTTTTGAGGAACCCCCATACTGATTTGCATAGTTCTATATTAACACTATATAAAGGTTCCTTCTCTCCCATATCTGCTGCTTTTTTTAAAAAAAAAGATTTATTTATTATATGTAAGTACACTGTAGCTGTCTTCAGATGCACCAGAAGAGGGCATCAGATTTCATTATGGATGGTTGTGAGCCACCATGTGGTTGCTAGGATTTGAACTCAGGACCTTCAGAAGAGCAGTCAGTGCTCTTAACCACTGAGCCATCTCTCCAGCCCCTGGGATTGCAGGCACAGCCAGAATGCACAGTTACAGAGCATTAGTGTATAACCCAGGGACGTTTTTATTGCCGTGGAAGGAAAGGCAGGGCATTGCCATTCGCACTGTCATGCCTGCTCTGATCATGCGTGTAAACAGAACCATGTCATACGTGGCCCTTTGTGGCTGGTTTCTCGTACTTGATATATTTTCAGATTCATCCACGCTATAGCACGCATCATGTCTGGGTAACCCATTTGGCACGTTTGCCAGTTAGTGGACTGTTCTTTGCTTCTGACTGTTAGGGTGATAGTGCTGTGAACAGTCATGTCTTTTCCATGACCTGGAAAAGAGTTGCATGCAACTCTGATTAATTTTCTGAGGAGCTACCAAACTACTTTTTATACCAACGGTATCATCTTATATTTTGTACTATTTACATAGACAAGCTAATTCCTTAGTTGGGAAAGAGAGGTAGAGGGAGCAAACTCGGGTTCAAGGCCAGCCTTGGCTAAGTAGCAAGTGTGGGGGCCCATCTGCGAGAAATACGTTGTTTTTTTGTTTGTTTTTGGTGCTTTGGTTTTTCGAGACAGGGTTTCTCTATGTAGCCCTGGCTGTCCTGGAACTCACTGTGTAGACCAGGCTGGCCTCGAACTCAGAAATCTGCTTGCCTCTGCCTCCCAAGTGCTGGGATTAAAGGCGTGCGCCACCACTGCCCAGCACAAGAAATAAATTTTTAAAAAGTTAGTTTTTCCAAATCTCTCTCTTTCTCTCTCACACGCACTTTGTAGCCATTCTAGCTAGAATGAAGTAGTGCATCTTTATGGCTGTTTCCCATTTCCCTGGTGGTCAGCGATGTTGACCATTTCTCCTGTACTTCCTGGAGATATCATCACAAAAGTATTTTCAAGCTCTTTGCCCATTTTCCCTTCAGTTGTCATTTTATTGCTGAGTTGTTGGAGTTCTTGATATATTCTGAGTATTGGATGATACAAGGGTTTCCCTTTGGGTTATGAGTTCTCATTTCTATCCTTCACATGATAGACAAGTACACTACCAACACCCCAGCCTTTTTCTCTCTCTCTCTCTCTCTCTCTCTCTCTCTCTCTCTCTCTCTCTCTCTGTGTGTGTGTGTGTGTGTGTGTGTGTGTGTGTGTTGGTTGGTTGTTGTTTTGAAACAGGGTTTCAGTTTGTAGCCTGGAACTTAGTGTGTAGCCCAGGGTGATCTCAGACTCAGTCTTCCTGCATCAGCCTCCCAGGTTTTAGACTCAGGTGTGTACCACCCCATGGATATATTTTATGAATCATAAAAGTTTGATTTTCTGCAGGCAAGGCAGTACATAATGATAATTCTGTCATTCAGGATGCTGAAGCAGAAGAGTCAGCCTGAGTTCCCCAACAGGATTGTCTCACATGAAAGGTTTTCCTTTGATGAAGTCCAGTATATTATTTTGGTTGATTATTTATGGTTTAGATGTCACATCTAAGAATTACCTACTCAAAGATACATTCATACCTATTTTTTCTTCTAAGAGTTTTATAGGTTTCGCTCTTATTTAGGTCTTTAGTACATTTAGTTACTTGTATATGTGGTATGAGATAGCAATCCTCCTTGATTCTTTTCCATGTGATTGTCCTCTTTTCATAGCACCATTTATTGAAAAGCCTGTTCCTTGCCCACTGAAACATCTTGGCATCTGTGTGAAAGTCATTTGTTTATAATGGAATGGGTTAGTGAAGCTGGTTGACTCCATTGTGTTGGAATGTAGGTGGGATTGGGGTGGTGTAGGTAAGAGCTGAACTCTGGTTCCGGTGACCAGCAAGCACCCTGTGTCCTAAGACTCTTTCCATTAAGGGAGCTTACTCCATCTAAGCCAGTGGGGCCCACTCATGCCACCTTTGGGCTCCAGTCAAAGGCCTTGTTGCCTTTTGAACCAGCATTTATCCATAGCAAGTATGTTTGTAAGTGGAAGAGGAGATAACGAATAGTTTTTTTTAGAAAGAGAACTTGGATTCCCAGAAGCCCAGGAGAGGGAGGAGCAGTCACTGGCCAGGGCACATTCCAGAAGGCCCAGAAGTATATATGTATACAAAGGCAGTAATTTTGGCTCTCTGTAACCCCTCTAAGAGGACAAGGGCGGTAACCCACGAGGATACGTTCGTGAGTCACACCCTGTATGCTTGTGCACACTCTTCACACCATTTGGGAAATCGCTGAGTCCCAGCATTGATTTGGGGGACAGGAAGCTTCTCTATCTAGTCAGTCTTGAAGAGGCCCTTAGACCTACACTACAGCCCTGGTGCCCCATGACTGCCTGGTGGACAAAGTACACCCTCGCCTCATCCATTCCCTGTCTCAGAGCGCAGACTCTGGGGCCCTCAGCTCTTAGCTAATGAGGGACCTACTCTGAGGCACACCTGTCAGGAGGCTCTGCCACAGAGGAGGAGATCAAGCAAACTCGCCAGGCCCACTCACATCAGATCCTCGTTCCTGCCATGTGGATGTGCCCCCAGCTCGCCTGCCTGCCCACTGTGCCCAAGTCCGAGCCTCAGGGAGGAGTTTGAGAGGAGGGATACATGGGAGCAGAGGAATGCAGTGAGGAGTCAGAGAGTGCAGCTTTGTTTGCTTTTAATAAGCAGTGGCTTTCTGGTTTACCACTGCTGCAGCCACTTTGGGCATCCTAGCCATCAAATTGTCACAGCGGTCTTTGTTTTTCTGTTTGTCTGTTTTTAAACTTCTGTAGGGTGTTGTCGGAATTCAGCAAAGCCCAGGTAAATTCTGCGCCGAGCAGCGGACCAAGCCAAGAGCCAGACACCCCCCTGTTCCAGACCCCCCTCTCCCTCCACAGCCTAGCTACCAGCACACACCTGCACTTTGAGGGATCTGAAGAGCTCTTTCCTGCCCACACATCCTCTGGGACATCAAGTGGTGGCCACAAGCATCAGCTACTGCCCCAAGAGACCCCAGACATGCAGCAGCTAGGCCCTGCACAGAGCACTGCAGACCAGCAGCCTTCTAGTCCCGTGGGCGGGGCAGCTGGCCAAGGGAGTGGCCCTTGGAAGGCCCCGGAGTGTGGCAGAGTCGGACCGAAGCTTGTGGTTTCCTCTCCTACGAGTCCGGTGAGTATGAAGGCTGTTCAGGAGAATCTCGGAAATAACTCTAGGCTGAAGTTGTCCACCTGGTGACCCAGAGTGGCTCCACCAGCTTATTAGCATGCCTGTCCCTGAGTGGGCAGTGTTAACAGCATGGCAATGATAAACTGCTATGTCTAGGCGTGTCAGTACTGGAGATGAGCCAGGCTTTATGCTGAGTCCCATAAATATCTCCCCTTGGCATCACAACCAGTCCATGAAAAAGGAAATTCCCATCTGATACCACCCTCTGCTTGGATTTTTTTTTTTTTTTTAATGACAGGTCTCACTATGTAGCCCAGGTTGGTCTTGAACTCATTTTGTATCCCAGGTTGGCCTCTGACATGTGATCTTTCAGTCCTGCCTCAGTCGCCCAAGTATTGGCGTTACAGGCAGGCACAACACTGTTCCCATCTCTGTTCGGGAGCTATCACCATGCACAAGTTTACACTCCTCGAGAAGTCTCACCTGCTTGAGACTTGACTTTTTTTTAACACTTAAAATCAGTAATCATATAATCCTGGCGGTGAAATACTTTCAACATGAACCAGTTTGTGAACTTTGTGGTCAGATGTGGCAGTCACTACACCAACAGTGGATCTTGGGTACTCAAATATTCCTGTCCGCAGATGGTCATGGTCATGCATACCTATAGTCGCAAGGCTCTGAGGCAGAAGCAGAAAGATAGTAAATTAAAAGCTCAAGAGTGAGATGCTGTTTCAAAAGAAAGAGAAAGAAAGATGTGGCCACTCTAGATTTAGATAGCACAGTCGAAGTGGCTCATTGGGGTGTAATTCACACGCCATATACGAGTGTGACAGACTCGGCGCTCTTTAGTTTGTGTTGTGTATCTGTCACGACGGTGTAATCTGAGGACATTCTAATCCTCACTCAGAGAGACGTTGTTGCAGCCCTTCCCTCAGCCTCAGATAGCCACTGTTTGCTCTCTGTAGATTTGTCTGTTCTGGAAAATTCGTGTAAATGGGACTAAATAACATGTTTTGGGGTTTGGCTTCAGCTGTTTGTGTATATGCACATGTATGTGTGGCGGCCAAAGGCATGCTGCTTCATCCATCTCTGTACATGGGTGTTGGGGACCCTAAGTTAGGTCCTCATCTTTGTTCCGCAAGCATTTTACTGACTAAGCCATCCCGTGCCCATAAGCATGGCATTTTAAAACTTAACTGAGTGTGATGTCTCGTGCCTGTTGTCCTATCATATTGGAAGCAGAGGCAAGAAGACCATGAGGCCAGCTTAGTCTGCAAGACAAGAAAGACCCTGTCTCAAATATCAAGCAGCAGAAAGGTTCACCCGTGTTACATGTGTCAGTTCTCATGCCTGTGACTGCTGAGGAATACATGGCCTAGGGTATTTTTCATTGTGTGACTAAGTCATGCAGGATTTATGTGTTGATGGGCATTTGAATTATTAACACTTCTTGATTATTACAATGTTATAAATATGGTATATAAGATTTCATACGGGCATATGTTTTTAATTTTCTTAGACACATAAAATTCTATTAGTAGAATTTTTGGATCCTCTAGTAACTCTATATTTAACTTTTTTGTGGAACTGCCAAATCGTTTTCTGAAGCAGCTGCCCTAGTCTATGTCGCCACCGTGTATTTTCCGCACCCTTACCAACAGCTGTAATTACCTAGTTTCAAATGAGTATTATTATAGCCATCCTGGTAGATGAGAAGTGCTAGTCCATGGTGTTTTTATTCTGTGTGCTTCTGGTGATAAAGCTGTTTTCTCTTTTGTGAGACACCATCACATTTTATTTTGCTTTAATTTTTATTTTGTGTTTATGACTGTTTTGCGTGCATGTATGTATGTGTACTACAAGCATTCCTGGTGTCCACAGTGCCAGAAGAGGGCACTGGATCCCCTGAAATAGGAGTTACAGATGATTGTGACTTGCCATGTGGGTTCTGAGACTCAAACCAGCGTCCTCTGAAGAGCAGCCAATGCTCTTACCGCTGCGCCATCGCTCCAGCCCGTGCTTAAGTTGAATTTGATGCTTTTTTTTTTTCACCCTGGTTTTTGAGTCAGGCTCTCCTATAGACTATGCCAGTCTCAGACTGGCCATGTACCGAGCCTAGAATGACTTTACATTTCTGGTTCTCTTGTTTCCGTTTCCCTGTGCTTACTGTGAGGTAGCAGTCGGCTTGTCATTTATTTATTTATATTTATTGATTGAGTGACATGTGACTGTGCAGGTGTATGTGTGGCCACTTGAGCGTGCTGCAGTACACAAATGGAGGTCAGAGGTCATCTCCGGGAGTCAATGATCTCCTTCCCCCATGTGATTTCTGGGGATCAATCTCAGGTCACGAAGCTTGGCTGTGAGCACCTCACCCACTGAGCTGCCTCTCTGAATCCAATTTATATTTTTCTATGTGGACATCTACTTGATCTAGTTCAGTGCATTGAATATGACTATGAAAATCATGAACTTGTATAACTGGGTCAGATTCTTTGTTTTTACCATTCTGAAGATGGTTCCAGATTTACTTCTGGAAGATGCATTTTATGAGGCCTTGAAGAGTCTAACTAGGCAATTGTGAAGCTATCCTGAAGCCTGGAGGGTCCACGGCCTCTGCCTCAAACTGCAGAGAGGATGCCTGTGTCCCACCTCAGCCCCCACCTGTGGCCTTGACCATGCTGACCAAATGCGCCCTTGCCCCGGATCTAGCTTCTGCTCTTTGGTCTCAGACCCAGTACCTTGTCAGGGTCCTGGAGCTGATAGGACAGGGTAGCTAACTAGTTAACAGAATTCTTCCCTGTCCACAGTTTTGACCTGCCAGCTTCCTCTCTGCTCCCTAGGTGAGGCAAGCTCCTTACAGCATCCAGCTTTTACAGTGACTGTCCCCTGTGCCCCTTTCCTGACAGGCTCCTGTGCCTCGGTGCTGAGTGCTGTCCCAGCTGCCAACCCCCAGGTCTAAAAAGCACTATCCTGAGACTGTCCCCGTTCTCTACCCTACCTTATTTACGGCACGTTCCACATCCTCCTAGGCTGTCTTTGTTGTCGACAGGAAGCGTAGTCACCATCAGCTTTCAATGTCCCGGGAGCCATTCAGTCTTTCTCTTTCAAAAGTTTTCTGTGTAAGGCGTTGCCTGTGCTAGGTACTAGGGGAACAGTGACACAGTGACGAGACAGGAGACAGGAGCCCTTGGAGACGGTCACCAGATCAGAGAACAGGTGCGCATTATAATTACACTAGCACTAAGTGCTGTGGAGGACGGGGCAGGGAGTGGGAGCTCCTGCGGTAACTAAGCCTGGCCTCATCACTGTCCCACACACACTCTGCCTGTGGCATGGGGTCCCCTTCTGCAGTTGCACACGCAGGCATAATGAGAACGGTGAACAGAAAGCCCAGTCCTTTGGAAAGTGGTCCAGAGACATTACGTTCCTTAGCCATAGCCTCCAGACACCTGCTGGCACAGGCAGCATTCTGATGACCTAGATCCCTAATGGCAAATGCTGCTCTGGGATAGATCCCAGGCCTGCGGTGATCTCACAGATGAAGGGACACAGCCAGCCAGATGTGGGGCCCTGAGCAGGCATATGTAGGAGGGTGGCAGGAAGAGGGAAACAGGGTGATCGTGCGATTGCCACGATCCATTATTGCCCAAGTATTCTTTTTCTACCTCCTCCATGAGGCAGATACACCCTCAGTGCTCTCCCACTAGAGCCACCCCCACCCCCAACACACACACTCTGCTTCTCACAGAGCCTTTCTCTAGAGAGTTTTCCCCAATGCTAGTGTAAGATCAGTAGACTCTGAACATTTCTTGGTAGTCTTCTTCTTTTCAGGGGAGAGAGAAGCAAGTCTCCCTTACTGAAAACCCGCAGTTGTCTTCACCCCTTCAGGTCCTTCCACTCACCTCTGTTGCTCTACACTGAAGACACTTGAGTAGCCAGGAGTTAGTCCCTCGGGCTGGCAAGATGGCTCGAGGAGTCAAAACACATGACATACAAGCCTGGCGACCCGAGCTCAATCACTGGAACCCACATAAGGGTGGGTAGAGAGAGCGGACTCCAGAGTGCTCACATACTTGAGCAAACATTCACACAAACTAGTAGTGATGAAAATGGTCTCCTGTGTTTTATGACTTAGTGCTGTGCAGTTTTGCTTGACATTCTCAAGGAAAATGATAATTCAGCACAGCCTTATAGGATGGGGGTGAGCAGAGAATATCCCGCATGGGGGATGTGTGGTCTGGGAGATAGGGGATCTGAGCTGGCGGCTTGTAAAGAAGCTTTCAGGTGGGGGCTGGTGGGATCCTGAGGAGTAGTGTCCTCTCCTGGTAGGGCTTACACAGGGCAGGATCCCCAGGTATGTGTGAGGCCACCAGGATGGCCAAGTGGCTCCCAGGAATTTCTTACACCCATTTTCCTCAGGGAATCTTGGTGACCTAGACAGGCTTTGTTTAGCCCAGTTTTACATGGTCCCTAGCAGCTGCCCTGCCTGACACATCATCTTGTCCCTAGTAGAAGGAAGCACGTGCCAACTCAAAGTCACGTGCAGAGGCCCTGGGAGCCCAGTTCTAGGACGGTCGGTCCCCCATGCCTGAACCAGAACTTGTCTCTCTTGGTTTCAGGAGTCTTGTCATATCTGAATTTCTAAACTGTCTAAACCAACCCCTCTGACACACAGCCGTAGCCTGAGCCCTCCACCTTATCTGTATCTGCAGGGAGGGCAGTCTCGATTTAGGTGTTGGAAATAGCAATGTCAGAGCTGGATTGGTCGCACTTACCAGAGCAGTGGGGCGGGCCCTGCCTGTGTGACTCATTTCCTTTGTATAGACAGCTACTTAGAGCAGCCAGCCAGCTCCCTTGCCTCTGCTCTTGTCCATGTCTAGGCATAGAAGGGCAGAGAGGGCTTATTAACAGTGAAAGAAGGAACTAAACAATATTCTCATAGGCCTTCTGACTCCAGATCCCCCAGCTTCCCGTGTCTGTGAGCTTCCTGTGTCAGGCTCACAGAGTAGACCTGTGAGGGCCAGGGAGCAGGATCTACTAGTAGGGGCTTCAAGGACCTGATCAGTGTGGGGAACAGAATTCTTAGCAATAATTGAGGTCTAAGCCCATACACCACACCTCCTGCATCCCAAGTCTCCAAGGCCAAAGAGCCTGAAGTGCTGGGACACCCGTATTTCCACCTGCAAGAGATCACACCACTTCCTTACACCCTACATAGAAGCTGACTCAAAATGGGTCACAGAGATGTAAGTGCTAATAAGGCTCTTGGTGAAAATGTAGGAGTAAATCTTGGTGACATTGGCTTCAGCGGTGGCTTCTGAGATAAAACAGGCAGAAAAACTGGCTAAATTAAGCTTCAGAATGAAACATCTCAGCTCCAGAAGGCACCATTAGGAAGGAAAAAAGAAGAAGCCGGCATGGTAGCTCGTGCCTGTGGCTTGTGCCTGCAGTCCCAGCACTTGAGAGGCCAAGGCAGGAGGCTCTTCAAAGCTGCCCTGGGCATGTAATGAGCTGTAGACCAGCCTTGGCTATAGATGCTGTCTCAAAAAGAAAAGTAGGCAGAGAGATAAATAAAAAGATAAAAGATAACACATAGAATACGAGAAATTATTCGTCAGTCAGATAGCCTGGTACCCAGAATCTGCCCACAACCCTTGTAATTTTTATTGGTTTCCTAAGCAGTTATAACAAAGTAGCATAAATCAGATGGCTGGAAGCAGCGGCTGTGCAGTCCTTCCTAGTACTAGAAGCTGAGTGGAAAGCCAGAGGTCCGCAGCAGTGGTTCCTTCTCCAGACAGTGAGGCGGCGTAATCTCTCCCGTCTTCCTCTCGATTCTTAGTATTCTTGGCATAGGTTTGTAGGCTCATCACTCCAGTCCCTCCCTCCACTATCCCATGCCTCTCCTCCACTTGACACTTTCCTCTGCGTGTGTGTCATCTCCTCCGCTTCTCTTGTTTTGAGCCAGGGTCTGTTCTAGAACTTACTGTGTAGACCACGGTGCTGTAGAACTCACAGAGATCTGCCTGTCTCTGCCTCTAGAATTCTGGGCTTAAAGGCATGTGCCCCTGGGTCTGTCTCTTCATATCAGTCCAGGTGAATGAAGGGCTCACCCTGCTCCACACAGGACATCTGACCTAGTTACTTTACTAGTCAACCCTAACAACGAACATAAGCCCGATTAAAAATAAAAATCTAAAGAAAAGGACTGATAACCAATGTGAAAAGATGTTCTCTTGCCATTAGACATTAAGGAAATGCAAATCAAAACCACAGTGAGACAGCAGTTCACAGATCAGCACCACAGGAGGACAGTGACAGATTGGAGAGGTTAGAAGGAAACTGCTGGCGAGATTCTCTGCAAGTAAAGAAAGGTGCCCCACTCCGTCCTAACAAATGAAATCTGACCTCCAGGGCCCCCATACACATGGAAGGAGAATCCTGACTAAAGCTGTCCTCTGACCTCCTCATGCATGCCCCCTCCCCCAGTAATGCCAACCTTGTACACTGCTGATGTGAATGTAAAATGGGTAAAGTGGGCTATTCTCATTATATGTGAGCTGTAACAAAATAGGTTTTAACTCTTAAAAGACTCCCTCATTCCTTTTTTTTTTTCTTGTAGAAAGGCAAGAGCTGGATTTCTGAAGATGACTTCTGCCGGCCTCCCCAGGAGCATGCTCTGAAGAGTGCTGCAGATCTCTGCACATCTCCTCTGCAGGGGCCTCCAGAGGCAAGGACTGCTCTCCACAGGCCTTTTTCTCTAGGACCAAGAAAGAGCTGTTCCCTGGGGGCTTTAGACAAGGCGTGTGTGTCCTCACAGGACTGCAGAAATGCCCAGCCAGCTCCAGTGGTGACACAAGACCATAAGAGCTTCTGTGTGGTGCATCGAAGACAAATGGGTAGGTGACTGCAGAGTCCCATCCCCAGAGACAGTCTTTCACAAAGCAGCTCTCACTACCTCTTTGCCAGTGTAAACAGGTAGTGTGCCCTTCCAGAGTCAGTCCTTGCCCAGAGTGTAGAGGTGAGGTACAAGGACACTTAGACACACACAACAGCACTGGGGAGCACTGCTGTGCTCACTTACGTCGTCTCCCTAGAGCAGTGTCAGAGCTGCCTGAGGATGCCCCACTCAGCAGGCACAGCAGGGCCATTCCAGGCTGCCTGTGCCTCGGGAAACAAACAAAAGACCTGATTACAGAATCGAAAAATACCTTTTTTTTTTTTTTTTTTGGTCTTTTGAGATAGGGTCTTGTTATATAGCCCTGTCTTGCCTAGTGCTTACTATGTAGCTGAGATAGGCCTCAAATTGACAGCCATCTTTGTTGGTTCGCCTCCAAAGTGCTGGGTTCAGGTAAGTGCCATTACTCCTAGTTTATGTAATATGTTGAAATGGAAATATTCTCAATAAAATTATGCTGTGAAACAGGATGGCAAAGCCCTTCCAGGTCTAAAGTCTTGTAGAATCAGCTGCTCAGTAGGCGGAAGCAGGAAGTTCTCAAGTTTATAGAACACGAGTGAGTTAAAGACTAGCTTGATTAATTTAACAAAATGCTGCTTCAAAAAAATCAAGACATACTGGGGATATAGCTCAGTGATCAGACCCTGACTGCAGGCGTGAAGCCCTAAGTTCAGTCTGCGGGACCCTGAAAACACTCAACCCAGACATGTCGGATTGCACAGCTCTTAGGAAAGCCTGCTCTTGAGTGCCAGCTGACCCAGTGGCTCCTCCCAAAGGCCCTGATCTTGGATGGTTTAGGAAATAACCCTAGCAGGGCTTATCAGACCTGCCGTCTGTCTTGCCCTCCGTGCACTGCTTATGGTGTGGTTCGACCTCCACACCCTGAACATTCCAGAAAGCACTAATAACCCTAGCTTAATTGTATTAGCTCAAAATGTATTGGTTAGTTGGTTGGTTGGTTGGTTGGTTGGTTGGTTGGTTGGTTGATTGTTTTTTTTTCAAGACAGGGTCCTACTGTGTAATCCTAGCTGTCCTGGAACTCACAATGTAGACCATTTGTTTTCAAACTCACTGAGATCTACCTGCCTCTGTCTCTCAGGTGTTGGGAGTAAAGGCCTGCAACACCACACCCAGCTAGTGTTGTGTTTCGTTTTGTTTTGAGACAAGGTCTCACACTGTAACAAAGGTTAGCCTGAATCTCAACTCTTCAACCTAAATTAGCCTCAAATCTGCTGCGGTCCTCCCACCTTAGCTGCTTGAGTGCTGAGATTAAATGCATGAGTCACCACACCTACAGACTGCCCGACACTGGTCTCTATCTTTCCTGATGGTAGGGACTTGGCAGAGAATTATGCCAAAGCCAGTTGGCTTCTCTTGGTTTGTCTCTCATGGCTGAGAGTCTCTACCCCAGCCAGAGAACCAGCGCCTCAAGCATAAGCTGCTTGGCTGTCAGTCACTCTGGGTCAGACTGGAAGAGAGAGGATCATGCGTCTTTCCGACTCCGGTTGCGCTAGCTCCAGGGAAGTGGAGAACAGTGAGCAGTGTGTGCACATAGGCACTTACTCAGCTGCCCGGCCTCTTACTCACACAGTAGCTATTCTGTGAGTGTGCCAGGTACCATCTAAGATGTGCCCTGCACTGCCTCTGGAGCTGAGAACAGTGTCCCTTCTTCCTGAAACTTACTTCCTGCTCCTCAGCCGTCACAACATAGGAAAATTGACCCGCAAATGTTTGTGGTCAAATGGTGATACGGGGAAGTGACCCTTAGTGGTCAGGGGAGAGAAGTCGTCATAATGTGACGGAGGCCATGCTCACCGATGAGGTGACGTTCAAGGTGGAGAGTTGGAGAAGGAGTTGCTCTGCATTCCAAGCAGGCAGAAGGTTCACAGCACTCCTCTGGGGCATGTTTGACAAGTCCAGGGAGCAGTGCCAGCCAGAGCAGAAGGGAGCGGTCAGTGGTAGTGCGAAATCAGGGGCCCTGGGCCACAGGAAGGGCTTGGGCTCTTAGTATTTACTTACATATATGCACATTCATGTAAATCCCTGAAAGCAAGTGAGAATAGCGAGAAGGAGGGTGGCCATGGAGCTGAGTCACAAGGACCAAGCCCCAGGTGCTCCAGGATTGAGAGGTCAGGGAAACACAGGCTAGAGATGAGGGCCTTTAGCAGTGACAGGAATCGAGTTAAGGTTTGTGAGCATAGGAAGAAAGGCGGCAGCATACTGATAGGAATGATCCAGTAGAGAACGGAAAGGAGACTTGCTGGAGAGATTGCTGTCCTTGAGCCAGCGGAGGGAGGGGTGGGAAGCATGGGCACATGAAGGGGGAGGGGAGGTGCAGCAGGAGGCCTGTGCAGGAATCTGAGCACTTCCATCTTTTCAATGAAATGTTGAAGGTGAGGTCACCCACTGAGGGGAGGACAGGTGGTGATATGCAAAACAAAAAAACAAAAAACAAACCCTATTCCTTCTAGTTGCAGGGTCCCATCTGAAAGCACCTCGGACCAGCCACTGTGGTGGCAGTCACTCTCCCACAGAACATTGGGCACCACTTATGACTTTGAACTAAAAAGGGACAGGTCCATAGTCTAAAGTGCTTCTTTTCTTCCACTAGGGCTGTCCAATCCATTCCGGGGCCTCATGAAGCTTGGCACAGTCGCCCGGCGAGGAGCCATGGGCATCTGGAAGGAATTCTTCTGTGAGCTGTCGCCGTTGGAGCTCCGCCTCTACCTGAGTGACGAGGCGCGAACCTGTGTGGAGAGCTGCTCCCTGCTACGGTGCGAGGCCGTGGGGCCAGCACATAGCGATGGTCGTTTTGAGTTGGTCTTCTTGGGCAAGAAGCTGGCTCTCCGTGCCTCCTCCCAGGACGAGGCTGAGGACTGGCTTGACCGTGTGCGGGAGGCTCTACAGAAGGTGCGCCCTCAGCAGGAGGATGAGTGGGTGAATATCCAGTACCCAGACCAAGCTGAGGATGCCCCAGAGGCCCCACCAGACAGCCTTCCCCCCTATCCAGCCCTGCTCCCAGAGCCTGCAGGTGCCCAGGGCTTGCGGTTGGACTGGACATCTGCCCAGGTTCCAGAGCCAGATGCTATCAAAGAGTCCCTTTTGTACCTGTATGCAGACCGGACCTGGGTCCCCTACATCTTTTCCCTTTCCTTGGAGTCTCTGAAGTGTTTCCGAGTGAGAAACAATGAGAAAATGCTAAGTGATAGCCATGGAGTGGAGACCATCCGAGACATCCTGCCAGACACCAGCCTTGGGGGCCCAGCCTTCTTCAAAATCATCACGGCCAAGGCTGTCCTGAAACTGCAGGCCAAGAACACTGAGGAGGCCGCCCACTGGAGAGACCTGGTCAGGAAAGTGCTGGCGTCTTACCTAGAGTCAGCAGAGGAGGCTGTGACACTTGGTGGGAGTCTGGATGAAAATTGTCAGGAGGTGCTGAAGTTTGCCACCAGGGAGAACGGCTTCCTGCTACAGTACCTTGTGGCCATCCCGACCGAGAAGGGCCTCGACTCCCAGGGCTGCTTCTGCGCAGGTGCTGACTGACTCTCCCACCACCCCCAACCGCCTGTGTTCTTCCTCCTTTGGAGTCCTCAGTTTGGGCCCCCAACAGTACAGCAGACTGGCGCCTCTGCTGCAGCCTCTGCTCCTCCACAGTGCCCCTGTGCACAGCCCCTGCCTGTGTCTTGACACCTCCTGATACTGGGTGGGACCTGTGGGTGGCAGTCCTGCTTCCTGGGCCTTCCTTCTTTATTGCTACACTGCATATGCTTTTGTTGCAAGGGTGTAGCATCCTTCCCAAGCACGGGTGCTCGCATGCTTTTGTAAGGTGCGCTATTCAGTGCTGCCAGTAGGGCTTCTGTAAGGATGAAAGTGCCTGGGTCTGTGCTTTCCAACTGTGGTTCCAGGTTACATGCGGCCACTGTGTGCCTAAAGGGTGGCTGTGTATAACCAAGAGCCGAATTTTCCATTTACTTAAGTATAAAGTCAACCTCTGACTTTGAGCCATTGTATTAGGCAACATATTGCTCCACAGTTTGGGGGCTCATCCACCCACATGTCTTGTGTAGCCTAGGCTGGCTTTGAACTCTTGGTCCTCCTACCTTCTAGATACTGGGATTATAGGCATGTGTTACTGTGCCCCACCAACACTTTTTTTTAATTGAGATGCAGTTTCACTACGTAGTCAAAGCTGGTCTTGAATTCCTGCTGCCTCGGCCTCTTACATAGTGGGATTACAGGCATCTGTCACCACACCATTTGGCTTTCCTGTGCTGTGCTTTTCTCTTCTGTGTATGATTCCGTGGGAAGGATGTGGCTGTGTTGGTGTCATCGTGGGATCTGACCCTGTACCGGGCACAAAGCCGGGCACTTGGATTATCTCACTTTTTGCTCAGTGCATCCTTGTAGAGCTAGGAGCTTCTGTTTCCTCCTGTTATGTTATAGGTGAGGAAACCAGAGCCCAAAGCTACAAGCTTGTCTCCGGCTTTTAATGTATTCAAGAGGCAGAGCTGATGATTGTGTCCTAGAACTTGTGCTCACTGGCATGACTCCAGAGGGCCTCCCAGCCTTGCAATGCCCCACTGTCTCCCTTCCATTGGGACCTCTTCCCACCTGTCCCCAGGACGTGCTGTCTGGGAGAGACATCACTGCACTGTTGCAGAAGAATGGAGCAGAAAGCTGAGCTGTCCTGATGGGGTGGAGTCCGTAAGACCAGAGAGTCCGTAAGACCAGAGAGGAAAGCCTGCTTCAAGTGCCTGGAAGGAAGTGGCCTGTGGCAAGCCCTGGAGGGTGGGCTGAGCAGAGCTTCCTGCAGACCTGCCTGCCCCTGCACTCAGTCCAAACTCATGGGGAGGCTTCTGTCTGTGGGTGTGAGTACTTAAGGAGAGCTCAGTCCTGCCAGCCTGCTGTCGGAGACTGAATACCCAGTTCAGGCGTTCTACACTGCTGCACCGTCCAGTGGCCCAGAGGCTGCCAACCAGTAATACCTGTGTTGGAACTCACAGTTGACAGGGCACTTGTATTAGTTACACTTTGTAATGGCCTCACCGAAGAGCTGGCAGAAGCTAAGTTATACAGTGAGATAGAATCTTAGGAGAGTTGGGTAAAGGTGTGGACGAGGCGGCTCACAGCAGGAGAGCTGGCTCTTTGGCCCGAGACTAAAGGAACCTGTTGCCCACACTAACTTTTTTCCCTGGGCACTCCTGATCCTTGACTCTGCCCTCCGGTATGGAGAAAGTACTGACCACATGGCTACCGCTGTCACTGCCCACTGTCCTGAGATTTGCTGCTGTCCAGGCCGTGTTGTCCTGCTGGCGTCCTCTCCACAGCTCCCTCACTAGTCAGGTCCTAGCTTTGTTGCTTTTGTTTCTGAGCCCTGGTGGGGAAGTAGGGGTACAGGTTGGCAGTGGGGAGCAGGCAGGGGAGCTAGTGAACACAGGTGGCAATGGAGAACAATGACTTTGTGACCAAGCCCAACTTTTGAGTGTCATCTGTCACTTAGTCTTGGTGTCTTAGACCTGACATGTCTTCCTGTGAGTTTGTTTTGAGACGGGTTCTTACGGTGTAACCCGAAGCTGACCTCAGACTCAGAATCCTCCTTCCTCAGCCTCCGAGGGCTCCCGGGCCCAGCAATAATCATTTAATACCACGCTGTCATAATTAACAGTTTTTCCAGGTGTAGTGGTGCACAAAGTGCAAGCCTTTAATCCTAACACTTAAAAGGCAGAAAACCGGCAGATATCTCTGAGTTCAAGACCAGCCTTATATAATAGTAAGACCCTGTCTCAAAACAAAGAAAAAAACAACCACAAAAGTTTTTATTGTAAGTGGTAAGGGTGAGTGGTTAAGAAGGTTGTATATTTATTTTTTGATAGAGGGAGGTCTGAGGAACGGGTTCTCTCCTTTTATCTCTGTATGTGCCTTTCTCACTCCAGCCGACTCCGTGTCCCATGAAGCTGGTTCTGGCCCTCTTACTCACCCACCGTCCATTTCCCTAGGCTGCTCCCGACAGATCGGCTTCTCCTTTGTACGACCCAAGCTCTGTGCCTTCTCTGGTCTGTATTACTGTGACTTCTGCCACCAAGACGATGCCTCAGTGATTCCAGCCAGAATCATCCACAACTGGGACCTCACCAAGCGCCCGGTAAGAATCCAGGCCAGGCTGCCACTGGCCACACAGGGCCACTCAGCGGCTGAGGAATGCTCTCCCGGAGGCTGCCGCTGTCTGTGTGCAGGACTTCGGCTGTAGGGAAGCCAAGCTCACTGGTTCAGGCCTGAGGTATAGACTGAAAGCTTGATGTCTTATCTGCAGCCCCTGAACAGGGCTTTGTAAAACTCCTCCTTGCTCCCCAGTGGCCACCCAAGGACAGTACCCTGAAGCTAAAATAGCCACAGAGATGTTCCAGACACTGGCAGTAAGGTTGGTCAGGGAAAAAGTAGGTTTGACTCACTGATGGCCGGATGGACTGGTGGAGACGGGCAGGAGGGGAGACTAAGGCCGCACCTCAGCAAGCCTGCTGTTGCAGAGTCTCTGGGACCCAGCCGGCTACACTTGCTGCAGGAAAGAGAAAGTATTTTTCTAGGTCATACAATATGGTTACTATTTGACACCTACAACTTAGAGAGGCCCAAAGACAAATCAAAATTAGGTGTCGTCGCTGAAGATGACCCCTATTCAGTTTTCAATCTCTGAGCATCAGCTTTTTCAGCTATAAAAGGCCAATGCTGATTTTTAGAGTATTTTGGGAGATTTCTGGGTATTTGTTTACATAAGTACATGAACTCATCTTGTTTTTACCACATTTTGTTTATTTAATACTATATTTTGGGTGTTTATCTTTATTATGCATGTGTGCTTGTTCATGCATACACATGTTATCTGAGTCTGTTCTCCTCTTCCTGTATATGTGTCCTGGGAATTGAACTGGCTGACTCACCAGGCTTGGCCACAGACACCTTAGTTACTGAGCTGTCTTTTTTTTTTCTTTGTTTTGTTGTTGTTGGTTGGTTGGTTGGTTGGTTAGTTTGGTTTTTGGCTTTTGGTTTTCAGTTTTCCAGTCAGGATTTCTCTGTGTAGCCCTGGCTGTCCTGGAAGTCTCTCTATAGGCAAGGCTGGCCTCACAAAGATCTACCTGCCTCTGCCTCCACCTCCCTAGAGTGCTGGGACTAAAGGCATGCACACCCACTCTGGGGCTCTACAGAGCCCTCATGATGGCCTGTGGGTACCTTTACTGTGTGTACCAAGTGCTTATGAAGGAGATCGCTTGTGATAGCCTCAGAGTGCCTGTCAGCAGGGCCTTTCCTTCCTAGGCAGCCTGTTAACACCTCCTGTTCCTAATCTACTTGTCCAGGGTCCTCCTCGACAGGAACAGACTTGGCTTTCTCACAAGGGCATGGACTAGAAACACAAGGAAGCTGTTGACTTCTGTCAGAGCCTGAGGCTGAACAGTCTTGGCTTTGAATGTGCCCCAAGGTACCAGGATGGTGACTCAGCTTCACCCCCATGGGGAGAGGAAACCCCAACACTGGCTTTCTTTTTTTTTCCTTTGTCTCCACCCTTGCCCTCAAGCATTAAGTACTCAGCTATGAGGAAGAGAGTTAAGGTCAAAATTCCAAGATGCACGAAGCCTTTAGTAGTCAGATAGCTCTCCTAGCCGCATGCTTCCTTGGAGCCTCACTCACCACTGTGGTCTCTGTTCCTCATCTTTTCCCTCTCGGGGACACTGTAATACTGTTCTAGGTGCTTCTGGGACCAGGAAATACCCAGTTCGCCCTCAGCAATCACTGGCCTGGGAAAGACAGGAAAATTCAAAACCGAGAGTAGTTGGCCCAGGGATTTGGGACTCCATTGTTAGCTGCTTCTGCACTGGCTGACCCACTTGTGCTGAGATCCAGCTGGCACCTGGCAGAATGTCAGCCCAGGACCAAGTTTCTGCTTTTGCCTGGCTACTCTTCCATGCCCACAGGATAGGAACAGACCCTGGGAGCATGAAGTCCCAAGGCAGTCCTGGGCAGTGTTTAGCACACACTGCCAGATGTTGTTTCAACTGACCCTTGCCTGGGGTCAGATGCTGAGTTTCAGGGAGAGCTGGGCTCAGCCTAGAGGGTAACAATTGGACCCCAGCCACCAGGGTTAGCCACTGGGATTTGCCCAGACTGGGAGCGGTTACCTCGGGACTCTGGCACATGGGAAATGGAATTACTTATTGCTGGGGTGGGGGTGACAGCTGCTGGCAATTGGGAGATAGGAAGCCAGAGGTCTCTCTTGTCTCCAAGTGTGTGGGCAGCTCTCCTGAGGATCCCATTGTCCATTCCCTGACCCTCAGGGGCCGATGGACCAGGGTAGGCTCTGGCACTGTGGTGGCAGCAGCTCCCGTTTCCTCAGGATGTGCAGCATGCCAGGCCCTGCGCTAAGCTTGTGTCTTTTAGTCTAAACTCAAAATAATATCATGAAGTGTGTTTTGATTTTCCTCTAGCAAACCTTAGCTCTTGGCCATAGCAAAGAGAGTTTCTGGCAGTCCCCATGTGGAGAGACCACTCGTGCTGGCCTCTGCCATCCACGGGAGTTGGTCAAGCCACTTGAGCGTCTGTGAGGCTGTTTCCTCATCTATGCGGCAAGCACTGCCACCTCTCCCTAGGGAAGGTCCTGAAAATGAGGGAATGCAGAGGGGCCACAGGTCTGTAGTAGAGAGCACGGACAGCTAAGAGCCTGTAAGACTATCCTGAGGTACTGGCGCGGGCCGAGGGCACTTGGGAACGCCATGGGGCTCTGTCTGCTCTGTAGCTTCCTGGAGCTGGAGCTCGATGGCAGCGGAGTCACCTGGTTCCTGAGTGGGGACCCAGAGGACAGCATGTTTCCTGTAGGCAGGAAGCGGGGCTGGGAGGACAGGAAAGCGTGGGAAGTCTGTGAGGCCCATGGAAAGGGGACCCCTCCCTCGTCTCAGCATGGTCAGAATCAGTGATAGGGTGTTAGAGTCAGGCTGCTTCAGATAGTGACTCAGCCATCTTCTGAGCTGTGTGACCTGGGTCAAGGGGCCACAGCTGCCTGACCTTATTTTCTGTTCTATAATGTGAGGAAAGCACCACTCAGTGGGTGCAGGCTGCAGGCAGGTTTGAGCTAGCTAACACAACGTCCAGCCAGAAGGCTTGGCTGAGCAGGTGAGGTCTTGATGGCTTTTCTCAGGTGTGCCGGCAGGCCTTGAAGTTCCTGGCCCAGATCCGGGCGCAGCCCCTCATCAACCTGCAGCTGGTGAACTCCTCTCTGTATGAGCACGTAGAACGCATGCACCTCATCGGCAGGAGCCGGGAGCAGCTGAAACTTCTGGGGGACTACCTGGGCCTGTGCCGAAGTGGTGCTCTGAAGGAGTTGAGCAAAAGGTGAGCACTCGTCACATGCACATGTGCCTGCAAGGGGGCACGCCGGCCAAAACCTGTGTCTGGAGCAGAGCTGGGAACTTCCCACTGGGCTGTGGAAAATCACTTCATCTTTTGAGGGTAGTTTGTGGTTTTGTTCATATGGTCATTCGGTTGTTTGTTTAACAAAAATGTATGAGAACAACTGTTCAGAAAGCAGTAGGTGAGTGCTGTGCAGAGTGAGGCAGACCAAGGCCTCCCTTCAAGAAGCCGCTGATCTGGTCGGAGGCCGGTGAGCCCGCAGCACCTCCCACCAGGGCGAAGAAGGGTGGAGGAGAGGATGGGTGGTCCAGGCGTACAGAGAGGACCTGACAGGAAGAGCGGGAGATAGAGCAGAGACATCCTGAAGGGAGTGGCTTCTGAAGTGAGACCGGGAAGTAAATGGAAGTGGAAGAGAGAAAGAGGACGGGGGTTGGCTGAGGAGCGGCACCCGTGGCCGTGGAGGAGAGCTCGGTGAATGGAGAGCTTGTGAGCAGACTCTGGCGGACGGAGGAGAGGAAGTAGGCAGAGGGGTGAAGGGCAGCAGAGAGACGCTAGCCTGGCTCATCGTGGCTGCTCCTGTCCGCGGCAGCATTTCTCTGCATATCTTCCACAGCATGTGCAATTGGTAGCACTCAGAAGAGCCTTCCAGGAGCCCCTTGCTACGCTGAGCCTGGCTCTTTGGTGCTCAGGGGATGAGGGTGACCGTAGACTTAAAGATAGTCTTACAAGGGCTGTTCTCTTTGGAGGTCCTCAGGAAGGTGGTCCTTGGGGAGGAGCAGGAGGCTGTCCCGGATGGAGTCTGTCTGCTTTGCTGGCTCTCTGGAGGCCAGCAGTACCTGCAGACTGTCCTTCCCTAGCCTTGTACCATCCGAGCGTGTCTCCTCAGGCCCAGGCACATGCCAGTTCTCCCAGGACAGCCTGCACTGTCTTGGGGAGATCAGAGAGGATGATGGCTCTTTCCTGCCGGAGCAGCCAGTGAACCCCCGGAGCTTTACCTCCTTCCGTAGGGCCTAGAAGAACAGACAGCCTTTTGGGGTCTCTGCAACCTAACATCAGCCCAGTAAATGGATCTACTTTTTTCCATGAAGTTGACCTATTTTCTCCTTTCAGAGATGCCATAGGCCAGAGCGTCAGAGAATCTGTGCCCTTGCCCAGGGATAAAATCTCCATGTGGGAGCAAAGTCTCACTTCCCTTTCTGGCACCCACAAAGACCTAATCTGTGGAGATGGGTGACTAGTGTGACTCCTGGGTGCTGGCCCCAGCCGCCCTCCTTACCTGCTGACTTGTTTCCAAGCAACCTTTGGTGGGTGCTAAGGCAGCCTATTTCTGTCTCTGTCTCTG
This sequence comes from Apodemus agrarius, assembly GCA_964023405.1. NCBI lineage: Eukaryota > Metazoa > Chordata > Mammalia > Rodentia > Muridae > Apodemus > Apodemus agrarius. The sequence continues at coordinate 90,214,754 of OZ030015.1, read as the reverse complement.
TCTCCATCTCCCTCTCCCTGCCTTGCTGTCTGCACCTTGGCACAGCCCTGCAAACCTGCCTGTGGAACTCCTATCTTACTTGAAAATTGTATTTGTATGTGTGGACATGGGGGAGAGAGGATGCGCAGGCCCGTGTACACCGGAGCAGAGGCCAGAGCTGCGCAGTCACTCTGTCTTCGTCACTGGGAACAGGCTGTCTCCAAACCCATGCCCTGCCATTGTTTAGCTAGACTCCTGGCCAGTGAGTCCCTGTGGTCCTGTGTCCTTCGCTCCACAGTGCTGGGGTTTGGGCTGCACCCCAGCATTTTACAAGGTAGTAGGGATCCTAACTCAAGCCCTTCTTTCTGTGCAGCAAGCACTCTTTGCCCTAAAAGGTCCCTTTTAGAGGCAGCCCGGAGGAAGAGGAGAGCATGGATCAGCCCCTGCCTGACCTAGAGTGGTGCTCGGCTCCAGGAAGTGGTTTGGTGCTGAGCCTATTTATCCATCCATAAGACAGAGCGCTGGACCTGGTTATCTGCCCTTTCTGAGTCGTGATGAGGGCCACACAAGGGCTCAGTGTTCGGGCCTTAACCAGCTACAGGCAGGCAGGCAGATGACTGGGTCAGCACTATCTATGTCCTGAGGAAGGGTTCCCAAGCAAGCCTGAGCAGGAGCTAGAAGATGGAGGCTGAGAAGCTCCAGAAATTAGCATACGAAGGAGATGGGCCGCAGATGAAACAGATAATAAACCCTGGCTATGGCCATGGCCATCCATGCGAGTCTCCCAGGTCCCTGGCCTTGGCAGGGCTCCCACCTCCTTCCCTAGGCAGTAACTTGTTACAGAGCACCAAGAGGGGTCTCCTCATTGTACTGGTAGAGAAACTGAGGCCCAGGCCAGGCTGTGTCCACCTCTGTATGTCCTTGACAAAGCCTTACAGGAATATAAGTTGCAAAACCACACTGAGAATGACAGGCCAAGGAGTCACTGACTCCCAGGGAAGGCCCAGGGCCTGCTGGTTCCTAAGACTGGGAAGAGAGAAGATGACAGGGATAAAAGTCTCCATCACACAGCCCCACACTTCCTGCCAATTCAGGGTCAATCCTTGTAACCCCCTTCCATGTTTTCCTGGCCATAAGTGGCAGCCTCCTGTTCCCAGCAAGCTGGATGCTTACTGGGGGCAAATTGGAGTCCTCAGTCACAGAGCACAGTGTAGCCTACCAGATTGTATGGGTCTCACCATCCTAGACCCAGATTGGGCTCCCAGACGCCTGTGTTCAAGTTCTAGCTCAGATTCTTAACTCTGTGACCGCAGGCAAGTCATTTAACCTGTGTTTCCTGTCTTCTCAAGGTGGGAGTTAAAATGGAACTGGCTTCACAGGATTACTAGAGACTAGATACTAAGCCCAGTTCCTGGCCAAGTGTCCACACACATCCTCCTCATCGCTTGTTAGTCATGTGTTTACAGTGTGCCGAGCGTGTTCAGTAAATTATTCAACCCTCAAAAATTCCCATGTCTCCTGGGACGTTACTTAGCTTGCCCCGGGTGCTGCAGGCTGATCAGTGTCCTGGGCCGCTCAGACAGGAGCTCAGGAAGACTAACTTGAACCCATGGCCGGCCTGACGACCCAGACCTGTGTTGCTGGCTAGTGGGCAGGGCTGAGGGGAAGACACGCAGGAACTGGGCCTGACCTTGGAAGCCCTTCTGAGGAAATGCTTGTGTTGTCTTTGCAGGCTAAGCCACAGGAATTATCTCTTGGAGTCTCCTCACAAATTCAGTGTTGCTGACCTCCAGCAGGTGAGCGAGCCGTGCTCCCCACCCCTAAGACTCCTAAGTAGGTTCTTAATCTTGAAGAAATCACAGAGATAGCAGAAGGGACACCTGTCATTAACTCAGGCCATCCCTCGGAATAACTGCCCTCCTGTCCTCCACCTCTTGACTAACCAGGGGCTCCAGCAGGGTAAGAGCAGATAGGCCTTTCCTTCAAGGGCAGCATCCATAAGTACCATGCCCCCCTGACCCCAGGTGCGGACTGATGCCTGCATCAACAGCCTGATGCAGGGCGTCCTCCTTGTCCATGTGGAACCAGGGGAGTTCTGAGGTAGGTGTTATGGTGGGGCAGTGGAGCATCTAAGACCGGTTTTCACTCGCTCCCGCAGATTGCAGAGGGGGTGTATGAAGGATTCCTCAAAGCCCTGATTGAATTTGCCTCCCAGCATGTCTACCACTGTGACCTGTGCACCCAGCGAGGCTTCATCTGCCAGATCTGCCACCACCAGGACATCATCTTCCCCTTTGAGTTTGACACCACAGTCAGGTACGAGGAGTACACAGCCAGCTGCCCCACGGCCACAGCCTGACCGGCGTCCCCGTGGAACCCTCACCATGGTTTGCAGGGACTGACTGAGCACCCACAGCCACCTCTCAGCCCCTGCTGCCTCGAAGTGGGGTGTCTTTGACTCAGTCTACAGATGGGTTGAGGGGCTGACGGAGTATGGCCCCAGAGCACTGACACATGGCTTAGCTCAGTGGGCACCACACATTAGTAGAAGCCCCTAAACGGGGTATATGCCCCGCTCTTCCCTCAGTCCAGGTAGGAGTGGAAGGCTAAGCTAGGGGTAATCAGTAGGTAAACGAGCCAGATCGGCTCTGGGCCTGAACTCTTGTTTAAACTGCTCTAAAGATAGGCTAGAAGTCATATAAGCAGTCAAGCAGCGCTGGCAAAGAGTAACATGAGCCTGTCAGTGGACATGGGGGTCACTTATGGGCTCAGTGTCTGCCATGCTTTCCAAGAGACTTGGAGGGCAGCACGTGTGGGCGCCAGCTGCCACAGAACTTGGCCTCTCTGGTTCTGCCCTGGCCCCAGGCACGTCTAGATGACTGCACCAGCAACACCCACCGCTCTCTCCTCAGGTGTGCAGAATGCAGAACTGTCTTCCATCAGAGCTGCCAGGCTGTGGTGAGGAAGGGCTGTCCCCGATGTGCCCGCCGGCGCAAGTACCAGGAACAGAACCTTGTCAGTTAACCCTGCTGCCTTGACCTTCCGAGGCCTTCCGGTTGGGGTTGTCATCAGCCGGGCTTCCTCCTCTCCCTGTAAGGAAGACTCTCGGGTGTGCCCAGAGCTCCAGCCTACAGAGAAGGTGCAGGAAGTCCCCGTGATGCCTGAGGCCCCTCAGCCCATCTGCTCCAGGAGGAGATCCAGGTGCCTCTGCACAGGGCGGGGCTTACCCAGCGCTCATGGCACCTTCACTAGGGCTGCTCATACACACACTGTGGAAACGCTTGGCGAGCATATTCCAACTATGCTCCTGATTAAAAGGTCTAGTTTTTTAAGGCAGGTTTTCCCCCCTTCATATTTAAACAGAAAATATTTTTTTATTCTTGACCTACCCGAGTCACCCAAGAAATACAACCCTTCACGGAGCAGATGGGTAAGAGCAGCCCCAGCCCAGAAGCGGGCACGGAGCTGGGGGGCAGGCCTCTGTGGGGGGGGCCTGTCTGTGGACTGGGCGCCTTCTCTTTGCCCTTTCTGGCACATACTGCCAAGAGTGCAAGTGTCATGTGCCAAATGGCCTGTCATTGGAAGGCTGGTTGGTCTCAACGACCACTTTCCTCTCCCCTCATGCTCTCACCCGGAAAGCACCCCACCCCCCCACCCCCCGTCGGATCCCTTGGCTTACCTAGCTGGGAGTACAGCACAGTGGGAGCAGGGGAATGGCCAGCACCAGCACTGTCAGCACTTTGAGCCTTACTTGCTCAGGATAGCCAGGACCTTGCCCACCTCATCCCCATACCCCCTTCCCCGCAGGGCAGTAGGCTAGAAACCAGAGCGCCAGGCTCCATCTGTGAAGAGGTGCCATCCCTCCGCCACAGAGCTTCACCAGCCCAGTCTCACACACCAAGCCTTGAGTTATAAAGTTTCTTGAGTTTTCACCTTGCCCAGCAGGACACTGCAGCACCCAAAGGACTTCCGGAGAGCCGGGTTACCCTCAAGAGGCTCTTGGGTCTGATGGCCACATCCTGGGGTTGTTTTCAGGTTGGTGGCCATAGCCTTGAGGCATGTGGGGAAATGGGGTGCACTCTGCTGTCCTCACCTCTCCTGAGCCCCGCAGCCCCTCTGGCCAGCCCAGAGCACGCAACTTAGAGCCAGAGGCCTCAGGTGGATGGAGGGCCTTCCTGGAAATGAGCCTGTCACCCCTCCTCCCAGAGGTGAATGAGCTGAGTCACCCGAAGCTTGAAGAATTGTGCAATAAGACAGGAGGTAGAGGCAGGTGGCAGAGGCTGCCACAGTTAGTTCATCTGTCCCCATCATGGGAGACAGAGCTCACCAGTGCTGAAACACCAAAGCCTCCAGAACCACCCGGTGTATCTATATCTGTACCCCCAGCTAGCATTAACACGTCCCCCAGACTCCATCCTGATCACAGCCTCCTTGTTTTTGGATCCTGAATGGGCAAGAATCTGTCCCCTGTGGGCCTGTCACATGAGAGTGTATTCCAGAACCTCCCTAGGAGGTGGAGTCCTCCCCAGGAGGTGGAGTCCTCCCCAGCCTGGACAATGAGCATGAGAGCCTCCCCTTGCCCCTTTACTCAGCTACTGATGTGTTCAAGTGAGAGACGCCCCCACCAGAAGAGCGCTCCCGTGAAGCTCTGCAGCGCCCACGCTATTGAAAAAAATGCTCTCTATGCACTATCCTGACAAGGGGGCCTTGGCAGTGTGGAGAAGACACTGCTGCTGTGTGGTGTTCCAATGGTTTCGCAGTAAAGAGCTGGTCTTTGTAAGCAGCCTTGTTTCTGAATCTCAGTCCTGCGGCTCCTGGAGAAACACCACCTGGCTCCCCTTAATCCTATGCCCTGAGCATTTCAGGGCCCATGGAGCACACTTGCAGACCAGGCAGCGAGGAAGAAGAGGTAAGAGAGAACTCAGGTTGCCCTGGGTGGAGGTGGCCAGCTTTCAGATCTACACCCCTCAGCTATAACCACTCAATCCAGCTTTCTGCCTTAAATGCCTGGAAACAGACCAAACACATACCACAACACACACACACACACACACACACACCTACACACCTGTAAAAGCAGGAATCTGGACATGGAGAGAGGCAATAGACCATACACACAGCTCACCACACGTGTACACAACACACACACCTATAAAAAAGCAGGAATCTGGGCACGGAGAGAGGCAAGCAAGGAAACCGCCCTGGCTCCTCCACTCGTGGATTAAAGACTCAAGAGACCTGTCTGCTGCTAGCCTTCCCAGGGGCACCAGGAGACGCCCCCACCCCAATCCCCACTGCCCCTGTTAGGACAAAAGAAGGAAACAGATTAATTCCTAGGGAAACCGGGTCCAGGAAAATGGGACAGAAAAATACAACATCCAGGGCTTCATTTCCTGACCTTGAGGACCTCAGCCAGTGAGTGGGGTGCTCCTTGGCCATCTTTAAGCCAGATTCTCCAGAGGCCTAGGCTCAGAGAAAAGGAAGAGGAACTGGATTTGGAGGTTGGGGGTGGCAGGCCCAGGGGGGAAGCCATCTGACACTTGCCCTGCTGCTGCTGTCACTGGTTCAGTCTTTCCGCCTTCAGCACAGTGCCTCTGAGGGCAGGGCAGTTTCCCCTTTCTCCCTCTGTCTAGAGAAGGATGAGAAAACTGGAATTCTCATCCCCAGAAAGTGCCTCCAATAAAGAAAGTAACAAACGAATAAAGTACATGTACTCACCATTGTTGTGTTTAGTGCATATTTCGTTTAACCTTCCCCGTAAGTGTATAATGTAATGGGAGGAACTGAGACCCCAGTGGAGCAGTGCTCCCCTGTCCATAAAGGCTAGCTTGTGGCACAGCTGGGCAGCGGGTTGCTGTACGGACAAAGACCCGGGGTCGGCTGGGTAAATAGCGCAACTAGGGAAAGAAGGTGGGGTGGGGGGAAAGTGCTCAAGTGCTCACCCCCTCATCCTCTGCCTTCCCTGATGGATGCTAAGATACCCGCCACAATGTGGTCTCCTTAGTGGATGACTAACAAAATATGGAAGAAGAAATTGGGGGAAGGCTGTCCAGCTGAACCCTCAGCCCTGTGCCACTAAGGGGACATGGGCCTAGTGGGGGGGGGGATCCCTTCTCTGCTCATGAGCCTTCAGCAGCTGCTAATGGAGCACCTAGTTGGACCCCACACTTTCTTGGAAGCCAGAGAAAATAAGCACTCTGGGTCTGGGGCTAGCCCTTGCCAGAAATGTACACAGGCACACCTCCTAGTGGTAAGGCTGCTTTCCCAAGAGGCAAGTAGTTTCTAAAATGGGAGGGTCCTGCAACTACAGTCGGGCTGCCGGCAGAATACTGGAGGGCGACTCCTCCTCAGACAAGGATGAGGGTCAGTGAAGTGTAATCTGGCCAGAAGTCGAGAGAAGTTGCCTCCCCCGCAGATCTCCATCCAGGCCCTGCCACCGCCTCCTCCCCGGAGTCAGCCAGGTGTGGCCCAGGATCCCGGGGAAGAGGGGGAAGGGTGGCGTCTCTGCTCCTAGAGCGCTGGCCCGGCCCAGAGGGGACAGGAAGCCAGGACACCGGGGATTGTCTCTTGCAAGCACAGCCCAGCCCCGGCTTGGGAGGAAGTTCTGCCGAGCGCTCTCCGCCGGTTATATTGTTGAACAGGAAACAGGGCATCGCCGGAGCAGGGCTGTGGAGCAGGCAGTGCCGGACGCGGACCCCACGCGCGTCTGCTGGGACAAGTGGAAGCTAGACCGGCGGGCGAAAGTTCTAAGGTGCCCGGGCCGGGCTGGACTGAGGGAGGAATGGCGTTCGGGAGGATGGCCCTGAGTAGTGGGAGGGCGGGAAAGGTGCCCCCAGGTGGCCGTCCCCACCCTAGATCCCCCGCGCACTGCCTGCTCTTCCTCCTGCGCTGGGGCTAGAGTAGTGGGAGCCTGGAGGAGGGCCCGGAGGCCCAAACCCCGGGGAGGAGCTTTAGGCGTAGGGCTGCCTTCTGTCCGGGGTCGAGAGGTGAGCCAGCCGAAGTCCCCCAGTGCTGACTTAGGTATTAGTGACGCTCTGGCTAGGGACGTCCGGGAGCAGAAGATACCGGAGACCCACTGGCTAAGGGAGCCTTCTTGCTTCCAGGGATCCTTCCCGCTCTCGCATCCCTCCCCTTCTCTTCGCTCTTCCCGGATAATGGAAGGATCTAAGGCACAGGTGCCCTTGTCACACAACCAGAGACATTGCGCTCCTGTCTGTGAGCGTCCCTGCAAAGGGACTCTAGTTTTTTCCAGGCCCGGACGGGCTGCTCCCAGAGAGGGCCTCAGAGGGCGGAGGTGCTCCAGGAATGGGTAGCGCTCTTAATCTGGCTGCAAAGGGCTGGCAGTTCGTGATTCAGGGAGCAAAAGGCCTCGCTCGGAATGTGCGTGCCAGGACAAGACAGCCAACTCCGCCGGGCACTCCCAGAGCATCGCGCCCACCGGACGCAGCCCTCCGAGTGTTGGGGGAAGAAGCAGGACCTATTGGGCTCTGCTCGCCATCCATCAGCGCCCCTTTCACGCAGCCCCTTCCTCGTGCCTTTTTCCCCCCACTGGAGACCCAGCACAGGCATTATGGCTTCTCCTCACCCTCCCAGACAAGCTGTACTGGGGACCGGGGATGGCCCTACTAAGTGTCGGTCTCCGCCTCTCCTCCCAGTGTCTCCGGTTTCGTGCGGGTTTCGTCAGTCTCTGTCCTTGGAAGTCCTGCCCACAGATATGGTCGAGACCTAATCCGCTTCCCCCCGCCAGCCCCGCCCATGGGCAGCCTGAGATCCTCCCAGCTAACGTGAGTGTACGGTTGGGGTCCTGGGGAAGGGGGGTGTAACCCAAGTGTACACACTCCTAGTCTGCTTGCCCAGCTCTGGGCTACCGTGTTACCCCCTCTCTCGGGGTCAGGATGCTCAGTGACTAAGTTTACACCCCTTCCACCATCAAGGAACTCTTGAAAAGAGTTGAAAAGAACTCAGCCTTAGCAAGACAGTGGACACCTCGCTGCTGGTCCCCAGGCCACCTTACAGAGCAGTAAACAGAATGGTCATTGTAGGGGTTTTGGAGTGACCAGTACTTCCGGAGTAGGCCACCGGCTTCACTTTGTTGAAGACACACAGTTGGGATTGTACACACACACACACACACACACACACACACGCACACACACCAGACTAACCTGGCATTGGGTGGGGGGCCGTTATAATCATCACTCCAAAGAGATTTAGAGGACCTTGGTGATACTGTCGCAATGTATTCCCTAGAAGCTACTCCCTCGGACCGGCAGCCCTTGTAGGGAGGGTCCCTAGGCAGGTAAGGAGACCTGGAAGCCTCTTAAGAGGCTGCCTAGGAGCTGGCGAGCAGGGGGCGGTGCTGGCCCTAATGGGCGGGCCAGATTTCTTGGTTCACGTGTGTGACGAAGCCACTGGGAAAGGGAAGAGAAACCCAGAGAACCGGTTCTTCAGCCTTAGCTGTCCAAGCCCCTACGTCAAAATCACCGGACTAAATAAGGCAGGGACACTTCTAAGGTAGAACTACTTGGGGGCTGCCCTAGAGCCTGCGCCCCGATGCTAATCTCGCCCTCCCGGAGGCGCCCTTAAGGGAGGGGCGCTTAAGAGCTCTCCACCACGGATTCCCTGCAGGCTGGAGGCGTCAGGGTGGGGCGAGACGGGGGGGGGGGTGGAGGAGGCAGAGGAGCGACAGCAGCAAAGGGGACTTAATTCTCAATTCGCCAACCGGGAAAAACGAGGTTCAGCCAACCTTAAGGCAAATGTGCTGTCTTTCAGTCACCGCCAAGTCTTTAAGCAAAGGTTCCTTCCGTCCCCCTCGTTCTTATCACCCTCAAGTTCTCACCAAGGGTTGGCAGGAAAACACAGATCTCACAGTCAACGACTCAGAATGGAATCTTAAGCTTTGGAGATGATTTTATCCATCTAAGAGAAGGAAAAACTGAAGCCCCAATGCAGTGGGCGTGGGTAGGAGCGGGACTCGAACCCTTGTCTTTGAGCCCAGGACTCGAATCTCTTCCCCGCTGCGCAGTCCTGACCTTGGCGGCTCCTTTTCTTGTTGCCTGCAGGAAAGCGCGGTGGCCGCGATGGCGGCGGACGTCGAGGGGGACGTGTACGTGCTGGTGGAGCACCCCTTCGAGTACACCGGCAAAGACGGGCGCCGTATCGCCATCCAACCCAACGAGCGTTACCGACTGCTGCGCCGCAGCACCGAGCACTGGTGGCACGTGCGGCGGGAGCCTGGGGGTCGCCCCTTCTACCTCCCCGCGCAGTACGTACGCGAGCTGCCCGCGCTCGGCGACCCTGCCCCGGCCCCGCAGCCTTCCGTACCGCAGCAGCGCCCCGCAGTCCCGGAGCCTCTGGCCTACGACTATCGCTTCGTGAGCACCCCGGTGGGCGCCGATGGGTCCTCTGCCGAGCCCCGGGGCCGCGCCAGCTCCCTGTGTGGCCCTGCACGACAGCGCACCGGTGGCCAGCGCAACAGCCTGGCTCCGGGAGGGCCCGCCTGCCTGTACGTGCGGCCCGCGGCGCCCGTGCGACCCGCGCAGTCCCTGGATGACTTGGCGCGCGGCGGCACCGCGCCCCCTGCCGGCCTCCTCGGCAGCGCGGGCCACTTCAAGGCCTCGAGCGTGGCGGGCTCCTGGGTTTGCCCCCGGCCGCTGGCGCGTAGCGACTCGGAGAATGTCTACGAGGCCATCCCCGACTTGCGCTGCCCTCCGCGGGCGGAGAGCCCAAAGCAGGTAGGTCGCCGCGAGCGAGGAGGCGAGAGGGAGGCCCCAGCCCAGCAGAGCCTAGAGCATTTTTTTAAACTGAGGTCATTGGTTGTCCCTCCACCTTAAATATTCACGTTTACATGCAAAATGCAAATGGGCTTGATTACAGGGGTGCTGCCCCAAAGCCTGCTGGGAGGTTAACCTGTGACAGGTGCGTGCGCCGAATAACATTCCTAAAATGCCACCTGCTCTGTAAGGAACAGTTTGGAGAGGTGGACTCTCTTCTTCCCTAGAAACTTTAGGGTGGAGGTCGGGTCAGATGAGACGGTGGATGTGAAAGTCAGGCCTCTGCTTCTCTTTGGCGCAGCTTCCAATATTTCAGTTCCTTAAACAAAAACAAAAATTCTTAATGGGCTTGTTTCAAGTTTAGTGATGGTGAGGTCTTTTCTCTTTCGGAATCTGATTGTGTTCATCTGAGACACTGGAAACAGAGCGCGTTTCTAACACTCTGTATAGCCTCGGAATCCTCTTTCTCTGCCCTGTCCTCTTAAACTTTAGAGCCTTTTAGGGAGGGGACCGCCTGCGGGAGGAGAAGGGATGCCATCAAATGGTTGACATCTGCCACCCGCTGTGGCATAATCCACAACTCACTTCCTCTCTCGGGCACTGAGTCCCGGGTGCCCCCAACCAGAAGGTGCGACCCGTAGGCCCCGCTACTTAGCGTTACCTCTGCTAGGGCTCCTCCTTCAGCTTTTGAGGCTACCGAAACCCGAATTTGACTCCGCTGGGTCATCTGCCAGCCGCTGACGAGCTCGGTGTCCTCGTCTGTAAACAATACCCAAGGAATAAAGTTGTTGTGAACCTTAAACGCAGTGAGGCGTGAAAGCACTTTGCGCCAGCGGTTCCGTCCGCAGCCCCGAGCCTCCGCGCACCATCCCGCCCCCTTGTGGGCACTGCGGAGAACAACACTCGGCCGGCTTAAGTGTCTGCGGCAGATCAATGTCGGCCTGATTATCCGCCAGCTAGCTGGTCAGGCGCCTGTGGTATAAATAGCTAAACGTCCACGCTCGCTTCCCTGGCGCCCTTGAGCAGACTGCCCAGAACTCCTGGGCCTTTCCAGATTGTGAGTCCTGGCAATGTTAGGAATGTGTCTGCTGCCCCCCCGCCCCCTCCCCCTTCCCCCCAGCTCCTGGCTGTGGGAATGGCACCAGTGTGCTTCAAGTCCCCAGCGTCTGGCCAAGGGCTCTCTCGCACTGTCTTTAGAAGCGAGGGGCTGCAACCCCTTCACCCATGAACCAGGACTATGTAAGACTGTCCGAGCTCTGGGACCAAAGAGAAAAAGACCCGCATCCCCACCCCAGCTGCCAGAATCTCCTGAGAAAGCTTCCGAGTCCAGAAATCTACCAGGGTTCCTGAGCAGTGCTACCTCCGCCATCCCTCCTCCCGCTCCCAGCAGGCTCCCTGTGGCCAGTAGTTTGGAGACACCTTTAAAGGTGGACACAAAAGGGAACCAGGAGGTCTGCCGGAGCTCTGGATGCTGGACAAAGAGGCTGCTGCCTGTCTCTCATTAACTCGTTGGCTTCGAGTGTTGAGCGTCTCTGGTCCTGTTTGCTCCGAAGTATAACAATGGCGCATTCTCTGTGGTGGCTCTCCCGGACACTCTGTCCCCAGTTAACTGCAAGGATGATGTGTTTGTTCTCCCTTGGGAAGGAAATCTCACCCTTGCCCTTCCTTGTCCCAGGCAACATGGGAAGGAATTTCCTGAAAGGTGATCATGGCCATTTTCCAAAGAGTATGGCCATTTTCCAAATGCACAGGCACAGGCGCGCGCGCGCGCAAACACACACACACACACACACACACACACACACACACGCCCCTGCTCATACTCGCACTCCCCACCCTCATAGCTCCTTACAGCCTTCAGCCACGACCCCCAAGTCTATTTGCTTCAACATTCCCATCCCCCCCCCCAAACCCCAGCACCTACGAGCCTTCAGACCTAGGGACGATGGTAGCATAGCAACAGGCCTGGGAGGTAGAGACGCCCCTGCCACACACTGCTATGGTGAGGGTGCCGTAGAGCAAGAGCAGAGGAGAGATGTGGACAGGCCCGTATGCGGGTCTTATAGTGTTCTCTTAGCCCGCCGTTTGTGCTAGCCGCGGTATCTACCATCAGGCAGGGCTTTGTGGGAATTTGGACGTTATCCTGAAGCTGCTGGAAGGCTCTTGGTAGGGAATGGAATGGGTTTGAGAAGGACTCCTGGGCAGAGTCCTAGCTTCCGGTCACACTGGTGGGCGGCCGGTGGGTGGCGCTGTTTACAGAGGGCCTTGGAGGGAGCCTGGGGTGGAAACAGATGGGGTGCGCCTGGGCAGAGTTGTCAAAAGGAGGAAAAGAGGAATTCAAGAGGAAAGGAAGGGACCACGGAGGACAAGCCGGGGCCTGAAAGCCAAGGTGACTGCGCACAAGCTCCAGTCCAGGGCCACAGGACGTTATCCGACATGGCCACCAGAAGGCTGGCTGGTCAAGGGATTGCAGAAGACGGAAAGTCAGGGGCAGAACAGCAGGCAGCGGGCAACAGCTTCATAGAGAAAGGAGAGCGGTGCTCCGGCCATTTGGAAGGGGGAAGGGATTGCATCATCCCGGAGTCTCCTTGAATGGATGAGGCCGGAGCGGGAAAGGCTGAAGCGGGAGGAGGGATGATCAGACAGGAGCCCTGGAAGAAGGGCGTGACTAAAAACAGGAGCAAAGGTGTGGACTACGAGGTGTCACGGGGTCAAAGGGCATCTGCCTGTCACATACCAATTCGGGCCTTAGGGCAGGCCGTGCAGCGGACACCGGCACACCGGGAGGAGAGGGACATTGGACCATATTTGGCATTTTATGTTCACAGCTCATGCAAGGGCCACGCGCTGCACCTGGTGTGCGTTGGTGTTCGAGCTGAACACTGCGGACTGAGGTGTAGTAAGACGGCCCCCAGGGGCTAGCGGTCCTATGTCGCCTCACTGAGACCTGCACGCGCATACACAGCCCTGGCTAGTGTCTCCCAGCTCAGAAGGCAGCATAGGATGCCCTTTTGCCCTCGGAAGAAACGGGATCATTGAGGAAGTGAGTTCCACCCTATCAGACCAGGAATTCGGACTCCAAACCCCACCCTTGCCGCCAAGTTTAGTCTCAGCGAGGCGGCCAGCCTTGGTCCTCTGGTCCCAAAACATGGGAGCAGCAGACGAGCAAAACACTGTCTTCTGAGCACACTGCCCAGCCTGAGACCCTCCAGCCTTCACCGCCTTCTTCCAGAGCACAGGTCCGGGTGGGGGATTAGCTAGCTAGTGCCCCTGGCAGGGTTAGGGCCACACAGGAGGCCAAGCAGCAAAGTGGCCTCTGAGGCTCTGTCTGTAATCCCAGCCACTCAGAAGGCTGAGGCAGGAGGAACCCATTTTCAAGATCACCTTGGGCTGTAGAGTCAGTTAAAGGTCAGCCTGGTCCACACAGTCTCTTAAAATAATGTGTAAAAAAAAAGCGCTGGAGGTATACGGTTCACGCATAAAATGTTTCAGATACTGGGTTCAGTCCCCAATATTGCCCTTCCCCGTGGCCTCTGGACTTCCTAGCTAGTAAATTTCGGGGTGTGCTCAAAACGGCTGCCCTAACCTTGGAGATAGGCAGGCCCAGGGAACAGAAGGTCTAGGGCCCGCCCCTGCTGCCTGGGCATTGGCCGCTGGCAGGACAGGTTACAGACCGCGCTGGAACTTATGCAAACAGCCCCGGAGGCTTTGCTTCTGAGCTCAGAGCCAGCCTGGACTGGAAGGAGCCCCCCTGAGCCCTCACCTCTCCTGCCTCAGCTGTCGGGAACTGTGAGTGATTCCCTCCCGGGTATTAAGAGTCCGGGATGGGAGGTGGGGGTGGGGGAGAAAGGACTTACCTCCCTCCCAAATTCCCCACCTGATCCCTCCCTGTCCTGTATACTTCCTGGGAGGCAGGTCTCAGGGACAGACCCAGCCAACCATGTGCTCTGAGAAGCTAGGGAGCAGTCCAATGAGCCGCCCCGAGCCCCGACCCCCTCCCCCACCCCCACCCCCACCCCCGAGTCTCAACAGATCCTTAGCTTGGGCAGCTGCTCACCTGGTTTCTTCATACCTATCCGGATCTTTTCCACCCCGCCCACCCAACCTGCAACCCCGGGACCTGGCCTCGGGGTCTGGCTTAAGGGAAGGCAGGAAGAGCAGGTCCTCCCATCCCCCACCTTCTTTACCTCACCTACCTGGGCTCTTACTCTCTGTCCTCACCCCTGCAAGCTAGGCCGTTTTCTTTGGATCCTAGGGGGCTGAAGTCTCGCTCACTCTTGGTCTGTTTCACTTCATCCAGCCTTAAAGCTGGCTCTCCTGCGGCCTCCATCTATCTGAACCCTGGACTCTTTTTTTTTTCCCCCTGCCCTCTGCTCTGGAGTGGGAGGGGACAGTCTTCAATACCGTGTGTCGGTTGGCCAGGTGCTCAGTGCTAGGTCTGGAGGCACAGGAAGACCCATGGTCATAGTCCCTGGGGTCCGGAATGTGCTCCGGGCGGGCTCCGTGCCAGAAAGCATCTGGGGCGATGAGCAGGGGCACAGTGGTTGGTCGGCGCCTCGAGGAGCAGGAACAGCTAGGCCTGTGGCTCGGGGCCCAAGAAAGCTTGGTTAGATTAGGGAAGCTCCAGTGTCTAAATTGAGGAAGGACTGTGGTAGTGAGGGGATTTACAGATCCCCCCCTCACTGCCCTCCCTCCCAGTGCATCTATCTGCAGGCTCCCGGGGTCCCTAGCCTGCATCCTGACTGGAGACTGGAGGTCTCCGGTCTACTCCCAGGACCTGGAGGAGGAGCAGGGGCTGCCTCGAGGGGCGGGGCGGGAGGCCTCTCTTCCTTGTCTCCAGGCAGGACCGTTTCCCAGGCTGTTTGAATGTGCGAATTCTCTACGCAATGGTTTGACTTTTTTTTTTTTTTTTAATTTGGTTTTTTCGAGACAGGGTTTCTCTGTGTAGCCCTGGCTGTCCTGGAACTCACTCTGTAGACCAGGCTGGCCTCGAACTCAGAAATCTGCCTGCCTCTGCCTCCCAGAGTGCTGAGATTACAGGCGTGCGCCACCACAGCCCGGCAGTTTGACTTACTTTTCATTGTTCGGGGGGGTAACTTGCAGTCTATTTCCCCCGCTTTGGGGTCCTCTCCACGATCAGTTCCCTAGGCTTCCTTATGAGAGTTTGCCACAGGCCAGTTGAGCTGGCTGGCGGGAAAGGCAGCGGCTGGGGCTCTCTCCCCCCTCCGTCAGAAGTGCTGGGTGCTATACTGAGCGCCAGAAGAGCAAAGAAAGCAAAACAGGTGGTTTATTGTCAGGAGGCCAGACAGGCCAACGGATGTACCCTTAGGAGATGTGTACCAAACATGCCCCCAAGGTGCCACAGAAGGCACTTTGAAAGCTGTCTCTCTCCAGGGATGGGACTGTATTGACAGGAAACATTCCAGAAGAAAGTGGTGTCACAGGTAGTCCTAGAGGACTCTAATTTCTTCCCACAGAACCTCCCAGACCAGGGCGCTCTCCTACGGCTGCTTTCCCCAACATTATTAGCAGTCTGTCTGGTTCAATATTTTTACTAAGTCCCCTAGTTAATTTTGGCTATTTGACATTTCGTTAGGAAAGTATTCATTTTCCATAGATTTGTAAAACTTCCACTTTAGAAATTTAGTATGAGCTGGGGGTGATGGCACACAGTCATCACACCAGCATTTGGGGACCAGAAGCAGGAGAATCACGAGTTCAAAGCCACCTGGAGCAACTTACCAAGAACTCATTCCCAAAACAAAAATAAGCCCGGGGAGGGGGGGGAGCGGGGGCAACTGCCTGTCTTTTAACAGGAACATTCTCTCTGCTCCCGTTTTACTAACAGCTGATTCCCTCTCCGGGGCTTTATTGTGTCTGGAGTTTATTGCTGAGTTTTGCATTTCTTGGTTAGCCTGTGGTCTTCCCCCAACAATCCCATTGTAACTGGCTTCCCTTTTCTTCTGTCATATTTTCCACTGCACTACCGGCTTCTGCCTCTGACCTCGCATCCCGGCCAAGTGAGAATCCCGCCCGTTGCTTATGGAGCCTGCTAGACTCGGTCCCCGTAGGATCTGTCCCTTCACTGGAGGGCTGGCTCTCCTGACTCTGGCCACCCCGGTTATCTTTTCTCCCTTTGTCCATGTCACTCTGTATTTGTGCATTGGGGAGAATTTCTTCTGCATGAACTTGAGCCCACAAGTTTGAACCTGGTAAGGAAAATCCTTTTCCGTCCGTGAGTACGGTCTTACTCGATTTGACTGTCCCTAAGAGATCTTACTTTTCAGTTTAAGTTATGATTTCGTGCCGGGCGGTGGTGGCACACGCCTTTAATCCTAGCACTTGGGAGGCAGAGGCAGGCGGATTTCTGAGTTCGAGGCCAGCCTGGTCTACAGAGTGAGTTCCAGGACAGCCAGGGCCATACAGAGAAACCCTGTCTCAAAACAAACAAACAAACAAACAAAAAACAAGTTGTGATTTCGTTGACTGGCCCTTCCTTCTGCTAACAAAAAGATTTTTAATGGAAATATGTGTACAGAGTTTTTTTTTAAATAATATTTTAATATTTATGTATGTGGTAAAAACCCTCACAGGCCCCTCCCCCCTTCCTTGCCTGGCCTCCCGTTGGCCACAAACCACCACCTGCATTCTTTATCTTTCTCCCGGGTTTCATTACACAGACACAAACGACTAGAAGTAGTAACTGGGTAACTTCACCTTCCATGTCTCCTACACAAAGGAAGCTGCAGCCCTGTGTGCCGTGTCGTGTGTCGTGTTTTTCACCTTTAAAATTGTGTTCTTTTATGTGTATCGGTGTTTTTCCTGAGTGTCTGTCTCTGTGCAGCCACACGTGTACAGCGGCCAGAAGAGGGCGTTGGATTCCTTGGAACTGGAGCTGCGGACAGTTGTGAGTCACCATGTGGGTGCTGGGAACTGAACCCAGGTCCTCAGGAAGAGCGCCCAGTGCTCTCAACAGCCACTCTCTAGCCCCGATATTTTGATATTTAATTGACATAGCAGTTGTACATATTTGTAGCACAGAGTGAGATCCCATCCATGTATAAAAAGCATAATGATAATTGGAAGCATATTGATCATTCATCACAGTCATTTGTGTTGGAAACGTTCAAAATCCTCTCAACTCACTATTCTTAAATGTACAATGACTCGCTGTCCAGCATAAGGGCCCTTCAATGCTCTAGCTTGTTGAAAGTTACTCCTCCATCTCACTGAGCCCCTAAATCCACCTTCCACCCTTTCTCTGTCACCCCTGGGACACGCCCTTCCCAAGCTCTGGTACCCAGTACTTTCTGTTCTGTCTTCAAAGCCAGCATTTAAGTCGGTTCCCACATTCAAGTAAGACCACACACTACCCGTTGTCCCGTGCCTGGTTTATTCCACTTAATGTAGTGCCCTCCAGTTACATTCATGTGGTTATATAGAATTTCACTCTATTGTTGTGGCTGCATAGTATTCCACTGTGTGCTTTCTTTATTCGTCCACAGATGGAGGACTAGGTTGATTCTGTATGTCGGTTCTTGTGAACAGAGCTACAGTGATGGTGGCAGTGCAGAGTCTCCTTAACATACTGCGTTTGATTCCTTTGGATGTGTGCCACAGTGAGGTGGCCGGAGCACTCACAGCTCTGTTTCCAGCTTTTTGAGGAAGCCTCACGCTGATTTGCATACTGACCGTTTTAGTTTACATCTCCCCCAGGCCAGGTTGCAGGGGAATTCCGCTTCCTCCATATTGCACTAGGGTTTATTACTTCTTTTTTTTTTCCTCTAGATTTCAAAATGTGTGTGTCTGTGTGTCTGTGTGTGTTTATGTGTACCATGTGCATGCAGAGGCCAACAGAGGGCGCCAGAGGCCCTGGAATTGGAGTTCTATGCAGTTAGTTGTGAGAGGCTTGGTGTAGGTGAGGTGTGGGCCAACCCTGGGTCCTCTGCAAGAGCAGGGCAGCCCTTCGCCGCCGAACCACCTCTCCAGCCACCATTTATTACTTCTAGTTTTACAAATTTTCTTTTAAACTATTTTTTTCAGTACTTGAAATCAAATATTGTCTTACAGTTTTGTTTTGTTTTTTTGTTGGTTGTTTTGTTTGTCTGTTTTTTGTTTTGTTTTGTTTTTTTGTAAACCAAACACAGTATTGTGTGCTTGTATCTGCCACAGTCTGGAGATTGAAGTAGGGGAATCATTTAAAGCCGGAATTTGAGACCAGTCTGAACAACCTAATAAGACTTGGGCAGGTATGATGCACACCTTTAATCGAAGCACTCTGGAGGCAGAGGCAGGTGGATTTCTAAGTTCGAGGCCATGTGATGAGACCCTGTCCCAAAACAAAAGACCCTGTCTTAATTTTAAAAGGAAAAAAGTGTTCCTTAGTCACATTTATGTAAGCCCAGCAGGTTAGTGCTCATTTGTAGTCTCTGCACTTGAGAGACTGAAACAGGGGGATTGGAAATTGGAGAGTAACTTAGGCAACTTAAGACCCTGTCTAGGGCTGGAGAGAGGGCTTGGTGGTTAAGAGCACTGACTTGCTCTTCCAGAGGTCCTGAGTTCAAGGCTCACAATGGGATCTGATGCCTTCTTCTGGTATGTCTATAGACAGCAACAATGTAACTCATATACATAAAATAAATAAATAAATTTAAAAAATAATCTTTAAAAAAAAAGAGAGAGACCCTGTCTAAAGATAAAGAATACAAAGAGCTAGAGTGCGGCCACACAGCACAGCCCTTGCGTGGCCTACAAGAAGTCTTGGGCTCAAGACCCAATGCCACGAAAAATAGAATAAAATATTGAGTGCACTGTTTGTGGCTTTTAAATTCCGCCCCTATATGGCAGACTTGGTTAAACTGTTACAAATGTGCTAAGATTTTAGGTGCATATACAGCATCATGTGTCACTAACCATGGGAATGCTTCTGAGAGATGCAGTGTTAGGTGATTTCACTGTCTTGTGGGTGTCATGAGGTGTGCTGAACCAAACCTAGATGACAAACAGATTGGTCACTCAGCGTGACTTTCTGATGTGGTCAAGGGATGTGGTAAGCAGATTTTTTTTTTTTTTGAGACAGGGTTTCTCTGTGTAGACCTGGCTGACCTGGAACTCCCTCTGTAGACCAGGCTGGCATCGAACTCACAGAGATCCGCCTGGTTCTGCTTCCTGAGTGCTGAGATTAAAGGTGTGGCCCACCATGCCCAGGGGGTAAGCAGGTATTCAAGGCTGCTGGCCATCTCACAGTAAAGTCTCTGTTCTCAGGAGAAGGTGGGAACTGCAGTTACGATGGAGCCGGGCTGCATGCGCCGGACACTGCGCTGTGCTGTCGACCTGGTGGCTGCACTGTAGCCTTACGGACTGCCAGTGCCTGATTAGTTTGCCACAGCATCGCCAAGAGCTCTGACTACTGCACCGCACTGCCACTTTCCCAATGGCACCCGTGTTACTCAGGAATAAGAGTGTTTCTGCTTAAAAGAAATGAAAGAAAAAGAAATCCATTTCAACTCCATGAAAATCGTACCAGATCATTATCGTTGCATCTATATTTTCTATCATTATCGTTGGTGGTTGTTAACCAAAACCTCCATCATATACAACTTCCGTGTGTGTGTGTGTGTGTGTGTGTGTGTGTGTATACACTTGTGCATTAAGACTTTGGGAGTTTTTCTTTCCTTCTTTCTTCTTTCCTTCCTTCCTTCCTTCCTTCCTTCCCTCCTTCCTTCCTTCCTTTTTCATCAAATTCTGCCTCCTTCTCTCTAGTGCCAAGATTAGAAGACACAGGGATGTAAACCGTCACACCTTTTAAAATTGTTATTTTATGTGTCATTTAATTATTGTTATTCTTGAGTCCCATTGTGTAGCTCAGGCTAGCCTTAAACTTGTCCTCTGCCTCAGTCTTCTGACTGCTCTATAACAGGAATGAACCACCAAGCCGAGCTACTGGTCAGTATTTATTATTATGGCTTTAAATTTTTTTTTAATTTCTTATCTTTAATCCTGGGGCTGGCAAGCTGGCTCAGCAGTCGAGGGCACTCGCTGCTCTTGGAGGAAGGAAATCCAGGTTGCTTCCCGGCACCCGCATGACGGAGAACACCAGCCTGTGACTCTGGCTCCGGGGAGAGCTGGCGCCTACTTCTGGCCTTCGAGGGCACTGCATGTATGTGGTACACATAAACTCACACAGGTACACACACATACACATAAAATAAAAATAAGTAAATATTTTAAAAACAAACAAACAAAAAAAAACCCTTTAATCCTTCGAGAGTTCATCCCTGTGGGCAGAGTGAGAGGTAGATTTTCCACATGCATCTATATTTTCTATCTGCATAGCAGCTGCTTGTTTGACCTTTTACTGATCAGCTAGTCATCGCCGTGTGCGTGCCCTCACCTCCCCCACCCCCACCTCGCAGCGACGACATGGCCTCTGACAGCAACAACTGGTTTGCTTGTCTCTCCTGTCTCTTCCTAGCGGCTGATCGGTCACTGGAGCAGATTTTGCATGTCCCCCTTCAGTAGACCTTGGTTGATCTGCAGGAGTCCCCTTGGCTGGGACAAAGGGCATTCCAGAGTGTAGAAAAAGATGGCCCCTGCCTTTGGGTGTCAGGCTGGGCAGACTTCTATGATCAAAGCCGGAGGTCTCCCTGCCCCCTGCCTAAGCCTTGAGAGCAGACCGTGCCCAGACTGTGTATATGACTCCTAGCTACCAGAGGACTGCTAGAGAGCCTGGCTGCCCCAGGGTTCCTGAGGTGCCAGCCTCTCACACTGGCACAGCCACCTGGCCTGGCCCTGCTTGGATCAGACAGAAGAGCAAGACCTGGGTGTGTGCCAGCTGCCTTGGTCCCAGGACCCCAGCCCTGGACTGCATACTAAAGTGTTCATAAGAGACGGGGTCAGAGGCACTAGAAGAGCAAGATGCTTCCGGATTAATAATGATGATGATGATGATGATGATGATGATGATGATGATGATGAACAAGTTGAATGGTGGGGGCAGTGAGGGTGAAAAATCGTTTTTTAAAAGCTTTGAAGGCTGTGAGGCACGGTATAGTCCCAGTGCTCACAAGGGAGAGGTGAGAGCACCAGGGGTGTCTTAGTCAGGGTTTCTATCTCTATTATGAAACACCATGACCAAAAGCAACGTGGAAAGGAAAGGATTTCTTTGGCGTACACTTCCATATCGCTATTCATCTTTGAAGGAAGTCAGGACTGGATCTCAAGCAGGTCAGGAAGCAGGAGCTGATGCAGAGGCCATGGAGGGATATTTCTTACTGGCTTGCTTCCCCTGGCTTGTTCAGCATGCTCTCTTATAGAACCCAAGACTACCAGCCCAGAGATGGTACCACCCACAAGGGACCCTCCCCCCCTTGATCACTAATTGAGAAAATGCCCCACAGCTGGATCTCATGGAAGCATTTCCTCAAGGGGAGTCTCCTTTCTCTGTGATAACTCTAGCCTATGTCAAGTTGACACACACAACCAGCCAGTACAGATGGCCCCGCCCACAATAATCTGGCCCCTCCTCCATCAATCACCAATTAAGAAAACGCCCTGCAGGCTTGCCCACAGCCTAATCTTTGGGAGCTATTTTTTCTCACCGAGGTTCCCTCCCAAATGGCTTTAGCGTGTGCCACGTTGACCTAAACTACCCAGCACCAAGAGTTTGAGGCCAATCTGGGCTATACAGTGAGTCTCAGGCCAGCCTGGTCTATCTACAGACGCTGTCATGACCTAGATGAATGCAAACAAAGAAAAGGGTTGCAGTAATGGGACCGAGGGCTGAGTGACTAAACTCAGCGTCTCACACCTGGGACGTGCTCCACCCCTGGCTGCACCCCAGCCCCATTCCCTCCTTTTTCCTCCTCTTCTTTTGTATGGGTGTAGTTGTATTCTCATGTATGTGGATGACATGTCGTTGTATTCTCACGTATGTGGGTGCACAGGAGTGTGCACGCAGTGGAGACCCTAGGCTGGTGTCCGGCACCTCCAGGCGGGGTCTCAGCGCACTGTTTCTTTGTCAGATCTGGGGAGGGCCTGTCCCAGTCTCCCTTGCTGCGATCACAGGTGGGCCACCACACCCACGCCGCTTCTGCCTGGGGTCCAGGGATGTGAGCTCCAGTCCTCACGCTCGCATGGCAGTTTACCTGCTGAGCCATTTCCCTCGTCCCCCACTGTCTGTTTTGCTCTAACAGGGACCTGGTTAGGAGTCTAGCTCAGCGGAAGAGCGCTTGCCCAGCTTTAGAAGCACTCTGGTTCAATCCCAGAGCTTCAGAAACAACACGGACAATTGGGGGTGGGACTCAGTTGGTAAAAGCTGACAAGAGTGCATGAGGCCTTGGGTTTGATCTTCAGAACCCCACAAGCCAAGTGTTTAGAAGGAAGGGAAGTGTATGAGGCTCTCTCTTCTCTGTCTCTGTGTGTGTGTGTGTGTGTGTGTGTCTGTCTGTCCATCTGTCTCTCTTTCTCTCTGTCACACACACACACAAAGGATAGAGAAACCACTTTTTTTTTTATTTGGTTTTTGCAAGACAGGGTTTCTCTGTGTAGCCCTGGCTGTCCTGGAACTCACTCTGTAGACCAGGCTGGCCTCGAACTCAGAAATCCGCCTGCCTCTGCCTCCCAGAGTGCTGGGATTACAGGCGTGTGCCACCATGCCCGGCTGAGAAACCACATTTATAAAGCACCATCAGGACCAGCGTGATTAAAAAAGAGGAGTGGGCGGAGGTTGGAGATGAGGACTCCATAGCCAGTGGAGGCTCCACAGGCCCAGGGTAGAGAAGCTGGATGAACAGGAGGCCCCTGTGCCCTGCATCAAAATTAGAGAGAAGTCTGAGGGGCGCATGGTTAAAGGCAGCCCCTGATCACACTTTACAGCGTGGCTCAGGACCGCGGCTTCCACTGGCAGCCCACAAGTTCCTTGACGGGCTCTGCTGGCCCTCTGCCAGCACGGCGTCTAGTGCGTGCCAGGAAGGAGCCGCACCCAGGCCTTGCCCACCCGGGAGGAGCAGGCCCAGCAGGCAACTCCGTGAGGTCACCCAGAGGCTGGGGCAGAGTCCGGTGCTTCGGGTGCCCAATCTGAAACCCAGAATCAGAAAAGCAGAAACACACCCAGCTTTCTCCCCAGGGCCCTGTGGGCGTGGGAACCCAGTGACCAGCTGTGCTTTCACAGAAACCAGCCCTGGGGGTAGGGAAGAGGGCAACCCATGCTATATAGCTAAAGACACTGGGGCCCAGAAACTCCAGCCAGTGCTCGCTGAAACAGAGCCCACCCAGACCCCCACACCTCTGGATATATTCATTCCATGTTTATCAAGATAATTCAGCCCCAATCCTATGTCGTCAGGATTCTGGTGAAGTGCACACCTGCCTGGGACTGCACAGTCACTCCAGATAGCAGTGAAGTGCTCTGTCCAGGGCTCTGCTCCCCCGGTCGCCCCTGTACAGTAGGGAGCGTACAGCTCTCCCCGTGGCCTGGGAGGATACAGAGGGATGCTCAGTCCAGGCCTATAGGAGGTGTAGTAGGGGAGGGACCCACTGTGTGACAACATTGAGATAAAAAGGGACCCACTGTGTGACAACATTGAGATAAAAAGGGACCCACTGTGTGACAACACTGAGATAAAAAGCACTTTCCTTCCTGCTGTCTCTCCACCCAGTCTGGATGGCAAAGAGCAGGTAGGCTCAGAGAGTGCATGGAGGCCAGTCCCTAGCAGAGTATTTGATTTGTTCTCTCTCTCTCTCTCTCTCTCTCTCTCTCTCTCTCTCTCTCTCTCTCTCTCTCTCTCTCTCCCTCTCCCTTCTCCCTTCCTCCCTCCTTCTCACCTCTCTTTCTTTTGTTTTTCTTTAGAGATAGATTCTCACTAAATGGCCAAGAAGCTACAAAGAACAAATTCCAGGCTACCTCCAAATTTACAGCCCTGCCTCAGTCTCCTGAGTGCCGGAATTGCAGGCGTGTGCTGTTCTATGTAGTATGTTTTGGGGGGGCATTTATTGTACCTCTCAACCCAGGGGGCAGGATTTTCGCCCTTGCACCATCCCCTCCCCCTCCCCTTCCTAGGAGGGTTTTGAAGGTGAGGCCTGGAGAGGGGGAGGGGTGATTGGCAGCTGGTCTGGGCGGGTGACTCTGCCCCCTCCTGCTCTCAGCGTGGTGTGCTTGTGGGCACCAGCTGTGGTCATCACCTCAGCTTGCTGGGAGAGAAGTCTATTTAGCCCGAGAGCTAGCCTGTGCACCCAGACTAGGACTGGCTTCCCGGGAGCCAACTGCGGACCATATACCCTGGGGACTGGGTTGCTGACGGAGCGCAGCAGACGTGGGTGCTGGATGGGCAGGGGACCGCAGAGCCTCGGCCCTCCCGCCCGCGTTCTCACCAAGGGTTTCAATCTTATGTCCTTTCTCTCTGTGGTTTCTGAAATGGAAGAGCAGGCCGGCGTCCGTGTTTAAACTGGAAACAAGCTGGAGACTCAGAAGCAGGGCCCAGGAAGGAAGCGAGCGCCTGGGGGAGGGACAGGACAGACAAGATGGTCCCAGGGACTTGGAGAAGCAGCCATAGCTGCTCGCCGGGGGGGGGGGGGGGCATGCTGGGTCCGCTGTGCGTGGCTGGAACTGGAGTGTGCACCTGCATGAGGGGAGGGAGGGGGAGAAATCAGAGGGAGAAGCCGGCTGCTGTCCTCCCTTCTTCCCTCAGTTCTCAGGGGAGGGGATCGGATTAGCACACGGACAGAGAGATGTCTGTAGGGACTGGTGCGTGGCCACCCAGGAGGAAGAGGGCATGTGTGTCTTGGTAACCAAGTCTGGCAGAGACAGAGCCAGGTGGTCGAGTGGGAAGACAGTGGTGTGGTCACTGTCCCTTCTGTTCTCTTTGCTGGCGAGAGTGTAGACACCAGCTTCCCCATACCTCATGTGTCCAAACCCCTTCCTCATCTGAGACGCCCGTCTTCCTCTTTCCCTTCACATCCTCCTGCGCCTGTGGGGAGTCCACAGCCGCTCACTCACTGTCTTGTGTCTGCCGCAGGAGCCTCAGTACCCTAGGCTAGCCCGGGTTGAAGTCCTCTCCTCGGGGTTTCTTTCCACCTGTCCATCTGAGCCTCATCGTCCACACCACCTATGACTTACACGTGAGCGGTTTGGTACAGGCTGTTCCGAGCAGCATCTGGGGCTGGGATTTAGATCCCCCCCTCCCCCGTGTCACCACAGTACTGAGCACAGGGGCGCAGTGGGGACAGCCCGTGGAGCCCAGGAAACATGAAAACACCCCAACCTGCGCCACCCCACACCCATCAGGCAATTTTGTCTCAGGCACTTCCGCAGCGCTGACAGGAAACCAGCGGCAGTCTCAGCCTCCCGCCATCTCGAGGCAACTTCTTGTTTCCCAGTTGCCCGGTGCCAGCCCAGAGTTGTGGTCCTGGGCTCCACCCCCTAAACTTTCCCAGGCTCCATCCCAGCAACCCAGAGGGGCCGGGATGGTGGACATGATTTCAAAACTGGCCAGGAGGCAGAGCCGGGCCCTGCGGGCACAGGTAAGTCAGAAGGGCTGGGGGCAGGCTCAGCCTCTGAAGGGGCTGGCCTTCTGGGTTTGGAGCTGCAGCAGGCCTGCACCCCACTCTCTTAGGAACCGATTGTAGCCGCTCAGAGGGGTGGGGGTCGAGACATTTTTCTCTGAGGCCTTTTCTGGCTAACTGTCCTGTCTATCCTTGGAAAGATAGACAGAGAGTTCTGAGATCCACAGCTTGGGGCAAGAGAGACATGGCTTCCACCACTGTGGGCAAGGGGAGGGAATTTGAGGCAAGGGGCACAGGACCATAAGGAAGTGAAGGGTAATCTCTTGGCTTAGTTCTCTGACCTGAGGTGGCGAGGCCTCTTCCTCTCTCCCACTCCTGCGCCTATAGGTCACAACTTAGGAGCCCTTGATACTATTTTTAGACTATGGCTGCATGTGGGTCTCCAGGGTGGGGGTCTGCCGTGCTCCCCTGAAAGCAGTGAGAGAGCGAGCCTGTGCAGCCCCCAGAAGCAGCGAGAACCCAACCGAACCGTGCTAGCGAAGGGGGGGGGCTCCTTTAGCCTGTCACTGGGTTGGGGGTGTGGGGAGTCCACAGAGAGCTCCAGAGTTTGAAGGACCAGCATAGCTGCAGCTTGCAAACCACTTCAGGGGAGTGGGTTCTGCCCGCTTGCCTCTGTGCGTGCGGGTCCCTCTCTTCCACCGCAAGGGCAAGCCTGTCTTCCTAGCTCGCCCCCCCACCCTCCACTCCCCCACCCCCACCCCCGCTTCTAATTCTACATCGCCTCTTCTTGTGATAGCCCTGTCACTCCAGGGACCTAAACCTTTCTCTCTCTCTCTCTCTCATTAGTATCCCCCATGCCTGCTGGGGTGTCCTGTGCTCCAGATCCCCATTAGCTCCAGGAGCCGGTCAAGCATAACCCCTGCTCCCAAGAGCCCAGCACCATAGCTTCTCCTCGTCACCCACGGACCCTCCCAACCCCGGGCCTGCAGTGGGCAAGGCCGTAGCTCCAGTGTGTCCAGCTGTGAGGCAGGAGACGCAGCTGTCCCCTCTGTCCCCCGTCATTACAGTTGCTGTCCTGTCCCGGGAAGTCTCCTGGGCACCGCAGCTCAAAGCCTCGTCATCCTCAGCAAGTCCTTTCTCACGTTCTGTTCTGTGTGTACGTGTCTGTTCCTGGCATTTGCCACAGCATTGGCGTGACTCTAAAGCAGTGTCTGAGTAGACCTGCTATGTGCTCCGGGGTGTTGTCTCACCTGAAGGGGGTCAGGGGCCCTGGGCACACCGTCCTGTGTCACACTCACAAGAGGGGCGTGCCTGGGATCAGGGAGATGGCGGGCCCACTGGGTAAAGTACTTGCTGTGTAACCATGACGCCCAGAGTTTGGATCCCTGGTACCCATGTAAAAGCCAGGTGGGCGTGGAGGTCGGCCTGCAATCCCAGGGCTGAGGACGCAGACAGGGGATCTCTACAGCAAGCTGGCTGGCTAGACCAGTCAAGTCAGTGAGCTCTGGCTTCAAGTGAGAGACCCCGCCTCGATACAGAAGGTAGAGTTTATGTGGAGTTGAGTGAAGGAAGAAGCCATTGTCAACCTCAGACCATACACACACACACACACACACACACACACACACACACACACACACACCAAGGCAGGATGCCATTGGACCTGAACAAGCTGATGGGCAGCTTAGACCTCTCTCCAGAGAGGCTGTAACCTGAGGGTCCCCAAGAAGCAAAGTCAACATGAGCAGGAAGAGAAAGAGAGGAAGAGAGGCCAAGGGAGTAGCCTAAGGAAAGGCCAGGAAGTGGCTGGGTACTTCTTCTGGAGAGGGAGGGAGCAGCCTGGTGCAGCCAAAACACAGATGTGGCGTGAGGTTTGGGGTCAGGGAGGAAGGAGAAGTGGGCGGAAGGTCTGTCTCCACCACGGGATCCTAGAGGGGTAAAGAAGGGGAATTGGTGGGCTCAACCCACCTGCATGCTGGGAACTGGCCAGCTTGTCAAAACTGACCTCCATGTCTCGCCGTGCCTCAGCTGTCTTTATTATATTTTATTTATTTATCGGGTGCCCATGAGGGTGCACACATGATCATATAAACCGTGGCCCATGTGTGAAGTAAGAGGGCGACTTGGGCAGTCAGTCCTCTCCCTCCACCAAATGGGTCCTGGGGTCCAAACTCAGGCTGTCAGGCCTGCCATCAGGTGTCTATACTGCGGAACCTTCTCACCAGCCTCTGGCTTTGCCATCGCTCTCAGCGGTGCCCGGCACCGACCTGCTGCGGTTACCACACGGGCGTGTGTGCGCTGGAGGCCGATCGCACCAAGCAGGGACTTACGGTCATTTTTTCTCTGCTGCATCCCCAGTACCTGGCACAGTTCCTGCCACAGAACAGAGCAGTCTTTGCAGGATGAGTGACTGGGGTTGGGGGTGGTGCGGTAAGATTTATTTATTTATATGTGTGTGAGTACAAATACTCGTGTACGTACATGCATCACACGTGTGCCTGGAGCCCAAGGTCAGAAGGGGAATTGGTTCTGCTGGAGTTAGAGGTTCATGAGCCACCGTGTGGGTGCTGGGAACTGAACTCGGGTCCTCTGCAAGAGCAGCAAATGCTCTTAACCACCGAGCCATCTCTCCAGCCCCAGATGAGTGATGTTTATGTTTCCTTCTAAATCCTGCGGAGAAGCCATGTTGAGTAGAACCTGCTTCTCTTACACAGGTGTCTCAGCCACGGGGGAGGAACATCTGTGATGATTTCATCTTATTACATATATATGTGTATGTATATATGTATATATGTGTGTGTATGTATGTGTGTATGTGTATGTATATGTGTGTATGTGTGTATATATTTATATGTATAGTGTGTGTGTGTGTGTGTGTGTGTGTATTTTAATTACTGTTACAAAAATTGGAGGCTCCAAATTTTTTGTTTGTTTGTTTTGTTTTGTTTTGTTTTGTTTTTCGAGACAGGGTTTCTCTGTGTAGTTCTGGCTGTCCTGGAACTCACTCTGTAGACCAGGCTGGCCTCGAACTCAGAAATCCGCCTGCCTCTGCCTCCCAAGTGCTGGGATTACAGGCGTGCACCACCACGCCCGGCTGGCTCCAAAATTTTTAAAGGAAGAAGAACTGGAGCTGGGACTCAGTGGACGAGTATTTACCTTTTGTACTTGAGGCCTAGGAGTCAATGGCCCAACAGCCTCCACCTCACCCCACAAAGCCCCTGTAACCACTGCCCAGATAGCTCCATTGTCTGCATTGTGTTTGCCTTTGGTCTTTTTGAAACAGGATCTCATGTACCCCACTCTGGCTTCAAACTCCACACGTAGACACGGATAACCTTGAACTCTGAGGCTCTGCCTCTGTCTTCTTCTTTCTTATTTTTGGTTTTTCCAGACAGGGTTTCCCTGTGTAGCCCTGGCTGTCCTGGAACTCACTCTGTAGACCAGGCTGGCCTCAGAAATCCGCCTGCCTCTGCCTTCTAAGTGCTGTGATTAAAGGCGTGTGCCACCACTGCCCGGCTCTGCCTCTGTCTTCTGAATGACAGAAATATACTGCCTGATGCGCCTGGTTGTATGCAGTACTTAGAGTCAAACCTGCGTGCTGGGTGAGTTCCCCACAGCCCACCCATAGTAGCTTTTTGAGGTGTACTGTTTGCTGGGAGCATCCGTCGAGTGTTCATAGAAAACTATCAGTCCCTGGTGCCTCTCTGCTGGCATGGGTTCGGTACTGGCATTGTCTGGCTTTCTAGGGGGCTGTCACTGCTGAGCTGCGGGTGGTGGGGACACTGGAGGGATCTGGGGAGAGGTCTGGGAGTCAGCTGGGCAAGCCGAGTGGAGTTGGACACGGACAGGCTGTCTGCAAGGGAGCTGAGCGCTCTGGACCTGCAGAAGTTCCCGCACAGACCGGGAAGGGACGGAGACTTCAGTGCAACTAGAGCTTAAAGTTCAAGCTAGGAGTGTCAGGAAGTAGAGCCCAAGCCCAGGCAGGTGATGACTGGCCTCTCAGGGCTGAGACTTTGACCCTCCACCCGCGGGGAAGCAGAAAGTGTGAATCACACCGTGAGCTCTCTTCCGTAACTAACCAGATGAAACCCTAGATGACCGCTCCTTGCTGTGAGCCTTAATTCTTCAGGCTAGCCCACCTGGCTCCTCTGCTCTCTCGTGCGCGCATGCGCGCCCCTTCAATGCGCACGCCCCTTCAGTGAGCCCGTGGAATGCTGAAAGACCTCAAATGAAGCCCACTGAAGAACTGATCCCAGGCCATCGGTCTGTCCCCGCTGATTGCTGGTCCTTCTCTAAGCGCAGACTCCTATAAATGCAAAAACGCTGAGTTCTTGTTATATGATAAACAAACGGACACGCAGCACTTACAAAAACATGTTTTATTTCTTTCTGCCACAGTTTCTGGAATGGGCAAAGCACACATGTCCAGGGCCACACTGTGTGACTCTGGAGTTGTCCTAAAAGTCGTCTCCTTCGGCTCCTGCAGGTAGACGATCCCCCGGAACCAGTGTATGCCAACGTAGAGAGGCAACCTCGGGCCACGTCGCCTCGCTCTGCGGCAGCGCCTCCTCGGCTCAGCCCACTGTGGGAAACACACACAGACGCGGGCACTGGGCGCCCCTACTACTACAACCCTGACACCGGCGTGACCACCTGGGAGTCACCCTTTGAAACACCCGAAGGAGCTACCAGCCCGGCCACCTCCCGGGCCTCTGTGGGCAGTGGGGAGAGCCTGGACACAGAGTGGGGCCAGTACTGGGATGAGGAGAGCCGCAGGGTGTTCTTCTACAACCCCTTGACCGGTGAGACGGCCTGGGAGGAAGAGACCGAGGAGCTGGAGGAAGATCATCAGGAACCACTGGAGATGCAAGCCAGCCTGAGCCCGCGAAGCCCCGGGCAGCAAAGGGTGAGGGGCGGGGCCACCCCAAGGACCGCTGATCTCATCTCCCCGCTTCTCAGGGATCTGAGGAGAGGGGGTGGGACAATGCATGTGTGGGATAGGGTGTTGGCTTGGGGGGAGCATTTCTGACCTCTCATGCTAATCAGAAACCAGAAGCCAGAAACCAGAGGCGGGCGCCTCCGAGCTCTTGCTTCTCAGGGACCAGAGAGCAGGGGCAGGGCCCTCCCCTAGGGACCCCAACTTTTTCTTGCTTCTTGGGCCCAAGGACTAGCGAGTAAAGTGAGGGGGGGGCGGGAGACAGAGAAGCTCTGACTCCATCTTTCCATCCCTGCAGCCCCCGACTCCTGAAACAGACTATCCCGAATTACTGGCCGGTTACCCCGAAGAGGACTATTCTCCGGTGGGCTCCTTCAGTGATCCGGACCCCACTTCTCCCTCGGTTGCACCCCCTGGCTGGTCCTGTCAAATGACCCCAGACAAACAGTTGCTCTACACCAACCAGTTCACTCAGGAGCAGGTAGGACCTCGCTGGTAGACAGACCTGGGCTGCTTCCCTGTCCCTCCCTCCCTGGCCTTCCTCACACTAGGACCGCCCCTCAAGTCTAAAGTGAACACCCCACACCAGTCAACATGAAGTCTGGTGCTCCAGCCCTCAGTACCACCCTGGACTCTAGGCTGAGGGCCCTGACCATCCCTTGTGTCCACAGTGGGTAAAGTTGGAGGACGAGCAAGGGAAGCCATATTTCTACAATCCAGAGGACGACTCTGTCCAGTGGGAGCTGCCCCAGGTAACCAGCCTGGGAAGGGAGATGGCTGGAGAGGGGGGGAGCCTGGGGGCTGGGCAGAGCGATGGGTGACTATGTATCTCTCCCCAGGTCCCGATCCCTGCCCCTCGAAGCGTCCGCAAATCGAGCCAGGATAGCGACACTCCAGCCCAGACTGGCCCTCCAGAGGAGAAGGTGGGAAAGGGCCGTGGAGCCTGGGGTGGGGGAGGAGCCGATATCTTCTTCCTCCTCTGTAAGCTCCAGAGTGGAGAGAGCAGGGAAGTTGGGGAGTAATCTTGTGCCTACTTCTGTGGGGACATCGCCCTCCATCTCTGCAGCTGGGGAGTTGACAGGGTTCAGTGAGCTCCAGGCTTAACCTGGGGGGGACCTCCAACCCAGGGGACACTAGCTTCTGTCCCTTCCTACTGGCCCCCGTCATGACCATTCCCTCTCCCCCCATTCTCTTAGATCAAGACTCTGGACAAGGCAGGAGTCCTCCATCGTACCAAGACAGTAGACAAGGGAAAGAGACTTCGGTGAGGCCCCGTCCCGACCCAACCCTCGCAGGGTGGGCCTTGAGGATGAAGTTCCCCTAGGCTCCCACTTGCCACGGTTACTAATCATGGTCGCAACTTCATACAAGGTTCTGTGAGGAAACAGGATCCTAAGGTTCCTTGGCTGCCAGCTATCTGGTGTGGGGATCCAGCACCCCAAGCTATGTCCCTAAAACTCTCTGTCCCAGTGTGTGTTTGGGTTCAGTTGAGTCCTCCAGGCCAGGAGCAAATTTAAGCCCCGCCCACCCCTACTCCATCCTTCCTCAGGAAGAAGCACTGGAGCTCCTCCTGGACAGTGCTGGAGGGCGGGGTCCTGACCTTCTTCAAGGATTCAAAGACCTCAGCTGCAGGCGGCCTGGTGAGACCTGTCCCTGAGTAGGGGACACCTTCTGCTCTTTTTCTGGTCTTAAAGATGGCTACCAGCCGGGCGTGGGAGTGCACGCCTGTAATCCCAGCACTTGGGAGGCAGAGGCAGGTGGATTTCTGAGTTCAAGGCCAGCCTGGTCTACAGAGTAAGTTCCAGGACAGCCAGAACTACACAGAGAAACCCTGTCTCCAAAAAAAAAAAAAAAAAAAAAAAAAATGGCTACCCAAATACTGAGGGGCAATGATGGCGGGTTCACCCCTGTACAAACACCTCCCACCACTTCAGGCCTGAAGAAATGTCCTTGGGGGATGGTCAGCTCCAGTCTGGAGCGCACGGAGGCTGGGGCCTAGGCTACCTGCTCACAGAACGGGGTTGGGCTCCTTCCTTCCTCCTCCCTCCTGCTTGTCAGCAGGTTCTAGGGCAAAGATGCACCAGGGGCTGTAGCAAGCCCACCCGGATGAATGTCCCTTATAATTCTGCTTCCGTCCCCACAGAGGCAGCCTTCCAAGCTCTCCACCCCTGAATATACGGTCGAACTGAAGGGGGCCAGTCTCTCTTGGGCCCCCAAAGACAAATCCAGCAAGAAGAATGTGCTAGAGGTGAGAGACTGGCTCGGGAAAGGGGCCTGTGAATCCCACTGCAGACAGGGCCCAGGAGTGGGGGCTCATGGAAACGAGGGTTGGAGTTCCCAAGATTCAAAGACAAAGCTGCCTCGTGTTGGGACCAGCGATTCATGCCATCTGAAATCCCTGACCTGGGAGCAGAGTGGAGAGGGAGGTCTCTGGGAGAGCAGGCCACGCCCAGAGTGGCTTTCTTCCGCTCAGCCTGAGACCATGGACTCTGATTTTTGCTGTCACTGTGATGGACTGAGTCAGGAACCTGCTTTCACAGGCCGGAACCCAGATTCCGGGTTTTTATTGGGTTCCCATCAAATAAAGCAGTGACAAGCCGGTTTGGCTTCCCCAGCAGGTAGAGCAAGAAGACTCTGGGGCAAGGTCTCAGTACCACACCCTCCAGTGTTCCGTGGTTTGCCGGTCCCTAAGAGCTGTGAGGCAGACCGCAAGGAACACACACAGGCAGTGAGGGCTGAGGAGAGGGCTTGGTCGGTAAAGTACTTAGTGCTCGAGCAGGAGGAGCTGGTGATCCCCAGCGCCCATGAAGAAGCCTAGTGTGGGCACAGGCTTGGAATCCCAGGAATGGGACGGCAGAGACATGGGGTCCCTGGGCCTTGCTGCTCAGCCAGTCTAACCTAACAGCTGGATTCCGAGTCAGCAAGAGACCCTGTCAAAAAATAAACAAAAAGTAGACAACACCCGAGGCTGGATTCTGGCTTCCACCTGCACACATACACATGCAAGCACACACACATACACACACACATGCATGCACTCACACACACGCATACAGGCATACACATTCACACACATTCATACACTGGCACATGCACACACATACACATATGCACATATACAGGAACACATGCGCACACACATGCATGCAAACACATTCCTACACAGGCACACACACACACACACACACACACACACACACACACACACACACACCAAAAAGCCAGTAGCCAATAGCTGGCCAAACAAGTTAGGGATGGTCCAAGATGGGGAGGAACCAGGGGAGACAGTGAGGGGCAGGCGCCCTGTCACTGAGAGAAAGTTAGGTTTTCAGGGCAGAAAAAGCAAAGCAGGACAGAAATCAAATCAGCTACAGACACCTTTACTGTTAGGGAGAGGATCCTCCCTCAGTTCCAGGGAGATCTAAGCTGTTTCCTAATCCTGGGATCTTAAAGAGTTTTCCAGTGTGTAGCTCTGTGAACCTGGGGTCGAGAGGGCTAAGTGTCCTTCTAAAGAGCTCCACAGAGGCTGAGCTGGGGCCTTCGGACCACCTCAGTTGGCGTATTATGAAGAAGGTCAGAGGCATGGCCAGACGCGCTGCAGGGAGCCCGGATTTTTTGGTTTTGATGATTCTCCGAGCTTTATTTGGTTCTAGATTTATTGATTTTTATATGTGTGACTGTTTTGCCTTCGTGTGTGTGTGTGTGTGTGTGTGTGTGTGTGTGTGTGTGTACATCACATGTGTGCCTGGTACCCCACAGAAGTCAGAAAGGGGTATTGGGTTCTCTGA
Source organism: Apodemus agrarius (assembly GCA_964023405.1). Classification (NCBI taxonomy): domain Eukaryota; kingdom Metazoa; phylum Chordata; class Mammalia; order Rodentia; family Muridae; genus Apodemus; species Apodemus agrarius. The sequence goes on along the minus strand of OZ030015.1, from coordinate 90,180,777 downwards.
AACTGAATGGTTGTGAGCCGCCTTGTGTGGGGGTGCTAGGAACCAAGCCAAGGTCTTCCGAGAGAGCAACGAGTGCTCTTAACTGCTGGCGAGCCATCTCTCCAGCCTCTTAGTTATAACTCTAAAAGGGGAACAGGCAAAAGACAGTTTTCTCTGACTCTAGAAGTTGTTCCCCATTGTGTGAGCCAGATTCTGCCGTCTGCCTCTCTCTGGACCAAAGGGCAAGGCTGATATATTCTAAAGCCAGGCTCTGCAGCTGGCGAAACTCCACAGCCCCCGGGTGTTTGGGATCAGCCGCCTCGATTCCTGCTCCGCCCTGCATTGATGTTCCAGCAGCTAGGATCTTCCATAGGAATTTTCTATCCTTTTCCCCGGGCCCTGTGCTCTGCAGCAGGCAGCAACGAGCCCTGCAGAACTCTGTTCTAGAACGATGAGCCGTGTGCCCGTAAAGTGATTCAAGTGTACTGGACCTCACTTTGGTAAACACTGTTACCCACAACATTAAACAAAGAGGAACAGTTGGGCCTGGCTTGTGACCTTTGCTCCATAGGGCTCTGAGTTGCTTAGGGCAGGGACAGGTCACCTCCCTCTCAGTACACACACACACACACACACACACACACATTCTAAGCCTACTCCCAAGGTAGAACAGGGAACCGAGTGACCTGTGTGACTTTTGTCCCTCCAGCTGCGAAGCCGGGACGGCTCGGAGTACCTGATCCAGCACGACTCGGAAGCCATCATTAGCACCTGGCACAAGGCCATTGCGGAAGGCATTGAGGAGCTGGTAGGCAGAGCCCGTAAAGCCCCGGGGCTGCCGGGGAGGGGCTTGGGCTTTTTACGCAGGACCCTCAGCTGTGCACAGAGAACTCCATGACACCAGCCCTGGGGCTGGTTTTGCAGGACTCTACAGGAGGCGACAGGCACAACCTGAAGAAACCCGCCATTTTTTGAGGGAGGGAAGGAGGGAACCAGACTCAGGAATTGGTTCTCGGGAACCAGACAGGAATGACAGCTACAACTGGAAGATGAAGCCTTAACAGATGGACCTCATGGGCCTTGCGTCTTCTAGACAAGGGCTTTGCACTTCAGCCGCAGCCCCAGTAGTGCCAATTATGGGTTGTGGGTATAGCTTAGTGACAGCGGGGTTGCCTAGCGTGCAAATGGTCCTGAGCTTGATCCTGTGCTCTGACAAAAATCAACAGCTACTTATATGACAATGACCTGATAATATTTGTCTCTCAATTCGATATGGGTTAGCACTGGGTACAGATTTTGGTTGTAGGAATGCAGAGGCAGGAGGTACTGTTGGTGTGATCAAGGGTGGTCTGGACTATGTGAATTGCAGGCTCGTAGTGGCCGCCAGTCTAGTAGGACAGAGAGAGCTGAGGAACTGGGAGGAGCCTAGACGTGGCCAGGATAAGAGAGAAAGGAGAGAATGACCTTGCAGCTCTTGGAGGACTCTGCAGTGAGGGAAGCTGGAAAGTCTGGTTCCCAGGACAGGAGAAAACGGGCTCTTCCTGGGGCTCGGGAGAGGCCCCCAAACCGCCCCCGGTCTTGCTTCTCTGAGGTTGTCTGATTCCAGTCTGCAGGTCTGCTCCATGGGGAAGGTGAGCCCGGCAGTGCTGATTTTGGGTCCAGCGAGCGCCTCGGAAGCTGGCGGGAGGAGGATGTGCGGCACAATGCAGGTTTGCGAGGAGATCAGGTGGGAAAGCCTCCCCGCTGCGCTGCGCGGATATGATGCCCTGGTTGGGGTCTGGGACCCGTGCTGTCACTGCCACCTGCTGACTGAGTTGTGTCTGTGGCAGCCTCGCCCTCGCTCAGCCCCGGAGGCCTGGAAAGCGACTTGAGCAGGGTCCGGCACAAGCTCCGTAAATTCCTACAGAGACGACCCACCCTGCAGTCTTTGCGGGACAAGGGCTACATCAAAGGTACCTGCAGTTCGCCGGGATCCGGGCTCAGGTGGCGCGGGGCTGGGCGGCGCTGACCAACCTCTCCCCCAGACCAGGTGTTTGGATGCGCGCTGGCTCAACTGTGTGAGCGCGAGAGGAGCCCTGTGCCACGCTTCGTGCAGCAATGCATCCGCACCGTCGAGGCCCGGGGTATGTACGCATGCGCAGACAAGGCAGCAGCGCATCATCCCCCAACCCACCCCCCGGCGGCTTTTAGGGAACCAAGGGAGGAGACCCCCTGGGAGAGCACAGAGTCATGAAGAAAGAACTGGGAAAAATCTGAATAGGAAAACCCTGCGTAGAAATCGTTAGGGACCCCAGTCCTTCCGGGGTCAGCCATTTCCTTTCCCGCAGGACTGGATATTGATGGGCTGTACCGCATCAGTGGGAACCTGGCCACCATCCAGAAGCTGCGCTATAAGGTGGATCACGGTGAGGCCCTTTTCCAGTCCCTGCCCTGGGGCCTGCAGGCACAGGGGGTTGCTGACTGCCTCTCAATTCCCGCGGGCCCTTCCCTGCCGCAGATGAACGCCTGGACCTGGACGACGGGCGCTGGGAAGACGTCCACGTGATCACGGGCGCCCTGAAGCTCTTCTTCCGAGAACTGCCGGAGCCCCTCTTCCCCTTCTCCCACTTCCACCAGTTCATAGCAGCCATCAGTGAGTGGCTTGGGAAGAGGGGGGGATGGGGAGGCTGGCCCGCGTTTGTTAGAGCCAGCAGACCACCTCTGGTCCCTTCTCTCTCTCTCTCAGAGCTGCAGGACCCAGCCCAGCGCAGCCGCTGTGTGCGTGACCTGGTGCGCACGCTGCCAGCCCCCAACCACGACACGCTCCGACTGCTCATCCAGCATCTGTGCCGGTGAGCAAGCCACACTTCCTAGGGCAAAAGAGGAGGGCTAGTCGTAGCCGGAGCCCGTGTTGAGAGACTCCCCGACCTCTAACCTCTCGATCCCACCGATCCCACTGCAGGGTGATCGAGCACGGCGAGCAGAACCGTATGTCTGTGCAGAATGTAGCCATAGTGTTCGGGCCCACGCTGCTGCGGCCTGAGACGGAAGAGGCCAGCATGCCCATGACCATGGTGTTCCAGAACCAGGTGGTGGAGCTCATCCTGCATCAGTGCGCAGACATCTTCCCGCCGCACTGACTGTGGACCCTGGGTTAGCTGGAGGCCGTGAGGCTGGACCTCCTCGGAGGCTCTCCGCTTCCCACCCCGCTGCACTGTGACTTCAACACCCCTCGATTCAGAGGGTACAGTGACCCCTGGTGGGCAGTTCATGAAATGTGATTTCTCCCTCTCGCGTCCCCTTTTGGGGTTCATTACAGCCCTTCCCCCCTCCCCGATTACAGTGCCGCCTGTTTTGTGGATGTGACCGTGTGCCTGGAGGGCCGGAGGGCCGCCTGTTTTGTGGATGTGACCGTGTGCCTGGAGGGCGGGAGGTCTGAAGGGATTTGGTGAGGGCATTCTGGTTTCCTCAGGCCTGCAGTTGGCCAGGCCTTGGTGGGGACCCTGTAGGCCCTGTACTATGCGAGAGGTCATGAAGCAGCTACTGACATTGTCTCTGAAGCCAGGGGGGAACTGAGCCTGGCTGCCAGCCCAGGCCACCGGCTGCTTTCCTCGGCCTTACGCTCCAGTGCCACCCTGATGCAGGCTGCCCTGAGAACCTTTCCTACGCTTCCCTCTCTCCCTGGGCCACACCCGTTCTCTGCACAAGTTCTTCATACTAACCACATACCAACCCTGCCCCTACTCCACATGGTTCCAGGGATCTGGGGCTTGCAGATGTCAAATTACATCAGGGGGTCCGTGGGTGATCGGATTCCCTGCAGAGGCTGTCCCGACAGCAAGCCCAGCTTCTAGAGGAGGAGTGACGCCCCAACCCCACTGCCCCCCACACAGCCTGTAGGTAGGCCAGAGTAGATATGCTGGGACACTTGGCATAGGTTAGAGGTTGGGGGCCCCTGAAGGCAGCAGGGGACCTCCCACAGCTGTTTGTGGGGGGACTGCATAAATAGAAGCTCCCAGCTGCTGTCTGCACCCTGGCTGGCTAGATGCCTTCCTGGTACCCACTTACCATGCAGAGCTAAGAGAGGCCTGTCCGGGAGGTCAGCCTTAGGCAACCTCGGTCAGCTGCACGCTTCCTCCCTCACGCGCGCGTGCGCGCACACACACACACACACACACACACACCACCTCAGTTTACGGATCTGAGCCCCTAGCTCCACCCACCCCCACTGACTCAACGAACAATAATAGCTAATATTTATTGAGCATTCATACATACTATGCCAGCCTTTCCCACGGGCTTCTCCCTTGGTTTCTTGCAGTCCATATTTATTGTGGGTCCTCACGTGCCAGGCACTGTGTCCTGGGGCGGGGGTTCTACGCATGCGTTCTGGAGCTTGGGGCACCGCAGCGTGCACAGCGATGCAAGCCCGGCCCTGATGGTAGGCAGCAGGGCGCAGAAGAACAAATGCAGGCCTCCCGCTGTACACCGATATGTTTAAAGTCCTACGGCAAGCTAATAACTAACTGTTAAATAAAATGTTTATTCTCCTACTATGGCGAATGCACTTTGATAAGAGCCCGGCTTCTAGTTTAAAGACACCTTGGACTCTTGGTTGAGCTCTCTGGTTCTCAGCCTGCCTGTATCATCCTGCCTCAGTGAACAGCCAAGGATGGCCTTGAACTCCTGACCATCCTGCTTCCACCTCCCAAGTGCTGACACTGTATCACCAGGCTCTGCTGTCACCCTTCCTTCCTTCCTTCCTTCCTTCCTTCCTTCCTTCCTTCCTTCCTTCCTTAATTTATCGATCAATTTATGTATGTATGTATGTATGTATGTATGTATGTATTGTTTACAGTGTTCTGTCTGCATGTATGCCCTCAGGCCAGAAGAGGGCACCAGATCTCATTATAGAGATCTCATTATAGACAGTTATGACCCCCCCCACCCCACCCCCGTGTGGTTGTTGGGAATTGAACTCGGGACCTCTGGAGAGCAGCCAGTGCTCTTAACTTCTGAGCCATCTCTCCAGCCCCTGCCACCTTTTCTTGATTCATTTGCTAACTGAAAGATCGTGGGCTCCACCCTCTCAGAGGCTGTCAACACAGACACCACTGTACAAGCGTTTCCATGGCCACATTGGCACAGAGAGCGGGCACTGCTATTGGAACGCTGCAGACCGGGTGGCTTAGTCAACCCAAGGTATTCCTCCCAAAGCTGGAGGCCGGACGGTCAGGCCGAGGCTGCAGCAGAGCAAGGGGGCACCAGGACATCTTTGACTTGCAGGCTGCACTTTTATAGACATGCCCTTAAACGGCATCACACTAGGGCTCGGGCTTCGGTGTGACTTGTGGGAAGCTGCAAGCTTCCATTTGTTGACCCGTGTGTTTCCATCTCCTTGGGTGCACAACTGTTGCCAGGTCCCACAGTAACCCTTACATCTCACTTGTTGTGGGCCTCCCCCTGCCCATCTTCATCAGCAGCCGTGAGAATGGGGGTGATGTACTGTCTGCCACCACTGGCATTCACTAGATCTCCTCAGAGCCCGATCTGCCTCTCTTCCTCCCTCCCTCGCCACAGGTGGCGGGCCTTTGCTCCACCCCACCCCCACCCCCACAATGACCACGGAAACACAGCAGCCACAGTGAGGCTCAGCACAGCTCCTCCTCCCCCAGTTCTCCACATCCCCCTTTCTCCCTACTTCTCCCATCTGCCTTTCTTTCCTAAACACACCCATCATGGCTCTCGGAGACACATAGAGCTGTTGTATCGGGTGGAAGCCACCAGCAAATACAAGTAGGGAGGTCAGCCTGGGGCGCTCAAGACAGACACCTGTACAGGAATGTGGGTCACACTATGGTCCCACGCCCTGACTCAGCCAAGCTCCCGGGAGTTCTGGGTGGGCTCACACATTGTCCATCCTGTGCGGACTGCCCTGCAGACCACCCAAGTTGCCTGACAGTTGGCACAGATCAGGGCAAAGCATCTCTTTTTCAGCCCTGAGCATGTCCCAGCAGGGCTCGGGTGAGAGCTGGTGGTCACCACCCAGGCCTCCACCTACAGGGAAGCTTCAGTCATGGAGGAGGTTATGATACCTGCAGTGTCCCATGGGAAGGAGTTCCAGTCACCGTCACACTAGGAAACCTCCACCACACACGTCCCTAAAACCAGACTCACTCTCTGAGCCAGACTTTTAAAATTATATTTATTTTTTATATGTTGTACATGTGTGTTGACAGAGCATGCATGTTAGGTCAAAGTTCAACTTGCAAAAGCTGGTCCTCTCCTCCACCGTGTGGGTTCTGGGGCTGATAGCAAGCACCAACACGTGCAGCTGGACTGAAAGATGTCCCTGTTCGCCATCCCATCCTCTGTCCTCAAGCCCTGGAGGCCACAGACCGCAGACTCTCTTGGGGACTCAACAACACACCCGTGTTGGTAGACACTGAGTCTCCCGCTTCCCTGGCCTCCCGGGACAAGCAGGCTCTCCTGGAATCAGCTCCCCCTCAATCCCTTCCCATTCCTTCCACCTCTGGCCAAGCATGGGAAGAAGGACTTCTCAGGCCGGACCCTGCTCCCCGTCCCTGCTCCCAGTATGACACCAGCCACAGCGTCCGTGAGGTCTGCCCCGTGACAGACTTCAGCCTAAGATCGGATCCTTGATTTTTCCCCAAAACAAGTCTTCCTCCACGGTTTGCTTCTCCCAGGAAATGGCTCTGTTGTCCCCCAGAGGGACAAGCTAAAACCTGGGAATACGGCTGACTCACTCTGGCCATGTCCAAACCCCTGGCCTCTACCTTGCCAACTGTCTCTCTCCCACCAACCTGGTCTAGGGAGCTTGGGTCTGCCCGGATCCCACTTACCCCAGCCCTGGGTAGCTTACTGTCCAGTGAGGTGGCTCGATGGGTCAAGGTGTCTACCACCAAGTCTCTTAACCTGAGTAATAGAAGAAGGAAACCAAGTCCCAAAAGTTGCCCTCTGACCTCTGAGCACCACGTGATTGTGTGACGCGTGTGCTATACCCCCCAGAGTAATGTTATTGGTTTTTTATCTTAAATACATTTGGAATAAGACTACAAGCTTGGGTCTAGCACACCAGGCTCAGCCCTTGCCCCTCCTCAGCCGCCTCCTCACGCCTCAGTAGAATGACATGGTAGCAGAGCACTGAAGCCAAACTGCCTGACTCCAGCCCAAACTGACCTCTTCTGCACCTCAGTGTATTCATCTGGAGAATGGGGGTGCAATAGCAATATCTACTCTATGGTGGTGTGACGAGTGTATGAACTGATAGTTCCAAATTTCTAACAACGCTTTTGGCTAGAACACACACCCGCTCCAGCCCTTGCAAGGCCTGCACCTCACACGCTGTCTTGGTTTCTGAGCTATGACTACAACAGCCTCCCATCAATTCCCCAAATGCCCTGTGTTCTTTCCTGCCCCAGGACCTTTGCATGTGCTATGTTCTTTCCCACTTTTTTCTTTGCTTAGTCAGCTATCTTTCGGTGCTGTCCTGAAGTCACCATTTCTCAGCAGCCCCTCTGAGTGCCCACGTCCTCCACGCCCCCTCCCCATATACACCATTAGGGACCTGTACATATCTCTTTTCTTCGTTTACCACTTTACAGCCATATATCATGATGAGTCATTAACCCCACAAGCCTCAAGAGGGAGGTTTTGTGTCCTCAATACTTAACATAGGGACTGACATAACAGGAGTTTAATAAATACTTGTTCATGGGCGGGATAACTGGCTCAGTGGGGAAAGACCCTTGATACCAACCTTGAAGAGCCAAGTTTGATCCCTGGAACCACAAGGTAGAACAGAAAGAACTGACTCCCCCAAGTTGTTCTCTGCATATTTATGTGAACATGGACACACACACACACACACACACACACACCACCACCACCACCACACACACACACACACACACACACACACACACACACACTGTAAATAAATGTAATATTCATTAACTACTGAAGATTTCAAAAGGCAAGTATCCAGAGACCACATTCCAACCCTACCATTTTTTCTTCTTCTTCTCTCTTCTTCTTCTTCTTCTTCTTCTTCTTCTTCTTCTTCTTCTTCTTCTTCTTCTTCTTCTTCTTCTTCTTCTTCTTCTTCTTCTTCTTCTTCTTCTTCTTCTTCTTCTTCTTCTTCTTCTTCTTGATTTTTTTTTGAGACAGGGTTTCTCTGTGTAGTCCAGGCTGTCCTGGAACTCACTCTGTAAACCAGGCTGGCCTCGAACTCAGAAATCTGCCTGCCTCTGCCTCCCAAGTGCTGGGATTACAGGTGTGCACCACCACGCCCAGCCCAACCCTACCATTTAAAAAAAAATTTTTTTTATTTTGTTTTTATTCGTGTGCATGGATGTTAGTGGAGGCCAGAAGAGGGTGTCAGAGCCCCTGGAGCTGGAGTTACAGGTGCTTGCAAGGCACAGATGTCAATGCTGGGAACCAAACTCAGGTCCTCTGGAAGGGCAGGGAGTGCTTGTAACCGCTGAGCCATTTCTCCAGCACCCCAACCCACACCCACACCCACACCCGCGAGTGATCTTAGCAGATAGCTTGCACCAGGCCACTCACCTATAAAACTGCGACATCCACATCTGCCTCAGAAGCTCGCCACAACACAGTGAGACTTGTACACAAACTTTCCTAGCCCTGAACCTAGTGCAAGGACATTTGTGAAATCACATTGGTCTTTATGGCTTAGTTTCTAAGCTAGCCCAGTTCCTGGAGAGTTACAGCCACAAGACCACCATGCTTTGATCCCAGGGCCCGCATCGTCTTTTCTGAAGACCTCAGAGCAGCCGTGCCTCAGGAAAGCTACTCTATATGCTTAGAGGCCAGGGCATTTGAGAGAGTGTGCGTTGCCAGACCCAAGCCGGAGGGGACTCTGATTGACAAGAGGGCAGGGAGGGAGACTGCCTTCCTCGGCCTTTCGTGCCTGGGTGTTTTCCTGCTATAGGCCTTAGAAAAAGACCTTTAGTAAGAGATATCTTTTACTAAAAAGGAGGTGGGGGGGGCCAACAGAACACGCTCCATCCTGCACTACTCACATGCACCACTAGGTGGCGATGCTAAGAAGGACTGTGTGGCCAGGTCTCCCTGTATTGTGTGGTATGGTGTTGAGACAGAGTCACAAGGCAGACGGACTGGCCTCCATCTTGCTATAGAGCCAAAGATAACCTTGAGTTTCCGATCCTCCTCCTTCCATACCCCAAGTGCTGGGATAGCAACACACCAAGATCCTTTCTCCTCCTTCTTTCTTCCCACCTCTTCTTCCTCCATCTGTAAGTCTCGGGGTGTGTCAGTGTCCAGTGTGTGCAGGTATCTGCTAAGGCCTGAAGAAGTCTTTGACCCCCTGGTGCTGAAGTCTCAGGCATTGCTAGCATCCAGTGCCACCATGACATCTTACGGAACTGGTGTGCACATCAATCCTGAGTGACAACGGTCTCCATAAGCCATCTCTCCAGCCCTAATTTATTATTTTAAGTTCGTGGGTGCTTTTGCCTGTGTGTATGTATGTATATGACTGGTGGCCACCTGTGCTAGAAGAAGACATTCAGAGACCCTGGCACTGCAATCGTGAGCTGCTGTGAGGATGACGGGACTTGAACCAGCATCCTATGCAAGAGCAACAAACGTTCTTCTCCTCACCTGCCTCTTTCCTGGGGTTCCTCTATCTTTACATCTCCCTGTCTCTTCCCCAGTCGGCAGCCTGGTCTTTCTCCATTTCTTATTTCTTCCTTTGAAACTGTCTTATAGATGAACTCGCACAGCGTGTAACCAGCCTCTGGAGACTGGCTCTCTGCCCTGGGATCCAGGCGCTTCAGACCCAAAAGAGCCAGCGATGAGGTTTGTGGTTCCGAGGATCGCCTCTGACAGGCTTTTGGAGAGTCCTCCCAGCTCGGGGTAAAAGATAAAGGGAAGTGAACCAATTTGGACACCTCCAGGGTTCAGATGGATACTACAAACCAATCCTCCACTGTAGCAGGCCAGTATCCCACCCGCCATACCCACACCCTCACACTCCCTACCTCTACTCATGCCCCGCCCCCACTCCCACCCTCTCACTCCACCCCCATCCCCCGCAACCTGAAACCGCCTTCTCACAAGGTGCTTGCCTCCCGGTAGCATCCTTAGCGAGTGACAGGGATGCTTGGAGCAGAACTGCCAGCAGGGGGCACAAGAGCCCTTTTGCCCAAGGGGTAATTCCGTGGACACACCCAGAGCGAGGAGGGCAGCTTTGGGACTTCGTGTGAGTCCAGAGAACCCGAGTGTCTTCTCCAGTACGTCCCAGGCCACAGGTTTCCGTCCAACTTTAAGCTCTAAGGTTGGGGTAAAGCAAAGGACACACACACACCCCAAGAAAAGACAAAACTTGGAAAGGGAGAAGGGGGGGCGTTCTGAGCCCCTCCCCCCACCCACTCAACCTCCCATTTCCAGGTCTCCCAAGTCCGCGGTGGTCTCTGGCTCTGGGTCTCTGTTTCTCACCCCACTTAAGACACCTTCTCCTCCAGAGCCCCCTTCACACTGCGAGGTTCCTCTAGTGCCTCTCCTGGCCAGGTTGAAGGACCTTATTGAACCTTTGCTGTGTGCTGGCACCAGATGACACTGAAAACCTGGAAGGAAGCCCTGCCTGCCACGTCCCCAGAGGCCTGGGCTGCAGAGCATCTGGTCCCCGTCCAGGTTGCACAGTGATAGGCACCTAACATTAGCCTCTGGCCTCCACAGGCACGCACACACAAGGGCAGCCACCCATGCACACGCCCGCGTGTGCACACACATACACACGCACACCCATCTTACACAAGTGTGAGTCCCTATCCCCTGTCCCCTCACAGTGGGTGCTGTGTGTGTCAGTCACCGATCACAGTAATAAAAGCTTGCTCACGCACTTTGCTGAAGTGTAACTCACACACCTGTCTCCCTAAGAGACTTCTCTTTCGTTTCTGGTTGCCCGGAGCCTGGCGTGCAAAGGGGGTTAAAGTTTATCCGAACTTAGAAACTCTCTTCTTGTCTTTCTTTAAGGGTCTCCTCCCCTTTCTCCCCTGAGTGCTGCTTTAGTCCCCTCCCTCAGTCTATTCCTGGGCAGACTCAGCACACCCATCCCCCACCTACCCCACCCACCCCACCTACCCCACCCACCCCACCCACCCCACCCACCCCTGCCCAGAGTTGTAACTACAGTCCTCCAGTTGCCAGGACTCAACCAGCCCTGCAGTCCAGACCTCTGCACCCCTGCACAGCTAAGTCCCGGCGGTGCTCCAGCGGTACAGGCCGAAGCATTCCCTCCCTGTGAGCAGAGGGAGAGAAGGAAGCTCAGGAAATTCTCAAGAAGGGTCTAAGAACTGGCAAGAAAGTTGCAAGTAACACAGGGAACTTGAAATGTCCCTGTGTGAGTCATCTGACCCCGACTGAAGCGGGCTTTTTCATGATGCAGCTGCCCGAGCACCCCGTGCTCCTGAGAGTAACCCCAATAATCACTGTCTCCACAGACGAGGCGCAGACTTGAGGGCAATCCTCTCTGGTCCGTTGCTGGTGCCCTGTGCAGGGTAGGAAGACACGCGTTCACATCCCCCCCCCCCGGGGGGGAAAACTACCCAACACGCCCACTGACTTTGCTTGAGACGCGTTTGCCCTTCCTACTCTCTTTTCCATAAACCTGAGAGTCCATCAAGGACAGGAATTTTTGTCTGGCTGGCTGGCTGGCTGCTGCGCCCTGCCACCTACACAGGAACACTGAACGATGACTGTCCCAGCGTCTCCCTTCCCCTGGCAGGCTACCCCCTCCGGCCTTCTCTCTCCTCAGTCTTCTAGCTCTGAGCTCCCAGAAGGTTCTCTGCCCTCCCTCACACCAGCCTTTCTCACAGTCTGTCTCCACACCGTCTACCGAACAAGGTTTCTCAACTGTCCATCTCCTGTCAACCCTCCGAAAGACTCTCCTCACCCATCGCTCAGAGGCTCGTTGGGCCGTGTGTGAGGCTCGCAAGGAGGATGGCACCAGCTGGCACAATTCCAGGAGGTGTCCGGGTCCTATCCAGAGTGACACGGGCACAGAAGGGCGACGGTGAGCATGGCGTGTTGCCGTCTGGACGCTGCTTTTTTTTTTTTTTTTTTTTTTAAACTCTGAGACTTTCCCGTTACGTCCAGAGAAAGGTCCCCGGGGTCCTGAGCACTCACTTCTTCAGTCTTTTCTAAAACTTGTTTTTACTACTGTTTTGGGTGTGTCTATGTGTGCCTGTGTGTAGCTGTGTCTGTGTGTGTTTCTGTGCCTGCACACACGCATACGCTCATATGTAGAGACCTGAAGCTGATGGACTTCATGTTGGCTGTCTCTCTCAATAGCTCTCCACTCATTGAGTCAGGGTCTCGCAATGGAGCCCAGCATTCACTGACATTCACAGCCCGGCTAGCCAGCTTGTCCCCGGGGGCTCCGTGTTTCTGTCCCCTGAGTGCTGGGATAACCATTCCCACCACACCTGCCGGGTTTTATATTGGTCCTGGGGATTCAAACTCTGTCTTCACACTTTCAGGACAAGGACACTGAGACATCTCCTCAGCCCTTTTAACACTCACTGGACTCTCTTGTTAATATGGACCGGGACGCTGGCCATAGCTGGCCACTAGCAAGATCGCTAACTAGAACGTAAAGATTACACATTCTGTTCGCATTCTGTTTATTTTACAGCACCTGAGACATCTGCTACGGGGTTTCTAGTTACAGTAATAATGCCCCATAAAGTTATTCACTGGAGAGATCTTCTGTAAATCATATCCGTGAAAAGATTAATAACTGGAATATATAATGAATTCTGCAGGAGAAATCAATGAGCCCCGGGCGCTGCCATCTGGACGCTGTTTCTTTTTTAACTCTGTGAGACGTTAGATCCAGAGAAAGTTCCCAGCCGTCCCGAGCACCTACCTCTTTATTCTTTTCTAAAACTTATTTTTACTACCCTTTTGGTGTGAATATGTCTGTGCGTGTGAGCGTGTGTGTCTGTGTGCGCACACACAGGAAAAGAACCTGCAGGAAAAAAATCAATAGAAAATGTCGACGATCACATAGAAAAACTGGCAAAAAACTCAATGCTTCGCACAAGAAGACATGTAAGGCGCTAGCAAGCGTGCGTTGGCTTGGTTGAACATCAATGAAATGCAAACTAGAAGCACCACACGGTCTCAGAGCCAGCACCGGGATGAAAAGCTTGGTGTCAGATGTTGGCGAGGGTGTGGAGTGATTGGAACTCCACTGTCTGTGAGCAAGGAGTGTGTGTGTGTGTGTGTGTGTGTGTGTGTGTGCGCGTTTCTGTCTGTCTGTGTATGTGTATATGCATGTCTGTGTATCTGTATGTCTATATGTGTGTATATGTCTGTGTCTGTCTGTCTGTCTGTATATGGTTTGTACCTGTCTATGTGTCTGAGTCTATGTGTATGCATGCATGTGTATGTATATGTTTGTGTGTATCTATCTCTGTGTGTGTGTCTATCTGTCTCTGTGTGTATATCTGTCTATCTGTCTGTGTGTGTGTGTATCTGTCTCTCTGTGTACATTTTGAGAAACTGGCTCCATCTACTTAAGCTGAGCCCACGAAGGAAGCCAGGGATTTCTGAAATGAGTGTATAGCTCTCACCAAATGTCACAAACAAGAATGTTCAAGATGGTCTGGAGAGATGGCTCAGAGGTTAAGAGCACCAACTACTCTTCGAAGGTCCTGAGTTCAAATCCCAGCAACCACATGGTGGCTCACAACCATCCATAATGAGATCTGACACCCTCTTCTGGGGTGTCTGAAGACAGCTACAGTGTACTTACATAAATAAATCTTAAAAAAAAATAAGAATGTTCAAGATGGCTTGATTCATAAGAGCGGCGAGCAGAAAGCAGAGCGCGCGTCCACCAGTGGCGGAATGGGTGGCGCACTGCAGCGTGCCCACAGGACGGGATGGCGTGAGGGCATGAACCAGCAAAAGAGCAGAGCCGTCTCCACACTCCCGTTTATGTGAGCTTCAAAAGCGGGAGGAACTGGGGAGCAGCAGTCAGTAAACTGCTGCGACAACCACACAGTGTGTGTGTCGGCACGGGGTGATTATCCTGGCATCGAGGAGGCAGAGACAGAAAGATCTGTTGGACTCCCAGACCAGTCAACCTAGCCTAATCAGGACACCCCTAAAAGGGACATCCCGGGCTGTTCTCTCTCTCTCTCTCTCTCTCTCTCTCTCTCTCTCTCTCTCTCTCACACACACACACACACACACACACACAAGCATACACACACACACAAACACACACACACAGAGGCATGCGCATACACACTCATGCAAGCATACACACACACACACACACTTCACACACACATAATTAAAAGAAAAATTTTTTAAACTTAGGGTTTTTTTTTTTTTTAAGTAAATTACTAAAAGAAAATGAAAGTTTGGGGCTGGAGAGATGGCTCAGCGGTTAAGAGCACTGACTGCTCTTTCGAAGGTCCTGAGTTCAAATCCCATCAACCACAAGGTGGCTCACAACCATCTTTAATAAGATCTGACACCCTCTTCTGGTGTGTCTGAAGACAGCTACAGTGTACTCACATATAACAATAAATAAATCTAAGAAAGGAAGAAAGAAAGAAAGAAAGAAAGAAAGGAAGGAAGGAAGGAAGAAATAAAGAAAGAAAGAAAGAAAGAAAGAAAGAAAGAAAGAAAGAAAGAAGTGAAGGTTTGAGGCACCCAAGTGCCTGTTGGCAGAATCCCTGGCAGACCCTTGGGAAGCTTGGCTCCCCGGGGTTAAATCCAAGTTCTCTGTCCCCTGCCTCATGCTATGAAGAGAGCTCAGCTGGGTTGGTGGTTTGAGTTCAGATTTGGTTCTGTGTTGGGGAGGGGTGTGCTTTGTTTTGTTTGAGACAATGTCTAACCATATAGCCCTGGCTGGACTGGTACTGGCTATATAGACCAGGTTAGCCTCGAATAGAGATGTTCTCCTCTTCTTCAGCCTCTTAGAATTGGGATTACAGACGTGTGTCCTGACACCCAGCTAAGAGCTTGAGACCTGCGTATTTACAGAACAGAAAACCAAGCAGGTCTTTCAAGTGATGCAAATCCATGCAGGTTTTATTTTTTTTTTCGGGGGGTGGGGTGGGGTGGGGTGGGGTGGGGAATATGGTTCCTCTTGCGTGCTCATGAGTCCACTAGACATGTAGCCCTGCGTTAGGACCCTCACCTCTCTCTACAGAGAACTGGTGCACCACGAGACGTGCTGTGGGTGCATGGTTATCATGATGACATCAGTTTCAAAGGTTAGGGGTGCCCCGAGCCATCCCAGTTCCCCTTCCAGCCCTGCATGGATAGGTCACCCAGAAACAGTGCCGCCGACTTCCACTTAACCTCTTGGTGGCTCGGCAGCTTCCCCATGAGCCAGGTGACCCCTGACGAGAAGCGGGTGCTCTGTCTCACGCTTTCCAGAAGGGAGGAAGGGGCTGGTTCACATGGAATTGCATATGTGGCCAAGCCTGTTCCCTTTGAACTTCGGTAAGTCGAGTCAGACCCTCTTAACAAGAAAAGCCTGTGGGCTCGGTGACCAAGTGCATGCCACAGCCGGAGGGCCTGAGTTCGATCCCCAGGACCTACATGGTAGAAGGAGAGGACCTAGAGTCAGCTCAGACAAGTTGTCCTCCGCACACATATTGTGGCATGTGTGTGCGCGCGCACACACACACACACACACACACACACACACACACTATGCTTGAATGAATGAATGAATGAATGTAAAATCACATATAAAAACTACGCGTGGCAATGTGTGTACCTTTAATTCCAGCACTTGGGGTGCAGGTGGACCTCTGTGTGTTCAAAGCCGGACTGGTTTACAAAACAAGCTCCAGGACAGCCAGGGCCACTGAGAAGCTCTGTCTCAAAAACACACAAAGAGTCGGGCAGTGGTGACGCACGCCTTTAATCCCAGCACTTGGGAGGCAGAGGCAGGCAGATTTCTGAGTTTGAGGCCAGCCTGGTCTACAGAGTGAGTTCCAGGACAGTCAGGGCTACACAGAGAAACCTTGTCTCAAAAAAACAAAAACAAACAAAAAAAAGAGAGAGAGAGGGAGAGAGAGAGAGAGAGAGGCACCGCCATAGGATAACCCCTCACTGCCCTTCAAGGTGTAGCATGGCATCCCTCCAGCCTTCTCCCCACACCCATGCTCTCCGCACATACACAGGCATCGTCACTGCGTGCCTCTGCCTACGAGGAGGTCCCTGGCCACACCTTTTTCCCCCCATGTAGTGCAATTCACAGGCTTGGCAACCATCACACATGACTGTGGTGCTGCTGACCAGAGTAAGACAGGAGAGGCAGGAATCCCAGTCTCACACACAGAGACAGACAGACAGAAAGCCATCCTTAAGGTGAGGTGTACGTACATGGGCCGACGGTCTGTTGGAAACAGACGTGACTTGGAGCAGCGCAAGGGACGGATTCCTGGAGGCTCCTGTTCAGCTGTGCTTTTGTGGGGTTGGCGCTGGGAATCAAACTCAGGACCTTTCATGTACTGGGCAAGCACTGGGGACGGGCAAAGCCTGGAGACGCAGAGCTAATCGCCAAACGATGTCTCTGAAATGAGCCCACCTACCTCACGAGGCACTCCCTCCCGAAGCACTGCTTCCCGCTGAAGTTTACCCACCAACGCCCTCTGAACACCTACCCGGTACCAGGGGCGGTGCTGACACGGGAACGCCTCCCATAGGTGGCACAAGCCTGTTTCCAGCATCTCCCACCCATGCGGCACTGTTACAACAGCAGATAGGGGCCACACCCCTCCCTATGTCCACGCCTTAAGTCACGTGTTCATCTATTTAAAATGGTATACACTGAGTTCTCAACCTATGTCAGGAGCTGACAACATGATCACGGAGTCAGGAGAACAACACCCCACCCCCACCCCGTGGGGGAGGGGAAGCTAAGCACATAACCAGGGAGGCGAGCTGAGAAACAGGTCTATGGCAACACCACACACGGGGATAAGAACAGAGCATGCTCTCTGGGAGGGGTGCAATGCGCAAAGAGCTCGGTGGGTGCAAACTGGAACTGGGCAGTGTTGAGGCTCCCGAAGAACAGAAGGGCGGTGTCTGATGTCTGGAGAACTGGAATGTTCTATGGGGACCAAGCGAGGCACTGAGGGAAAAGGAGGGAGCCAGCAGCTAGAATGGGAAAAGCTTGTAGTTTGGGATTCGTTTTACAGTGGGATGTTGTCTTACTCAGGGTTTCTATTCCTGCACAAACATTATGACCAAGAAGCAAGTTGGGGAGGAAAGGGTTTATTGAGCTTACACTTCCACACTGCTGTTCATCACCAAAAGGAGGTCAGGACTGGAACTCAAGCAGGTCAGGAAGCAGGAGCTGATGCAGAGGCCATGGAGGGATGTTACTTACTGGCTTGCTCATCTTCCTTTCTTTTAAAGATTTAGCTTTTTTATTTTTACTTTTTATTTTTAAGGTTTATTTATTATTATATGTAAGTACCCTGTAGCTGTCTTCAGACACACCAGAAAAGGGCCTCAGATCTCATTATGGATGGTTGTGAGCCACCATGTGGTTGCTGGGATTTGAACTCCTGACCTTCAGAAGAGCAGTCGGTGCTCTTAACCACTGAGCCATCTCTCCAGCCCCCGCTCAGCTTCCTTTCTTATAGAACCCAAGACTACCAGCCCAGGGATGGCACCACCTACAAAGGGCACGCCCACCTTGATCACTAATTGAGAAAATGCCCTACAGCTGGATCTCATGGAGACATTTCCTCACCCGAAGCGCCTTTCTCTGTGATGGCTCCAGCTTGTGTCAGGTTGACACAAAAGCAGCCGGTACAGAAGCCAACCCATTGAAGGGGTATGTGGAAGTGAGCTGGTGCATTTGGACTGACTTTCTGTCGCTGTGGGCTTGTTTTGATGATGCTGTTGCTGGGGCTCAGAACCCCTCGCATGCATGGTAAGTGCCCTGCCTATATACCCAGCCACCTCTGTCTGATAGTCAGCAAGAAACAGTGGGCATCTCTAGAAGAGTCTGTGCAGAGACACTTTGGGAAGCAGCGCCTGCACACCCCAGCCTGGCTCTTCTGTGTCCTACCTGCACGCTTCCCCTCCCCCACTCTGCCCTGCCCTGTGGGTGTCCACACCAAGGACCCACACAGCTCCCAAACAGTGCTGAGTGTGCACTTGAGGCCAGGTACCAAGGCCACCTGGCCTCCGCCCTTTCCCCTTTCCCCAGAACAGGTAGAGACCATAGACAGCTGGCTTAGGTGAGCGAGACCCTTCTAGAGGCCACGATGTGGGTAGCAATGGCCAGGATTCCAGCAAGACAGTGATCGGAAAGGCTGGAGCAGAGACAGCATGACGGGAAACAACACAGACGGGTGGGGGTGGCCGACCATGGGAAAGTGGAGGCTCGAAGGAGCTTGCTACTGAGAAAGTGAGCTCGGGGGCAAGAGGCAACGCCAGGCTGGAAATCCGGGGCAGAACTATTGGCGGGGCCGGGACCGTCAAGGAGCTGATTGGGAGTGTGGGAGAAGCGCTCTGCAGAGGTGAGGAGGTCAGACATGGGCAGACCAGGATCATCAGATACGAGGCTGGGGTGAAAGCCAAGCCATGAGCTAAGAGCCCAAACCCCAAGCCCTGTCCTGAGTGGGAGGCTGGGACGTAGTGGAGGCCCCCACTAGACATGGGCAGCAAAGGCCTGGATGCCTAAACAGAACACGGATGGCTAGGGTCTGTCTAGAAAAGCCAGAGATAGGCAGGCAAGGAGATGAACACCTCTAGTGCCAGCCCTTGAGAGTCTGGGACAGGAGGATTATGAGTTTGAGTCGAACTCATAATCAGTGAAACTCCATCCCCAAAGAATCTTTAACTGAGGTATAGCAATGGAAGAGCTCTTAGCTAGCATAAGCAGGGGCCTGGCTTCTGTCTCAGCACTGGGAAATAAATAAATACAAGCCAGGAGATAGAAGGAGGACCGGCTTGGAGGCTGTAAAGGAGCAGATCTCCTACCCCCACACCCAGACCCTGACCTGTTTGCTTTGGGGAAGGATTCTGGGAAGCCTCCACAGGGCCGGTGGATGGGAAGGCATCCGGAGAAACACAAGGTCCCCAGAATGCAAAGGAACCCAGAAGGAGCCTCGTGGTAGAACTGGGCCAGGGTGAGGCTGCTGTAGGCAGGTTCTGTGCCTGGTGGAGACAGAAGCCCACGCTGGTAGAAAACGATAAGGATGCCCCGGGTGGAAGATGTCCAGGGATGCCATGGGAGACGGGGGTTCCCCCAGGCGGGTGAGAAGTCACAAGTTTTTGGTACAGATTAATCTAATTCTAATTCTAAATATGATCTAAGCTCGAACCAGGGGGATCCCAGCATCCCTAGCAGCTGCTTGTGTTTTCTCCACCAGTTCAATGCCTTCCAGGATGCTGGCTTTTGATGATGGCCGTAAGCAAGGCCCACAGCTCTGCTCTGCCAAACCACTACACGCGGCTGGGGGTTTCCTTGGAGTGTAGTGCCATGTTCAGACGGCAGCTCAGGGTTCTGGAAGTGTGTGTTCCTGAAGAAGCTAAAGGCAGCTGAACTGTCCTTAAGATCCGCTCTCCTAGCCTTCTTTCTGCCAAGACCTAAAAGGAAGCCATCCTGGCAGACTACCCTTAACTGGCTAAGGTGGGAAAGCAGCCAGGGCCCCAGTGGAGAGGAAAAGACCAGGAGGCCCAGTGCCGTCTACATCGACCATTAAGCACAGCGGGGAGGAAACACGGATACCACATCCGTGAAAGCACGTTGTAGATCAGCTTCATTTTTTAAATTATTGATTAATGTGCCTGCATTCACGGGTTTGTGTGTGTATGTGGATGCACATGTATACATGCGCATGTGGAGGCCACAGGACACCCTCAGGTGTCATCTTCAGGAACGCTGTCCACCTCCTTTGAGACAGGGTCTGGAGCTGGAGCTCACCAATTTGACTAGACTGGCTTATGTCAGGAAGGACATAAGCATATCCCGCCAGGCCGGGCGGTACACTCAGATTCCAATGCTCAAACTTGGTTCCTCACGCTCGCCAGGCAAGCTCTATACCGACTGAGCCATCTTCTTCCCCAGGCCCCAGGGGCGAGCTTCAGGGCTGTCAAACGCTGCAAAGAAAGGCAGGTGGCATTGAAAGAGAAGTGTAGGATGTCTTACAGCAGAGTCCACGCCCTGGGCCCCGAGACTACACACGATCTCAGCAGCCAGGAAGAGGAGGAGAGGTCTGCCTTGAGGCAGTGAGTGTGGGCACGAATGGGAACCGGAGTCGCTAAGAAGTACTGTCCTGTTCGTCATGGGCAGCCGGAGGCACAGGTTGGACCTCTGACTCTGGAGGTCCACACACTCAGGGAGCTCCTACTTCTAGTTGGGGGTGCGAGGGTGTGGGGGGCAAGAAAAGAGAAGCACTCCTGGGTAGATAGGCTTTTGCGAGGATGCTAGCCACCTCAGGCCCTAGGAAACTGAGGCCACCTCAGCCCCTAGGAAACGAAACTCCTTCAGGCTCTCATTTGTTATTTGAGGCTGGCTGTCAGTAACTCCCCTACAAAAGAGCAGGCAGGGTGAAACTGGCTTGGGGGATGTGGGAGAGAAGAGAGCTTTCTGGTGACCCTGTGGGGGGGGGGGATTCCCAGGGAGGGAGAAAGGGCCAAGCCCTCACAGGCCTTCTCCTTTAGCTCCACCTCTGGTGCGGAGTGGGGGACTTGGTGAGGAGTCAGCCTGAGTTTTGGTGGCAACACCACCAGGAAAGATCTGTGCGACCTACAGAGGTCACTTCCCTCTTCAGTGCCCTTTCCTCGTCCATCAAATGTCAGGTCGGTTGATCTTCCTGGTCCTCTCCTACCCTGACATCACCAGAGATCCGTCCTCTCTGAACCCCTTCCCCGAATCTTCCACCCGGAGTCGGAGCCCGCAGGCCAGAGGAACACACAGCCAGGTGGTTCTACAGATCCTTCCACGTGACCTCTCCTTAGCTCCACCGGCCACCCCCAGCTCGTGAGATTGGCAGAGAGTGGGCGGTGCTACCACTGCTGAGTCCCGCCCCCTCGCCCTCTCCACCCTCTTCCAGGATACTCCGGCTAGGATATCCTTCCCAAGATTCCTCTCTCTGGGTGGGAGCAGCAGTAGGAGGGAGAAAATGGGAAAATACAAGCCACTACTCCTCAGACCAGTGTGGGGCGCACGGTAGACCGGCATTGCATTTGGGAGTCCTCGGTGCTTGTCACAGTAGTTACTAATCCCTGTGGGAATTTATTAGTGTGCTTCCTTGCCAGACTGGAAGTACCAATGAAGACTGGCACCAGGGCGGGTTCACTGCTGTGTCCCCAAGGCTTGCAACTGTGACTTGCATATAGGAGGTGTCAATGCCAGTCAGTAACTGTTAAAGGAATAAATGAATAGCCACCCTGAAGCCCTAAAGAGGGTGAGACACACGAAGGCAATGCTAAGAGGCTTCCCGTGCCAGTGGGCGCCATTGGCAGTGGTGCTGGAAACTGAACCAGGGCTTCATGGACACTAAGTACGGGCTCTAATACCGAGCTAGCCCTCCAGCCCCTCAACACCTATTATTACACACCAGCTAATGTATAACGGGGATTAATCTCGTGGCATGATAAATTTGCCAAGCTTAGCAAAAGACAAGTTCAGAATGCCCGGCTAAATTTTTTTCCCAGAAGATTCCCTCTATTTATTATATTTATTACTGAGCGAACCCAATAGTACATATGAAAGAAAAATACCATATTCCCAATTAAACATGTCCAACAGATATAGATGGTATAGATATTTTAGCTTGACATGGTAATGCTGATTCTTGATCAAGAATAATTTTGAATTTCAGTTAAATGCTGCACAGGGTTTCTTTTGTTCTGTTTGTAATAAGCCTCGCTCCATGCAATAGGGGCACGTGCTATATTTGGTAGCCCTAGACCAAGCCACATTCCCTAACTCACACCAACCCTACGGCAGAGGAATCACTATTTATTATTACTCCTCTTTACAAATGAGGGTTCAGGCACAGATGGGTAACCTGCCCAAAGTCACACAGCTTAAAGGTCACCAAGCCAAGGCTAGACCCTGGGAAATGAAAGGCCTACTTGATGTGTTTGGCAGTACAAGGCATTGAGCCAACGGTTTGTGAGTGCCAGGTTAGCAAGAGTTCTTGCACTGAGCAGTTCCTCCGCCATTTTGTCTCAAGTATCTGAAGCTGGCCTGGAGATCATTGTAGCAGAGCAGGACCTTGAACTCGTGACCCTCTTGCTTCAGCCTTGCCCATTGCTGGGGTTACAGGCTGGCACCACGGTACACCGCTCCAGTCCTTTCTTTATTTGCTTATTTGACTCTCAAAACAGTCGGAATCTCACCGAGTCACCCAAGCGGGCCTTGAACTTACAACCATCGACACCAAAACACAGCGCTCACCTCAAAGAAAGTAAGAGGCAGTTCTTGAGGTAAATATGCATGACCAGCAAGACACAGTCCCCTGTGGAAGTGGTTATGTGTGTGTGGGGAGGGGGGATTATTTGTTACAAGACAAAGAAAGTTGTATTTACCAAAAACCTGGGGGGGACCACGGGTAGGTATGGCCAGCAGGTGGGGAAACGCCCCTCTGGGCTTCAGATGGTCTTGAGGGCATTGTTAATACAATCTGAGCTTCCCTCCGGTCAGTGTCCATAAACACAGGCACGGGCTGGGCTCTGGGACCCCATGGGAATATCACCAGACAAATAGGATAACACTTGAGAGGGACCAGAAGGACGTGGGAGGAGAGGCCTGGGGGGCTGGGGGAAGAGGCACAACCTAACTACAGCATCTCTAATCCCTAATCCTGCCACCAGCTGTATTCTGAAAGTCAGAACTCCCCAGATTTTATTGAAAGACCAAACAACAACAAAAAGCCTTTAGTGTTGGGGCCGTGACTCAGTAGAGTGCTTGGTGTGGAAGCATGGACCCAAGATCTCCTGCACAAACCGCCAAGCCCAGTGGGCTGAGTCTAACCTGGAGAGTCGGACACAAAGGGCTCCCTGAGATAAGAACCCCAGGGTTTTCTGGTCAGCGAGTCTAACCAAATCTAGGTCTCATGGATAGATAGACCCTGCCTGCCTCACAAAACAAACAGTGGGGCAAAGAACAACCCTGCCCTCCTTACTTGTGTAGACACATGCACATGGACATAAGCTGAAAGACAGAAACTAAGGCGCTTCTCAGCTTCTTGAAGTGGGAGGATAGCCTGGGCTACAAAGTAAGTCCCTGGGAGGAGGAAGGAGGAAGAGGAGGAGAAAGAGAAAGAGGAGGAGGGAGAGGAGGAGGAGGGAGAAAAAGAGGAGGAACAGGAGGAGGAAGAGGAGGAGGAGGAGGAGTCTGTGGACCCTGCTGAATTTTCCACCTAAGAGGGCCACATCTGTTGTCTATTAAACAGCGCCTTAGGGGCACTGACTGCTCCAGTCTGCATAGGTCCGTCTCTGGAGTAAATCTCAGCATTCTCACTAACTGGGGAAATTTGGATCATATCTTGGCCCCTCCCTGCCCCCTCAGATAGTTCGTGTCATGATTCAACATCCTAAATTCCTTCATGGATTCTGGATTGCAAGCATGTGTGGAGCAGCGCCCAGAAGGAGGCTAGCCGCACGCAGAGGTGGCGGCTAAGGGGTTTCCAGAGAGGAAAAGCGGCAGCCTCGAGCCCGCGGGACGTGGTGGCGGGGCGAGCTGCACCCCCATGCTGTGAGCGGGCGTTCCTAGGCTGCCTGCGCCCTGAGTCACTGGCCCGCGGCAGAATGGAGTTTAGGAAGGCGGCTGGCCGAGGGCAGAGGGTGGGTGGTGGGCGAGGGCACAGCCCAGGACAGCTCCCTCCGCGTGACTCAGCGAGACCCCCCGCGGGCGCAGCAGAGCTTGAGGGGGACACACCGCCTAAGCCCCAGCTCCTAGGGGAACGCCCCTCTGAAGCCAAGAGCTCTTCAGCGGCCTCCAAAGGAGACCACAGGAAAGCATGGTGGCGCACGCCTGTAATCCCAGCACTTGGGTGGCAGAGGCAGGCGGATTTCTGAGTTCGAGGCCAGCCTGGTCTACAGAGTGAGTTCCAGGACATCCAGGACTACACAGAGAAACTCTGTCTCGAAAAAACCAAAAAAAAGGGGGGGGGGACTACAGGAGAGAACGGCACACACTGGTTCCTGTATCCTGTGCCACCCATTTCGATGTTTTGTTCTTGACATGGGCTCACTTTGTGGGCTGACCTTAAACGCCTGGTTCTCCAGCCTCCACCTCCCAAATGCTGGAATTACAGGCATGCACCGTCACACCTGGTTTAATTTTAATTTGTCTTTTACATAATACACCCATGCTTGGAAAATGTTGCACCCCTGTGTGCAGAAACTTTGTAGCGCTAAGGCAGGATAAAAGCAGGAACAGGACACAGAGTATAGACAAGCAGTATCAGCCCTAAGACTGGAAGATGCGAACATGACGTCTCAGGCCTATAATCCCAGCACTCAGCGAGAGCATTGTGATTGCTACACGTTCCAAGCCAGCCTGGGTCCACAGTGGGTTCCAGACTTGGTATCCAGAGTGAGAGCCTCTCTCAAAATACATGTATGGATAGATGGATGGATGGATGGATGGATGGATGGATGGATGGATGGATGGATGTACGGATGGACGGACAGACCGACGGATGGGAAGGCAAGCTGGAGATAAGTAAGAATAAAGTACATAGTAGGTACGAGTAGGAATGCCATAGTGGAATACATCACTTCATATGCTCTTAAATATCAATTCAGTGGGGCAGGAGAGATGGCTCAGCAGCTGAGAGCACTCGATGCTCTTGAAGAGGACCCAGGTTCAGCTCCCAGCAACCACACAGGACTCCTAGGGATCTGAAGTCATCTTCTGGGTGGGAGGCACCCTTAAGTAAGCACATGGTGCTTATAAGCTCACCTGGGCTCACAGATATACAAACAAACTAACTAATTAATGTTACAAATTAATCTGGGGGCTGGAGAGATGGTTCAGAGGTTAAGAGCACTGACTGCTCTTCCAGAGGTCCTGAATGCAATTCCCAGCAGCCACATGGTGGGTCCCAACCCTCTGTCATGGGATCCGATGCCCTCTTCTGGTGTGTCTCAAGACAGTTATATATACTCACATACATAAAGTAAATAAATCTAAAGAAATGAATTAATTCAAAAGTTAAAGAAGGCCGTTTTGAGATGTTATAATATGAACGAAAATCGAATGCCTGCCTAAAAAAAAAAAAAATGTCAACCACACATGCAAAATGCAGCATCTCAATTCCACCTACATGAGGCCCACAGAGCAACCTTGTTCGCAGAGACCCAAGGTAGAATGGTGACTGCCAACATAATGATCTAGCATGCAGAGCGTCAGTGCGGCATTGAACATGGGTGGTGATAACAGTAGTGAGGGAGTGCTCATGTGTGCAGGCACACACACACACACACACACACACACACACACGTGCACGCACGCACGTGCGAGGGAGGGGGAGAGAATGGGAGTTAATTTAATAGCACCCACTGCACACACTCGTTTCTGTGTATTCTCTACCACCCTGTTCGAGGTCTTGTTCTTGTTGAAGCAAACGGTGAGTCGCTTGAGCTGGGCTCTGCCTTTCCTATGAAAAATGCAACTTGGAGACCTTTCTAGACCTTTGCTTAAGTAACTTCCTCATCCCCTCCCCTTCCACCAAAACAGCTCTGTTAAGAGTGAAGTCATACAGCGAGGCTGCAAAGGCTACGAAGGTTGCAGAAAGCCACACGTTTATCAGCACAGTCCGGTTTGAGCGTGTTCCCCTGTCCCATCAAGCTCCTTAGGGTCCCTCGCGGGTAGTTCCAGCTGGTCACCGAGTCAAGGCCTCTGTCTGCTGCCTTTCCCCAAATTTTCATATTGCAATCATGCACATGGAATTGCACGCTTTTGAAATTATTCCATATTGTCGCACATGTTTAATTATTTAATTATTCCATATCCTCTTTTTTGCTGTGAGTATTGTTTTATGATATACATTTTGTATTTTGCTCATCCATCCACCAGCTGATGGACATTTCAATGTCTCCAGATATATCATTATTATTATTATTATTATTAGGTTCTTGTTTAACTCCTTGTGTGGGTCCATACATGTATTTTTCTGTTAGACACCAATGAATAGAAGAATTACCAGGCTGTCTGGTTAAGTTTGTGTGGTTGTGTGAATCCATGTGTACATGCATAAGTCTGCATGTACATGCATGTGTGTATGTGTGTGCACACATACAGTTTTGCTGAAGATAGAACCCAGGGTCTCAAGACTGCGAGGCAAGCACTCTCCCATTGAACTATGTTCCCAGCCCCAAGTTTACGAATTCTAAGAAAATGCCAAATTGTTTCTCGAAATAGCTAAACCATCGTACCCACATCCCACCAGGAGCACTGGGACTTCTAATGTTTCTATAGGCTCATTGAACTTTTTAAAATTTATAGCCAAGCCAGCGCATGTGAAATGGTATTTCATTGTGACCTTGTGTTTCCTTAGCAATGGTTGGTATCAGGCATTTCCATGTGTCGATCAGCCGTTCATATAATATCTTTGGTAAAATGTCGTTGGAGTTGTCTCTATACTATTTTTTGTGGTTGTTTGCTTGAGGTTTTCATTTGTTTGTTTGTTTGTTTTGTTTTTCAAGACAGGGTTTCTCTGTTGGCCTTGACCATCCTGGACCAGGCCGGCCTTGAACTTGCAGAGATCTGCCTGCCTCTGCCTCCCAAGTGCTGGGATTAAAGACATGTGCCACCACACCTGGCTCTTTTCTCTATTTTTAAATTCTGTCCTTTGCCTCATGTTCTATTTTTGTTCTGTTCTGTTTTGTCTGAGACAGATCTAGCTGTCTGTGTAGCTCAAGCTAGCCCAGAGCTCAAGAGTGTTGGCCAAGTTGTCCTCTGACTATTTTCCTCTGGCATCAGCCTCCCAGGTGCTGGATGGATTATGGGCGTGCCCCATCACACCTGGCTGGTTGTCTCCTTGTTGAGCTACATGGGCACATCCTTTTGTAGCTCAGTAGTAGTCCGTCATATAGATAAGCCTTAGCTTACTTAGCTTGTTCACTGCCGATGGATCTCTCTCCCCCTCTCTTCCACCCTTCCTCCTGACTTCCTCCCCCGCTCCTTCCTCGGGTGCCGAGGTGCATGAGCTAAGCAAGGTCTACCAGTTAGCTCTAACCTCAGCCCCAGATACAGTTTGGAAATTTCAGACATTCAGAAGTGTCAGAACATGGTAGCTGCCTGGATTGCAAGTGCCCCGTGTCCCTGAGGGTATATATGAAAGACAGTGCAGTTTGTAAGAGGTGTCCAGGGCTGTGACCAGTCCTGAGGATGCGCCCTAGGAGCCCAGCTTTCTCTTCTAGAAGTTGTCCTCCAAGGGGGCAGAAGTAAGGGGACTGTACCAAAGGGGAACTGTAACTTTAGATTTTTCAAAACCTATTTTTAACGATGGTTCTTAAAAAGCTTTTGACCACGCTTCCCACCACCAGAGGTAGTGGAAAAGAAAGGATATGGGGGAAGTGGACCTGTTTAGAAAGGTTCTTTGGTCTGTGTTCCCTGGAAATTGACAGTTTAGTTCACAGGTCAGCAGCGGCAAGCTCGATCCACTTGAAAACACTTCACAGATACACCAGCAGTCCAGTTCAATAGAGTCCAGAAAACATACACAAATCAGCAGCGGTGGCACTACCTAGCAGAGAGAGCCAGGCCTCAGTCTGGGTTCGAGTCAGCAGGAGGAGCCGCAGAGGGACACCAGGTCTCAGCTGTGCCTCTCTCTCGGGAAGCAAAGATTAGCGAAGATGGGAGACCCGGGGGTGTTGCACAGCTCGCTCTATAAGCAAGCCTAGCTCAGCCTCCGTCACTGCCCATCGAGTCCTATTTATACTCTCTGCAAACGTCACGTGTCCTCCACGGGTCTTGCCTCCATACGTGCATCTGTCTCAGATGACATCACTCTGCCAATCAGCCTGAGTCAGAGCCAGAAACGGCAGCATGCCACCAGAAGATTTTTGGTGTGTTTCTCTCTATGAAGTTCCCACAAATGCAGTTCAACTACGCAACGTAAGGCAGACTGATACATTAGTGCTGGCAGCGAAGAATCCTTCATCATATGTCCTTTCCCGTGCTTGCTTTAGCAGAACATCCTCTCTCCTGTGTCTGCTTCAGCGAAACGCTCCTTCACGAGTCTGCCTTAGCCTTCCACCTGTGTCTACTTCAGCTAAAGTTTCCTTCATGTGTTTGCCCCAGCCAAACACCATCCAACCGACTTTCCAAAGCATCTTAAGTTTCCACTTCAGGGAACAGCTTGAGAAGCCAGCAGCGTGGACTGGCCTGATACAGGCAAAGGGAGAACAGATCAAGAGGCTCGCAGTGATGATCAGGAGCCAGGCCCGGCAGCTCCAGCCGCCCGTGGTTCATTCGGCTCTGTCCCCAGCAGGTCTCTTCAGTTCCATCTCCACTCTAGAGCACCCATGGTTTACAAACCATGAGGGGTGTGGGCCACCATGCTGCCAACAAATAGAGCCCTGGTGCCTGGCTCTGGTGTGCTGTGATGACTGGCCCCCAAATCTCCATGGAAACCACATAAACTTCTTCACACAAGTGTCTTTTCCAGTACACGTCTGGCAAGTCTCTAGGTTGGCTGCCTCTTGCTCAATGACCCAGAGATGTCGGAAGCTGTTTTCTGATGGCTCAGCCATTTAAAGCCCTGATATCAGTGACTGCAGAGGAGCAGGGAAAGCAGGTCACTAAGGGGGGCAGGGCGGGGGTCTAGTGCCTGCACACTGGATGTCCCCCCAAGGAAAGGAGACAAGAAGTACTCAAGGAACACAGACTTTGTGCTAGATACCCAAGTTTAAAGCTAAACTCTTCTGCTATGGGTTGGGTGACCTTGGGAGACTTAATGTACCTCTCTGAGCCTTTCTCTCCCTCTGTGCAAAGTGGGGATGGAGCAATAGTTCCCACTTCATTAGTTCTGCTTGCTGCAAAGCCAGACTAGCTCAAACTAATGCCCAGCGCACGTGGGGAGCCATTAGCAAGTGGAGAGAACTAATTAGTTCATGCAGGGAGAGTTGATGCTCAGCCCGTGACTGGAAACCACAGCAGAGGTCTGGGCTGTGGCTCAGTAGCAGAGAAGTAGCCTAGCTCATGGGAGGCCTGAGTCCCGAGCAGCAGAAGGGGAAGTGGGAGAGAGGAGGAGAGGAGAAGGGGAGAGAGGGGGCAACCAAGAGGGAGGAGGGCTACCCATGAGGAGGATACATCAGCAAGTGCCTTAGGCACAACTCCCTTCCGACAAGCAGCTCCCTCTTCTGCTTCATGGGACCCAGACCTGGAGTCCCATGGGATCCTCCTCTCCCTTCTAGAAGGATCCCTAACCAACGAGTGTGTCTACTTCCCATTCCCAGGGAACACATCAAGCCTTGACCCTCAACTGTGGAAGTGGCTAACGGTGAACCAGAGAGATAGAGGCTGTGTCCCCAAACATTGCTCCCACTCCCACTCACAACAAACGGGGCACCTAAAGATTACATGCCCTGAAAAGCTTCTTGGGGGACATCAGATTGAGGTGAATGACTGGGGGAAGTGGAGGGGGTCGAAGAGCGGCCCAAGCCGCTTCAAAGACAGAGAAGACATGGAAACCCATGATGGTGATGGACCAGAAGACAACGCCTCATGTCCCAGCAGCCCTCTCCAAAGCAAGGCCTCAGGACTGGTGGGGACTCTGAGATGCTTGATGGCAGGGACACCAAAATCTGAGCTCCCTTCCTGGTATTAGTTGTCACTGAGAAACCGTTAGAAAGCAGGGACATTTCCAGGCCTCTTTGGCCCCGTGACAGGTTCTTACCAATGGAGCTGAAATAGCATGCGTCACTTCTGGGCTCAGCGTGTGAATGTGTGTGTGTGTACGTGTGTCTATGCCATTCAGGGATGGATGCCCCATGTCTTCCTCTACTCCACCTTACGTTTAAGCCCAGGGCTCATCCATTCAGCTAGACCAGTTAGTGAGCTCTGGGTGGTTACCTGCCTCTCACCAGGGCTGAGATTGCAGAGACACCGCGGCACGCCCAGCTTCTGCATGGGTGTGAGGATCTGAATTCAGGTCAGGAAGCACGCACAGAAGCCCTTACCCACTGAGCCATCTCCCCAGGCCCCTGAGCCAACCTTCTGAGAGGTGGCAGTATAGGCCCTCATAGAAGTCCCTTTTCATCCCCTCAAGTCCGGCTCAGAAGGAAGGACTTTTGTTTTTGTTTTTGTTTTTGTTTTTGTTTTTTGTTTTTCCGAGACAGGGTTTCTCAGTGTAGCCCCGGCTATCCTGGAACTCACTCTGTAGACCAGGCTGGCCTCGAACTCAGAAATCCGCCTGCCTCTGCCTCCCAAGTGCTGGGATTAAAGGTGTGAGCCACCACTGCCCGGCGAGAAGGAAGGACTTAGGGCCTCAGAAGTGACGAGGCAGGTATCTAAGTTACTGCGCGGAGGACAGTGGCCTGTCTGCTGGACCAGCTGGCGGTGACTAAGGTGTAGATGCTGCACTCGAAGGTCTGCTTGTTGTTATAGCAACTAGCATGGTCTGACGGCACAGCGAGTATGCCTTTCTCTAAAGGGCTTTGAATATATTTGAATATATAGAGGAATGGAGACCCCCTTTGGCACAACCCTCTCTCAACCCTTTTGCTGTGACACGGGAAAACTCTCTTGTCATCGTCTCCTCTCCTTCCTCACCCACGCCCTTCCCACCGAGACGGTGATGGGACCCAGGCCGGGTGGGGTTGGGGCTTGTCCCAGTTTTGTGCTTCTTAAGAATCTTTCCTCATTGCATGAGCTGGAAGTTTTGGCTGCTCTGAGAGACGTGGGCAGCCTCTACAACTGGGTGGAGCACCGTGAAGAACCGGCGCTGTCAAAGAGGCAGAGATTCGAGGCAGCAAGAGCTGGCCTGTACGCTCGGAGCAGGGACGGCCTAGGTGGTAGCTTCCATCTCTTCCTACAAGGAGAGACAGTCGAGGGCAGAGGCGATGCAGCTTCTATTCCACCCCCACCCCCACCACTAAGCTAGGTCATCAGCCCCAAGGGCCACACTCAACGCCAGCCCATGGCAGCTCTACCAGAGGGCTGGGGAGATGGCACTTTCAGAAGGGTTCTAGGGAATAGGAGAACCCTCTCTGCCCCCCTCCATCATCGCCTGACTTCTCTTTTCAGGAGAATGTTGAAGAAAGGACACCTGTCAGGGATAGGGAAGTCCATCCCACAGCTGCGATTCATCCAACCTCTCTCTGTCACGTGACCTCCTTCCTCCCACCTCCTCAGATCAACAATTACCAGTAATTGTTACCTCTCCCTCTCCGGTTCCCACTTCCCTAAACCTACATCTTGACGTATTGTCTTTCCTGCTGCTGGTACAATGTTCAGCTCTGTGGCCAGTGATAGCAAATGTAGTTTATAAAATAGTATAAATATTTTTATAAAATTAAAATTAATTTTATAGATTAAAATTTATTGATTTATAAAATTTCCATTCACCATAGGATTTTTATGTTGAGGCTGGCCTCAAACTTACTATCTAACAGAGGCTGGCCTTGAACTCCTGATCCTTTCCCCTCCATGTCTCTAGGTCTGTACCAACACACCCAACTATACTGTGTTTACATGTATTTATGTTTGTGTCCCCACCCCAATGGACAGTTCTCAGCACACATGTGGAGGCCAGAGGACTACTTGCAGAAGTCGGTTCTCTCCTCCCGCTGGGTATGGAAGTCAGGTCACCAAGCTTGGGTGGCAGATGGCCTTACGTGCTGAGCCACCTCTGCCCTCCAATAGTATTTTTAACAAAGCACAAAATCCTTAGGAATAGGTTTCACAAAAGATGTCCAAGACCTCTACAGTGACGACTAAGAAAAAAATGATAAGAGGTATTCGGGAAGACCGAACTCAGCAGGGCACAGCGCTTGTCTAGCTATGTAAGGCCCTGGGTTCCCTTCCCTGCATCTGCACACATGAGTGCGGTGGCATTCCTTTTCAGACGACGACGACAACGACATCAGGATGGCTTCATACTCACTCAGAAGCAAACGTCAGCATCTTCTTCACACCATTCAAAAATATCTTAGAAACCAACCAAAGGCTAAAACTGAATTTTCTAGAAGAAAATGCGGGGGGGCGGGGGGGTTCTTTGGGACTTCAAATAGGCAAAGAGACTTTAAAATGTATCATTACATTAAAATGTATCAGCAAGAAGCAATTTTTTTCAAGATTGACAAATTAGACTTCATTAAAATTTAAAAGTTCTTTTTTAAATTTTTCTTTTCTACATTTTACTTATTGTGTGTGTGTGTGTGTGTGGGTGCCACACACTCATGCATGCACCCACGCAGGAGAACACACATCATGGTATGTGCATGGAAATCATAGGACAACAGGATTCAGCCTTTTCCTACCAGGATGTAGGTCTCAGGAATTAAATTCGGGTTGTCAGAATCCACAGCAAGTGCCTCTACCCACTAACCCATCTCACCGGCCTGAAATTTTAAAAGCTGTATATATCAAAAGATTCCATAAAAAACAAAAAACAAAAGAACAAAAAACAAAACAAAACAAAACAAAACAAAAACCTGTAGACAAGTCTCACACCAGCCCAGTGGGTCTCAACCTTCCTAATGCTGCCACCCTTGAATCCAGTCTCTCATGTTGTGGTGATCCCCAACCATAAAATAATTTTTTGAGCCGGGCAGTGGTGGCACATGCCTGTAATCCCAGCACTTGAGAAGCAGAGGCAGGCGGATTTCTGAGTTTGAGGCCAGCCTGATCTGCAAAGTGAGTTCCAGGACAGCCAGGGCTATACAGAGAAACCCTGTCTCGAAAACCAAAAAAAAAAAAAAAAAAAAAAAAAACCAAACCAAAACAAAACAAAAAACTGTTGACTACTTCACAACTCTAATTTTGCTACAGTTATGAATCATAATGCAAATATCTGTACATTGCTAATGTAATATTCAGCATATCTGATATGTGACCCTTGGGAGAGCGGTCACAACCCACAGGTTGAGAAACCACTGCACTAGCAGCAAGCCATTGGAAAGCATATCTGACAAAGGACTTGTAAACACAGTACTCAGAGCATCCTTACAACTCAGTAACAAAAAAAGATCAAGAACTGTGTTTAAAGTGGGCGAAATGTTTGAATAGAAACCTCATAAAGGAAGATGGGCCAATGGCCAAGAAACACACAAAAATAATCACTCAACCTCATCCGTCATCAGGGAAATACAAAATAAAATCTGCAATGAGACACCAACACCCACTCACCAGGAGAGCTAAACCTAAGGACTGACACCAAGTGTTGGCAAGGAAGTGGAACAGTGGGGATTCTCTTGCGTTGTTGGTACGTCTGTGAAAAGGCGCAAGCCCTTTGTAAAGATGTGGTGGCTTTTTATACATCTAAACCCAGAGGGAGCCAGCCGTGGCACTTTTAGGTATTTACATAAGAGAAAGGCGCATCCTAGAATTTCTGTGCTCAGACTCCACTTGGGACAGCCCAGTGACTACCTACAGAGTGGAAAATTCTCCTGATATGATCATCTGATGGAATATGACTCAGCAACAAAAGAAGCCAACTAGCTACCAAACAGGAGCAGCACCAGGAGCAGACTCCCTCAGCGGGGAGTGGAGGAAACTGAGAGCCTTCCTAAGCTGATTCAATTGCTGTGAAGAACCAAAGCAAATGAAAATGATCCAGGGTGGAAAGATTAGAGTAACCTGAGAGTCAGAAGCCGGTTATCATGCTGTGTCTCTTGATAGGAGTTTCAAACAAGCGTTCCTGGCCTAATATGGAAATAAGATTTATGCACTTCGTATATGTGATGTTTTTAAAGATTTATTTATTTATTTTTATGTATGTGAGCACATTGTTACTGTCTACAGACACACCAGAAGAGGGCATCGGATCCCATGACAGATGGTTGTGAGCCATCATGTGGTTGCCGGGAATTGAACTCAGGACCTTTGGAAGAGCAGTCAGTGCTCTTAACCACTGAGCCATCATCTCTCCAGACCATGTGTGCAGTTTTTAGCCTTAGAAGCAATCAACAGAAAAGGCCTTGGATGTGGTTCAGTGGCAGGGCATTAGGATATGTGAGGCCCTGGGCTCAGTCAGCACATGCATACACACCACCACTGAACTCCAATGATGTATATCATAAAGTGCTTAGAAGGAGAATACACTGATGCCTGTGACTTTCTTTGAGACAGCTAAGACAAAACAGGGCTGGGTGCTATATGGATGGATGCATGACTGGAGAGGAGGATGCATGCATATACAGTTAAGCAATTACAACAAACTATTTTTTTGGGGGGGGGGATTTTTTCGAGACAGTGTTTCTCTGTGTAGCCCTGGCTGTCCTGGAACTCACTCTGTAGACCAGGCTGGCCTCGAACTCAGAAATCCACCTGCCTCTGCCTCCCAAGTGCTGGGTTTACAGGCGTGCACCACCACCGCCCAACTACAACAAACTATTAAGTAATAGAATTTAGGTGGTAGGTATGTAACATGCGTGTCCACTGTTACCTTTCCAGTTTTTTGAATGCGAATGAGTGTGTGCTTAAGTCTCATGCCCTCCTCCTTCCCTAGCCCCCTTCCAATTTTTTTTTTTTTTTGGAATGCTTAAAACTGTCATCACAGCCGGGCAGTAGTGTTGCAAGCCTTTAATCCCAGCACTTGGGAGGCAGAGACAGGCAGATCTGAGTTCGAGGCCAGCCTGGTCTGTGGAGTGAGTTCCAGGACAGCCAGGGCTACACGGAGAAACCCTGTCTCGAAAAACCAAAACAAACAAACAAACAAACAAACAAACAAAAACAAAAAAAAAAACAACACCCCCCCCAAAATCAAACAAACAAACAACTTTCATCACAGAGCTTATTTCATAAAAGGCAGAACACAATCTGGACCGTTTAGTTTTAGTTTTTGTTTTTAATCATTCACCTTTGTTTTATACATTTGAGTGTTTTGCCTACATGTGTGTATATGTATCACATGCATGAAGTTCCCATGGAGGCCAAAAGAAAGCACCAGAACCTCTGGAACTGGAGTTACAGGCAGTGGTGACCCATTGTGTGGGTGCTGGGAACAGAACTTGGGTCCTGTTGGAGAGCAGCCAGTCTTCCTAACCTCTGAGCTATCTCTCCAGCCCCCGCCATTTCCCTTCTTAAGAGACCATTGAGAGCCTCATCTCTGTGTCATTACCCAGACCCTGGTGCTTAGAGTCCAACCTCTCTAGACCCCCTGCAGCTCCTCTCTAACACACCCTCGTCTTTTCTAGAAACCTCCTCCCCTACCTCCTGGTTCTGATAGAGCCCAAGCTTCCCCCAGAAGATAACTGACTGGGTGACATGTGAGTTCTAGGCCACCCAGGTCACCTTATGAAGACTCTGTCTCAAGATAAAAAGTGGGACAGGTTATATAGCTCAGTGGTAAAGCCCCGGCCTAGAATGAGATTCTGGAATGCGTGTGGTTTTATTTGGTACTAAGGATATTAAATAAGTCTCGGAGCACAGTTTAGTGGTAAAGTCCTTAGCCAGTGTCTTAATTTCTTCTTTATCTCTGTGACAAAACACCATGACCAATACAACTCATAAAAGAAAGTGTTTAATTGGGTTTATGGTTTTAGAAGGTTAGATGGAGGACTAAAGCCATGGCAGCAGGAACAGCTAAGAGCTCACGTCGTAATTCCCAAGCAGAAGGCAAAGAAGGAACTCAGTGACACACCTCCCAGAAGGCCACACCTCCTAATCCTTCCCAAACGGATCCACCAATTGGGACCACATATGCAAACATATGAGCCTATGGGTGCCAGTCTCATTCAAAGAACATGCTGAACATGTGCAAGGCCCTGAGTTCAGTCTCCAGCCCAACAACATAAACAATAAACAGGATTCTCTAGTTATAGAAAGCATGGCCTTTTGTGTTTCTCTTCTTTACGTAGCATGTTTAAGATTCATCTAGGTGAGAACAGGTCAGTTCTCATTCATTTTTATGGCTCAGTAAGAGCCCATTGTACACATACATTGCTTTTATTTGCCATCCGTCTATCAACCGATAGACACGTGGGCTATTTGGGATATTTTGAGTAATATTTCTGTAAGCATTCATGTATGAGTGTGCATGTGTGTGTGTGTGTGTGTGTGTGTGTGTGTACAGGTGAAGGCTAGAGACATCAGTTGTCACTCTTACGATGCCATTAGCTGGATCTGTCAAGCCCCAGGGATCTGCCCGTCTCTTCCTCTCCAGCATCGCGACTACAAGCATGAACCACTAGACCTGGCTTTTTTTTTCTTTTTTTTTTTTTTTTTTTAAGGCTTGAGGAAATTTTATTAGAGTTTGAGAGAAACACGGGGCAGGGAAGCTGTAATGTTGGCAGCTATGGGGAGGGCTGATGGTGAAAAGGATGGAAGGGAGCCGTTCGGTTACCAAGGAAGTCAGCAGCACAGACGGGGCAGAAATGGGGTGGGGGCTGGGGAATAAGGAAGCCCAGAGCCAGGAAGCCGTGCGCAGGCGTTGACCAGGGTCCAATGGAACCGGAGGAGGGAAAAGTTGCACTTTTCTAAACAGTGCCACAGGCTAACCCCTCTACAAGTAACTGTTACCTGCCACCTTTAACCCTCTCACTAGGGTCAGGTGAAGTAAAAATGTCTTTAGGCTTATTTAAATTTTTGTTTTACATCAATTCTCTGTGTGTTGTGTTGTGTATCTGTGTGTGTCTGTCTGTGTGCCTGTGTCTGGGTGTCTGGGTGTCTGTGTACACACATTTGTGTCACACTCCATATGTGGAAGTCAGAGCACTTATGGGAATCTGTTCTTTCTTACCACCATACGGCACCCAGAAATCAAACTGACATCCTCAGACTTGGTGGCAAGCACCTTTACCGACTCTCGTCTTGCCAGTCCACACTGATGTTTGAAACTTGTGATCTTATTGAACCTGCTTATTGGTTCTATTAGTTTGGGGACAATGGAGTTGCTCTATCTGAAAGATCACATAGCCCAGGTTGTACTGAGTTCGCCATTCTCTTTCCTCAGCTTCCAGGCGATGGAATTAAGAGCCATGAGCCACCACACCTTGGTCTAACTGTCTGGGTGTGTATGAGTGTAAATGCGGAGTGTGTGTGCATGTGCGTGCTATGTATATACAAATTCATGTGTGCATGTGTATGGTGTGTGTGTGTACAAGTTCATATGTGCATGACCTCCAGGGATCTTCCTGTCTTCTCTCACCCACCCCCAGCACTGGAATTACAGACAGGAGTCACCATGCCTGGCTCTTACATGGGTGCTGGGGATCTAAATGTTGGTCCTCAGGTTTCTACAGCAAGCCCTTTATTGATGAAACCACATCCCCAACATCCTAAGAGGTTTTGGGTTTGAGGGGAGTTGTTTTTTTGTTTGTTTGTTTGTTGTTTTTGTTTTATTTTGGGTTTTTTTTTTTTTGTTATTGGTTTTGTTTTGCTTTGCTTTGTTTTTTGTTATTTTGGTTTTTTGAGACAGGGTTTCTTTGTGTAGCCCTGGCTATCCTGTAACTCACTTTGTAGCCCAGGATGGCCTTGAACTCAGAGATCCTCCAGCCACTGCCTCCCAAGTGCTGGGATTAGAGTTGTGCGCCAGCACACTCAGTTTATTGTCATTATTGTTTTGGATTTTTTTAAAATTGAGGTCCTTAGTATTTTCTATATAAAAGATCAAGCCATCTGAAAATATAGATGGCTTCACTTCCTTTCTATCCTGATATTTCATTTCTTCCCTAGTTTCTGTGACTAGATGATACTAGTAAGCCCTTATTTTCTTCCTGAAAGTGAAGTTGGGTTCGCACCACTGTGAAGGTTAATATTAGATTGTCTGTGTGTTTGCTCACCCCGTGCCCCATCGCTGTTTCGATGCCCTTTATCAGAATGAGGAAGTGGGAAGTGCTTCACGCCTCGGTCCTTGGTCTGTCAAGTGTTTTTACGATGACGGGATTGACAGGTGTGTGTGTGTGTGTGTGTGTGTGTGTGTGTGTGTGTTTGTGTGTGTGTATTGAGACGATCACATGGTGTTTGTCTCTTGTTCTAGGGACACAATGGATAACATCAATTGATTCCTGGATGTCAAGTCAACTTTGAATTCTGGGATAAATTCCACGTGGTCATGATGTATAACCCTTTTCATGTGTTGGTGGATTGGTCTTCTAGTGTTCTGCTGACGATTCACACTGATAGTCATAGTATATCTTGGTCTTGTTTGCTTATAATGGCTTTGGTTTTAATATCAAGATAGTACTTGCCTGTTGAATAATCTGGGGACGTGATATAGATTTCTTCTTTTATTTTATTATTTTATTTATATATGTGTGGTTGTGGTGCACATGTTGCTGTGTGACAAACATTTCCTGGAGTGATAAAACACACATCTCATCCCAGATAGGGAACCCATGACACACGAAAGGACAGATACCACCAAAATGTAACGTGTTGAACCACTGGGGTTACTTACAGGAATGTGGGTGACAGGTTACTTGCAAGAACAAAAATGACTCAGACAGCTGCATCACCAAGGCCCACCCCAGCACGGGCGACAGCTCACCAGCTGGGAACCTGGGGCAGCCGCACGGCCTGCCGGCATCTCAACAGGCTGGAGAGCATCCTTCCTTTCCGTGCCTCAGTTGCTCTAATCCTCTTCCTGGCAGCTTGGCTGGTTTCTGCTTCTTCCAGACAGCTGGTCTGGCCTCAGAGTCCTCTTTTTAGCTTCCCTTGTCAGTCTTCTTTGTCTCCTGTCTTTGCTTCCTCTGAGAGGGACTCTCAGCTTTTATTGTTTACTCCTGCAGGAAAGAACCTAGTGACTCTGATCAGTTTCAGGGACTTCCTTCAGCTCTTTTGAGTTGTTAGCCTTCCTGCTTAAGAAGCTTCTCTGCAGGATGGAAGGTTTTGATCTCAGAGGAAACTGTTACACAACATTCTTTGAGCTCTCTCTCTCTCTCTCTCTCTCTCTCTCTCTCTCTGTGTGTGTGTGTGTGTGTGTGTGTGTGTGTGTGTGTGTTGGGGATTGAACCCCTGGGCCTTGAGTCTTTTAGTCAAGCACGTCATGTTCAGCCACACCCCAGCTTTGACCCATATCAGTAAGGACAGGGACAGATCTCACGCCACCCTTACCTTCCAATCTCTGCTGCCCTCTGTGACAGGCCGTCCCTATAGATGCTTACAGAGCACAGAGGAGGACATCAGATGTCAGTCACTTTATACCTGACCTTTTAAAAGATGTATTTATTGCTATTTTCTATGTATGGGTATTTGGTGTGTATGTATGTTATATCCATGTGCCATGTGCATATAGTGTGCAGTGCCCACCAAGACCAGGAAAGAGACGTCAGATCCCTTGGAATTGGAGTTACAGATTGTTGTGAGCCACCCTGTGGGTGCTGGGAAGCTCTCTCTGTCTCTGTCTCTCTGTCTCTCTCTGTTTCTGTCTCAGTACTCATTTATTTTTATTTTATGTGTGAGTGTTTCACCTACATGTCTGTATAGGTGCTGCCTGTGTGCCTACTGCCTAAGAATGTCAGAAGATCACACTGGATTCCCTGGAACTTCTATGTGTGACTGTAAGCAACCATGTGGGTGCTGGAATTTGTCTACAAAACTGGCAAGTACTCTTGACTAGTGGCTGAGCCATCCCTTCACCCCTACCTTGGTTTTTTTTTTAAAGATTTATTTATTTTATGTATGCGAGTACACTGTTGCTGTCTTCATATGTCATTACAGATGGTTGTGGTTGCTGGGATTTGAACTCAGGACCTCTGGAAGAACAGTCAGTGCTCTTAACCTCTGAGCCATCTTTCCAGCTCCCCCCTCCCTTATTTTTTTTTTTTTTTTTTTTTTACTGAACCTAGAGTTTATTGATTCAGTTAAACTGTCAGGCCACCCAACCCCAAGGATCCCTCTGCTTCTGCATCTCTCTGCAAAGTCACAGGCACTCACTACCACACTCAGCTTTTGTGTGGGGAACAGGGACCCAAACTCTAGTCTTCATGATTCTGCATCCAAGCCCTTTACCCTGAGTCATCTCCACAGCCCGTGTTTATTTTTGACTAACTTTGTGTTCAAACTGATTCCTTGGCCTTCCAAGAAGATGTGCCTGGAGTTCTCAAGTTGAACACACATCAAAATCAACAGGATACAATTCAAAGGTGATTCCTGGTTTCTGGGCTCCAGCTAACAAACATTTTGTAAGAGATTTTGTGGCGAGTACTCTCACTTCCCTTGAAAACTCTAGCTAGTAATCGAAACACTTGGGCGGCAAACAGATCTCTGTGAGTTCAAGGCCAGCCAGGGCTACCTGTTAAGCCATTATAGTAACTCAAAAATGAATAAATGTGAATGTCTTCATTAGGTCTCATGGTAAATGTCTGAGTGTTTCTCTTAGTGCTGTGATAAAACACAATGACAACAAGTAACTTGGACAGGAAGGGTTTATGTCATCCTACAGGTTGTTGTCCAGCATCCGAGAAAGCCAGCACAGGAACTCAATGCAGGAACCTGAAGGCAGGAACTGATGCAGAGGCCACAGAGGAACCCGGTTTACTGCCTTGCTCCCCATGGTCTACACAGTCTGCTTCCTTATACACCCAGTGACACCTGCCCAGGAGTGGTACCACTCACAACGGGCTGTGCCTTCCCACATCAATCAATAATTTAGAAAATTCATCACAGAGCTGCGTAGTGGTGGTGCATGCCTTTAACCCCAGCACTCGGAAGGCAGAGGCAGGTGAATCTCTGTGATTTAAAGATCAGCCTGGTCTACAGCCAGGGCTGTATGGAGAAACCCTGTCTCAAAAAAAAAAAAAAAAAAAAAAAAAAAAAAAAAAGTACTACAGAGTTTCCTTCAAGCAAATCTTAAGAAGGACTTTTCTCATTGAGTCCCTCTTCCCAAAGACTCTAGGTATTTTCAACTTAACAGAAAACTAGCCAGCACAATAAATAAACAAAATAGACTTGTCCAAATCGGCTGAACTAGAAAAGTAACATTTCCTAACTCACGAACCTGAGGGTCTTTAGGTTGTTAGAATCCACAGTGGATACCTCACTGCGGAGCTAAGGGATACATTGTTTCCCAAAGTCTACAGTCTACACATTCCTTGAGTTCTGGAGAAGCACTCCACTGGCCCCATGGGTGTGACACACGCTTTAGGACACTCAGACCCACAACAACTTAACTGTCCCTGCAGCCCCATGGATTTTTTTTTCCTCTCAGAACCCGCCTCTGGCCTGCAGCTGTTTTTGCACTTGCTTCCATCCATCAGAAGTCTGCCTGGGCCCACTATCCAGCTTGAGAGACTCAGGCACACCCTTTGAAAGACAATGTTCAGAAAGTACTCAAAACTCAACAATCAGGATAAATTGGTACTTATCGGTCTGGTTGATAAGATCGATAGATAACCTGCCAGGCTGCTGGCGGTGGGGACCAATAGTACAGGAGGTGCTTCATGATCCAGCCTGAGCACCAGTCTGCTTGTGTAGTTAGGACAGGCCTACGGTCTGTGTCCCCAACGCCTGTGGCCCTATCAGAGCAGGAACAGATTCCTTTCCCTCACCTCAGAACTAGCCCCTGAAGGAGCTGTCAGAGCCCCAGGCAGGACAGGCTCCCCACGTCCCAGCTCCTGTGGGAACATCTAAACTGCTACGAACACAGGAAACTTGGTCCCTGCAAGCTCCTGCCGAGTGAGTGGATTTCATCAAGAAAGCTCCCCGCAGAGACTCTGCGCGCCGTAGGGGGGAGGGCACGTATGTGGACACGTGTGTGCATGTGCGAGCGGAGGAGGTCAGAAGTTCTTGATATCAGTTGCTCTTCTGCCTTTTTTTTTTTTTTTTTTTTAGACAGGGACTGATTTCTTTCCTTCTTTCTTTCTTCCCTTTTCTATTCTTTAATTATTTTATTATGTGTATGAGTGTTTTGCTGGGCTGTGCTTCTGTGAGCCACCTGTGTGCCTGGTCCCCAAGGAGGCCAGAGAGAGCATCGGATCCTCTGGAACTGGAGTTACAGATGATTGTGAGCCACCCATGTGGGTGCTGGGAATGGAACTCTGGTCCTCCGGAAGAATCGCTAGTGCTCTTTAACCACTGGCCCATCTCTCCAGCCCTGGAGAAATGCAGGGTCTTCCTTAGACCATGAAGCTCACCCATTTGGCCAGCCTGGCTGGCCAGTGAGATCTAGAAATCCCCTGATTCCAGGCCCCACCCTCGGAGCTGGAGTCACCGACACGAGCCCCTGCTGTGTAGGCACCGGAGATCCACATCCAGGTCCTGTTGGCAGTTCCTTCCCTCACGGAGCCATCTTCCCAGCCCCCCCCCCCTAGTCTTTTTTGCTGGCTCCTCACTTTGGATGTCTTCCCAAACATGAACTGGAGAGAAAGGGTAAAGAGGGCTGTGTGCCAAGGTGTTCCTGGAAAAGTCTGCCCTGTCGGGAATATCCTTCCTCTGTGTAGCCAATTGAGCTCGACCTCAAATGTGCAAGATGTACTGCTCGGAGCAGTTGCAGTGGGGCCCGACTGGGCTCGGGAGAGATTTTGCTGATTTGTAAAATCATCATGGCCTGATTAGGTTCCAAAGTGGGGAGGCCCTCAGCCTGACTTTGGAAAAACATCTGAAAGAATAGTTAGTAACCCAGGAACAGCTTCCTGGCCACACCCTAAGGTCGACTCCAGGAGGCTCCGGGGCCATTCCCTCACTCCTGCATCTCATTAAAAGCCCTTTATAGATCTCCGGTCTCTTCCTTGGAATTTCCATTTCTTCTCTGTTCCAAGAACTATAAAACCTTGCCAATCAATGGTAACCACGGGAACAAGCACGGGGCTCCCTGGAAAAGGGGTGGCTCCGGAGAACTGTGAAGGAGAGGAAGAGATTGGGCTCCCTCCCTGTACTGCTGATAAGCCTCCAGCTGATCACGGAGAGGCTTTGCGGTAAAACACTGGTCCCCATGGCCTCCGCTTGTCTACACCTCGTAAATTTACTTTGAGTTGCTCCATAACCCTCCAAGCACAGTGGTGTCTTCTGGGAAGGAAGCTTTGCAATCGCTCCGGTTGTGTTAAACAAATAAACTTCAGAAAGCGGGGCAAGCCGGACCCTGGGGAAGCTACACAGATGTGCAGGCTAGAAACTGATAGAAACCCGGTTCTTGGGGATTGTGTTCCCCGCTCACACGGGAATGGCCTGTCGCAGAGGGCAGCAGAGATTGGAAGGTGGGGAGGTGGGGATGGGATTATTCGTATGGGCCCAAGCTGGGGTGTGTGCTTGCATAAAAGGCTTGAGGTCCTGGGTTCAATCCCCAACACACACACACACACACACACACACACACACACACACACATTACATGGAGGAAAGCCATGATGAGAACAGGCATCTCCAGACAGCAGAATCCACTTCCCTTTCCCTCTCAAGACCAGCTCCTCAGCTCTGCTTCCTAGTTCACATTGAAGACAAGAGACTTCAACGCTTGCTCGGGCAGCCAATCAACTCTTCGTTGGCACATTCTATGCCATTTCTATGTTTTGGGCACCACCAAAGCTTTGTTCTTCCATGGGCTGACTTTCAGGAGCCATGGAGAACCCCGAGAAAGGTTAAGAGCCCCCTCTAGTCACACCCAAAGGAGGCAGCAGCTCTCTCCCTTGGCAGCACATTAGAACCACCTGGTGTCCTTCAAAAACTGTCCCCGTGTCCAGGCTACACCCCATTTGGATTGCATCAGAATCTCTCTGATGGAGGCCAGGCTTCAGGGTTTCTTAAAGTTCCCCAGCAGTACAAGCCAAGTTCAGAGCCAGGGCGGGGCAGCCTCGGCTGCGGATGGGAAAGGAATGCCCGCCACTGATGCAGGCGAAGGTGTGTGTGATCTTCAAGGGTGAGTCACCTCGGCTTTTCAAGGGCTCGTGTGCAAAGTGAAGATCGTTTTGTAGAGTCCTCACAGGGCTACCTAAGGGTTAAATGATAAATGCTTGCCCTTAGGCTTGGCTCTGTGCCTGGCACATAGAAAAGGTCCAGGAACTTGTCATGATTACCAGCGTTTACACTGGTGTCCTCTGTGGGAAAATGCGCAATGAAACCAAATCTCCTCCATTCTCGGGGTATGTGCTGCTTACACTTATGTCTTTCAAAGTGAGGCCTGACTGAGGAGAGAGCTCAGCAGGTAGAAACGCTTGCTGGCTGCGACTCGAGTTCGAGCCCAGGAATCCACCTCAAAAGCTAGATGTGGCCTGGTGGTGTTGGTGCGTGACTTTAATCTCAGCACTCTGGAGGCAGAGGCAGGTGCATCTCTGAGTTCGAGGCCAGCCTGATCTACAGAGTGAGTTCCAGGACAGCCAGGGTTACACAGAGAAACCCTGTCCCAAAAACAAAACAAAAAACAATAAAAGGAAAAAAGCTGAATGCGGTGGTGTGCATCTGTAATCTCCTCTGCAAGCCTGGGGCAGCCACCCTTGAGATCAGCAACAGAGCCATCAAGAGAGACAGCAAAACAGAAAGCAAGAACCAACTCCCAGACCATGTCCTTGAACCTCCACATGCGCACACACACACACACACACACAC
This sequence comes from Apodemus agrarius, assembly GCA_964023405.1. NCBI lineage: Eukaryota > Metazoa > Chordata > Mammalia > Rodentia > Muridae > Apodemus > Apodemus agrarius. The sequence goes on along the minus strand of OZ030015.1, from coordinate 90,136,151 downwards.
ACACACACACACACTAATATGTTTTAAAAGTGAGATGTGTCTCATCATTGACAGTCACCTGTATTTGGTGACATAGTAATGTAATACTCTCCAGGGCCAAGCACCGCGGACTGTTTACGCTCGCTGCCTACCCTTGATTGATTTTTCGCAGGATTCCTGAGAAGAGTTGTTTGTGGGTTTTGTTGTTTTGTTTGTTGAGGCGCAGGCTCAGTAAGTACCCCAGGTTGGCCACTCTTGATTGTCCTGCCTCAGCCTCCCAAATCCTGGGATTACAGGTGTGCATCACTACGCCTAGCAAAAAGGAGTATTATCATATCTTCCCTCGTGTCACAGATCGGTAAATTGAGACCCAGAGTTTAAGGGGCCGCCAGAGCCACGGGGCTCACTTCCTGCCCTGGCTCCAGTCACACCGGAGAAAAGCCTACATGGCTTTCTACGGATCTGCAATAGTAAGGCCTGGCCTGCCTCGGTTGGGCTGCATGGCTGGTTCCCCAGTCTTCTCTCCCCTTGATGAGCTGACTCACAGACCCTCCCTCCTCACTACCCCAGGAGACCGGGGCCATCTTCTCCAGCCTCATTTGATTGGCTGGGGCCCAAGTCAATAGCACAGTTGGTCTCTCTCCTGCCAGTTCAGGCGCCTCTGTCTGTCCTGAAGCAGCCTCTCCTGTGGGTCTCACCCATCCTGACCCCAGAGGGACGTCCCACGGACATGAATTCTGCCAAGGGCTTCGGATGAACTGCCTCTCTGCACAGCGGCCCGTGGAGCTGAGTGGGATTCGTACTCCTTGTTCTACTTGCATATTTATCACACGGGCTTGTTTTTGTAGTCTAGACCAGCCTGGAATTGACAGTGGGCCTTAAATTTACAGCAGCTCTTCTGCCTCAGCCTCTCAAGAGCTGGGGTTGTGGATGTGAGCTACCACACTCATTCTCCTCGCGGTGAACCTGGGACTCAGTGGGTGAGCCAACACTCGATGAGGTGAAACACGAACCCAGAATCCCCAGACTAGCATTTCTGCTAAGTCCTTCTTCCAGGAAGGAAGTGTTCACCGAATCCCCTCAGGCCTGTCACTGGGAGTGAAGTCGTGAGCTGGGCAGGTTGAGACTTGGCCTCGGGGACCTCCTGAACCAGAGGGCAGAGGGCTCTGTGTACCCACTCTCCCACACAGTAATGCGGGAGCTCCCTACGCTGCAGACTGTAAGGGAAGACAACAAGAGGCTGGAACTAGGAGAAGCTACAGGGCTCGCCTAGCCAGAGTAGCAGGAAGCCAGGAAGAGGGACCAGGAAGAGGGCCAGCCTGGTTCCAGGGAATCAAAGCTGCTCAGACACAGTGCCTTGGGAGAGCCGCTGTACGGTGAGGCGCAGGTGAACAGTCGATCCATGACGGGGTCAGATCCGAGTCCTGCAGGGTCCTCCACCAACGGCACAGTCTGTCTCAGTGTGTACCAACAGGGCGGCAGACAGGCGCTGCCCCCTCAGCCAGCCTTCCCAGCAGAGGAGACGCTGAGCCACAGAGCTGTCTGCATGTGCCACCCAGCCTCGGCTGCTTCTCGGGAAATGAGGAAATGAGGAGACGGCAGAGAGGTTTAACTCAGCCAGAGGAGCTGGAAGGCGTCCACCCAAAACCTCGGTGAAATTAAAACCTTCGCCCCGACCGGCACTGCCAGACGGGAATTGGTCTCAATGTCAACTTCTCTCACAGGCCCCAGGCCCAGCTGTGGTACTTAAGCAATTAACACTCAGGAAGGAACCTTTCAGCCGAGCCAAGTCTAAGTCTCCTGGAACATTACACAGGAGATGACTTGTGACTATACTTCTATTTGTGAAATCGCATATATTTAAAGGTAGTAAACTCGTTTCTAGAAGGAAACGGTGGCCCACGCCTTTAATTCCAGCGCCGAGGAAGCAGAGGCAGGCAGATCATTGTGAGTTCCAGGCCAGCCGGGATAGCATAGTGAGACCCTGTCTCAAACAAACAAACAAACATTTGCTGGGCAGGATAGTGACACCTGGAATTCCCAACCCTTGGTACACAGAGGCAGAAGGATCACGAGCTGTAGGTCAGTCTCGGGTACTTAATGAATATGACTACAGCCTAGGCCACATTAAGTAATTAAAGTGATGGGGCTGGAGAGCTATCTCAGTTGGTAACGTGCTTGTCATGTCTGCAAGACTCCCAGCATCTGTGTAAAAGGCTGTGTGTGTTAGCACATACATAATCAAATACTGGAAGGCAGAGACAGGAGATCCTGGGTGCCTCCTGCCCAGTCAGCCTGGCCCAATCAGTAATTCCTAGTCCCGGGAAGAGACCCTACCTCTGGGAAACAAGGCGCATAGTTCCCGCTAAATAACATTCACGGTTGACCTCTGATCGCACACTCACCCAAGATAGCCTCTCTCTCTGTCTGTCTCTGTCTCTCTGTCTCTGTCTCTGTCTCTCTCTCTCTCTCTCTCTGTCTCTCTCTCTCTCTCTCTCTCTCACACACACACACACACACACACAACTTCCCGGAGCCAGAATCGACACATCTCAAGTCTTGTCCTCGCCCCAGCTCTGTGTCTTCCAGATGTGTGACCTTGGACAGGGTGTCCAACCCTGGGAAGGCCAAGAGAGTCATCTCACCAATCTGACAGAGCCTTGGACAGACCTTGTTTTCTTCTGAACTGCACCAAAGCAGTTTATCAGACTGGAGACTGATGTCTGGCTCTGAGGCAGGTGTACAAGAGGGTGGTGTGGGAGAGAGGAGGAAATATGTCAGGGGGAATGTGGGCTATCTCCACACCCCGAAGCAAGATACTCCATAGCTGGGATTCTCTACTGCACGGGTTCAGAGACTTGCACACCGTCAGAAGAGCCAGGGCTTCCTCAGGTCAGGCCCTGCCCAAACAGTGTTTCAGAGAAACAGCGGGAGGCAGGCAAGGCTCCTATGCCTTCATCCTCCAGGGGGAAACTGAGGCTTGGCGAGGTTATGTTTTCTGTAGAGCAACCCACCCCCACACCCACCCCCCCAGAAATCAATCTGAGGATTGATTTCTGTATTACATGTCCTGCAGGTAAGGAAGCCTCTAGGGGACCAGGGAGCTCTGGGACCATCCCCCATGGGGCTGACTAATCTACTAATCCCTGGAGGCAGCGTGTCCAGGACCCACCATCATCAGGGGGAGAAAGATCACCTGTGTAACAACACATTCATATGATAGTTCTTGTTTTAAAATTATAATTATTTTACTTTTTTGTCTCCGTGGGGTGTGGGTGTGGGAGATGGGTATGCATGAGGACTGTGACTTTCGTGAGGTCAGTGGGTGGCTTCCGTGAGGCAGGCCTCTTCTTCTGCCACTTGGGTTCTACAAATTGAACTCAGGCCATCATCAGCCTTGGCGCTAAGTGCCTCTACCCACTGAGCCATCCCACCAACTCCTGTGTAATACATTTTTGTTAAATGCATGTGGGTGTATATACAGCTGTGTGTGCGCGTTTGTGTGCATGCAGCCGGAGGCCTGAGTCATCCTCAGATGTCGTTCCTTAGTAGACATCCATCTCGGTTTGTGAGACAGGGTCTCTCACCAGGACTTATGGCTTGCCGATCAGTCTAGGCTGACAGGCCAGTGAGCCCCAGGGATCCAGTCCAGCCTCTCCTGTGCTGGGACCACAGTGTGTGCCACCACACTTGGCTTTCTTTCTTTCTTTCTTTCTTTTTTTTTTTTTTTTTTTTGAGACAGAGTTTCTCTGTGTAGCCCTGGCTGTCCTGGAACTCACTCTGTAGACCAGGCTGGCCTCGAACTCAGAAATACACCTGCCTCTGCCTCCCAAGTGCTATGATTACAGGCGTGCACCACCACGCCCGGCTGTTGGCTTTCTTTATTACCATTATTTTGTTTTGTTTTGTTTTGCTGTGATGGGGTTTCTCTATGTGGTCCTGAGTGGCCTAGAATTTGCTATGTGGACCAGCTGGCCTTGGCCTTAGAGCATTCCACCTACCTCTGCCTCCCCAGTGCTGGGATTACAGACGTGTGTCACCTCGCCTGGCGCCATGCGTGGCTTTTATCTGGTGATGAGGACGAGATCCACGCCCTCGTGTTTGCAAGGTGAATGCACCATGGACTGGGCCACTCCTCCAGAGCCTTTTCGTTTTGTTTGGAATGCATGGCAAGGTTCATAAAAGTAAAAATCAGCCGGGTCCCTGGTTCCCGTGGCTCCGTCCTCGGAGGCGGAGGACAGACGCGAGAAACTTTTTACGTACAGCTTTGCCTTGTTTCGATTAGCGAAGCCAGAGCAGAAGTCTACCTGAAGGAGTCAAAGCTCTGAGCCGGGCCCAGGCCACTCCCATGAGCCTGTAGACACCCCCTCGCCTACACGCTGCTCTGTGTTGTCTGTCTCCAAGTCCCCTCATCGTATCAGCCTCCTTGCAGCCCAGAGTCGAGGAAGGTTGGGTTCCAATTCCTGGCAGAGCCCAGCTTCCTGTTTTTCTCCAAGTGGACAAGGTCAGGCTACTGCTGGGAAGGGATGCGGGGACCCCAGAGGGCAACAAATCCCAGCCATGTGGAGGAAGGAGGGGCTCTGAGCCACGCTGAGCCCCTGGGTCCCTCTCTCTCTGAGAGCCTTTCAGAATCCTGCAAGGCCTCCTGGTTCACTTGGCCCTGGGTTTCTGTGTGCTCACCTATGAAACAGAGCGAGCAGATCTACAGACCTTCGCATTTGTAAGAGAATTCAAGTTAGACAAGCTGGGGACATGGAGGGCTCTGTCCATCATAAAGACCCCAATGGCCACCTGTGAGCAGGGCCTGTGACAAGGAGCTGCGGTAGTGACAACAGTACTTGCTGACTACATCTGGGTCCTGTGCAGGGCCCACTGTGCCATCTCGTCTTCACAGCGGCCTCCGAAACCTCCCTCGAATACCCCACCCCACCCCCACCTCGCAGACATATGAGAACTTTAGCAGTCTGGTTTTGCATAGGGGACAGCGGGGCTGTGTTCAAAGGGGCCGGAGATGAGCAAATCCGAGGCCTGTGGCCATAGCCCAGCCACCTTCTCAGGCTGCTGGTGTGTGGGGGCAACGCCTGGGAAATCCAGGAGTCCTGTCCGTGAACCGTGGGGCCTGAACGGAAGTGGCTGAGGACGCACTGCGTGAGAAGCATGAGACGCTTTGCTAGCTGGTGCCAGCAGCTAAAAGAGTTGAGAAAAGGGTAGACAGCATGTTGATGGCTACGTTTGACAGATTCATTAATCCGCTCTCACGAGCTCAGCACTATTAGTATTTGTGGTCCGGGTGGAGAATAGAATCTCATTGTATAGCCTCTGGCCTTAGTATAAACCACGTGCTTATACTAAGAGCCCGCCCATAAGCATCAGACCACACCCCAGTACCACTATCCATCCAACACCACGGAGGGCCTGCTAAGTGCTAGGTACGTGCCACCTCAGGATGCCCTTCTTCTTCCAGGGTGTAGAACCAGACTCTCCAAGTTCAAATCCCAGCTCTGCCAGTTCAAGATGCAAGACTCTGGGCAAGTTTCGGAGCTCACCTTGTCTCTGCCACCTCTAAACGATGGGCACAAAAAAGGTAGACGGAGTGGCATGCATTCCCGATCCCAACTCGGGAAGCTGAGACAGGAGGATTATAGACGTTACCTAGTCCAGAGGCTATACAGTGAAGTACTATTCGCTGCCCCCATGAGTCACTCTGTCGAATGTAGCGTCAGCATCCCCTCTCCTTTTCCATCTCGTCGCTCGTCCCTGGTTGTCCCCCACTCATCCACTCCTTCTTGCCACCCACTCTGTCCCAGCCCTCTCTCTTCACTTCTCCCTCATCTCTTCTTCCCCAGGGTTTCCTGAGGTGCGCAGCTGGCTTCCAGGAAGAGTGGGCACAGGCCGTGAGTCCAATGTCACAGCCAAGTCAGCATCTACGTGGTGAACGGCCCCACATGAGAAAACAGGGTTCCATTCTTCTGAGCACCCAAGGAGATGCTTGCCGATATTCCTAGTCAAGGACTCGAAGCCAAAGACAAGAGGGAGTCAGAAGCTCTATAAGCCCAGAACTTGGGAGGATTATGAGTTCGATGACAGCCTGGGTTACATAAGGGAGACTCTGACGCAAACAAACAAGGCAAGAAATGACTGAGGAAGGAAGGGTCCTTCCATAGCCAACAGGAGCGCTAAACCCACAGGCCTGTGTGATGTGGAGACAAGGACAATAGACCAAACCAGGCCCAGGTTCACTCAAGTCCAGACCGTCCAGCCTGAGCAGCCATGAGCAAGAAAGCCCTGCCTCCCCGTTTTTATTTATTTACAGTTTGGGTTTTGAGAGATGGGTATTTGCTATGTAGCTCAGGATGGCTTCAGATTTGCTACCATCCTCCTGCCTCAGCCTCCTGAGTACTGAGATGACCTGTGTGCGTTCCATGCCCGGCTCAGTTGTGTTTTGTTTCTCTTCCCCCTCCTCTTCGTCCTCTTCCTCCTCCTAATTCTTCTAATTAGTCTTCTAATTCTCTCTCTTCTTCCTCTTCTAATTCCTCTTCTTCCTCTTCCTCTTCCTCTTTCTTGCTTTAAGACAGAGTTACACTAAGGAGCCATGGATGGCTTGAAACTCCTACAGAACAGACTGGCCTTGAACACCCAGAGATCCACTTGCCTCTGTCTTTCAAGTGCCAGCATTAAAGGCGTGTGCCACCATGCTGGGCTTCGGCAGTTTGTTTGTTGTTTGTTTTGTTTTGTTTTTCTCAGCCTTCCAGATCATTTTCCTCATCCAAGCATTATGTTTTGGGCTTTCTCTGAAATGTCCCCAGGGGTTCTCTCTGCGGGTCTCCTTCCGTGCTTCTGTTTCTGGTCTTCTGCCCAGTTCCGTGTCATTGGCCACCTCTGTTAGGCGAGAGATGGTATGGTTTGGTATGGGGCGGGGGGAGGGGGGGGCGTGTGGACAGAGGAAGCAAGCAGGTTGGCAACAGCAAAAGGACCTCTTGATAGTTTGGGTGGATGGGTGACAGTGACAGTCACATGCACCTGGGCCCGACTGTTGCGCTAGGATGCAGGGCAAGTGGATCCTGAGCCTGAGATGTGAAATGGAGCACGGACAGCACGGGAAAGCCACCTTGCTTTCAAAGCCAACAATGAAAGAAAACAGTAGCTGGTCCCTATGTCTCGGACCTTCCTGCCGCCCCACATCCGCGTAGGAAGCAGCCAGGACACCCAGTCAGGTGTCCTAGCTGACGCACCTACTCAGGCACACGCCTAGTGTCTACCACGTAGGCTGGGCTTGATCATCCACAGCTCCTCTGCAGCTGGTCCTAGGCGGCACACCCTAAGTCCTGGGCTCAGAAAATGCCGTGCAGACTCCTCAGCTGTGTGCTTTCTTTGGAGGTTTCCCTCAGCTGAAGAGATCAGTCCCACCCGAGGCGCAGCCAGCGGCCAGGGACTGATGTAACTGAGAGGGTACTGAAAAGCCACGTTAGCGCTGAGCTCTCTGTGGGGTTAGCTGAGGCTTTCCCTGAAACCACATTCTGTCTAAGTCTCCTCCGCCCAGCCTCGCTTCTGCCCTTTCCTTAAGAATGACGCCATCCCCAGAGCCTCCCAACCAGCTTCCTACACGCTCAGCTCCGCTCAGGTGAGGTCGGCTCGGGGAGATCGACCTCGGTCGTCACCTGTCTTCTCAGAAGCATCCCAGGTAGGAAGGATGAGCTCTCAGAGACCTTCCCGGTTTACAACAATGCCTGCTGTGATTACCTGTTTAATAATACTAAATCGAAAGCCTCGTGAGGCAGAGAAATAGAAGCCTCATCACTGATTCTGCAGAACCCAGGCTTGTCCCGGCAGGTAGTCAATAAATATTTGTTGAATGAATGAATAAACTACCTTATCTGAGGGTTTGGAGATGAGCGCACCTCCGGGAGGAGGGTCACAGGAAACCACTCTAAGCAGCGAAAACTACAAAGCGTGTGTGCATCTGTGTTTGCACAGTCACCCGCCTTTGCCTTACGCCCCCCACATATCTCTTCCCAATACCATTCCAGCCCTACCCGTAGCTCTTCACACACTAGTGGGTCTAGCCCAGGCTACTGTGCTACGGGAGGTCGTGGGTTAGAGCTGGACCAAGCACTGTGATGTAACACGAGGCACCAATAGGACCCTCTGACAACCACTGCTTCTTACTTGAACAAGACTTTACCTGTAAAGGTGTTTGGGTGGGTTTGTCTACAGTCCCAGGAGCTTCTCGGATTCCCATCACACCTGTTCCTTAAAACTCTGACTCCTGCCTAGTGTTCCTTGAAGCCCCACACACACACACACACCTCTCCCACACCCCACCTCTCCCATCCCCCTCACCGCCCCTCCATTTTTCCTTACCCTTTCTTCCCACTCTCTACTGAAAGCCATGATCCTGTGACCCCAGGCTATATTTTCAGTGCCTTTCAAGGTGAAAACTGTCTGACCATATCCATCACTATATAGTTGCACAGTCCTTCTATGGTAAAGAGCACTCTTTTTTTTTTGTTTTGTTTTGTTTTGTTTTGTTTTTTGTTTTGTTTTTTGTTAAGCCTCACATGCACACCAGCACTAAGCTGTTACACATCTCTGGCCATGACCACACTTTAACAATGACCTTTGAGAGGCACTGGGCTCGGTTCGCTTGCCTACTCCAGACCAGCTAATAGAATGCTGCACGGATGGGAAAGCACCTGCCTGTAGACATAGCAGGACACAGCAGGCCAGCGGTCACCTACCCAAGCCTGGGAGGCTCCCAAGAGCTCTCACTCGGCTCCTGAAACCTGGAGCCAGCCTGGTGAGCCGGCAGTGCCCGGGAGAGCTGGCAGGCCAAGCCGTCTCTCTCTCTGCCCTCCTCGCTTCCTATTCCCATCTCCTCTTAGTCAGACACAGCTCTGACCTCAGGAAGGCTCGGCGCTCACTGTGGAGCCCGGGTTCCAGGAAGTGCCGGCTGAGCAGATCCCTAAGGGTATTCTCAATTCCTTTTTTTTGCTTCTTAAAGGTCCCTGAGCTGGAGCTCAGCCCCGTGACCTTCCAGGCAGGATCCTGGCCACATTTTCTTCGTGGCTCCCCCTCCCCCCATAAGTACACTTCTCCCTTCTAGGGCCTTCTGAGAACCCTAAAAGGTCACTGGTGTGTAGGAATGTGCTGATAGCAAAAGAGGAAACTGAGATACGGAGGCCCATCTAACTGCTTCCACCTGCCAGGACCCGGCTTCCAGAAGGGTCTCCACTATTTAGGGATCAACTGCTGGAGGGCACTCTTCCCTCCCCGGACCCAACGCTGATGAAATAAGAAGGTTTCGCTGTGAAAAGCAGAGTGTTTCCCATCCCACCTCCATCAGTGTGGAGCTGCAGAATTCTCTAGAAAGATGAAGGATTGTCTGGGGAGACTGTCAAACTGAGTGTCTGCGTGCAAAGCCATCGAGACTGAGCAGGAGGAACCTCAGGAAGAGAGTCGGGAGGATTCTCTTAGCCTGTGATTTGTCCTGTAGGCAAACATACATGTATGTGCAGCTTAGGGGTGAGATCGCTTAAACTATCCCCCCACCCCCATCCTGCTCTCCCTCCCTGGCCCAATAGCAAAGAACCCTACCTAGGCAGACGGACTGTGTCTGCCATCTTGCAGAACGTTTATCTATTATTTTATCTGTTTCTTCCTTTAGCAAAGATTCTGGAGAACCTGTGTCAGCCCACAGTGGTGCACCCATCCTCGAGGGAAATGTAGCGTCTGTCCCCACAAAGCGCTTGATCCAATGGGTGCAGTTAAAGAATGTCACAGCGGAGTGGGAATAAAGGGCACCCGAGCAGGCCACAAGACGAGCGCGGGAGGGGGGAGCAGATGAGAGCCCTCACCTCAGAGAGGTGGTCAAAGCCAGCCTGAGCTTGGACAACAGCAAGTGAGTCTGCACCTCGGTCTCAGAGGGCTGGCCAGTGGAAGCTGCCGGCCGGACTGCCCATCTGTGTAAACAGAGTGAACTGAGTTTGAATCCCTGGGTATGTTGTTGAGTTGTGCTTTGTTCTTGTTCTCTCCTCTGTAAAATGGAATATAAGAAACCTGCCTAGGCACTACGGAAAACCAAATCATTAGCATAACTGTTCTTGCCGCGTGGCCTTGGGACCCTCTGGAAGTCTCAGAACTCTTCCAACGGCTCCATGAAGTCAAAACTGTGCAAGGCACTGAGGCAGCATTTGGCTGCTTCCCTAATGGAGTTTTCCAGAGACCACGCAGGTATGACATCATACGAATCAAATTCAAGTACCAATCTGGCTGCCTTTGAGTATGTTCTCGAAGGGGATTTAGGAAAATGTAAACTGTGTCATTCCTTCACGATTTTTTTATTTTATAAAATAAAATTAAATGGGCTGGAGAAATGGCTCAGGAGTTAAGAGCACTGGCTGCTCTTCCGGAGGATCCGGAGTTCAGTTCCCATATGGCAGCTCACAACCGTCTGCAGCTCCAGGTCCAGGGGCTCCAATGTCCTTTTCTGCCCTCCGTGGGCACTGCAGACACTTGGTGCACAGACATCCATGGAGACAAAACTCATTCACAAAAACTGAAAATAAATAAACCTTAAAAAAAAACCCAGACTGACACTTACAAAGGACGTAAGGTGGTACACACCTATAATCCTAGCACTAGACAAATAGAGGCAAGATGTCGAAAGGTCTCGGCAGCCTCAGCCATGCCACAGATTCAAGGACTGCCAGACTATGTGAGACTCTGTTGCAAAAAACAAAAAACAAAACAAACAAAAAAACAAAACAAAAAACAAAAACAACAACAACAACAACAAAAAAACCCAGACTTTCCTTGGAGAACCAATTACTAAATATTTACTTTCCTAACACCAGATAAAATCTGCAAACACACAAGCTCTTTGGGGTCTTCAACCAATTTTGTTAGCAAAGTAGCAACTGGGAGAGCCACTGAGCAAGCCCTTATAAAGTGTTCACGTTGGTGCCGATTCCTGGCAGGGCGTGGTCACGGTGGGCTGTCAGCCGCCAGATTTGTGTGCTCAAAGATTGAACTTTGCTGGGCATGCCATTAACCCCTGCCACTTGGAAGATGTGGACAGGAGGATCAGGAGTTCAAAGCCAACTCTGGCAACATAGGAAGTTCCAGGCCAGCCCGATGCTATGTAAGACCTGGTCTCAAAACAAATAGTTAAAAATAAGAATAAATGAATGAACTAAACCTCAAGCCTCCCACAACTCACCTTGTGTTCTCTCCTATTGTCTACACACCTGACACTTCTTCTTCCATTGCCGGGGTCCCTGCCTGTTCTCCGTCCTTCCACTCAACCCTGGCCTCTGGTATCCTCCACAGCCTCTCTGACCTGGCATCTTTAGGCATCGTTTACCTTGTGCCCCAGAGAAAGCTAGTAGCCACTGCCGGGACCCTGCCTGCCGCCTACCTGCAGAAGCTTACATTTACATCTCCAGCCATCAGGCTAATTGTTTGTGTGTTTAGCGGGCACGCTGCGGTTGATTGCGGGCGCTTGGGCGGCTGTGGGCACTGGTCTGAAGGTTCTGCCGTGGCGATCTCCTTGAAGGCTTACTTGGGTTCAGTCACTTCATGCCATGTTTGAAGAGAATTACTGGGCAAGCCTGAACCGATGCAGCTCATCTGACTAAGGATGCTCCACAAAGGCCCTGGGCAAAAACACCTCCAAACGTCCCCAGAGCCAGGGATGACAGAGATAGGACACCTGTGGAGCCGAGCTAAAGAGATACTCTGAAAGGATGCCCATTTGTGACAGTCTATTAAATCAAAGATCTTCCATGCCATTTATGACAAGTTTATGAAGTAAAAAAAAAAAAAAAAAAAAAAAAAAATTCCGTGACCAGAAACTCTTAATTAAAAAAAAAAAAAAAAACCAAATACAAATAATAGTAAAAAATAATCAAATAATATTTCTTTTGCTGAGGAAAAAACATGGAGATGAAGCTGTCTGAACCCCCAAAATGAACAGGCATTCAGCTAAGATGTAGCTAAGCAGTTAAGCACTAGCCTGGAGTACACAAGGTCCCAGGATCACTCTCTGGCACCAGCAAAGCAGACACCAGTACAGGATAGTCTAATCTTTCTCTTGCTTTTTAAATTATTTTTATTTATCTAATGTGTATGGGTGCCTTGTTCGCATGTATGTCTGTGTGCCGTGTGTATGCCTGAGGCCCAGAGAGGCCACCCAATGCATTAGATGCCCTGAAACTGGAGTTATGGAAGGCTGTAAGCTGTCATGTGGGTGCTGGGGCTCGAACCCATGTCCTCTGGAAGAGCAGTCAGTGGTCTTTACCACTGCGCCAACACTCCAGCCTCTTCCATTTTGTTTAACTCGGTGATTCCCTAACCTCAGTTGTGTGAAGTCACATCTGATTTCCACTTGTGCTATTTATTTACCCTTTTCTCTAAATTGTCTCACCTTTTAAAACTTTCAAATTGTTTTGATAGGTAGAAATTCAGTGCTCTTTGCTAATGAATAATTCATCCCAATAACAACCAGGTATTGTTCCTAAACGCTAGCCAGGTTCTGTGGTCCAGACACTAACTGACACCGATACTGTGTTAAAGAGGTTTGCTAGCTGGGCCTGTTTATGCAGGTCTGTTGTCTCCGCTCCACAGGAGGCTGAGACAGAAAGATTAAAAGTTTGAGGGCAACCAGGCCAAGTCAGACTCAAAAGAAAAAGCAAGAAGCAGCACAGAGAGATGGCCCAGCAGCTACGGGCACGGAATGACTTGGGTTCAGTTCCCATCACCCCGATGGAGGCCCCCAACCACCTGTGGCTCTAGTTCTAGGGGATCCCATTCCCTCTTCTGGCCTCCATAGGCATCAGGCGTGCGTGTGTCCACATATGTGCAGTCAAACACTCATATGCATAAAATAGTAAAATAAAAATAAATCTTTAAAAAGTGAAAGGCTGGCCGGGAAGTAGGGTAGAGAGGCGCATGCCTACCCTCCCAACACCCCGGGGTGGAGGTAGAGGGTCAGAAGTTCAAAGCCAGTCTGGGCCTCATGAGACTTTATTCCAAACACCAAACACAATACAAGGGCTGGGACGTGGCGCAGCAGTAGAGTGCTTGCCTAGCATGTGCAGAGGCCCAGGTTCAAACCTGAGTCCCACCACACAAGGACAAGGGTAGCCCGCCTCCAAGACAGGCGCAAAAGATGGAGTAGCACCGAAGGAAGCCTTTCTTCTTGACTAATGGGTTCAAAGTGTGGACCCTCTGTGAGGAACTTATCAAGACTCCTCTCCTCTCTGAGCACAGCTCCGTGACCGAGCAAAGATTCCCTGGCTGTGTGGATTCACTAATATGCAAAAGTAAAGAGGTACAGGTTCACCCAACAGTATTTTTTAAAATTTTTTAAAAAGTTTCATTTATTTTACGTATGTGAGTTCACTGTAGCTGTCATCAGACACACCAGAAGAGGGCATCGAATCCCATTACAGATGGTTGTGAGCCACCATGTGGTTGCTGGGATTTGAACTCGGGACCTCAGGAAGAGCAGTCAGTAGTGCTCTTAACCACTGAGCCATCTCTCCAGCCCCCCCCACTCCCACCCCCTGCCACTGAACAGTTCTCACACTAGGAAATGCTTGGACACAGGTGTTAAGAGGAAAGGCCGGGGAAGGGACCGGAAGTCCTATTCCGGTCACGCCATGGAAGAGTATGCAGAAGGAGACAGCCCCGTGTGTGTGACCAACGCACTGATGCTTCGGTGACGAGAGCGAGGTGTGCAGGGGAGCTGCTCCAGTTCTCTTCTCCCACTGGGCGGGTGCAGGACTGAACTCGGGTGGTTACGGCTCGGCAGCAGGTGCTTTTAGCCACCATGCTATCTTGCCAGCCTCGATTCTGTTTGTTTGTTTGTTTGTTTGTTTGTTTGTTTTTGAGACAGGATTTCTCTGTGTAGCCCAGGTTGGCCTGGAACTCACAGAGTTCCTCTGCCTCCAGAGTGCTGGGATTAGTGGCATGCGCTACCACTGCCAGGCCTGTTAAATTAAAAAAACAACAACAAAAGCTATACAAAGGTCTGACAAGATGGCTAAGTGGGAAATGTGCTTGCCTGTAAGCCTGAAGCCTCGAGCTTGATTCCCCAGGGAAGAACAAACTCTCAAAAGTGTCTTCTGATCTTTATATGTACTGTGGCATGTCACACACACACAAGATAAGGGAGCCTTATGAATGCATGCTGTGCATTTGTAGATGTATAAGATATATTGGAAAATTGCAAAGCAGGTAAAAATGGTTTATTCAACAGAGGACTCCAGGGACCCAGCGTGGGAGAAACAAGTTTGATCTGCAGTGTGCACAAGCACGTCCACAGACTGTTTGATAGACAAGAGAAAATGAGAATTGGAAAGGGTATTAGCTTTGTACGGGCCCAGTGTGACTTAGATCTGTGGTGGCCTGTAACAGGCCACCTAGTGAACCACGGGAGGTGGGGGGAACCCTGTACCCCTATAGTAAAGTCCTGTCGGAACGTCATTGATTGTTGGAAGCACTCTTGTCCCACAGACTAGAATCTGCACTAATCTCTGGATCCCAGCACCTGGGCTTTCCCTCAGTCTAATTTGAGCATCCTTTATCTTACTCGAGTAAATCATATCTTGTTCCTAATCGGCCCTTAGCGTAGTCACGCAATCTTTGACTGACATCCCTGGAATGCGTTTCAGCCCAGTGTAAGTCATCCATCCCTTTCCACTGCTTTCCCAGGGCGGTTTCCTCTCAGAAAACAGGAGTGGCAGTGCTGGGGCGCCGTGGCAGCAGACCTGGCTGGCTCTTGTCTCCGTGTGTTACTTAATCCTAAGAACACGTACTGAAGAATATTTTAAGGTTTTTGCCGCGTTGTCATTTTATCCCAAGGCTACCAGGGTGGGGATTCTCAAGTTGTCTAAATCCCACAAATCTCACTGTGTGGGCGAGGAAAGAACATCACAGAATCTCAGCTCCGGGGGATTCATCATATCCATCCGAAGCTGAAGACAGGGAATCCCTAGGAGGTGGGCATCGCTGGTTGTGTAGCAATTCTGTGAGGTTCCTGGAGACTCAGGGCTTTCTGCTCTGCCACCACAGGTGGAGAGTTTTGTTGTTGTGTGCATTTTGTTGTTGTGTTTCTACATTTCTCTCCCCCACACACAGTGTGTGTGTGTGTGTGTGTGTGTGTGTGTGTGTGTGTGTGTGTGTGGCGCGCAGAGGCCAGAGTTCAATGTCAGGTGTCTTTCTCTATTGCTCTCCACCTCATTTTTTTTTCTTAGATTAAAAACAAACCATTGAACCTGGAGCTCACTGATCTAGCTAGACCGTCTGGTTAGCAAGCCCCTGGGACCCTCCAGCAACCCCTCATGATTCCCCAGAATATGAGGATAACTGACACGCCCCAGCCACGCCCAGCTTTTTATGTGGATGCTGGAAACCTGAACTCAGATTTTCATGTTTGACATGAATGACAGATTTTCATGTGTGACAAGCATTTTACCAACTGAGTCAGCAGCCCAGTCCCTTGTTTTGCTTTACACTTATTTTGAATCATCATATGTGAGGGTATGTCCTCATGCCTGCAGGCACCCACGGAAGCCAGAAGACGGCATGTGACCCCCTGGATCTGCAGGTGGTGGTTGTGAGCCACCTGACATGGGTGCTGGGACTGAGTCCTCCAGAAGAGCGGGGGGTGGGGGGTGGGGGAATGGAGGGTGGGGGGTGGGGGGTGGGAGGGTGGGGGTGGGGGTGCTCTTAAGCACACCATTCCTCTAGCCCCTGTGCTGTTGCTGTTCTTCTACACAGGGTCTTATATAGCCGATGCTGGCCTTGAACCTGCTATGTGACCAGGCATGGCCTGAAGCTTCTGATCACTGTGCCTTTTCCTTCTGAGTTCCAAGATGACAGGCATATGATGGACATCTAATCCGCACTGTGCTGGGGAGTGAATCCGGGTCTCCTCCAACCCTCAAATGGGGAATTTTACCCTTAAGCTGACTTCAATTTCTATGATTCCACGCTGCCAGACTCTGAGTCTATACTCTAGAAAGAGAAGAAGGAGAAAGACAAAGGACTGGCTGGGTCCACTTCTCTCCCTGGACCGGACTGGGTAACACAGGCATCCTGGCTGCGAGGGAGCCAGGGAAACATTCAAACCGAATAGACCAGCCAGCACTATAATTAAGTAAAGTTCTGATTACACGTGAAAGGAGAGTGAGAACCCCATAAGCAAGTCACACTTTCAGCTAACACTCTATTAAGCTGGGACTTAATCAGCAGTCTATGATGGCTTGTATATACTGGGCCCTGGGAGTGGCACTATTAGAAGGTGTGGCCCTGTTGGAGTGTGTCACTGTGGGTGTGGGCTATAAGACCCTCGTCCTAGCTGCCTGGAGGCCAGTATTCTGCTAGCAGCCTTCAGATGAAGATGTACAACTCTCAGCTCTGCCTGCACCATGCCTGCCTAGATGCTGCCATGCTTCTGCCTTGATGATACTGGACTGAACCTGTGGACCTGTAAGCCAGCCCCAACTAAATGTTGTCCTTGGCCAGGCGGTGGTGGTGCATGCCTTTAATCCCAGCACTTGGGAGGCAGAGGCAGGCAGATTTCTGAGTTCGAAGCCAGCCTGGTCTACAGAGTGAGTTCCAGGACAGCCAGAGCTACATAGAGAAACCCTGTCTGGAAAAAAAAACAAAAAACAAGCAAACAAACAAAAAGAGTTGCCTTGGTCATGGTGTCTGCTCACAGCGGTAAAACCCTGAGACACGGGTAGTGGGAAGCCATTAACATTTTTGAGTGAGAGAGTAACAACATAAAAAGGATTGGCACATAGATGTATGGGTGTGGCAGCAGGCCCTGTGATCCTGGACAGATGTGAGTCTAAGGCCAGCCTGGTTAACTAGCTCACATTACTGAGCTCCAGAAGACAGAGGAAGGGGCAGAGCCAGCAGAACCCTCTCTCCTCAGCTCGTGGCCCCAGGTACGCCCTCCATCCCTGGCTATATTCCATCCTCCACGGCTTCTTGCGATGGCATCTCTCCGTGTGACTACTCACTCTGTCCCAGATCGCCACTCTCTGCCACTTCGCTAGTCCAGCCCCATCACGTCTAACCTGATTTGCTCTGCAGCTGGCCTTCTGCTCCGTAACGGCCACACTGCTGCACGTTTCAGAAAGCGACATTGAACTAGGAGTCCATTCTAGGATTTTACCTTTTCCCTGGCCCTATGATGGTCTGCACTGCCTTCCACAGTCCAGGTCACAGACTTGAGTGTCAGCTCCATTTCTCTCCCCGCCCCTTACATCTGACATCCGGTTCCCCATGTGGCTGACTGCCCCTCATCTCCATCCCTACGCCTTTCATGTTACTCCTGCTCCGTGTTACTTATTTACCCGGCCTCCTGGTGCACCAGGCCTGGCAGCAGTCCTTCTGAGAGGCATCCCTTCCAGGACGCCTTCTTTGATCTTTCTTCTGTGACCTTACTTTACTTA
This sequence comes from Apodemus agrarius, assembly GCA_964023405.1. Lineage (NCBI taxonomy): Eukaryota > Metazoa > Chordata > Mammalia > Rodentia > Muridae > Apodemus > Apodemus agrarius. The sequence goes on along the minus strand of OZ030015.1, from coordinate 90,118,704 downwards.
GTAGCTCCTTTGCCTGGGGGTGGGATTTCTGATCCCACCCCCCACCCCTACCCCAGGAATGACAGGTCCCTGCCTCATTCATCGCTGTCACTAAGGACTAGGGCAAGGGCCAGCTGCATGCTACGCGCTCAGATTGATGTTTGCTGAATGATTCGATGAAGCCAGGAGTTGGTGGGAAGTCCAGGGGAAGGAGTGTCGGAAGGCCAGGAGCTCTGAACTACCGCTGGGACGCAGCTCAGTTGGAAGACAGTCTCCCTCATGGGCATGAAGCCAGGAGCCCAATCCCCAGCAGAGACATCAGAGTGTCTTCAACCGCGGCTACAGAGGCCCTGTATCAACAAGTGGATAGGAATGAGCTGATCATGGTAGCACATATCTTAAATCCTGGCACCCAAGTAGAGACAGATGGATCTCTGTGAGTTCGAGGCCAACCTCATCTACAGAGTGGAACACTGTCTCAAAAGAAGAAAGAGGAGACAGACAGAAAACACAACAGGACTGGCCCCAAATGTTCCTGGTTGTCAGGAGTTTGTCCCCTTTAGCCCCCTCTTTCAAATCCTTAGTCCTCTAGGACGGTCTCCCTGAGCTCCTTAGGAGAAGTTGGTCCCGACCCTCCCCCACACCTAGGCCTGGCCCTCACTTTCTCTGCAGCTAACCGAGCCCTCTGAGCTCACAGGCCAGCCAGAGGCTCTGCCAGGAAACTAGAAGACAGAAGACAAGGAGAATCCATGTTTTTCCTCAAAGCCTCTTCATCTGGGGTGGGGGCTGTGGAAATGGGTGCGCCTGCCCTGTGGTGCCCCAGGGACCCTGGCTCCCAGCCTCTGACTGCCCCTGCCCTGTCAGGCCTTCCCACCAGGGGGCAGGAGTGGATTCCTGGTCACAACTGCCTTCTACTGGCCTTTGCCATTCTTCCGTCTGTCTAGTCTTGTCTCCGTGTAAGTCCCCCCACCCCCAACCCCAGACAGGGTTTCTCTGTGTAGTCCTGGCTGTCCTGCAGCTCACTCTGTAGACCAGACTGGCCTCAAACTCAGAAATCCACCTGCCTCTGCCTCCCAAGTGCTGGGATTAAAGGCGTGCACCACCACCGCCCGGCGTCCAGTGTAACTTACTCCTCCATGAGATACTGTTGGAGCTTAGAGTCCGCTTGCATGGCTGCATCCTGCCTGGTGCAGTGCAGCCCATCCCTCCGCCATCACCCGACCCGAGGCCCAGATGCCGCTCAGCTCCTCTTCTGAAGGGACTTGGACTCTGCCACTTGGTATTTAATGGGAGCCAAACTAGCGGGCGCCCACAGAGAGGGGAGGTAGGCAGAACCGTCCTGCGGGGAGTGCACGCAAAGGGAAGGCGCTGGGAACCGTGTATGGGAGAGCCAGGAGACGCTGCTTACCCGGTTAGTCATTTTTAGCTGGGAGCTTGGTTGCGTTCACGGGTTGAAAGGAAGATGCTAAAGGAAGAAGATGGTTTATGGCAGGTGATGCTGAGCCACTGGCTGTGGAATAAAATGACATAAGTGGCCTCCCACGAGGATTACTGCCACAGAAGGGTCAGGGGTAGTGGTAGGGACTTTTTTTTTTTTTTTTTTTTTTTTTTTTGGAGACAGCATCTCATGTTCCCTAGGCTGGCCTTGATCTCCCCATACAGCCAAGGATTCGACCTTGAATTTCTGATCTACTTGCCTCTACTTCCTGAGTGCTGAGGGCGCAGGTCCTGGCTTCATTCCCGACTTGTGTGGTGCCCGTGCTGGCCACTGAGCCCAACGGTCACATCTTCAGATGCTCTGGAGTCGGAAGGTAGAGGGGTGAGTTACAGGGGGAAAACGAATCGAGAACTGAGAAGAACGGGTGCCAAGCCAGGGCTCCCTCCGAGGGCACCAAAGTCAGGGCAGGGGGTGTCTCAGAAGGGTATGCCCAGGCCTGGTCTTGGGAAAGTCATCTTTGTCCAGTGCCCCATTTAGACAGCCCCGCCCTTTGCCGAGGCTGGAACCTCTTCTTCCTCTCATCCTGACCCTTCTCCTCTCTCCTCCCAGCTCTGTAGTTTAGGTGGAGGTCCCTTCCATCATGCCAGCATGTGGTAAGATGGATCAGCTGATAGAGGCCAGCAGGAGCACGCTGGGTGTGATGGGGAAGGCTTAACAACTAGTTTGGATGGGGGATGGGGGGGGAAGGACGGACGGGGTGGGGGGGAGGTACTCAGGTTTATGCTATTTGCTTAATCCCCAGTCAAGTTGCCAACATGAGGTCACAGTCACCCCTGTATCTATGTATCTGTTTCCTCCATTGCTTCCCATGCCCCACCTAGATGTCCGGGGCAGGTCCAGACTGGGGACCAGCAGCACTAACAGCGACTGCAGCTCAGGCAGGCCCCTAGTGGGAAGAAGCATACCTTCTCCTCCAGGAATGTGTGCCCCCAGGCCTAGGTCCTCTCTCACGTTGTCCTCACACCAGCCTTCACCAGAACTCAAGATTCCACAGGCACACACATGCTTCAGCCAACACCTCCTCACTGGGCGTGGCCGCACGCTCTTAAGCATCCTACAGTGGCAGGCCTTTCAGTGGATTGTCCAGTACAAAATGTCACCCTGAGGAAATTCAAGTGAGGTTACACACAGGACGAACTTAGTGTCTAGTTCACCTGCTTTTGTTTGTTGGTTGATTGAAGACAGGGTCTTGGGGTAGCCCAGGCTAGCCTCCAACTCACTCTGTAGGTGAAGATGGCATTGAACTGATCCCCCTGCTTCCACTTCTCGAGTGCTGGGATTACAGGCATATGCCACTGTATCTAGCAGATTTCTTTTCTTTCTTTCTTTTTTTTTTTTCTTTTTCTTTTTTTTTCTTTTCTCGAGACAGGGTTTCTCTGTATAGCCCTGGCTGTCCTGGAACTCACTCTGTAGACCAGGCTGGCCTCGAAGTCAGAAATCTGCCTGCCTCTGCCTCCCAGAGTGCTGGGATTACAGGTGTGCGCCACCACTGCCCGGCTATCTAGCAGATTTCTGTCTTTAATCCCTTAAAAGCCAGAAGTTGAAGAACGAGAAGAAAGGGCAATGACACATGGGTGTGAAGAGGCTGTGATGTAACCCGCTCCTTTGCATGCTGAATGCATGAATTCATTTTTACAGAGAGAAATGTAAACAAACAAGAACCCAGGCTGAGCTGTCCATAGTACAAACCTGTAATCCCCAGACTGGAGAAGTGACGGCAGGAAGATGCGTGAGGGCAGCCTGGGCTAAATAGGGCATTATAGACCTTACCTGAAAAAATAATAATAGGGGCTGGAGAGATGGCTCAGTGGTTAAGAGCACTGAATGCTCTTCCAAAGGTCCTGAGTTCAAATCCCAGCAACCACATGGTGGCTCACAACCATCCGTAATGAGATTGGATGCCCTCCTCTGGGGTGTCTGGGAAAAAAAACAAACAGCTACAGTGTACTTACATATAATAAATAAATAAATCTTTGAAAAATTAATAATAAAATAATAATAAATAAGGAAGTATAGACTACAGAGACCTTACTTAGAAAAGGAAGAAAAATGAAAAGGATCAGAATGTAGCCCAGAATGTAGCCCCAAAGTAGATTGTTTGCCTGGGATATGCAAGGCCCTGGATTCGGATCTTCAGGTCTACAAAGCAAACAGACCCTGCTGGTTTTTTGTTTTGTTTTGTTTTGTTTTTTGTTTGTTTGTTTTTCAGATTGGCACAGTCTTACTCTCGTGTTTCCAAACCTGAAATCGACCGGCTGCGAAACCCCCTGAGTACTGCGAGGCCAGCACTGTCCCGGCCATGAGTCACCCTGCAAATGTCAATTATTTTATTTAAAGCTAAGCTGAAGTTGCACAAGTGACTCAAGGGCTCAAAGCCTGCCCAGACTGCTGTGACTTAGAGCAGGAGGAAGTCAGTTTCGCCCGGAGCTCTCCTAGTGGGTGGGTATTCCGCGAGAGGAGAGGGGTGTTTGCTTCTCGCCTCACGCTCTGGAGAAGCAAGCGAGGCTCGTCCCTAATAGTTTTCTTGGGAATGAGTCTCCTGGTTTGCCCCCCACGCCCCACACACACACCTGCAAGCTGACCCTTCTGCAGAGCTTTGAGTCAGCCTCGAGTTGAGTCTGTCCTCACCAACACGTCTTATTGAGTACAGGCTTAAAGAGCAACCATCTCAGTGAACTGGACAAGGCACGAAAGGGACCCGGGGCCAGAGGGTGTCAGGAAGCACAGAAACGCTGGCTGTGAGGAGGAGATGGCGAAAGTGAGGCTCCCCGTCTGCAGATCCTGGCCTGTTGCCCGCCTGGTTCCTGAGAAGTGCTTTGCCCAGAGGCAAGCAGGTGGTGGGAGGGAAAAGAAAGACACCCAAGAGACCCGATACCGACCTGTACATCTGGCCCAGCTCTGCCTCTCTCTGAGTCAGAGACGCCAAACCCTAGGGGTGGAAGGAGCTTTTCCAGAAGCCCCCAGCCCTTTTTATTTTCTTGCCTTTCCGTGTCTCAGCTGGCCACTAGCAGAGCACAGGTATGTCCCAGAGACTGACATACTACTAGGCTCTGCGTACACTGAAGTATGGGCTCGGTGTGAGTCACAGCCAGAAATGCTTCTAGGGACAGCACTTGACACGGCTGAGACTAAGGCAACATGGGCTATGGGCGAGTGCAGACTTTGCTCTAACTTATTTCTGCCCCAGGGGAGTGGGTGAACCTCCCCAATCTCCTCTATTTGGTTTTGTTTCCACGCATTAGTCAGGCTAGGCAGCTCAGACTGACCTCAAACTTGTCATCCTCCTGCCTCAGCCTCCTGAATGCAGGCCAGGTTGTGGGATTTCCACATTGTCTAAATGAACGGGCCTTTCGTGATGTCCAACAACAGATGTCTGCTTGAACCGTCTCCAGAAACAAGCTAGGTCTGCAAAGTGGTCACAAGCAGACAGTGGTCTGGCCCTGGCTCAAACCTTTCCAGACGGGCCGTTCCTTATTTCTCAGACCAGTCAAGAATACGGCTGCCACTCCCACCATACCGCCAGTCCCTGCATCTGCAGTTAGGATTCCTAGCAGAGTCCCTAAGGTCGCAGCACATCTTTTATTCTGGAAACATTAGAAAAATACGTATTTGTAATTTCTTATTACCAGTAAATAGAAGCTTGTGGTACAGTAGGAAGCCCATTAGCAAAGTTAGAAAAGAAAAAAATCCACCTAGACTCCTTCCCGCTCCCATAAAAAGAGCACTGTAGACGCCACGTTTTCAAAGACCAAGTTTTCCTGACTCTAGTTAAGGATGGATCCCGTGCTCAGCACACACACCACGAAGCTTCTGGGGTAGAGGAAGACTGTACCATAACATCTGCACGCTCCCTTAGAGCGGCGTTACAACACCCGGCCTGTCCTTTGGCTCCCCACACTTCTGGAGGGTAGACAGAGCGCCCTCATCTCCAGACACTTTACAGCACCGGGCTCACTCTAAGTGCTCCATAAAAGTGTTTCTAGCCCCACCAGGCCCCCTCGAAGCAGCCACGCCCTCTAGCAGAAAGCTGAGAAACCCAAGCGAGAGCGCCCCGCCGTCTCCAAGGTAACCAAAGCCGAAGCCGGGAATGCCCACGCATGCGTACTGTCGCCCTTCCTTCCCGTAACCTCAAAAAGAATGCAGTCCGTAAGATTTGCCAGAAAGCGAGAGCGCATGTGTAGCTCAACCAACACCCTGGCCTTCTTCGCCCACGGCCCGCCCATCCACCCAGCCTTCGGCTCTGGATACCCTGGCCGGAAACAGTGCCCATTTTGGGGGAGGCCTTGCTAGCCAATCGCTGCTGAGGAGTGGCCGGCAGGCTGGCCGGAACAAGACGTCTTATTGGCTAACTTGTAGGAATGGGCGGGATCAAGGGTCGTCGTGCGGCCAAAGAAAGGAGGCGGGAAGCTAGCAAAGTCGCAGCCACGGGGGGAGGCGTGTCCGGGGCGGAGCTAGACACGGGGGCGTGGCCGGGGAGGGGCAGCTGGGGCCCGGAGCGATCGCTGGCCAGCGAAGTGCCACACTCGCTTGTTTGAGGAGAACGGCGCTCCGCCGGTAGGTGACTGGGCAGAACCCCGAGTCCTAAAGCGGGGCGCTGAGGGAGCGGGTGGGGAAGGGGAGCCTCCCAGGCGGGGACTGGGTTGCAGCCTGGCTGTCCACGAGGGATGGCTGGGATCGGTGGCCGGGTGTCTGCGGTCTAACCCGCTTGCCCGCTCAGCGCCATCAGCGCCACGCTCGAAACGCCGTGCTCGCCTGGAGCCTCCAGGCCGCGCACCCACGGGTCACACGCTTGCCCGGAACGCGCGCGGGTACTGTCTGCTTCCCTTTCCCCAACATCCGTGCCATCGAGTTCAACCGCCCTACCACCAGACCCGGCTCCTGGGTGTCCCCCAAGAGAAGGTGATCGCTCCACTGCCCTAGCAGTGACATGCGCAGCCTTTCCCCGTGAACTGTTTGGGATCCCTTGTTCCGAGAGGGTCACTGCTCTGGGCACTCAACCGAGCAGTGCTAGTCGCTGATAATATCCTCCCTCCTCGATGGCCCTTACCCTTCTGTGTAATTCTGTGCTCTACTCGGGACTTTTGGAGTCTGTTTATATGTACTAGTCCCGTCTTGGAAGCTCTTCGCGGCTCTGGCAACTTTCAGCCACCTGTCACCAAGTAAAAAGAAACATTTGTCTGAGACAGAGATTCCCACCTGCTTTGGAGCCTCATCCTGTTCATTAACTTCAGAAAAGCTCCTCCACACCCCCAGGTTGAGATTAAAAGATGGCTGTCAGCCCGAAAGGATGGATAGGGTTGTGCATGGGTTGTCAAGTGAATGAGTGGAGAAAAGTTTCAAATATCAGTGTCTTAATGCCAATTTGTTGTTGTTGTTGATGATGATTGGAGACAAGGAACGCTAATGACTGGATCGAGGGCGCTAAAAGAACGAAACGTAACGAGGAGTGGCACCTAGGCCAGTGGACTTTGGAACACTGGCGCATATCTAGAAACAGAGTCTTTCTGAAAGATTGGAGGATCCTATCCTAACTTTAGTTTTGCAGGGTTTTGCTTAGTAACTTTCCCATACAGTGGTAGATGTGATGGGATGCATAGACTGTTGTCCAGTTGGTAAGCGCAGTACCCAAACCAGGTGTAGGGGATGACATACCTTGTCCGTAGCCTCAGAGCTGTGAGGGAGGGAGAGTCCTCCAGATTCCCTGAATTAGAACCGCATAACATTACTATGATAGAGAAAAGAAGGGGGGAGGTTTGGGGTGATCTTTCTGCTCTTAATGTGAGAGGATGCTTTGAAAGCTCTTGACTTGCTTAAGGATGTGTGTGGATTTCCTCTTGTATTTAAAGTGATGTCAAAGGCAATTCCTTTGGATGGATGCCAGCTTTCTGAATTTTTCAAACTCCTTTAAAGATACCTTGAAAACTAGGCATGGTGGCACACAGCTATAATCCGTCACTGGGAGGCTGAGACAAGAAGGATTTGTTGTGACTCTGAGGACTGTCAGGGCTCCACAGCAAGGCCCTGTCTCAGAACACCAGAAAGAAAAAAAAAGACATCCTGATTTATTTGGAAGAGTGTGATAAATTTCTCAGAACAGCTCATAATAATAGTTAAAATGTCTGACTTTAATTTTAGAAGTAAGTAGCTGTACATACCGAGAAATACACACCAGCAGTTTGTGAAATCAAACAGCACTAAGTGATCAGGCTTCAGACTTCGGGCCACTCTCTGATTGTTTTCTGGGTGGAAGGAGCAGTTCTGAGGCTTGGCTTTTTTTTTTTTTTTTTTTTTTTTTTTTTTTTGCCTCTGGTGTCTGTCAGAGTTTGCGGGAGTGGCACCAGACAGAGGCCCTGCCAAATGAACCTTCGTCCCTTAAACAAAACCGCCTGGTTTTGCCATTCAACCTTGGCAGAGAGATAGAAGCCTGGCTTCTCATTTTGATTTCTCCTGATGAACACTGATTCCTTTGTGATCTGCTTGGGGTTCAGAGAACAGGGCTCACCCTGATTGGTTGTCCAACCCTAGACAACTGTTGTTGTGAGATTTTTGGTGAGTTGTAGAGTTCACCTTTAGCTAAGGACTGGCGGGAGACTGGACAGATGTAAAACAGACAAAAGCTCCTTTAGGCCATTTTCCCCTCTTAAGAGTTTTGTATTGTCACTTGTCTGTGAAGTCACTTTTAGGTTTGTTTGTTTTTTTTGCTTTTTGTTTGTTTGTTTGTTTGTTTTGTTTGTTTGGTTGGTTGGTTGGTTTTTTTTTTTTTTTTTTTTTTTCTTGTCTCAGTGGACAGCATTATGGGCTTCTTACAGGTGCTTCTCCGCTGGGAAGACCTCGCAGGCTAATCCTGATTGGCTTGACAGATTTTTTTTTTCTTAAGGAGAAAAAAGAAAACTGAAAACCAAATTCAGACCCAGTAAAAGGTCAGCTCGCTGCACATGCAGACAGACGGTTCCTCCGATAGAGCATCGACGAGATGCTTTTTTTTTTTTTCCTGGCAAAAGGTTAAAATGCAACTAAAATTCTGCTTTCGTGATTAATAAGTCACTACCGCAGTTGTGTCTGATGCTTCCTGTTTGCCCCATTTTAGTATTTCAGTTAAACTGGAGGCTTCAGAGCGCCCTGGGCACTTTTGATGGCACCAGCGTGAAGTGGGTGGGGAGAGGGGTGGGTTTGGAGAGTAGGATAAGTCAGCCCTCCCTGCACACCAGGATCCCGAATAAGGGAAAGGAACGGGTTGAGTGTCTTCTCGGGTAGGGTGAGCTGTTCACTTGGTAAGGCCGACGGCAGGGCTGATGGCTGTGGGGCGTAATGGGAAGGCGGGGTAGGAGTGCATTTCAGCAGCTCTGAGCGGGGTGCTGAGGTAGGGGCCTGAGGTCCGAGCTCCCCTCACTGCCCAAGTGACAGGACAGAGAGACCTGTCCTCTGAAGCCTGTGTGCTCTTGTATTCGTGCTCAAACTGAGGTCCCCCTTCCCCTCTTGCCATTTCAAGAGTTTTTCGTCTTAAGCTGGTAAAAATCCTTCGGAGTTCTGTACATAGGCAATAATCTTATAGACAGCCTTTCTGTTTTCTTACACTGTAGAGAGGCAAAGATCTTTAAAATGTGCATTAAGTAAAACAGACTGTGATCCTTAGGAATTTGGTGTCATGCTTAGAATCTAAAGTGACTTTTCTTGACATATACATCATTGTTTTATGACACTCACTTGCTCAAGAATCATAAGCCTACCTTCCCCCCCCCAAAATAAAGTCAACTTAGAATCCAATTAATCCAGAGAAGCAGTTTTAAGTATCTACTCATCAAAACAATTCCTCATTGATCTCTCTATGTAGTGGTTGTCAATTCTAGTGGTTATTAAAAGCCTACCCTCTGTACAAGTGTGACTGTGCTGTTTTCCAGATGTGGAAACTAAGACAGAAGGGTCAAGTGCTCTGTCCAGTGAGAAGCCTGTCCGCAGGGCCACCACATCCACTGTGGTGGCTTATGTTGTCAGACAGACCTGGGTCAGGGCCTGTCTGCCTGCGACTGTGTCTGTGTGCCCTCAAGCAAATCGGTTCTGGGAGCACGGAGTGCCTGGCCTGCCAGTGGGGTCAAGAAACGTTTCGTGGGGCCCTTTCAAGGAGAAGAAGGGAGAGGATCTGTCCGCTGAGCTGAGCTGAGCAGAGTAGCTTCCACTCTTGTTGTACTTTGTCGTGGTTGTTATGGCATCGGCGTCAGCAGCAGCCGCAGGTTACTACACTGTGACTAGATCTGTCTTCTGTAAGATAATGTCAAGAAAACTCGGAGTGCCTGATAGGTCAGTCATTTCTTCAGCAGGCCCGCCAAGGACTGCTTCCCTCCCCTGGAGCAGTAGCTGTCAAGTTTTCCCAGTATATATATATATATATATATATATATATATATATATATATATAGTATTGTGTTTATTCAATGTATGTGCACTTGTGTGTTATCATAGCACACATGTGAAGGTCGGAGGGTGCTTTACAAGAGTCACGTCTTTCCTTCCACTCTGTGGGTTCCAGAGAGCAAATGCAGGGTCTTAGGGCTGGGCTGCGAGCATATTTATTCAGTGAGCTATCTTGCTAGCCCCTGGTTCCCCCAGGCCTTTTCCACATCCTGCTCTCACAATACTTCAGATAAGCCTAGAAAGACCTAGGCTCTGTCTGCTCAGAGTCCAAAATAAGGGTCACCTGCAGGGCCTCCCAGGACTCTGATCCAAACAGACCAGCACCTGCCTCGAAGATCCCCTACGTCCTCCAGTGGTTAAGTGGGTCCCAGCACTAACCTGCGTGGAGAACGAGATTACTCATAGAATCTAAGCCACTGAGGACTTGTCCTTTGTTTGGAAGACAAGGAGACAACATTTGGTTCTGGGGGTGGGGGGTATGGGTCTCCATTAGCACGTGGTACCCCACTTCTTCTCCATTTCTCTTTAAAACTGTCTGAGATCCCTGGCTCTACCTTCAAGCACTTGCAGATTCTGCCTCAGATATCTTGGATCAGGGATGGGGGTGGGGAGAATATTAAATTCCTTTCTCTCTCTCGTAACACAAAACCAAAATACTGCGCTGACATTCTTTCTAAACAGCATTTGTCTTCTCCTGGGGAAGCTGTCTTGATAGGCGAAGAGTCATTTCTAAAGCGAACCTAGTTTTTAGAAAAAATAAATCACCGGATGTCAAGCCTCGTGAGGAGCTTGCTTAGATGAAAATGAAAGCAGCAGGCCCAGGGTGGCACTCGTCTTCAAGGCTGGAGGTGAAGGCAGAGCAGGGTGGCTGGACCCTGCTCTGTCACCGGCCGGCCCACAGCCTGCCTGCGTTTGATAGGCGCCTTAGTCATTTTTCAAGCAACTTTGTTTAGGTAAGGGGAGAACTTTCTCTGGAAGGTGAGTCACTCGTGCAGGGGTGTAGGTAACAGGCCATTTGTTCCCAGCCCAGTTGCAGAGGAAGTCCTGAGGAGACCGTGTTTGAAAAGCCCTGTGCCAAAGATCACCCCCATTCCAGCCCAAGAGCTAGGATTAGGGAGCAGGAAGCCCATGGGAGGCTCCTGGAGCTGACTGACTGACAGAGCCATCCCCTGGCGGGTCATGTGGGCAGGGCACAGAGCCCAGGTCAGCAGTGTCACCAGTCCTGGGTCCAGCCACCTTGAGGGTGGAAAATGGCTCATGTCCAGTGACAATCAGCAGGGCGACAGGAGTGAAGCTTTGGCCCTGGGGAACTGGGAAACCCCTTGGCAGAGAGCTAGAGATACAAACTGCGCTTGGAGACAGAGATTTGGGGAGAGCCCTTTTTACCCTTGCCTTCCTTCTGGCCACCTGAGTTGGAGGCTCACAAGAGCTCCGGGGGTTGAGAAGGATGGCCCGTTGCTCCCTGCGTTTCAGGGAGCTTGATGGACTGCAAACTCATTACCACAGTTGTCTCCACTCAGCAGGGTCGGCATCTAGACCCAGAAAGAAGCATCAGAGGGAAGGCCTGAGCCATCCTCCCCTCCCGTATTCTGGTGACCAAAGCGGCTGCTCATTCTCGTTCCCGAGAGCCATCCATGAGCAGTGTCCTCAGAGGGCCTTTCACAGTGACTGGTGTGTGTGTGTCCAGGACCATCCGCAAGGTGGACTTGCCTGTTCAGGGTCTCAGTAGAAGTGATAATCCCTTGCCAGGGATCTGATTCCCTGTCAGAGTCCTCCCCAGTACCCACATCCCAGTAAGCTGAGGTAACTAGCCATCCCTTCAACTTGCTTTGGACTGACATGGAATAAAAATAAATAAAAAAAATTAAATTAAAAACAAGTCTTAAGCCGGGCGTGGTGGCGCACGCCTGTAATCCCAGCACTTGGGAGGCAGAGGCAGGTGGATTTCTGAGTTTGAGGCCAGCCTGGTCTACAGAGTGAGTTCCAGGACAGCCAGGACTACACAGAGAAACCCTGTCTCGAAAAAAACAAACAAACAAAAAAACAAAACAAGTCTTAGGTCTTAACTACTCTGTCAAGAGCAAGTTATTAGAAATATAGAATAGCACTCAGGAGACAGAGGCAGGTGGATATCTGTAAGTTCAAGGCTAGCCTGGTATACATATGAGTTTCAGGAGACCCTACCTCAAAGAAAAAGAAAAGAAAGGGAGGGAGAGGGGCTGGGGAGATGGTGCAGTAGCCGCAGGGCCTGTTCTGCAAGCTAAAGAGCTGAGTTCAAAACCCACAGGAAAAGCTAGGTGAGGCATTGTGATCCTGTGATCCTGGTGCTGGGACTGGAGAGCCAAGATCCTGGGGGCTCCTGGGAGTTTGCCTGCCAGCCAGTCTAGCCAATCGGTGAGCTCCAGTTTTAATGAGAGGAGCCATTGAGGAAAATACCTGCCAGTCACAGGCTGTGTCTACACACACACACACACACACACACACACACAGAGAGAGAGAGAGAGAGAGAGAGAGAGAGAGAGAGAGAGAGAGAGAGAGATGCACATGGAGGTGAGATGATGGGGGCGGGGCAGGCACTCATTAATTAGTGTTTTTTCCTTTCTCTGCAAAAGATTGAGTAAGGCCACCCAGCAGGGGGCTAGCTGTGCTTGAGGTCTTTGTACTGCATCTTGTAGACACCAGACCCAGGAGCTCCCTGAGCAAAGGACTCTTATTAAACAGCTCCCTGTCTGTCTCCCCACACTAAATCCATCGCACTCCCTATGAGCTCTGCAGGGCCTGGGAAGGGTGGAACCTGTGTGGCTTCTGTCCTGCACCTAAGAAAATGTAAACAGAAAGCTGTTTGTTTGACTCGCTTCTCTACCATAAGGCTGATGGGGTTGGGAAGGAGGCCAAGGTTGATAAGAAAATACAGTCTAGGTAGGGTTACCCGGAAGTCTCAAAGGTTGTCTCCACCTTTAAGGCACTTTCTTATGCCCCTAAGCAGTGTCCCACCTAACGAGGGCCTTGAGTGACTATCGCTGATTGATTTTTGAGGCTTCGAATCCACTGGGCAGCAAGAAGCATTTGCATCTTTCCTCTCTGAAGATGTGGCCTGTTGCCCACGGCTTACAGGTGCTCAGAAGAGCCTGAACAGCCAGTGTGATCCCAGCCAGACCTGCTTGGCTCCTCTCCGTGAGAGGCCTTGGAGGGCAAAGCATGACGTCATAGCTGGTTAATGGCCCACCCCAAACATGCAAAGAGCTGGTACAGCTGACCCTTCTGGTGGCCCTGGCCTTCTCCTTTACTGGCCAGAATTGCTCATATTAGGAGTTGCTGGGAGGTGAAGGAGGAAAGAGTGTAGCAGGCCAGCCCCGACCAAGGCTGTGATTGCCAGTTAAGATAGTACCTATGGGATATTTTGCTTAGGGGAGCTAATGAGTTGACCATTCTCGAGCCCAACAGTCTGACCTGTTGAGTGCTGTGGTTCGAGATTCAGGGATGGCCTTATAGACAGAAATATAAAAGAGTGGTCTGCACCATCCTCTCCCAGAGGACAGTCCTGGTGGATATTGTGTGGCTCAGAGGGCCAGAGGCTCATCTTCCCAGTCAGTCGAAAATAAGTGGGTCACCAGGTCAGTATTTAGGAATGACGTTCTTACTGGGATGCGGTCAGAAACACAATCACTGGTGTGGTCACCTCCAGCAGCCATAGGCGCCTTCCCCCCTGAGCTTGCCAAGTGATCAGACATTGTGAGTACACAGATACCAATCCTGACAAGCTCCCACAGTCTATGGCCCTCATCTAGTTAGTCGTGTGTGTGTGTGTGTGTGTGTGTGTGTGTGTGTGTGGTGGGAGGATGTGTGCCCCTGTTCACACGTGGTGGTCAGAAGACAACTTTGTGAAGTTGGTTCTGTACACACACACACACACACACCTACACACACCTGTTACCTGGATTCTAAGCTCAAACCCGGGCAAGTGCCTATACCTGCTAAACCATCAGGTGGCCCTTTTTGTTTTCATTTTTGTTTTTAGACTATGTAGCCCCAGCTAACCTATAACTCACTGTGTAGTCCAGGCTGCCCTCGAACTTACGGTGATCCTCCTGCCTCTGCCTCTTGAATGCTGGGATTACGGGCATGTGCTACCACACCTGGCTCCTCAGCCATTCTGTCACTCAGGGACTGCTGGTGAGAATGTTAGCTGCCGAGCTCTGGCAGGCAGATCACATGTGGGATCACTGGTGATGGCCCAGCGTACAGTTCCTGACCTCACGATGCAGAAGCAATGGACAGTCACTAGAAAACTCTTCAATTTTTCATCTGATCTCTTCCCGAGCCAGTGATAGGTGCTACAAGACCATGGGGATGCTGGGCAGTGGCTAAGGGCCGTAGCTCCCCGTCAGCCTCACTGTCATGAGGGAATAGAGCCAGTACTCCAAGGGGCTATGTTGTCCATCTGTAATGTCCAGTAATCCCTGACATTAGGCATAGCCTGTGCATTTTACTGTGTTCATCTGGTGGTGGTTTCATTGGATCTTATACCATTGAGCATGCATTGAAATAAGTAAGGTAGGCATGGACACTTCCATCTCCAGCTTGAGCTAATGCTGACACAGAGAGCTTCCTCACAGGAGGAGACCCACACACACACACACACACACAGCCTGCCCTGTCTTTTTAAAGATTTATTTATTACTGTAGCTGTCTTCAGACACACACCAGAAGAGGGCGTCAGATCTCATTACAGATGGTTGTGAGCCACCATGTGGTTGCAGGGATTTGAACTCAGGGCCTTCGAAAGAGCAGTCAGTGCTCTTAACCACTGAGCCGTCTCTCCAGCCTCCAGCCTGCCATGTCTAAGTTGGACTATCTCAGCATCTCTCTCCTCCTAGAGCCTTGTTCTATTTGTCAGCTTGGAATGGGAGCTTGCTAACACCCTGGAGTCTACTGCATGTTCAAAAGTGAAGGTACCGTCAGCACAAAGGTACCCTAACACAGTCAGGTCAGAAGTGCACAGTGCTTGGTGCCATGTGGACCAGAAGCATGCGCAGATGGTCTAAGTCCTGATCCGTGACAAGCCTTTTGACAACCAGGGTCAGTATTCCAGGGTCGGGAACAGGAAAAACTTTACTTTGGCTTCCTTACCATCATATTCTCTCCAACTAGGCCAGCACTTGGAAAATGGTGCTCGCTGCATAAAGTAGGTGTTTGTCATCAAATGAAAGTTTAAGGTGCAAGTCTAGACTACTGTTGGGCCCTTGGTCTGGGTAAGACAGTAAGTGAGCCATAGGCTTTCCCCAGTTTCCCTCCTATCCCGGAGGAATCTGTCTGAGGTTTTCTCGAGAACCCACCTTTTTTATATACCCCACCTCATGAGAGAGCAAACTTATGACCCCTTAGTGTAAAGAGGCATGTCAGATGCACCCCTGGCATCTTGTGTCTTCAGCTGATCACTCAGGATGATCTTTCAAAGAGTATGTAGGGCACAGCTTCTGAAAGTAGGTCATGGTCAGGGCTCCAGAAAATGGACCAGCAACTCTTTCCCCCACCCCACCCCACCCCATCCCCCTACCTTGGAAGTCTTCTGCAGAAAGCCAAGCTGTTTGGGTTTCTTGTTATTCTGAAGTTCCTCAAATTAGTTCCTCAATTTCAGAACCAGTCACCAGTGACTACAATGACCTTAAAGTCTCCTCCCTCACTGGGACTCAGCCTGGCTTTCCCTTATCTCTCTGCGAAGGCCAGTCCCACTTGTGTAAATCCTATCAGCCCAGAAAGGAGGGCAATGGAGCAGGACTAGCCAAGCACAGGGAACAGCTCCCCGGCTATGAATCACTCCAAAAGCTTAGAGAGAGTTGGTTCACGGTTCACAGCAGAACAGAATTGTTACTTAGAACGATGACCTCAAGTCTTGGCAAGCTCCTCAAGTGCTTTTTGATTTATCAAAGAAACTGGTTTTGAGGTGACTCACACTTGACTCAGGAGGCTGAGGCAGGAAGGTTACGAGTTCAAGGCCAACCTGGGCTACCGAGCAAGACCTTGTTTCAAAAAAGCAAAACAAAACAGAACCAGGAAGGGAGGGCGAAGGTGTGCCGTGGCTTAGTATAAGGCAGTGGGGTAACACAGAAATCTTTAGAAGGGTTGAATGGTGTATACTTCAACTCCCATTCCTGAGAATTTCTAGTTATAGGAAATGTCCCCATATGCATATTTAAAGAACACCTAAAGTGTGTTTGCATAACATACATAAAATATTCTTTCTGTTTATGGTATACAGTGAAGTGCAGTGTAGTTGGTTTCCCCTCGATAACGGCTCTTCACTCCGCGTTTTCTCTGCATTCTGACTTCATAATGGCTTCTGTGGATCAGATGTGCCCCTGGCTGTGCCCTGCTTCCATTTGACATTGGCTTTTTTAATGAAGTTTTTGCAGGGTGATGTAAAACTCCATGGTAACACTCTTCTTAAGGCTCATCAAATGCCCTGTGTCAGGGTTCTGAAGACAGAGTATTAACAGAGTGTATAGGATGGGGGTGGGTGCTCAAGACTTTGTTCGAAAACAAACGGACAAGCCGTACAGTGGCCTAGGACTGGACTTCATAAAAGGAACAGCCAGTGCGGACCTGGTTATAGATTCATCCCAGGATGAGAGCCTCATCCTCCAGCCAAGGGGCACAGACATGCCACATTTTATCTTGGAGTCTGCTGTCTGCTCCTTTTTCTAAATCATAGGCTCTTCTGTTCACCATTGGCTCTGGAGATGCTTCCTCCTGGGTCAGTCCCTGGAGTTCTCACTAACAGATCTTTGGGTTGTTAACAGCTTCTGTATTTCAGTGCCACCTTTTAAAGCTCGGGTATTAGATGGAAGACTCAGTGCCATGGCTAAGAGTGGGCTTTGACATAAAAGTCCTTCATTTATATCCTGTTGCTGCCTCCTCCCTGCAGTGTGACACCGTGCAGGTGACCTACAGACCCTCAGTTTCCTCCTCCATATATAGGGCACTGTATAGCCAGGCACAGTGGCTTACGCCTGCAACCCCAACTCTCAAGAGGCAGAGGCAGAAGAATCACACGTTCCAGGACAACTAGGATACATAGCCAGACTGTCACAAGTACGTATGCAAGTAAATAAATACAAACAAAGGAAATAATGTTGGCGCCTCGCTCAGGCTAGTGACGATTTAAGAATTAACACATGCATCCCATAATACAGAGCAGGCAGTAATAGCTGCCAGCATGAATTTCCATGAACATGGGCCAGACCATAATTATATGGATGCAAAGGACAACGAATGTTGGAGATACCCAAGGATTCAGCCCTGCTGCCGAGGCCATCGTGTCACCAGGTCATTCCATCAGTCCATTCCGTGCTGAGACCTTACCAGTAGAGACAGGTCACACGGGGGGGCTCTTTGGAACCACCCTCAGATGTAGTCCTCTATTTAGTGACAGCTCTGCCTCTCTGTTCTGATCCTCAGAGTCCTCAGAGTCCTCCTCTTCCTCTTACTCCTCCTCCCCGTCCTCCCCCTCCTCTTCCACTGAGACTGTCTGTTTGAGACCTTCAGTCTGACGTCAGTGCTGCTAAGTAACTAAGGATCTGGGTACCAGCTCAGCACAGGCAAAGCCTTTGAAACAGCTTGTGTTTCTAGTCAGGGAAAAAGCTGTTCATTTTGTGGCAACTTTCATCTCTCTCAGCTTCCATCTCCCACTAGCAATGTACCTGCCGCCTGCCGGGCTCTCTGAACTGTGCACATCACTGTCACCTACAGTTTCTCCTTCAGTCAAACGCTGTGTGTAGTTTGAGACCGCCTTAATCATCCAGTCCAGCACCGTGTGTCTTAGTCAGATGTGAAAGGCCAGGGCTTTGCACCTGGATCTTCAGTCCTTTTCTTTATGTAAATAGCCCTTCTCCAGCATTAATTAGTAAGTAATATGATGGAGCAAATTACTGCCAAACCATACTGCTTTAACACAATTCATTTAAATAAATATAGAATAAATGAGATACAATCAATCCGTCCATTTTCTCCCTGGCTGGATTAGAAATACCTTAAGGGCAAAGGGTAATATAGGGCTGTTTAGCAAATAACTAATATCTTGAGAACCACCTGACTCCCTGAACCAGGAGATAAAGAGAGAGCCCACTAACAAAGGGTCATCGGGAAATTCCAATTCCAGGAATTAGCCGCTCAGAATTATTTCCCAAAAAGTGTAAACACAGATAGGCTTTTTTTTTTTTTTTTTTTTTTTGCATTACTTCTAAATGAAAATCTGGAGAGAGTTTATCCTTAGAAGAATAGGTGGCCGGGCAGTGGTGGCGCACGCCTGTAATCCCAGCACTTGGGAGGCAGAGACAGGCAGATTTCTGAGTTCGAGGCCAGCCTGGTCTACAGAGTGAGCCAGGCCAGCCAGGGCTACACAGAGAAACCCTGTCTCAAAAAACAAAAAAACAACAACAACAACAAAAAAATAGGTAAATAGTCTGTAACACTGCATAAATTCCTCTTTAGGAAGTGTGTGTGTGTGTGTGTGTGTGTGTGTGTGTGTGTGATGTGTATATGAGTATGTCTGTATGTGCATGTTTGTCTCTCTGTGTATGAGTATGTCTGTGTGTGTATGTTTGTCTCTGTGTGTATCTGTGTGTGTGTGTGCCTGTGTTAAAGCCATCACCTTTCAGTCACTACTAATAAAACTCACAGTCCCCAGAGAGAATTTGGAAGAGAGTGAAATGAAAACCAAAACCAGGAGAGAGGCGCTCTCATTTCCAGCCTCCTTCCTGTCCCTTGAGCAGCTAGTGGTTTGGTATGAATCTTTGTATCTGTGTGTGTGTGGGGGGGTGTCATCCTAAATTTATCAAGTCCCACTCCCAAACATGAATACAATTCCTGTGTGCTACAAAGAGATATATAGCTTTTTTGGCTATAACTTGTTTTCATTATGAAAGTCATAAACTACAGAGAACATCCGCGAAGTGGTGTCGAAGGAAGAATAGGTAATGGTGTCCCGCGGAAGAAGGCATGAAGGGTGGGAAGGACTGAAGCCTCTTATGGTAGCGCTCTCTCTCTCTCTCTCTCTCTCTCTCTCTCTCTCTCTCTCTCTCTCTCTCTCTGTGTGTGTGTGTGTGTGTGTGTGTGTGTTGTGAGTTTAACCACTTGTCTATAAAAACTGAGAAGACTAACTCATTGAAGAAAATGTGAGAAAATTATAAAAATATTAAAGAAT
The DNA here is from genome assembly GCA_964023405.1 of Apodemus agrarius. Taxonomy (NCBI): domain Eukaryota; kingdom Metazoa; phylum Chordata; class Mammalia; order Rodentia; family Muridae; genus Apodemus; species Apodemus agrarius. The sequence continues at coordinate 90,099,616 of OZ030015.1, read as the reverse complement.
ACTAAAACATAAGTCTGCCAAGAGAACCTCTGTCTATATCTGCCAGGGTCTGCATTTTTTGTTTGTTTTTGTTTTAAGACAGAGTCTCCATATCTGTTCTATAAATGTTGGTGTACTATAGAAAGAGCTGGAAATGGCTTAGTGGCTAGGAACTCCAGCTGCTTTTGCAGAGGACCTAGGAGTTAGGTTCCTAGCACCAACACGATGACTCACACCTGTCTGTACTGCCAGTTCCGGAGTCCAACATCATCTGATGTTTGCATGTGCCAAGCACACACGAGGGCAACAGATATGCATGCAGACAAAACGCCCATATACATAAAGTGTTTTTAAAAAGGACACACCAGCTGGAGAGATGGCTCAGCAGTTAAGAGCATCGACTGCTCTTCCAGAGGTCCTGAGTTCAATTCCCAGCAACCACATGGTGGCTCACAACCATCTGTAATGGAATCTGATGCCCTCTTCTGGTGTGTCTTAAGAGAGCAATGGTATACTCATATACATAAAATAAGTAAATAAATCTAAAAAACATTTTTAAAAACTATAAAGGGACACACACACACACAAGATAAGTACCATTCAGGATCAGAGTTTACATATAATTCTTTTTTCAATTTATTTTTATTTCATGTGCATTGGTGTTTTGCCTGCATTTAGATCTGTGTGAGGATGTTGGCTCTTCTGAACTGAAGCTACAGTTAGTCATGAGTTTCCAGGCGGGCAGGGGGATTGAACCTGAATCCTCTAGAAGGTTCAGCAGCAAGTGCTCTTAAACACTGACCCGTTTCTCCTGCACCTATATATAGTTCTATATCCCGTTCTTCTTGAACATTGTCTCCAATAATATTTGTATTGTTAACATTTTTATAAATGTTTTAATGGATGTGCTGTAATTTCACAACTAATTTCCCCATAATTATGTTTTTCTGGGTTTTTGTTACTATAGAAACACGCTGACCATCTTCAATTATGTATCTCTTTCTATATTTCTGTTTCATACCAAGGCTGTATTTCATATGGTGTCTGCATAGAACGTGGCTATTGTTTTGTATATTGCGTTACTGTCCCGGGTTTTCAGCCTGTGTTCATTGCATTGGATGAGTAAAAATGAACGAGTGTCAGAGTAAGGAGAGGAAAGACGCTGAGATGCTGTGGGTTGTCAGAGCGGCTTCCTGGAAGCGGAAGGCCTGAGCCTCATCTCTGTAGGATGAGCAGGAAGTGCCAGGTGGCCACACAGGAAGAGAGCCCACTGGGAGACCCGTAGAGTTCAGTAGCTAGAAGATTGTGGAGAGATCTGAGCGACCAGAGCCACACCCTGTTGTTTAGGGAAACAGTGGTCAGAGAGAGCGTAGACCACAGACTTGAGACTGGACCCATAAGCACTGCAGAGCCAACAGATTTCTTTCAGCCGGAGGTTGTCTAGAGGACGCGGTGTTTTATGATGAGCTCAGCCCAGAGGGGGTGGGCCGAGGTTAGGGAGAGGTTGGAAGTGGCTGAGACCTACTCTAATGGGATAGATGTGGGTGATTACCCTGGAGGGAATCAATCAGGGTTTCCTCAGGCCCTGGGCCAACCAGGGCTGCCAGATGTGTGGTGGGGACCGGAGGGCTATCGTAAACTTTACCCCACACACTTTCTTAACCCCAGCCATTGACTCTGGAATTGGCCGTAAGGCTGAATAGTTGTGGGCATGTGAGATTTCTTTTTTTATATAATTGATCTGTAAGATTTTAATGATTAATGAGCCTTCACATTTTATATCCTCGTTAATGGGAAGTACACAAAAGAAATCTCCCTCCAGGGAGCAGGCTTCGAGCTGGCCAAGGGGGCAGTTCACAGTCCTTCCAGTGCAACTTCACTCAGAGTGCCCAAGTGCGGCCTCTGGCGTGGCCCCTCCTTCTTGCCAGTGATCCCTTTACCCCGCACCCCACCCCCACCCTACCCCACCCCCATAGCCCTTGGGGGAAAAAAAAAATCTAGCAAGCCTGCCAGAGCCCTGTCGCTTGTACCACCGATAGATGTCCAGCAGCTACTGTCTGCTCCTCCCCGACAGAGTTCTTGGTTAGAACCCTGTTCCCAAGAATGAGAGGGAATGGAGACGAATCCAATCCTCACTCCTGAGACTTGGGCCCTGGGCTATATGAGAACCAGCTTCTCACGGGGATTCTACAGCTGCCGCTGCAATTCAGCCACCGGCTACTTAAAAAGTGTGCAGTCCCTGCAGAGAGCCTAGGCTCTGTGGCTTGTGTCTTCTTGGGCCCCACCTCACCTGGGATACCAGCTTCGTGTGTGTGCACGCGCGCGTGCTCCCGCACGTGCATGTGGTGGTGTATGGGCATGTCTGCGTGGCGACCTGAGGCCCGAGGTCTGGTATTGTTGTTCCTCAGGAGTCACCCGTGTTTATTATTTTTTTATTGTATTTTTATTTACTCATCTACTTTGCATGTGTGTGGGTGTGGCGAGGCCACAGAGTGGGCTGTGGAGGTCAGAGGGCAACTTGGAGTCATTCTCCTTCCACCGTCTGGCTTAGTGGCAAGCTCCTTCACCTACTGGGCCATCTCCGCAGCTCCTCCCTCTGTTCTGGGCCTCTCTCAGGAGGAGAGGAGGCTCCCTGGTGGGGCTAGGCTGGCTGGGCTCACACTCAAGTCCTCCCTAGGGCACATGCAGCCGGTGTCTTATCAGCTGGCACCTCCCCGAGCCCTCACCTCTCCCCTCTCTCTTGAGCAACTCTGGTTCACCCTTAAGACTCAGCCCAGGCATCAGCTGCAGGGAGCTCTCCTAACTGCCAAGGCCGCACGGGCTTTCCCCGTGTGCCCCCCCCAGATCCCTGCTGCCTGTCTCTGCCTTTGGTCTCCAATATTGTTCGTGCTTTTCTGACTGCCAGTCACACTATGAGCCCCGCCAAGGACTGCACCTTCTTCAGTGCCATCCCTGCACCCAGGGCAGGGCCTGTACCTGGCAGACTGTGTGTACCCAGTGCCTTCATGACACTACGGGACAGGACTTATCTACATAGGGACTGCGTCCACCGGAAGCCTCCTATGCCTCCAGTCTCTGCCTCCAAGACTCTTTATTGGGGCCTATGAGGGACAGACTGTCCTGCGTGTGTGCTCTAAGCTCTGTATCTGCTGATATGAGAACCACATAGATTTGGGATTTTGTTTGTTTGGTTGGTTGGTTGGTTGTTTTTGGTTTGGGGGACATTGTTTTGTTTTAGAATTGGTATGTATGTATGTATGTATGTATGTATGTATTATTTTTATATGTGTTTTCGAGACCAAGTACACACATGCGTGCATGCACACACACACAGACCCACATATGCTGAATAGATGTGAACTTTTTTTTTTTTTTTTTTTTTTTTTGGTTTTTCGAGACAGGGTTTCTCTGTGTAGTCCTGGCTGTCCTGGAACTCACTCTGTAGACCAGGCTGGCCTCGAACTCAGAAATCCACCTGCCTCTGCCTCCCAAGTGCTGGGATTACAGGAGTGTGCCACCACGCCCGGCTAGATGTGAACTTTTAAAAACAGGTTGTCTGTTTTAAAAATATGTTTATGTGTAATTAATTATAATTAATGATACATTAACATTTTACTTTATTCATACTTTATATTAATACATTAATTGTTTTACTTCTGCCATCTTGCATTATTATCTTATATTTTAATATCCTGGCTTTTCCCCTCCTTTCCCTTGCTTCCTCTTACAGTGGCAAAGTTTTTCACCTTTATTACCCTTTGAGTTTGGACCTCTAATGGTATCTCTCGCTCTCTTTTTGTTTTTTCTAGACAGGGTTTCTCTGTGTAGCCCTGGCTGTCCTGGAGTGACAGAGTGAGTACTCTGTAGACCAGGCTGGCCTCAAACTCAGAGATCTGCCTGCCTCTGCCCTCCAAGCATGGGACTAAAGGCGGCATCACCACCGCCTTGGCTGGCATCTCTGTTCCCAAGGAACTTTTCCTCCTCCTCCTCCTCCTGCTCCTCCTCCTCCTGCTCCTCCTCCTCCTGCTCCTCCTCCTTCTTTTTTTAAAACTTATTTATTCATTTTATGTATGCCATCTTCAGACACCCCAGAAGAGGGCATCAGATCCCATCACAGAAGGTTGTGAACCACCATGTGTGCTGGGGATGGAACTCAGGACCTCTGGAAGAGCAGTCAGTGCTCTTAACTGATAAGCCATTTCTCCAGCCAGAAGTTTTTCTGAAACTTTTATGCACATGCATAATCATAGTTTTTCAAAGACATTTGCACATTTTCACATGTAAATTTCTCCCCAAAGTCAGGATTTTTGTTCTTCTACTCTAGATTTAGTTCTTACATTTTATGTGACCAAGAGGGCCGTCGTGTGAGTTCTGACCCACATCAGGTTCTCTAGTTGTCTCCACTGAGCCTCGCTTGCTCCGGCAGCTGACTTACCTCTCAGCCTTCGTTTCTTCATCTGTCAAATGGGAATAAGGACAGTAACCTCGCAGGAACCATCGGGTGCGTTGACAATACAGAAAAAGCACCTAGCCCCGGTCCTAGAAGTGTGTGAGCGGGATCAGTTACTGCATCCCCTTATCTGCGCGGACAGTGGCGGGATGAAGGCAGAAGGCCAGTGTAGATGGCTTGAGGAGAAAAGGGTGGGGCAGATCCATAAAGAAGAGAGGGGAGCAGGACAAATCAAGGAGAGTCAGGCTTGCCCGAGGCCGCCTAACTCCACTGCGTAAAGGGACCGTTCTGGCTGGCTGGGTGCCAGGGCAGGCAGGGGGCGGCAAACAGGGCAGAGAGGGGAGCCAGGGCAGAGCAGGTGTGGGGCACAGCTGGCTGAGGAGCCATTTGCAAGGGCGGCTCGCTCTCTCTGGCACTCGCCCTGGGTTCTCCCTGGCTCTCCTGTCCCTCCTTTCTGTTAGGCTGAAGCCTAGCCGGGGCGGTCTGATGGCTAGGCCGGCCATGGAGAGAAAAGAGGAAGCGTCGGGGCAGCATGGGTTTCAACCAGTGTCTTGTTAAGGAAGTCGAGGCACGCTGCTTCTGCTTCTTTATCCCTCTGGGCATTCAGAGAAGGATGAGTTCTTGTTTCCAGACAGGATCGTTTGAGAGGGCCTTGCTCTGGCCCTTCAGTGGACATTTTCGAGACGGCCTGAAAGAGATTTTGATGTCTCTTGAGGAAGGTGAAGGGGATGTGGAATGCCGTAGGTGGGACTATGGACCCCTTGTTTACATGAAGTAGAAACATGGAGGGCCCGGCCTTACTCGCAGCCCGGTGAAGCTCGAGGGGACAAATTGTTGGCCAGACTAGCTCCGGCAGGCTGTTCTGCACCTCTCTCTACTCTGGAGATCCCTGACAGTTGCGACTCTGACTTCCAGAGAGAAGTCAGAAAACGCGAGACTCCAGAGGCAGGGCCCGAGTTCACCACACTTCCCGCCCTGTCACCTTTCAGGCATGCTGGGAACTTCTTCTTTTTCACAACTGAAAAGAAGGTTAAATACGCCAGGTGCTTAGTAAATACTAGCTGCTATTGTTCTGAATTGGAGTCATCCAGCCCTTAATTAATCCTGACCTGGTGTGTTCTGGGAGCTGGGAAGAACCTCAGAGGTTGCCCAACTCTTTTCATGGTGACCTGGGGTTTGTGCAGAGGTTCTGGCTTGAGGGAAGGAAGGCCAGAGTGGGTGGGCCTCCCGTCCACCTCCGTTACCAGGGCAGCTGTTTCCAATGGGAGTTACATGAGGCTGCATGTTTTCATAGGGTGACAAGGATGATTTCGTTTGACAAAAATGCCCCCCCTTTTTTTTTTAATAATGCTAGAAGCCATAGCTTCTGGTTCCCAGCCTGGTGTTCTCAGGGTAAGCGTACTTACTAAAAGAGGGAAGTGAAATATGATATACTTTAGAAAGGTTATTTTCTCCAAAGGCCAGCATTTAAACTGTTACTGTGGCACCTTCTAACGAACCAAAGACTCGTGTCGCCTGCAACTTATTTCTGTCCTAGAATCCAGAGGTCCATCCATCTGAGCTCTCCGGTGTGTACCAGAGGAACTGAGTCTATATCTTATTTCATTGCAGTCAGGTGTGCTGGTGGCTATTATAAATACAGAGAGGGGTGGAATGGCAGACCTGGCCCCAAGGCTTCATCAGAACACAGATTCTCAGAGGCTGGGGGTGGTTTTGTGGCTAGAGAGCCCAGGCTGCTCCTCTGGAGAGTGAGGACTCGATGCCCAGTCACAGATGGCCGCTCGCGTCCGTCTGTAACTCTAGTTCCAGGGAATCGGATGCCTCAGGCCTCCACAGGCACCAGACATGGTGCTCAGACATACATGGAAGCAAAATGCCCATATATAAGTAAAAATAGAAGGACAGCCGGGCGGTGGTGGCGCACGCCTTTAATCCCAGCACTTGGGAGGCAGAGGCAGGCAGATTTCTGAGTTTGAGGCCAGCCTGGTCTACAGAGTGAGTTCCAGGACAGCCAGGGCTACACAGAGAAACCCTGTCTTGAAAAAAACAAAAAAAAAAGGGGGGGGAGGACAGATCCTGGGACCGGAGAGACAGCTCAAACATGGAGGGCATTTGCTGGTCTGTCAGAGGACCTGAGTGCGGTTCTCTGCTCCCATGTGAGGTGGCTCACAGCTGTCCTGTGACTCCAGCGCCAGAGATCCCACTGCCTCTTCTGACCACCACAGCACTCATTACTTTTTAAAGGTTCAGACAAGTGGTCGCTCCTGTGCAGGGGGCAAAGACAGGAAGGCAGGCTTCCAAGAGTCAAGACCCTTGACGGTATCTTAAAGTAAAATGATTTCTTTTCACAACATGGCGCAGGTGTTGGGGTCAGAGGGTCACTTGTGGCCATTGGTTCTCTTTCTCTACTCTGTGGGTTCCAGAGATCAAACTCAAGTTCTCAGACTTGGCAGCCCCCACCCCGCAAAAAAACGTCCTCCTGAAAAGGTCTGGGGATGTAACATGCTGCAGAGATAGAATGCTTGCCTGGCCCGCCTAACGCCCTGGTTTCTATCCGCCGCACTGAGAGAAAAGCAGATTCTGGGCCTGCAGCCCAGCTACTCCTCAGTGGACCTAGCAGGAGTGTGCTTTAAGAGGTCATCTGTGGCCGGAATATTCACTTGGGCTGCAAACTCCTGCGTGGGGAAGCTCACTGTGGGAGGGATGCAAAGGCAGACTCAAGCAGGAGCCCTGGCCCCGCCCTGGCACACTGGGGCAACCTCCTTTGCCGTGGTATACACTTGGGCAACCAGGTGAGCGCTGTGACCCTTTCCCTGGAGAAATGCAAACTGTGTCTTGCTCCTGTAGCTCCCAGACCTCCTTGGGCCCAATCCTTTTAATCATGGAATATATATGTGTGTGTATATATATGTGTGTGTGTGTGTGTGTGTGTGTGTGTGTATGTGTGTATGCATATATATACATATATGTATATATATGCATATATGTGATTATTTACATCCTGAATGCTGCCCCTCCTTCCCAGTCCCCCCTTGCAGAGTTCCTTCCCCCCTCCCCTTCGCCTCTGAGAGGGCAGTTCCCCCCCATAATATTCCCCCCCACTCTGGTGCATCAAGTCTCTGCAGGATTAAGTGCATCTTCTCTCACTGAGGCCAGACAAGGCAGCCCTTAGCTACGTATGTGACGAGCCCATGTTTGCTCCAAGAACAACTGCTCTTACCGAGCTTATGCTAGATCTAGTAGCACCCAGTCACCTCTGCCCCTAGACTCCTGCAGACTGGACAGGCACAGCAAGAGGGCATCAGGTCGGGTATATGCATCAGACCTGAAAGGGTGCTGGCTGACCCCCCCCCCCGCCTGTTCTTTGTGTGGGCTCTGGGTGTGGCTCCTGCTGTTGCTGTCATCCTTGGCTTCCATGCGCTGAAGACAACAGGCGGCTGCACGCCCTGGAGGCTGAGGTGGAGCCGAGGAAGGGCTTGGGTTGAGTGATGCAGTGAAGTCTTGACCTCACCTTGTCCCAAATCCCCATGCACTGCAGGGGAGTCAGGAAGGACAAGTGTCAGGCCTGGGAGATGGGGGAGGAGCCTCACCCTGGGAAGAACACCTCGCTGCCAGTCCTGGAATCGGTACTGAAGTGAGTTTTATAGGCCAGACCCACATAGAAGCAGAGAGGGAGAGAGGAAGCAGGCCTGTCCGGATTTGTGGGAGAGCTGCCGATAGGCCAGCGGGCCTGGAAGCTGTCCAAGGGGCGGAATTGTGATTGTGTGGCACAGGAAAGCCAACTGCAGAAGCTTTGCTGCTGCGTGCTGGGACTGTCCGCCTCGGGGATAGCGATAATCAGCCATTCTTGGATCCAGCTGCCATCCATCCGTCCGTCTGTCCGTCCGCTGGGTCAGCTTCTCAGTAGGTCCTCCTTGTTCTGGCTGCCCGGCTGGTGATGAGTCACCATGGAGTACACAGGAGGCGTCAACCTCAAGTTCTCCCCCAGAGGGAGCAGCTTGTGTTTGTCATGTGTGCATGGGGGTGGGGGGAACAGGGCCCCTGGCCTGCTGCCTGGCTAGCCACCTGGATGAAAGGAAAGTCCTGGGCTGGCGGAGTGGCCCCCCAGCCTCTCAACAGAGCTGTAGCCCAGAGTGAGCACTAAACAGTAGGCAGGGCTGGGCGACCTGAGCAGGGCACAGCTCCTCCGTCTTCCCCGTTGTCAGCCCAGCTCCTCACCTCTGACCAGGATCGTCCTGGCTCAAGGTCTAGAAGTGTGTCTGGGTTGTTTAATGCCCTTGGTTAGCCCGTGTCTGACCAACATGAGCAGGCTTGAGTTTGCCTTGCTGTTCTCTAGACCCTATGTGGCACGCATAGGGTCCCCTCTGCTCTCAGGAGCCCTCCCACCACAGAGGACCACGGGCTTCCTTTCACGTCCACCTGTGACCTGGGGAACTTGAGTGTTTATCCAGCCTGAAGAGCCTGCACGCCACCTGCCTCTCCTCTGCCGCACGGCTGAGTGGCTCCAAGCAGGGACCCACTTGGGTAGGCCTCAGGTTTTTCACAAGAAAATGAGGAGATTGAAGTAGCCCCGAGGCTACTTCATCAGTACTTTAAACATACATCAACTTCTATTAGATTTGGGGGATTTTCCAGCTGAATTTTAAATTTCATTTTCCTCAGTTTAAAAAAAAAAAAAAAAAAAAAAAAAAAGCCAAGAAAGGTCAGTTTTCTTGTAGACTTTTTTTGGTTTGGTTTGGTTTGGTTTGGTTTGGTTTTTCGAGACAGGGTTTCTCTGTGTAGTCCTGGCTGTCCTGGAACTCACTCTGTAGACCAGGCCTCGAACTCAGAAATCCACCTGCCTCTGCCTCTCAAGAGCTGGGATTAAAGGCATATGCCACCACTGCCTGGCTTCTTGTAGGCTTTAAGTCAGCTTTCAGCAGGTTGTGGGACTCAGGGAGGAGTGCAGAGAAATGAAAAAGAAAAGCTACAGTGATAGCCTACCTGGAGGGTTTTGCCTATTTGGAAGTCAGGACTCCCCATAGCCGTCATAGAGTGCCCAAGCGACAGATTATCTATTCCAGCCTCCAGAATCAGGCATCCCTGCTGGAGGCTGGAGCTGTCCTGAGTCCAGAGCTAGCCTGCCCTGGAGAGGGAGAGGCGGAAGAACAAAGATCAGAGCCCAGCCCCACTCTCCGTTAGCTGGGTGCTTCGGTAGCCATAGGGATGGAGTGAGGAGGATCTGGGAAGAAGTTTGAGCCAAGAGTCCCTCAGCTCCCCACCGTCTCACTGACTCCAGGCACGGCTGGGCCAAAGGCCAGCGCCCATAGAGGGAGGGCTGGCCTCATTTGGTCAGCATTTCTGCCCCAAGAGCAAGTAAGTATGAGCTGAGCGTAATGGCGTGCAGCAGGGAAGACAGCATCTGTGAGAGAGCAGCCTGCCACCCCAGAGCAATTCTTAGAGACCTGTCTGCAGGCAGCACCGTCTCAGGCTTTGTCTGGAGCAAGTCAGGCCCTGCTCTCCAGTAAGTGCCGGTCTTCGGGCCAGAGTGAAGGCTTAGTGTCGTTAGGAGCGATTGCTGCTTTCCCAGGGGAACCGGACCACACGGTGGCCTCACAACTCCGATATCCTTCCCTGGCCTCTGAGGGTACCAGGCACACACGTGGTACACAAACATACATGCAAGCAAAACACCCATTCACATTTTAAGTCTTGTTTTGGCTGAGGGTGCAATTCAGTGGTAGAGCACATATCAAATAGGCTGGAGGGCCTGGGCTCCATCCCAGCTCCACACGAGGACAGAAACCTGCCTGTCTTTAAAAAGTATTCCATGGGCAGGAGTCGGTAGCGGACACCTTTAGTCCCAGCACTTGGGAAGCAGGTAGATCTCTTAGTTCGAGGCCAGCCTGGTCTACATAGTGAGCTTCAGAACAGTCAGAGCTACACAGAGAAACTCTGTCTCCAAAAATAAAAAAAAAAAAAAAGAAAGAAAGAAAAAGGAAGGAAGGAAGGATGGAAGGAAAGAAAAAAGTATCCCAGTGCTAGCTGGGCATGGTGACACATGCTTCTAATTCCAGCACTCAGGAGGCAGAAGGAGGCTGATCTCTGAGTTTGGGGGCTAGCCTGGTCTACAGAGTGAGCTCCAGGACAGCCAGGGCTACACAGAGAAACCGGTCCTGGAAATAAAAGAAAAAAGTCTTCCAGTGTTGATGGACGCGGAGTGCCCCTGTTCTTTTCATAATGACTCTTAATGTCTCTGCTGTGGGCGTGGGTGAAGAGCTGCATATGACTACGCTCCGTTCAGCCTCCTTGGGAAGGCTCAGCATGGTCCATGTGGAACCCGGAGAAAGGTGGGGTCTCACGCTCGCGGCAGGACACTGGTTAGTGTTAAGGTCTCCAGTATAAACGCTCCTCCTATCATTGCCTGGAAGAGAAACATCTCCTCAAAGTTTTCAGCAAATGAGTGCTGGACATCTGAGGAGGAAGCCATTTTTGAGAACCTTCTAGACATCCACAGACAGTTGCATCATGGGAAAGGAGCCAGGTGTTCAGCCCATTTTTAGGCCTTGTGACATTTCCGCGCACACAGATTCATATAAAGCCATGCATTTCACGACAGTGTTCCAACCAGCAATGGACCGCATGGACCGCTGGCCCCATAAGACCTTCCCTCCCCCCATGAGGTCATAACGCACTCTGCCATACTCACACAATGCTAAAATCATCTGGCAACATGTCTGCAAAATGTGTCCCCATCATGACATAACTGCGCATCTATCTGTTCCTGCTAAGAACAAAACCAAACCTTGATTCTGTCCACTGGAGAAAAGCCACCACGGGCAGTGGGATGTGCTCTCTGCGTGGGAGAGTGGCCTTGGGGTCTGTGAGGTGACAGTTTTGGGAGAATGAGATTTACCTCCCTGTCCCGGGAAAATGAAGTTTTCCACGCAACAGGAAGAGGTTTAGTCGTTATAGGGACAAGAAAAGTTCGGTTCCATGATACTGCTGTCTGCAGGGGACAGAAAGACTGACTCTTCTTTTTTTTTCTCTGTGTAGTTCGGAATGTCCTGAAACTCAGTCTATAGACCAGGCTGGCCTCCAACTCAGAAATCTGCCGGCCTCTGCCTCCCCTGACTCTTCTTTAAAACATATTTTTATTTGCTCTTTGATGGTTTTGTACATGTGTATAGTGTATTTTTGTAATATTCACTCCATTACCTTATTATTATTATTTTTTTTTTTTGGTTTTTAGAGACAGGGTTTCTCTGTAGTCCTGGCTGTCCTGGAACTCACTCTGTAGACCAGGCTTGCCTCGAACTCAGAAATCCACCTGCCTCTGCCTCCCAAGTGCTGGGATTACAGGCGTGCGCCACCACGCCCGGCCATTACCTTATTTTTTAAAAATATTTATTTTTAGGCTGGATGGTGGTAGCACACACCTTTGATCCCAGCACTCAGGAAGCAGAAACAGGCAGATCTTTGAGTTCAACGCTAGCCTGGTCTACAGACTAAGATCCAAGACAGCCAGGGATATACCTGTCTCAAAAACCCAAAAACGGGGGTTGGAGAGATGGCTCAGCAGTTAAAAGCACTGACTGCTCTTCCAGAGGTCCTGAGTTCAATTCCCAGCAACCACATGGTGGCTCACAACCATCTATAATGGGATCTGACACCTTCTTCTGGTGTGTCTGAAGAGAACAATGGTGTACTCATATGCATAAAAAAATAAATTAACATTTAAAAACTCCAAAAACATATAATAATAATTTATAATAATTTAAAAAGTGTTTCTAATGGATTACCTTTATGTATAATGTGCAGCACATGTGTGCAGTACCCATGGAGGCCAGAAGAGGGCGTTTGATCCCTGGAACTAAAGTTCTAGATAGTTGTGAGCTGCCCTGTGGATATGAGGAGCCAAATCCATGTCCTCCGCATAAGCAGCCAATGCTCTAACTGCTGAGCCATCTGTTTCCTCTTATCTCCCTCCCATTCCCCTTCCTATGTGCCTGTTGGTGTGTGTGCACATGTGTGTGCGTGTACGAGTGCATTGTATTACGTCGACTTTAAATAGGATCATTGCATAGATATGGGTGTGGGGTTATTTACCTGAGCATGAGCAGTTTGCCAGTGGCTACCCCACGGAAGAAAATAACTTCTGTCCCTCTGAAGGCACAGCAAAGGAATTCATTTTTTTAATGATTTATTTATTTTATTTTATGTGCACTGGTGTTTTGCCTCCGTGTATGTATGTGTAAGGGCGTCAGATCCCCTGGAACTGGAGTTATAGACAGTTGTAAGCTACCATGTAGGTGCTGGGAATTAAACCTGGGTCCTCTGGAAAAACAGCAGTGCTTTTAACCATTGAGCCCTTCCCCAGCCCTGAGAGGAACCCATTTATACTACAGTGCCAGTAGAGCACGGCTCCCACAAGTGGAATGCTTGTAATAAATACTTCAAGGTTGGTGTCCTTACCACTCAGGGTATCTAGAGAATGAGAACGCTTGGCATAAAGAGCCAAGGACCTCCCATGTACCCCCCCATACATGCACACGCACGCATGCACGCACATGTATGTGCTCACACGCATGCACATTTCCCCTCCAAGCATGTTTAAGCTGTGCTGACCGCATAAGGCCTGGGATTTGACCAAGTCTGTGTTTGGCCCGCCAGGGTGAGCACAGGCCTAGGAGATGGCCGTGATGGAGGTGGCCTGCCCAGGCACTCCTGGGTCAGCAGTCGGGCAGCAGAAGGAGCTCGCCAAAGCCAAGGAAAAGACGCAGTCACTGGGCAAGAAGCAGAGCTGCATCTTCAAGCTTGAGGCCGTGGAGAAGAGCCCCGTGTTCTGTGGGAAGTGGGGGATCCTGAACGACGTGATCACCAAAGGCACCGCCAAGGAAGGTTCCGAGGGTGGACCACCGGCCATCTCCATCATCGCCCAGGCTGAATGTAAGGACCTGGGGTTGCTATGGATACAGTGGGGTTGCTATGGATACAGTGGCAAATGAGTGGGCTCGCAGATGGGAGGCACAAGAGGCCAGCCTGGGGGTCCCCGTGGGAGAGCAAGGTCAGAGTGACCGCATCCCTCCAGACACAATTGAGGGTCTAGCCCAGACTGTGTAAGTAGGAGCTGTAAACATGCGAAGGTGGATCATGGGGACCGTAGCAAATAGAGGCTGTGCCATTGTGACCCAAAAAAGCTCCTCTGGCCTACAGACCCTCACCCTGCTCTTAGGCCTGCTGTGCCCGTCTCTGAGCTGCTAGCCTCGGTAGGAGGCCGAGCCTGGCTCTCTCCACTTCTACTCTGGTTGCCTCCAGATGATATCGATGGCTGCCTGGGAAACGAGACTCCCAGTGGGTCTCGGTAGCACCAGAGCCCCTTCCCTCCATCAGCACCGCCCTCCAGCCCAGAGGTGGGGCTAGAACTGACATTTCTCTCCATGCATCCTACACGCATCCTCTGCTCCACTTCCCAAGGCTTTCCCAACAAGAAAAGAAATGAAATGAGCTCAAATGAAATGAGTGCACATATAGATACGTGTGCAAACAGAGATACATGCCATCTTGCTTATCAGGGGGGCAACTGTGTGCCCTGTGGCATTCGGAATGTTCTAGGAAGCTTGGTCCTCGACTGTAGGTGAGGCAGGCAGGCTCCCTGTGGTCCCCGTTTTACAGGCAGTCCTCTCTTCACTGGTAAACTGGGCACAGGGTGGCCGCCACTGAGATGGTGGCTGGGAGGTGAGCCACCAGACTCAGAATATGGCAGGGAAAGAAAGTGGCCACTGGGGCCTGTCCTAAATGTAAAAGTCTCTCTCCTCAATGTCCTTGTTCTCATCCCCCGCTAATCTGACCCTTTTCCCTCAATCACAGGTGAGAATAGCCAAGAGTTCAGCCCCACCTTCTCAGAGCGCATTTTCATCGCAGGGTCACAGCAGTACAGGTAAGAAAGCCAGCTGGAGCTGGGAGGGGCGGGGAGCCAACGCCACGCCCACCGGCCAGCTGCCTGCCCAGGCCACGCCCAGCGGGCTCTCTGGCTCCCTGCTCCAGCACCTGGGTTCTGCTCCTGGCCGGCACCCAGCTTTCCTGGCCCAGCTACTCTCAGCCAAGTCAGCGTTTCAGAAGCTGCCCCTGGCTCCGTCAACTTGACATTTTATTTTTACTCTACCCGAGTCCTTGAGACACCTCTGCTTTCCCCTCGCACAGAGTTCCGGGAACAGCAGCGACTTTGAACTGGTCTATAGCCACGAGCACAGTCCGGAGGGGCAGCTTCCACCATCCTTTAGAGGAGCCGCCCTCGGGGGTGAGGGTGGGAGGCGCCTGTCCACCTTAGGGTCTAGGCAGTTCCTATGTAGCCTCAGGGACCTTTTGACCCAGAAAATGGGTTTTCTGATGAACTCTTCTTTTGTCTACTTGAGAGAAGTTTGCCGGCTCCCAGCATCCCAGGAAGGGCTGTGGCTGAGGCTGTGGTCAGAGCCCACGGCGGTTCTCACAGCAGTTCCTTCAGACCCTTGCCTGAAACAAGTTCCTTTAATACCTGACCCAGGTGGGAGCCTGGCAGAGCTTTGGTGGCTTCACCATCCAGAAAGGGAGTCCATTTGGCAGAGTCTCATGTTCCCATGGCAACTAGATACCTCCAAGGGCCGAGGTGCCTGCCCCAAGAGTGGCCCCCACTGGGTCAGTTCACCCAAGGAGCAGCAGGAAAGCCAGCACCGTGGAGAAGGGAAGGTCTGACCCAGCCCAGGGCAACAAGCAGTTTATGGGGCGACCTGCTGAGGGCCAGGCGCCGAGGCCTACGAACTGCTGTCGTTTAGACTTCATCACCACCCCATGTGGCGGGAAATACTTTCATAAATGAGAAAACTTGGTATTCCGTGGGGGTTAGGACCTTGCCCACGCTATGTGGGTACAGAGTTTACCACAGAACGGCGCTTTGCTCCGCAGTGAGCCAGGTACACAGTAGCAGATACACAGGCTCGCATCACCTTGAGGTGTAGAGCTGTGCTCGAGTACTCCGTGATGCCCCAGCATACTCACCTGACACCGCGCTTCTCGCACGCGTCCCCTGTCTTTAAGCATGCGTGACTGCGATGACAGAGCTGGCTTCGCACTCCGAGTCTGTCTTCTCCCTCCCTCACACTCAGAATGTGGCTGTGCCCACACCCCCTTTTTTTTTGACAGCCAGTCTGAGAGTCTCGATCAAATCCCCAACAATGTGGCCCACGCGACTGAAGGCAAAATGACCCGTGTGTGCCGGAAGGGAAAGCGTCACGGCAAAGCCCGGAAAAAACGTAGGAAGAGGAGGTCGAAGTCACTGGCTCAGGCAGGAGCAGCCTTAGCCAAGCCCCTGCCCAGAATCCCTGAGCAAGAGAGCTGTACCGTCCCAGTGCAGGTGAGACCCTCCGCCCGATGCCCTGTTCCCAGCTCACGGACGGTTGGACTGGGACTTTAACGCCTGTATTTTTCCTGCAGGAAGACGAGTCTTCGCTAGGCAACCTTTATGCCAGAAATGTCCCCCAGTTCACCAAGCCTCTGAAGGGACCAGGCCTTAACCACCTGTGCTTTCAAAAACAAGATGAAGGCCTGCGACCGGTGCTGCCTCGACCAGAACTCCACAAACTGATCAGCCCTTTGCAATGTCTAAACCACGTGTGGAAACTCCACCACCCCCAGGCCGCAGGCCCCCTGCCCCACCCCACCCACCCCTTCCCCTACAGCGGAATGCCCCATCCTTTCCCATTCTATCCCCTGGAGCCCTGGAGACCCTGTACGCTGGACTCCGCCTTCCTGGACAAACTAGCCGGTGTAAGTGGCCAGCGGCCTCTACCCGGCCCACCACACCTAAGCAAACTGGCCTACGGAGACAGTCAGAAGCCCCTGCCCGGCCCACACCTGGGGTCCAGCGGCCTGTCCCGGGGTGCCCTAGACAAGGTTCCTGTGGAAGAATACCTGGTGCATGCGCTGCAAGGAAGTGTGAGCTCAGGCCAGGCCCGCAGCCTGGCCAGCCTGGCTAAGACGTGGTCGTCAGGGAGCGCCAAGCTGCAGAGGCTCAGCCCCGAAACCGAAGACAACGAGGGGGTGCTGCTCACCGAGGTAACAAACCCCCCTCGAGCCCAGTCGCCGCCTCCCAGATGAGAGGCCACAGATGGGGGGTCCTCGTGGGGCTTGCTGTGGAAGCAGACCGTGAGAGAGGGTTCCCTGGATAACAGAGTCCCTCACACCCATAGTCACAAGTCAGTTCGCTCACTGGAGATCGCGGCATTGGAGACTGCAATCGGGGATTCTGGTACCATGACACAAGGCATAAGACAATGAACTTGAGGAAAGGTTTGTTTGGGCTCACAGGTCAGAGGTTTGGGGCCCAGCACTAAGGCTGAGCACCTGGTGGAGAAGGAGCACTGACTCCATCAGACCTGAAAGCAGAGAGAGATGAAGGCCATGGATCCCAGCTTTCTCTTAAAGGGCACACACACACACACACACACACACACGTATTGGGCATATTTCCCCCCATTAGGCCACACCTCTTAAAGGTTTCGCACAGTCAATAGCGGCTAGGTGATGACGAACCCGGGTTTGCTGCGTGCGTGCGTGTCCTCACTGATCGCAGCGTCCGTGTGGCCCTCCTCCCACAGCCTCACTTCCCGCGGCCTCGCTAGCTGCTGCTGCTTTCAGTTCTTCAGGTCGTTTCACTGTTGCCGGATCGCGTGTGTTGAGTGAAAATATCCGGTGAACAGAGGATACTGTCCTCTCTCCCCCCCCCCGTCCCCCCTCTCCCCCCTCCCCTCCCATCCCTTTTCCTTCAGTTCTCTGCCTGAATAACTTTGGAACTTGAAGCGATTTGTTCAACTTGAGGGATTGATTCTATTCACTTTAATACTGTGCTCGCCCCTGTCTCTTCAACCTTCTAGTTCCTGAGTTATATGTTCGTTATCAAGGTTGTTGGTGATTCTGCGTCTCATCACAGTAATTATCTGCCCACCCTGCCCCGCAGCATTCTGCCTGCAGGCCAGAAGAGGGCACCAGATCTCATTATACATGGTTAGGAGCCACCAGGTGGTTGCTGGGAATTGAACTCAGGAGCTCTGCGAGGGCAGCCATGCTCTTAACCCCTGAGCCATCTCCCCAGCCCCGCCTTTGTCTTCTTGTTCCTCAGAACCCCTTTTGGCCGGCCGGTCCTCCTTATCATCCCACCGTAGGGCTGGCGGTATCTTTGGATGTCACCAAAGCCCTAGCTGTTGGCTGGAGAGCCTTCCCCCCTGTAGCCCTTTGTCCCCCTGCTGCCCAGGTCATTGAAACTGACCCCCTCCTCCTCCTCTCCAACCCCAGAAACTCAAACCGGTGGATTATGAGTACCGGGAAGAGGTGCACTGGATGACACACCAGCCCCGCGTGGGCAGGGGCTCCTTCGGCGAGGTCCACAGGATGAAGGACAAGCAGACAGGCTTCCAGTGTGCTGTCAAGAAGGTATGCCGGGGTGACAGCCCTCTGGGCTCGCAGCTAAACTAACCACACTGGGGAGGCTAAGGTAGGAGGATGACCATGGACCCTAGGCCAGCCTGGACTACGCTGTGAGACCCTGCCTCTGGAAAAAAAAAATTGCATAGTAAATAGAACTCCAGAGAGCTGAAAGGGAGGCCACACAGGGGCTGGCATTCCACCTCGGCTTTCTGTCAGCAACGGACATGGGGTATCCCGGGCTCTGCCCTGACGGTTGGCACCCTAGCTGTTCTCAGGTCAGCTGGAGCTGGGAAGGAGCGGTCTGGTCTGTCATGTGGCCTGGCGTGATTGCTGCCCTTGGTATGCATGTCTGTGAGAGGCAGGACAGGAGCACACAGCTCTGGTCTGGATACAGCCCTGGCCGCTGAGGATGCCAGGGCCTGTAGGGGCAAGTCCAGACCTGGAAGAGGTTTGACTTCACAGGAAGCTTGTGCTGAACAAAAAAAAAAAAAAAAAAAAAAAACCTCACGCCACAGAGCTCGGCATGGCTGAGTGATTAGAACAGTGACGACCCAGCTGTCAGGTGCCTCCCGAGAGGAGGCTAGCCCCTGGAAGTTATACCTGCCTCCCACTGGCCAGGTGCATTGTGGTCCAAGACAGCCGGGACAACAAGGTGGAAAGGTGGCCCAGGCAGACATTAAGGACTGGCGCTGGTGGCTAAATCAGGTTCAAATCCAAATCTGTCACGGGCCGTAGCTTTGAAGAGAGGAAGGAAAAGGAGACTCCTTGTCCTAGGGTCTTGGTGTGCCACAGGAAGCCCGAGTCACCTCCCCTGTGGCTTGCCCACAGCCCCCCAGGTAGCCCTGGTGCCTGAGGCATCCTCCAGCCTCACAGGCCCAGTCCAGATGGGAACGGGCAGCCTCAGACCCACAAGTCTCTGCTGTGCTCCCCAGGATCTCTCAGACCCTGCTCTGGAAGTCCCCTCTCCTCTCCTGGAAGCCAGCTTGTCCCTCACCAAAAGGACTAAGGGCCGGAATTTATGCGGATCGTTTTGGGGGATTTTCTTTGAGTCGGGTTGTGACTTTGTTTGGGTTTTTTGTTGTTTGGGGGGGGGGCTGCCCACCGGTTGAAATAACTGGCTCATGCCCTGATCTCCAAAAGAGACCAAGCAATGAGACTACCCCGGTGCAGCGCGCCCCGGGCGGCCGCCATGCAGAGCGGACCCTGCCTCTGCTGTCATGGCTGCCCTGGGCTTTGGGAATGACTCCAGCTGGGATGTGGAGAGCCTGATTTATTGCCTGGGTTCATTCTTGGGCCAGGCCGTGGTAGATGTCCAAGCTGAGCCTCGGAGTAGAAGGATGGGAGGAGAATCTGTAAGCTTTACCTCAGATTTCGTACAGGCTACATGAAGGGAGCAAGTGCCGCCCACCGCCCTCAGCCCTCGGCAGCACAGTCACGCACTGAGTTCTTGCCAGCGTGGGTCATCTTCCACCCTGGTGCCAGGACCGAGTGCCTAACCTCCTTAGACACAGATCCCCTCCCCGGCCCACCGGAGAAGGCTCAGCTGTCCCTTCCGAGAGGAGAGGCGGTGGGAGGCGAGAGAGTGTGAAGTGTCTACAGATGGGTGCCCAGGGGTGGGAGCTTAGTCACCAGCCTCTCAGCTGTTCCTCGGCCGAGATCCTCCGAGTCCCAAGCAACAGGGTAAACAACCCTGATACATTTCTCTTGTCCTGTGTCCAAGGCCGTTGGAAAGGCTCCAGGCTTAAGGCCTGAACTTCCTAGTGCTCTGGCTGTCCACGGGGAGAGCTCCTGCCGTCTTCCGCCAGCTAGTGCGGTAGCATCAGCCCATTCCTTCTCTCAGTGGAAGGGTTAGGGCTTGAAGGGCGTCCTGTACAGTCTTTAGCTCTAAGACCTCATGAGAGCTAGTTTTAGAGCCTAGCAAGTATGAGGCCCTGGGTTCTAATTCCGATACTACATACACAAAAAGTTCTCTGAGTTCCCTGGTAAAGGAATAGCACGAGGCAGGACAGCAGACAGTCTGGGCATCGGGGGGTGGGGGAGCCAGGCTGCCCGTGTCTGTTTGGTGCTCTTGGGAAGGATCTGGACATGAGTGGTTACAGAACACCAGCAGCCCCTTGGCCTTCCTTCCGGAGCATCTGTGAGCTCAGGTCACATGATTTGGGCCACAGATCTTGGCCTTACTATGAGGTTCTGTTTTGGTTTTATGATTTTAATCTATGTATTTTTAATTAATTCTTATGACATATTTTTGTGTGTGGATGCACACATGTCATGGTATAGATGTGGAGGTC
The DNA here is from genome assembly GCA_964023405.1 of Apodemus agrarius. Taxonomy (NCBI): domain Eukaryota; kingdom Metazoa; phylum Chordata; class Mammalia; order Rodentia; family Muridae; genus Apodemus; species Apodemus agrarius. The sequence continues at coordinate 90,079,459 of OZ030015.1, read as the reverse complement.
AGAGAAGAACCTAGGGTTGGCAGGAAGCAAGCACCCCCACCTGCTGAGCCACCAGCCCCTTGTCCAATTGCAAACAAATACTAGCTCACCGTAAATGAAGTCAGATGCCACCAAAGGTCCTCAAAAATGCCATCTGTCTTCTGTCTTTTTAGACTCTTTATGTTTAAATGTGGCTATGTCTTTTATGAACATGAGATTGTCCTAGAGACTATTCTACACTGTGATTCACACACACACACACACACACACACACACACACACCATGGAAATATGACCTACAGGATTTCTCTTGGTTCACCTAGAATGCTCAGACTTTTAGAGCAACCAATATATAAGTTCTCCCTGTTGGAGAATGGACCTATAGGATCTTTAAATTCTTGGAACTTGATCCTAAAGTTTCTGTGAGTTACGCGTGTGGTCATGGACACCGTTTGATGGCAAAGAAGCCCCCACACACACACTGAGGAGATTCTCAAGGGAGAATCGCTCTCTGCCATCAACGAGGGGGAAGAACTGTTTGTTTGAAGCCATCTGGCCCAAGCATAGGATTCTGGGAGCCTCCTTCTGGCTCCGTCACCGATCGGGAATAGAGTGACACTGACCAAGTCAAACCCAGCTGTCCTGGAATACCTGCTTTATGCCAGACACTGTACAGGGACCGGGACAAAGATGTGGAATCCAAAGGAACTAGTGTTTGAAGCTTTCTGTGTATATGAGTTTACCTCAGCACATCTGTGGAGGCCAGAAGGTGGTTCCGGGAGTCAGTTCTCTCCCTTCACTCTGAGGCAGAAGGCACTCTGTGGGGAGTGTGTGTGTGGGGGGGTGTGATGTATGTATGTGATGTGTGTGTGGTACGTGTGCATGTGGGGGGAGTGTATTGTGGGTGGGTGTGATGTGCGCTGTGTGTAGTTGTGTGTGTGGTATATGTGTAGTATGTGTGTGGTAGGTAATATATATGTAATGTATGTGTAGTATGTGTGTGTGCTATATGTGGGTGTGTGTAGGGTGTTGTGAGATATGTATTGTGGTGTGCGTGTGGTGTGTGTGTTTGTATGGGATATGTGGTGGTCTGTGTGTGTAGTTGTATGTGTGAGATGTGTGTGGTGTGTGTGTGTGTGTGGTGTGTGGTGTGTGTGTGGTATGTGTGTGGTGTGTGTGTGGTGTGTGTGTAGTATGTTTGTGATATGTGAGGTATGTATGTGGTGTGTGTGTGTGTGTGTGTGTGTGTTGTCTCAGAACTGAACCAGGGCCTCACACTTGCTAGGCAAGTGTGTTCCAGGGAGCTATATTCCAAGCCTCTCGAGTTTCCAGCCAGTTCTCCCTTCTCACCGTGAGCATGCTGGCATTACAGATGTGCTGGCATTACAGATGTGCAGGGCCACACCGGCTTTTCCTGTGGGTTTCAGAGATCAGATTCAGATCACAGGCTGGCTCTGCTGACTTTCATCTCCCTGGCCAAGGGCTGGAATTTTAAACAAACGCAGGCTTTTACATGGTGTGCTGGAGAAGCAGTACCAGCCAGGAGCCCCTGTGTGAGAGTAGGGACCAAAGGGGGCACCGTCTGGAGGAGGAGGAGGAAATGGGAGAGCCCGACTTCCTAGGCATCTGTGTCCCATTCTGTGTTCTCCCTCCCATCATGGATATTCCTGCAATCTTCAGAAACATGTGAAATTACTTGTTCCCCATTTATTGACGGAAAACAGATTAGTACGCTAAAGAAAACAAGGAAGGAGTTTCAAGGAGGGAAAAGGTGCCTGCCCCCAGGCTTGAGCGCCCTGCACTGCAGCAGAAGGAAGCGGCTTCTGCACTTAGCACTGCTTCCACGCTGCCTGCATGGCTCCCTGGGAGTGCGACTGATACGCACTGATACGCAGATGTGGCCAGGAGTGCGGCAGCTGGCAGCTCTAGGGTCAGGCCTCCCTAACCAAGGTCTCGCTGTGGTGCTGTTTCCACTGACTGTGGTGGAGTTCTTTGTGCCAGCTTCCCCGTCACACAGAGCCACCCCTTCAAAGTCTGTCGTATGAAACCCATCGTCCTAGTACTGAGCAGCGCCTCTGCGGCCCTGGCTGTCCTGGAACTCACTCTGTAGACCAGGCTGGCCTCGAACTCAGAAATCCGCCTGCCTCTGCCTCCCAAGTGCTGGGATTACAGGCGTGCGCCACCACCGCCCGGCTATGGGGGTGGATCTTAAACGTTAATTCCCACTCACAGCCCCATCACAGCCTAGCATTGTCACTGGGCATAAGAGAGAGCACTGAGGTTCAGAGAGGTGGTTCAGGTGCTGCCTGGCCATGGGGGAGGGGAGCCTTCTCCATCTGACTGCATAGGCTGCTTCTTTGACCTTGCTTCTCAGGCTCATCCAGACTGCAAGATCATCTTGCTTTTTGAGATTTCCCATCCCACACCAGCTTTGGTCTGTGGGGGTCGAACGACTCTTTCACAGCGGTCACCGAGACCATCTGCATTCGGATATATACACTGCAGTTCATAATTGTAGCAAAATTAGTTATGAAGTAGCAACTAAATAATTTTATGGTTGGGGGATCACCCCGTGAGGAAGTGTACTAAAGGGTCTGGTGGCAGGAATGTTGGGAAGCCCTGCTCTAGAGACTGAGTTAGGGGCCTCACTGGCCTGATTCACCAGCACCCTTAGCACTGCAGCTCTTCATAGAACCCAGGCCTCGTCCTCAGCCCTTCATCCTTGGAGGTGCATGCTGACATGTGCCACTGACTGATGCTTATTTGATATGTTTACATTTATTAAATGGTTGGGTATATCCTAAAACTCACCCATTGAAAAACAAAGTCAAATAAGTTGAAAGAAAGAAAAATATGTTTAGGGCTTTTGTTTTTGTCTTTGTTTATTGTTTGTTTGTTGAGACAGAGTAGCCCAAGCTAGCCCAAATCTTAACTCCGTAGCCAAGACTGGCCTCTAACTTGTGAGCGGCCACACCCACACCCAACTTTCATCCAAGTTCATATTGGGACAATGGACCTTCTGGAGCCTTCTATAGTTTCCTGAACATCTATCAGATCGACAATCCCACCTCCATTTCCTTTCTGTACTTCATGTCCCAATAATGCTCACACACTCGCTTCCTGACGTCGGAACAGCAAAAGGGGTGTGGCCAGTGTGGCACCCGAGCTATCTCAAACAAGTATGGCCCCACAGCCGTGAACATCCCAGCATCCTGTGACACCCGTCTGGGTTCCCTGGGAAGTCCTCGGATGCTCCACCTCACTCTTCAGGAGTGACTAAGGGAGAGACGTTGTAAGTGGAAATGAATGAGTTTCGGTCAAGTTCATCGGCCTTTTAGAGGAAACACCGATCAAAAGTCAAAGTTCGGGTGAGCTAACTAACCAAACTTGATGTTCTTTAAGTAACCAAAAGAGAGGCGTTGTCCACTGATAGGTGAAAGTCCAAAATCCCCACATCAACAGAGCCCCTATTTGCCCAGTCAGCAAGTCTGAAGACAAAAGCTGAGCCAAACTAGTCTGTTACCACTGTCGCCCCCTGGCGGTGCTGCTCCAGAGATCCCACAGCAGCCAGAAAGTTCAGGTAGGACTCCTTTAGTAAGCTGTTCTCTTTGAGTGGCAGGAGGAAGTGGGAAGCCAGCTCTGCCCAAGTGTCTTAGTCACCAAGTATGGAGAAAGACCCCATCCCTCCGAATCCTCACGCCACCCCGAGCAGGAAGCTGTGTCCCCACCATTCTCTTAGAACCATGGTTGATGGCAGCAAGAGCCTTTCTGTGACTGGCCTGACCAGAAGCTAAGCACAAGACGATTGTATTCACGGCCTAATGTTTCCTGCTATACCAAGCTACTGGACCCCACAGAAGGAGTGGGTGACCCCAGACTTCCAGATTAGGAGAGCCATTGACCAACCCATTCCCAGGGCCCTCTGTACCCAGATGCTAGGGAAGTAACTTCAGAGTAAACTAATATCAATACAGGCCTGTCTGCATGGACAGTTTAGTCCTTTGGGAAAGAAGTAACTGTGGCTGGGGAGATAGGTCAGTGGGTGAAGGGGGAAGGGCATCTCGAGGACTGGAGTTCAGAACCCCAGAACCCACACAGAAGCCAGACGGGCATGGTGGCCACTTGCAATCCCAGAGATTGAAGACAGACACGAGTTCCTCAGGCAGGCTGCACTAGCCAGAATTAAGGAGCTCTGGTGTCAACAGAGACCTTGCCTCAAGTGGAGAACCTCGGAGGGAGATACCTGGTGCCAGGCCACCAACAAACACACTTAACGCACCGTGAAAAGTAAAAGCATGTGATGATGATAGAGTTGCTACAAGGGGGGTGCAGAGGTGGCTCGGGAGTTAAGGTGCTGGACGCTCTTCCAGAGGACCCGAGTTCGGTTCCCAGTACCCGCACGACGGCTCACAACCTCCTGGAACTCTAGTTTCTGGGGCTCTGGAATCTTATTCTGCCCTCAAGCATGTAGAACATATACATGCACTCTACACACACACACACACACACACACACACACACACACACTTTAATTTTTAAGAAGAAAGCTGTTGCGGGGCACTGAGGGTGCGGGGCAGCGGATCTCAGCCTTCCTAACTCTGTGGCCCTGACTGTGTGTTTGCTGTGTGTTTTTTTGAGACAGGGTTTCTCTGTGTAGCCCTGGCCCTGACTGTCCTGGAACTCACTGTGTAGACCAGGTTGACTTTGAACTCAGGTATCCACCTGTCTCTGCCTCCCAAGTACTGGGATTAAAGGCACGCACCACCTCTGATGCTATGTCCCTCATGTGGTAACCCCCCCAACTATACAATTATTTTCATTGTTACTTCCTAACTGTAATTTACTGCTGTGAATCATAATATCTGCATTTCCAGTGGTCCTAGGTGACCCCTGTGAAAGGGTCTTACAACCTCCAAAGGGCTCGAGACCTGCAGGCTGAGACCCGCAGGCTGAGACCCACTAAACCAGAGGCAGAATCAGGCACGGCAGCACACCCTTACTATCCCAGCAATTGGTGTGCTGATGCAGTCTGCAAGTTCAAAGCCAACCTAGGATACATAATGAGGCCCTGGAGGGGGTGGCGGGTAGGCAGGGTTAATAAGGTGTCATGGCCTAGAGATTGTCCCCCAGGAGAGCTGGGGGGAAGAATGCGTTTGGTGGATTGAGGGTGGGGAGCATTCCAGGAACCTGGGGAAAAAATGTTTTTGTGTGACTGTTTTCTGTGCAGTCAGCACTGTGGCACTGGTACCTGACACCAGGGGGCATTTATACATGGGTTATGCCTAGTTCCCAAGGACCTGGCAGGCCCACCCACCTCATCCCACTTGGCCTGGGCATCACGGTTATTAGCATCTGTGCATAGAATACCAAGGGTCTCCAGTCCGCGCCCCTTGCCCTGACTCAGGGGCCACTGGGTCTTTCAGGTACGGCTCGAGGTGTTTCGGGCAGAGGAACTGGTGGCCTGTGCTGGACTGAGCTCGCCCAGGATCGTCCCTCTCTACGGAGCCGTGAGAGAAGGCCCGTGGGTGAACATCTTCATGGAGCTGCTGGAAGGTAGGAGACAGGTCCTGTCTTTATCTCTCTCAAGGCTCAAGGCCAAGAGGTAACCCCCACTTAACCCTCAGCTCTACTCAGTCCAAGTCGTCCCTCTTACCCCCTCCCCCCCCCACCTCAGCTGCTCTTCGCTCTCCCCCTCAGCATGCGTGGCGGCCTCGGAAGGCCTCACGTAAAGACTGACTGTTCTTCACCTAGGTGGCTCGCTCGGCCAGCTCATAAAGCAGAAGGGCTGTCTGCCGGAAGACCGGGCCCTTTACTACCTGGGCCAGGCCCTGGAGGGGTTGGAGTACCTCCATACACGCAGGATTCTGCATGGCGATGTCAAAGGTGAGGCCCTGGTCACCACGGTCCTGATCCCAACAGGCTCTTCCTCAGCCTTCCCGCCTGACTTCCTCCCAGTTGTGGGCCTGCCTGGTTGTCTTCAGGGCAGACTCCTGAGCCTGCTGACAGGGCTGTGCCTAGCGCGTGGGGAATGGTCTCTCTAGGCCCTCTGTCTAGCACTGTTAGTCTCTTGGGTTGGTGCTCACAGGAAACTGAAGACTAAACTCCTGCTGACTGATGGCCTCTGGGAGATTAGTGGTGTCTGCAGTAGGAGACGCCGCTCCAGATGCTGCCTGATGTCTGCCTTTACCCCTCAGCTGACAAACACACACACACACACACACACACACACACACACACACACACACCACTTTCCCTGACTAACAAGACTAATGAGAAGCAGCAATTACTCTGTAGGACCAGCCAGAAAGTTGTCTCTCTAGAGGCCTGGTCAAGCCAAGCCAGGGTGGGCTGGGGCCTGGAGCCTGAAGTCACTGACCTGCTCCCCGTCTTCCTTTCTGTCTGGGGCTGCCTGCAGCTGACAACGTGCTCCTGTCCAGTGACGGAAGCCGAGCTGCCCTCTGCGATTTTGGCCATGCCCTGTGCCTGCAACCTGACGGCCTAGGAAAATCCTTGCTCACAGGTAAAGCCTCGTTCTCGACCTCAGGACCACAATAACGGCAGCCAACACTCAGCATTAGCCTCGAACCCCCGCGCCTTCCGTGAGGGATAAATGTCGTGACCACTCTCCGTCCCCAAGTAGAGCTGCTCCTCACAGCCACCATGGGGTGTCACAGGGCTCTGACTGCAGAAACACAGCACCAGGTGCCAGCTGCCCCTTAGCTATTACTGTGGGCCCAGTGCTGTGACCTTACACAACACGGGCAAAAGGCCAAAGGTCCTGCAGTAGGTCTAGACTTTGTAGTCCTGGCTGACCTAGAACTCCATAAGTAGACCAGGCTGGCCTCAAATAGATTGGCCTGCGTGCCTCCTGCGTGCTAGGACTGAAATTCATATTTTTTTACTTCCTTTTTTTTGTATGGACTTTGTTGTTCGTTTTTTAAAAAAGAATTTTTTATTACGTACAGTGTTCTGCCTGCATGCATGCCTGCAGGCCAGAAGAGGGCACCAGATGCCACTACAGATGGTCGTGAGCCACTGTGTGGGGTGCTGGGAACTGAACAGGACCTCTGGAAGGGCTGTTGGGGCTCTTAATCTCTGAGCCATCTCCCCAGACCATTTGTTGTTCATTCTTTTTTTTCTTTTCTTTTTTTTTTTCTTTTCTTTCTTTATTTTTTTATGAGATATGGTCTCACTGTGTGGTAATCCTCCTGCTTCAGCCTACTGAATGTTAGGATTACAGGCCTGTGCTCTGATTCCTTCTTCATCTTGTGTGTTAAATGACTATGACATGTGTGTGTGTGCGTGTGTGTGTGTGTGTGTGTGTGTGCGCGCGCGCGTGTGTGTGCGTGCGTGCGTGTGTGTGTGCGCGCGTGTGTGTGCGTGTGTGTGCGCGTGTGCGCGTGTGTGTGCGTGCGTGTGTGTGTGTGCGTGTGCGTGTGTGCTTTTATCTTGCTCTTACTTATACCTCCAATCTTTTGCCGTGCTTCCTCCTCTTTGGTCCCCTGCCTGTCCTGAGTCTCCCCTCTGTTCTCTTCGCCCCCGCACCATCTCTCCAGCCCCTCCCTTCTTTCATGTGTCTTATTCTGTGTAGTTAAATGTAGACCCTGCATATGAGAGAAAATGTCATTTTTTTTTGTTTTTGTTTTTGTTTTTGTTTTTGTTTTTCAAGACAGGGTTTCTCTGTGTAGTCCTGGCTGTCCTGGAACTCACTCTGTAGACCAGGCTGGCCTCAAACTCAGAAATCCGCCTGCCTCTGCCTCCCAAGTGCAGGGATTACAGGCGTGTGCCACCACGCCCGGCTCGAAAACATATTTTGTCTGTTCCCCCATTACACCCCATGTCCCCCTTCCCTCCCTTTGGGCTTTTCCTCCTCTTCCTTTAGCTCTCACCCCCTCCAGCCACCATTTCTCTCTGTTTTTAAACAGGGTTTCACTGTGTAGCTCTGGAACTCTCTGTGTTGACCAGGTTGGCCTCAAACTCAGAGATCCTCGTGCCCCGCCCTCCCACATGTGCTGGGATTAGAGGCATGTGCCACCACACCCAGCTCAGCCATACCTTCTTTTTCATGTCATATTTATTTGTATGTAAATCTAGGTTTGAAGGCTGGGGACATAGCATAGACCATAGAGGGCTTACCAAGCACGCATGAGGTCTTGGCTCTCCAGAATTCTGTAACTGGGGCATGAAGTCTCATGCCTGTAGTCCCTGAGTTCTCTAAACCCAGGTGGAGACAGAAGTCAAAACTTCAGAGTCAGCTGGGCGGTGGTGACGCACACCTGTAATCCCAGTACCTGGGAGGCAGAGGCAGGCGGATCTCTTGAGCTCAAGGCCAGCCTGGTCTACAGAGTGAGTTCCAGGACAGCCATAGCTACACGGAGAAACCTTGTCTCAAAAAAAAAATTAATAATAATCATAAAACATTGTTAGGCAAGCCTGTAATCCTAAAATGAGGGCCCCAGCCGGGGTGAGAAGCGAGGTGGGCCTGGGCCAAGGCCAAGCATGCCTTGGGAAGCTGAGGCAGGAGAATTGGAAATTCAAGGCCAGGTTTGACAGCTTAGTGAGACCCTGTCTCAAAATAGAGTAGAAAGGGGGATTTGTTGTAGCTCAGTGCTAAAGTACCTGCTAGCATGTGTCAGGCCCAGGATTTGATCCCTAAACTTGGAAAGAAAACAAAGGTGACATCCACTTAGTTGTATATGTTGGCTCTTGTGTACCTGTGTAATAATTGTGTGCTTTTGTGGTGCCCTTTCCTGGGCCTCATTATGGAGGGGGTGGAGTCCTGTTTATTTAGCATGTTTCTTTTGATCTGTTTTTTTGTTTGTTTTTTACTTATTTTGTGTATGTGTTATTACTTCGCCATCTCCTAAACCATTATTTATATGGAAAAAAAAATTCCAAGCGAGATAGACATAGTGGCTCACTCCAGAATCCTAGAACTTGGGAGGCTGAAGTAGGATTGCTGTGAGTTCAAGGCCAGCCTGGGCTGTAGCGTGAGACTGTTTCAAAAAAAGAAAACTAAAAAACAGCCAGGCATTGTGGTGCATCCCTTTAATCTCTGCATGTGGGAGGCAGAAGCAGACAGAACTCTGTGAGTTCGAGGCCAGCTTGGTCTACATAGCAAGTTCTAAGACAGCCAGGACTACAAAGAGACACCCTATCTCAGAGAAAAAAAAAATTAAAACCACAGTCCAGTGAGGTGGTTCAGCAGGTAAAAGACACTTGCTGCAAGTCTGGTGGCCTAAGTTTAATCCCCCGTGTAAAGATAGAATGAAAGCACCAACCCCGCAGTTATTCTGACCCCCACAGGCATGCCACGACACATATGCATTCATCCACACAATAATTACTTATAATTTAAAGTATTTCACCTGGGGTAGCCCAGGAATTAAGTAGAGAGGTCACCGAACTCATGATGACTCTTCCTCTGGCCCTGTGCTCTCAGGGGACTACATTCCTGGCACGGAGACCCACATGGCCCCGGAAGTGGTGATGGGAAAGCCGTGCGACGCCAAGGTGGACATCTGGAGCAGCTGCTGCATGATGCTGCACATGCTCAATGGCTGCCACCCCTGGACGCAGTACTTCCGAGGCCCGCTCTGCCTCAAGGTCAGTGGCCCCCGGGGCGGGCCCAGGCCTCAGCTAGTGACGGCTGTTCTTCCGTGCGGGACGTGGGCAATGGCAGGCCTCTTCTGCCTGTGGCCTGGGCCCACCAGCCTCCTCTACACTCGGCCTGGAGAACATGGTATCTTGTCGCCAGGCACTGTCCTGTCCTATTTGGGTCCAGGTTTCCACTTTCTAGGAGCCTGTCCACTGGTTGTGGCATAGTCATTCCCTCCTCATAGCAGACCCCCAAGCTAGGAGGGAAGGAGGGACTGGAGGAGAGGGAACGTGATCTGTGAGGCAGGAAGGAGGAGAAAACAGGCCTTGAATGTCACACCTTCGTCCTCTAGATTGCCAGCGAGCCTCCACCTGTCAGGGAGATCCCGCCTTCCTGCGCACCCCTCACAGCCCAGGCCATCCAGGAGGGGCTGAGGAAAGAGCCCGTCCACCGAGCATCTGCCACGGAGCTGCGGAGGAGAGTGGGCGAGGCATTACAGGAAGGTAAGAGCCCTGTGTGCCTGGGTCGGGCAGAGTGGTGTGCGGAGGGAAGGTCAGGCCAGGCCAAGAGTGAGAGAAACAGCCTCAATCCCCATCCTCCCTCGGTGCTGGGAAGCTTGGGGTAGATGCCAGGCTTGGGACATGGAGGAGGGGCGGGGGCTGTGACACGGAAAGGTGACTCGGAGTGCAAATCAAAGCCACACACTCAAGTGTAAAGAGCTACAAAGTTGGCAGCACCAAGTGCTGGTGGGACTGTGGGCACAGGAACCCCCCCCCCGGGCACCAGGAGGGCATTGACGGGGCTGCCGCCGTGCTCGAGGGTACCTGGTAGCGCTCGGGCCGACCCACGCCTTCCACTCCTGGTGCACTATATAGCCTTGCTGGCTACAGGGAGTGGAGAGTGGTTAAGAGCCCCTCAAGGGAAAAACAGGTGATTGGGGATGGGACATCGCCCAGCACTTACAACCGCTCCCTATGCACAAAGTGAGTACTGGGAACTGATCGGAAAGCTGTAGGCGGTGAGCACTCAGTGAGAGGAAGAACCCCCAGAGGAGGCCTGCACCCTAAGAGCTCCACTGCAAGTTAAAAATCAATAAAGAAAGCAACATCCATCTTACCCTGGGTGTGCTCGCTCAGGCCTGGACTCCCTGCTCCTAAAAGACGGGGGGTTGGGGGGGGTGGTTGCTGGATTCTGAGGCCTGGGATATAGAATGAGACGTTGTCTAAAAACTAAATAAAACAATAAAAAGGACCGAATGCCTTTTCCCTGCTCTTGAGAGGCAGAGCAATCTCTGTAAGTTCAAGGCCAGCCTGGTCTACACAGCTAGCTGTGTCATACACAGTGTCTCGTGTGTGTGTGTGTGTGTGTGTGTGTGTGTGTTTACACACACATGGGCCGAGACATGTGGCTGTAGCATGTTTGTCCTTGACACAAACGCAGGGGGACTTTATGATCATCAGCAGCTTGGGCTTAGAGAGCAAAGTCCTGTCTCAAATAAAGAAAAGAGAGACAGTCAGGAATGGAGCATAACCGCTTGTTAACCCAGCAGTGGGCAGGAGACTAGCAGTCGTCAAAGGGATAAAAGGTAGGACCGGAAAGGTGGCTGAGCAGTTAAGCATACAGGCTGCTCTTCCTGAAGACCGGAGTTCAGTTCCCCGCGCCCACGCCCAGTGGTGGAGGGCCAGGACATCTCATGCCCCATCTTCAGCCTTTATGGACACAGCACTCACAGAGCCAGCACATATACACCCGTAATTTAACTTTTTAATCGAGAGGCCATTCTTCCTGGGCTGCCGTCTGCATGCCTGCGTATTTCCCCCTCACCCTGGGTGCCTTTCTATTACAGTGGGAGGTCTGCGAAGCCCCTGGAGAGGAGACTATAAAGAACCAAGGCCTCCACCCCAAGACCAAACCGCCTGCCTCCAGACCCTACAGACCCCACCAGCCAAGGCCAACACAGGCGGGGCCCCTGAGCCTCAGCCTCCTCTACCTCCGGAACCGCCAGAACCGAACAGAGCGCCAGCCCTGAACCTGAGCAAGGAGGAGTCTGGCACATGGGAACCCCTGCCTCTGTCCTCCCTGGACCCAGCCCCTGCCAAAGGCCCCGGCTTCCCAGACCGCAGGGCGACCTTACCGGAGCTGGAGCTGCAGCAGCTGGAGATAGGTGGGCGCTCAGCTGTGGCCACGCCCCCACTCCCAAAACCCTACATCCCCCCCCCCCGCACCCCCCCACGCGCGCGCACACACACAACCCCCCATCCCCCACCCCCACCTCCCAGGCCAGGCCAGCTCCAGCAGGCTGTGCAGGGGGGTACCTTGGGAACCTCGGAACTCCTCCAACCCTTCACAGTATCTTCCTCTCCGCGCTTCCCCCTGCAGAACTGTTTCTCAACAGCCTGTCCCAGCCGTTTTCTCTGGAGGAACAAGAGCAGATTCTCTCCTGCCTCAGCATCGACAGCCTCTCACTGTCAGAGGACAGTGAAAAGGTGAGCCTCGCTCAGGCAAGAGCCATGGACAGAGCAAGGGCGACGAGGTCACCCTGAGGTGGAAACCCGAGGGTTCTTTGGAGAGTCAGTTGCGTTGGATGCTATTTTGCCCGAGCAAACACATGAAGGAGGGTTGTCCTGAAGTGGACACAGGTGAAAGACTAAGGCAGACTCATCAAGGAAAGTTTGGCTAAAACAGACACGGGTAAAAGGATGTTCTACTAAAACAAACATGAAAAAAGACCCGGGATAAAAGATTTTCTTTTATTAATAACACACATATATTGGTCTGCCTTATGTTACATAGTAGAGCTACATTTGTTGGGACTCTATAGAGATAAATACACCATCACCCTCCCTGCTTGTGCCCCAGACTGAGACAGGATGCCTTCCACACGCCTACTTAGAAATGTACCCTAGGTCTAGCATAGGACTGGCAGGTCTGACCCTAAGAGAGGTTCAGGCCCTTTTGTTCCCAGGGAAGCCAGGCCAGAGACAGTTCCCTGAGCCTGTGCCTGCCCTTGTGCTCAGAACCCATCGAAGACCTCGCAGAGCTCGCGGGACACCCTGAGTTCCGGCGTGCACTCCTGGAGCAGCCAAGCAGAGGCCAGAAGCTCCAGCTGCAGCATGGCGCTAGCCCGGGCGCGGCCTCCTGACATCCCGAGCTACTTCAATGGTACGGTCTGCCTCTCCCCTCTTCCAGCCATTCCTGCCAGGAACCAGGGAGAGGCCGAGAAACAGTTCACTGGCCTCTCCTCAGCGCAGAAGGGTGGGGGAGGAACGTGCCTGCCACCCAGAACCTCACACCCCTGCCTGGAAAGTTGGGTTTGGTCGCCTGAGCACTCACAAGGGTTCCCAGAAGGGAGAAGCATGCTCCTCCATTGGCCCTTTGTAGAGTCACAGAAGGCCAGCAGCGTGGGGAGGAAAGTGGCTGATCCTCCTAAGGCCAAAGCTGAATACTAAATGCCTGCTGATGGCGAAGGCAGGAACATACCCAGAAGCGGTTTAATCAAGAAACCGGCAACAAGTCTGTTGGCATCATCTGCTGGGGTCTGAAGTCAGAAGATGAGGGGCATTTAAATGTCTGCTTTCAAGCTTCGCTGCACAGTCAAGTTAGGATTTTACCAGGAGGGCTTTACCAGCTCATAGGTACCAGCTCTCCCCAGAGCAGTGTGACTGACTGTCAGTGAGTGACATGGCCCCAAGGCCATGCCAAAGGCCACTGTGGCTCAGAGTCACTCTTCGGTTGCCTGCAGTCTAATTTAAGGATGCTGGAGAGAACGGAAGCGTGATGAGCTTGCTTCCTGTCTGGGCTAAAATTGGGATGCTATGACTCAAAGCAACTATACTCAAAACTCAGCAGAAATGGCACGGGATAAGGTTGGGGTGGCATTATTTAAGAAAAAACGTTTACTGAGTCAGGACGGGTAGCCTAACTTATCTGCTACATCTTTAGATTTTTCTCTCTTCTATATTTAAAAAAGAGAGAGTCTCTGCTGAATCTTGAATTTTCTGGAATTGGCTTGTTACTTTAAAAATATTTGATTGTGCCCAACGCTGTCACTGAAGGGACTCACAAAAGGCTTAGAGGATGCTTAGGGATAGGGCGGCTACCTGACATCTGTGACACTCTGCCAGAGAAAGCGTGGGGATTGAAAGTCTTTTATTCCAGGCTGTGGTGGCGCACACCTTTAATCCCAACACTCTGGAGGCAGAGGCAGGTGGATCTCTGTGTCAGGTCAAGCCAGGCTGGTCTACACAGTCCAGGACAGCCAGAACTACACAGAGAAACCCTTCCTTGAGAAGAAAAAAGAAATGGAAGTCTTTCACCCCTATGAGTAAATGAGGGACTAAACCCCTCTCTTTAGAGGCTTTTAAATGGGTTCTGGGGAACAAGAATTGCACACAATTCATTATATTGCTTATCCGTTTCACCACAAAAACGTGTAGTAGTCAGGACATTAACCAGACCCTGCGATGAAGTTTGAAATGACAGTCACTTGTCACCCCTCATAAAGTAGAGGGCTTTACAGAGAGGTTCAGTTATCACCATTTTTGGGGAAATTGATATTAATACATCATCTCTTTTTGGTTGTGATGCTGAGCGGGGCCCTTCATGCATGCCAGGCAAGTGGTCCGCCATGGAGGGACACCTCCAGCCCTGAATGTTATTCTAAAAGAGGAAGTTAGTCTGTGTCATTTGGGTTTGTAGAATAGCTATGTTATCACATGTGCCTCAGTTGACTGAACTAAACAGGAAGGAAAGGACAGCCGAGCAGTGGGGGGGTGGCACACGCCTCTGAGCCCAGCAGGCTCAGAGCCCATGGGATTAAAGAAACCCTGTCCCAAACGCGGGAAGAAGAAATCAGGGTAGATGAAGGGATTATGAAGAGCAAGGCGGCAGACAGGAGGCGGTGGACAGCGAGGGCTCCTTTGTCTTCTGTGCCTTCTTGCTGCACACCCAGAGCAGAATGTTACTTCCCTCTGGGGGCCAGCCTCTTCGCAGGCTGCAGGCCAAACGGCACGTGTTGCTGGCCAGGGAGAGCTGTGTCATAGTCGGGCCCCCTTAGCCTGAATTTGCTCTCCGCGGCTTCACCCCAGCCAGACCTGCTCCACTCCGCTGGTGACTTCACAGAGGTTGCCCTTGGCCCTGCCTGCTCCCCCCACCCCCACCCCCTTACCCCCCGCTCTCTGGGTAACCAGCCTCTGCCTGGCCCTCACTCTCAGCCATGGTTTTCTAGGTGTCAAGGTCCAGATACAGTCTCTCAATGGCGAACACCTGCACATCCGGGAATTCCACCGGGTCAAGGTGGGCGACATTGCAACCGGCATCAGCAGCCAGGTAAGGAGGCAGGTCACACTTAGGGACACAGGAAACAAGTAGAAATTGCACCCTGGGGAATTGGTGGCCCATGGCTTAGCTCTTCTCCAGGTCTCAGGGCAGGACAGGCAGGTGTGGAGGCTCTCCGGACCCATAGTTGGGCTAGGAAGGACTCTGCGTCCTCTAGAGTGAAGGACAGGCCGTGTGCTCCACACTGACAGGAGGAGGTGACCCCAGCATGTTTGGGGACCCCGAACTTTACACTCTAACTGGCTTCTCGCCACACGCTACCCTTCCAACCCTGCTGGTTTGTTCTACCCACAGATCCCAGCCACAGCTTTCAGCTTGGTGACCAAAGATGGACAGCCTGTCTGCTACGACATGGAGGTGCCAGACTCGGGCATCGACCTGCAGTGCACCCTTGCCCCCGATGGCAGTTTTGCTTGGACCTGGAGGGTCAAGCACGGTCAGCTGGAGAACCGGCCCTAGCCCTGTCTTCCACCACCGGCTCCACTCTGGCCGCAGCGGGCTTCCTTCGAATCTCAGTACCCGGTGGTGCTCTGAGATGTGGATGAGTCTGCTCAGGGACCTGCCCGTCCCTGGTTCAGCACGAAGGCCGGGGGCTTGCGAGCAGAGCAGCGGAGGGAGCAGAGTTCAGCCCCGCCCAGGACTTGCCTCCTGAGTGCTGCTGGCTCCTGGCAGGAGAAACTCTTCCCTCGTGAGGAGACGAGGAAGACAGGGGTCTCTGTGACGCCCCAGACACGGTAGCCAGACCCACGGAGAGCAGGTACCCCTAGGAAGGCAGGAGAACGTCTAGGGGTTCCTGCCCAGCTCCCGCAGGGCAAGGCAGTAGGTGTGCCCGCCCAGGAGCTGTGGAGCCCTTGGCCCCCCGTGTCTCGCCTCCCTGGCCTTGACTAGCGTGAGATGGAAGGAGCAGGAAGGACACTAGGATGCCCCGAGCCTTCGGGTTATTGCAGCCCACGTCCGGGTTGAGCTCCTCGATCAACCGATCAACCGAGGCCCATAGAAGAGAAGTGATTCTCCGGCCTCGCGTTTGTGGCTGCTGGACAGCGCTCCTCAGGCCTCGGCATCTGCCGCTCTAGTCCCTCCGCTGTGGCGATGGAGGAGGATGTGAGCCCCACCTGATAAGAAGGCTCTGCAAATGATAGATGCTCGAGAAGGCCACGGAAGCAGGGCTCGCCACCCTCTGGGGCACACAGTCAGTCAGCATCCAGCATGCCAGCCAGCTGCACAGTGGCAAGCACTTTGCACTCCGATGACCTCCAAGCACGTTCCTGGCTGCCTTCCAGCAGAGCGGTGACTCTGCGTGAGCAGGAGCAGGCCAGGGGACAGGAAGGGACTGCCTCGACCCATCCTCCACGCAGGCTTGACCCCCCTCAAGCTTCTCTCAGACTTAAAATGAGCATTCCCACCCCCACCCCCACCCCCACCCCCACCCCCCCACTGCCCTAGCTGGGCCTTCTCCTGGTGGGACTTGGAAATGGCTGCTTAGGACTCATTGTAGCATTAAGTTAACTGTGAATCATTTGTAGGGAGGGGCACAGAAACTTCTCCTCTGAGAAGCCCCTCCCCCCACCCCCCCCACCCCCGACCTCATCCAGCTGGGAGAGCTTCTGTCCGGCTATTCGCACGGATCTAGGCTGCTCCTGGCCCCAGCACGCAAACTGCAGCCCCGGGGCTGCATTTGGGGTATATTGAGCTCTGTAAGCAATAAAATTTGGAACGAAGATGGGCGTTTATAGGCCGTGATGTCTCTCTCTCTCTCTCTCTCTCTCTCTCTCTCTCTTTTTTTTTTTTTTTTTTTTTTTTTTTGCCTGCCTGCTTGCAGTACTCTACAGCCCTGACAGCTGATGGGATGGATTCCTTCAAGTCCCCCCACTGACTGTTGGAACAAGGACTGGCATCAGCCTGTCTGGAGGGCTGCTTGTCCTGCTGCCCCACTGTATCCAATTCGGTCCTCCCATCCTGGTGTGCCCATCTCCTGTAGCAGCCGGGATATCCTAAAATCTTGGGCCAAGGGAGGAGGCCAAGAGGTCAGGCAGCCCAGTAGCACCAGAAGGGGAGAGAGGCTTACATGACCCATTCACCCTGTCCTGTCCTGTCCTGAGACCGGGCAGCCAGAGAACTGGCCTGGTGCTGGTGTGAGTGTCTGTAGGGCACGACAATAATGACTTTCCCAGCATGAATCTCTTGATCAGGGAGCGTAGGGTGACAGAGGATTCGGGAGCATTGTCTGATATGGCTCTTGCCCCTAGAAAGAGCTGCCTATGACGGTACACACCTGTAATCCAGCCTTGGACCACATGAAGAGTTTGAAGACAGCCTAGGCTACATGGGACCTTGTCTCAGAAGGAAAAACATTTTTGAGGGTGGGGGCTGGGGATTTGAGACAAGGTCCCACCATGTAGCCCCTGACTGTCTGGAACTCACTATGGAGACCAGGCTGGCCTCAAACTCACAGAAATCCTCCTGCCTCTGCCTCCCCACTGCCAGAATTAAATAAGGTTTATGGTACCACGTCCAAACTTTTGGGGGGTGGGGGGTGGGGGTAATTAAAGCCTGCAGAAATGGAGCCTAACCCAATTTGGACCCAGGAGTCACACCGCGGAAGGTGGCTGTTTCCAAAAGTTATCCTCTGACCTCCATACACTGGCTGTTGTGTGAAAGTGTTCACGTACAATAAATGTAATTGTAAAAAAAATTGTAAGGTCACCCCGGAAAGCTATGCACTGGTGAGTGTACTGCACCCATGTACAGCTTGAGTGGAGATTCAACTCTCCTTAGAGGAATCCTAGACTCCCCCAAAATGCAGCGACTTTGTGACCAGTTGAGGTTCTAAGCCCTGTCCTTACCCAGGACTGCTGTCCACATACCTGATCTACTGCGGAGTCGCCGGCTGCCCCAAGTCTTGGCCACGGGTGGGGGCGGAGGGGAGTGTCTGGCTGCTGGACCTCTCGGACTCAAAAGATCCACACTTGTTCCCACCCACATCTTTGGCATGAACCTTCAGGTTTCCTGCATGCCATATCCCCTGGCCGGAACGTCACAGAAGCCGCGGCATCACAGGCGCCAGCGCCCCCCATCATCTTCAGCGCCCCTCCACCCGGCTAGCCAAAGAGCGCACTGGAGGCGGAGGGGCAGCAGCCACCAGCCCGCTCCCCGCCTCCCTGATAGAGCCTCGGTCGGCATGGGGGTGACAGGTGCGAGCAGGCGGCCGAGTGGTGGGAGGCGCCAGGATGGCGTCGGGGTGGTGGTGGCGGGGAGGGGGGGTGGCGGGGGGGGGTGGCGGGCGGGGGGAGGAGGCGGAGAAAGGGAAAGCTAACTGGTGTTGGCCTGGGGCGTGGAAAGGAAAGCTGACCCCAGTCAAGCCCTCTGGGTGCCTTTGATTACTGCAATAGCCCTCGCTGTGCAAACATCGGGGCTGCATGAGTGCGGGGTCTTAATGAACTTTCCAACCGGATCGCATTCGCGGGTGCACGCGTGCACGTTGGCAGAGTGGTGGTGGGACTGGGATTTAATGTCTTTGCAAAGGCGGTCGCCGAATCCATCTGCCCGAGACAGTGCTGAGGATCAGAGACCCAAAGCTTGTAAACCCATAACACGCTGAGGGTCTGGGGGTGGGGGGAAGGGAGTGCGGGGGCGGGGAGTCAGCCAGAAACGTGCTCAGATGGGTGGGCCTGGAGCTTCCGAAAGCAGTGAGGCCTTGCGTCATCACAGTAGGAAGCCAAGAGTGCGTGCAGTGCGGTGCGGTGCGGTGCTTTGCGTAATGTTTTAAAGATCGTGAGATTTAAGGTCCCTTCCAAAAAACAAAACAAAACAAAACAAAACAAAAACAAAAACAAAAAACAAAAAAAAAAGGCGTGGTAACAAGATCGAGAGTCAACTCTCATCCATCTCTGTCCCCAGCCCTTAAATACAGTGGCTAATAGCTGAAACTCAGCATTTCCTTTTCAGCTTTATCAAAGCAATAAATATCCCTGACTTAAGAGTATTGAGTTTATTTGCTGGCTAAAAATAAATAAATAAATAAAAATCAAGGGTCAAGGGTCCCTATCCAAGCATATCTCAGAGCAGCTGCAGGCCTTTTCTCAAAAATCAAAGCAAAACAAAACAAAAATCCCAAGCACTTAGAGAGGCAGAGGCAGGTGAATCTCTTTAAGTTCAAGGCTAACCTGAACTACAGAAGGAGTTCCAGGACAGCCAGAGCTACACAAAGAAACCCCACCTCAAAAAAGTAAAAACAAACAAATTCTAGCTTAAAAACGAATCCAAAACCGGGCGTGGAGGCGCACGCCTGTAATCCCAGCACTTGGGAGGCAGAGGCAGGTGTATTTCTGAGTTCGAGGCCAGCCTGGTCTACAGAGTGAGTTCCAGGACAGCCAGGACTACACAGAGAAACCCTGTCTCGGAAAAAAAAAAAACAAAAACAAAAACAAAAACAAAAAAAACAGCCGGGCGTGGTGGCGCACGCCTGTAATCCCAGCACTTGGGAGGCAGAGGCAGGCGGATTTCTGAGTTCGAGGCCAGCCTGGTCTACAGAGTGAGTTCCAGGACAGCCAAGAGTATATAGAGAAACCCTGTCTCGAAAAGCCAAAAAAAAAAAAAAAAAAAAAAAAAAAAAAAAAACAAATTTTAAAGCCAACCATTGTGAGTTTCTCTCTCTTGTAAATTACTGGGGTTTCACTTTTTAAAGTATTTGTGGGGTCTGGAGAGATGGCTCAGTGGTTAAGAGTACTGACTGTTCCTTGGTTTAATTTCCAGCACCCACATGGTGGCTCACAACCATCCGTAATGGGATCCGATGCTTTTTTTCTGGTGTGTCTGAAGACAGCTACAGTGTAGTCATAATTTTTTTTAAAAAAAGTTTTATTTATTATTATATGTGTAAGTACACTGTAGCTATCTTCAGACACCAGAAGATAGCCTCAGACCTCATTATGGATGGTCTCGAACCATGTGGTTGCTGGGATTTGAACTCAGGACCTCTGGAAGAGCAGTCGGTGCTCTTAAGCACTGAGCCATCTCTCCAGCCCTTTTTTTTTTTTTTTTTTAAAGAAGTCTTTTTGGGTCGGGGAGGAAGCAAGTTAAAAGGCTTTCCATGTAAGCGTGAGGACCAGAGTTCTGATCCCAGAACCCCACATAAATGCCAAGTGGGTGAGATGGGCGGGCGGGCCTGTAACCCCAGCCTCTGAAGGCGGAGACAGGAGAACCCCAGAGCAAGGGAGGGTATCTGTGAGCTCTGGATTTCACAGAGAGACCCTGCCTCTAGGAATGAGGAGGACGTCAGAAACGGGGATGACTCCTAAGGCCAACCGCCAGCTTCTCCGCACTCACAGGCACACACACCAGTCAGCTGCCCTGGCGTGGCCCGTGCCCCCACCCCTGGGATCTCCCCAGTGAGCCTTTTCAAGCCACCAAGACCCTTCTTCTCAGGGACTTTTTTTTTTTACTTTTTTCTTCCCTAACTTTTGTTCTTTCTAGATCTCCCCCTTCTAGATGACATAGGCCCATCCCCTGGGTTGAGAAGATGTGTTGTCAGTATCTCACAAGCATGAGAGCCAGTGTTCAACCCCCAGAATCCATGTAAGACAGGCATGGCAGTGGCGCCTAGAATCTCAATGCTAAGAGGGCAGACAGGAGGTTCCCCCAGACCCCTGGCTGGCCTGATTAGCCAGTGAGAGACCCTGCCTCGGAGGGCAGCATGGAGGGCTCCTGAGGAACGGCGTGCGAGGTTGGCCTCTAGCGAGGTTGGCCTCTAGCCTGGCATGCCAGGTGTTCTAGAAAAGCACCAGAGCTTGATATTTGGGGCCCATCTTCTGGAAGAATACTTTCTTTATTTACAAAAAAAGCTGCCTTCTGTAATTCTTCATAGCATCTTGGTTTTCTTTGTTTCTGTTTGGAGTTTGATTTTCTTTTCCCATGTGATACATTTTATCATCATCCTTGAATCACTGAAAAAATGATTAGCTTCTCTTTGAAGGACCCTCCTGGCCTCCCGTTTCTCAAGTCACCTTTGCTGTTCCGGAATCAACTTCTCATCCGCATATTGACAGTTTTGTCAAGTCTTTGGTGGCCTTCAGGTGTCCCTATTCAAGAATGAAAGAGTTAGAGCAGCATCGTTGGGATTCTTTCAACTGTAGGTCTCACTGCCTGCCCAGTGTCACTTAAGGTGCACCTCAGGAGTGTCAGCATCTTCTGATGCCTTGCCCGGTGGGGAAAGAGCATCTCTGACCCCTGACCCCTGACCCCTAACCCCTGACCCCTGACCCCTGGCCCCTCCCCTCATACCTCGAAGGAGGAAATGACAGCACTGTTAAGGGTTCCCTTGCTACAGGCAGATTGGTATATTGTCCTCTTAGCATTTGAAGGAAGCCGGTGATATGTTACAGTGGAATAGTCAACGCCTAATGCAGGGGTTCTCAACCTTCCTAATGCTTCGACCCTTCAATACAGTTCCCCATGTTGTGGCAACCCCCAACTATAAAGTTATTTTTATTGCTACTTCATAACTGTAATTTTGCTACTGTTATGAATTGTATTGCAAATATCCGCATTTTCCAATGTTCCCTGTGACCTGGTCATTCGACCCTTACAGAGGTCTGGACACACGGGTTCTCAACTAAAATAAGTTTAGTTAAAGCAACTAAAATAACAAGACAGTCATAGCTATAGTAAAATCCAGCAGAATCCTGCAAATAATCTAGAGGCGCAAAGTGACAAATAACAGAACAATCTATTTAAACCCAAAAGGCAGACACCCAGACTCCCTTCGCAAGCAAGTGCTTGGCACGCAGGGGAGCGCTGTCCTGGGCTCTGCCTCTCCACCCACAGGTCGCTGCTAAACAGTAGAGACCACCTGAGGAGACAGAGAAAGAGACGCCTGCACTAGGACTAGATCCCTGTTCATGGGCTGCTTGCCTGGCGTGCAAGGCTCTGAATTCAATATCTATGCTGCCATTTAAAAATCCACTTTAAATATAAAAACACAAAGATTAAAAGGTTGCATTAAACGCCTGTAATTCCAGCACTCTGGGAGGCAGAGGCAGGCGGATTTCTGAGTTCAAGGCCAGCCTGCTTTACAGAGTGCGTTCCAGGACAGCCAGGGCTACACAGAGAAACCCTGTCTCGAAAAAAAAAAAAAAATAGAGACAGAAAGATCAGAAATGTCAGGTCATCCTTAAGTATCAAAGCCAGCTACAGAAACATTAGACTCTGTCTCAAAATTAATTAATTAATTAATTAAGTGAAACAAAAATAATATCATTTATTTATTTACTTACTTACTTTACATCCTGACCAGTTTTCCCTCCTCCTGCTCCCCCAGTCTTCCCTCCCCACCACCCCTCCTACTTCTCCCTTTCTCTTCAGAAGAGGGGAAGCCTCCCGGTGGATAGCCACCAGCCTTGGCATCTCAAGTTGTTAAGACTAGGTGCATCTTCTATTGAGTCTAGACAAGGCAGCCCAGTAGAGGGGGTAAGGGTCCCATAGGCAGGTTAGGAAATGGAGTCTTGGCCTAGTATATGCAAGGCTCTGAGTTCCATCCTTAGAGCTGCAAAGCTAAAGAATGTGTAACTATCCTAAAGGACTGTGTTCCTAACACCAAAGCTTCAAAGAACACAGAGAAAAACTAGTGTGGTGGCCCAGTGTGACCTACATTCCCAGCACTTAGGGGCAGAGACAAGAGGATCAGGAGTTCAAGGGCAGCCTAGGTCACATAGGGAGTTTGAACCTAGCCTGGGCTACATTTACATGCTGTCAGATAATCGGGAAAGGGCAGGAGGGGGGAGGGGGGAGGAGGGGCTAGAGAGGTAGCCCAGCTGTTAAGGGAACTTGCTGCTCTTGTAGAACCAAATTTCACATCCCAGCCCCTAGGTCAGAAAGTTCACAACCACCTACAACTCCAGGGGACCCAGTGCACCCTCTTCTGGCCTACAATGGTATGTGCACTCATGTGCACATACCTTGTACACAGCCACACAGGCATACACAGAATTAAAACATAATTTAAAAATAAATATTTAACGATTTGAGAAAGAAAATAAAAGTAGAGGTGATTCAGTGAAGGGGAGGAGGATAAGATGGAAATGAATATAATCAAAATACATTAGATACGTGTATGACATCATAACATTTTACTTAAGAAAACGGATGCAACTTCCAAGGAGAAATGGGGGAATCTGCCATCATCGTTAAAGATTTCAGCACTCTTCCTCTCAGGAACTGAGAGAACAAGTAGGCACAGAGTCAGTCAGAATTTAGAGGAGCTAAGCGGCTCTCCCTGATAACAGACATTCGCAGAACATTCCACTCCATAGCAGAATGCACAGTCTTTTTTTCAAAAATAATCTGCACTCTGGGAGTGGTGCACACACACCTTTAATCCCAGCACTCAGAGAGCAGAGGCAGGCAGGTCTCTGTGGGTTCAAGGCCACCCTAGTCTACATAGAAAGTTCCAAGCCAGTCAAGATTACATAGTGAGACCGCTTCATGCAATGACAACCAGAGGCTGGAGAAGTGGCTCAGCAGTTAAGAGTACATACTGATCTCTTGTAGAAGATCCGGGTTCGATTCTCAGTACTTTGGGACACTCACAACTTTATATAGTTCTAAGTGGATCTGCTGCCTGGGGGTGGAGAGAGAGAGCTCGATGGTTGAGTGAACGCCGCCCCCTGCAGAGGACCCTGTTCAAGTCCCAGCATCCACATCTGTCGGTTTATAACCTCAGATGTAAATGCAGCCCAAGGGATCACACACACTATGACCTCCAAGTGCATCTGTACACATATGGCACACACACATAATTATTAAAATAATATTAGGCTGGAGAGATGGCTCAGCAGCTCAGAGCACTGGCTGCTCTTCCAGAGGTCCTGAGTTCAAATCCCAGCAACCACATGGTGGCTCACAACCATCTGTAATGGGATCTGATGCCCTTTTCTGGTGTGCCTGAAGACAGCTACCGTGTACTCATATAAAGAAAGTAAATAATTTAAAAAGAAAGGAAAAGAAAAGGCAGGAGGAAATATTGTTTAGAAATGATATTTTTAAATCTTTTTTAAAATAATAATGATCAGGCATACTGGTACATAGCTTTAATGCCAGTACTCAAGAGGCAGAGGCAGGTAGATCTTTATGAGTTTGAGGCTACCCTCAAACTCATATATATGGTCTATATAGTGAGTTTTTGAGGACAGGCTGGGTCTACATGGTAAGACCCTGCCTCAAGATTGATGATGATGATGATGATGATGATGATGATTGGAGGCTAGATGAACACCTTTAATCCCAGCATTCAGCAGGCAGAGGAAAGAAAACTCTTGTGAATGCAAAGCCATCCTGGTCTACATAGTTCCTGTCCTAAGATGATGATAATGATAAATACTTTTTTTAAAAATCAACTGAGCAGAGTAGAAAAGGAAACTCCAACCTGATAAACAGCATCTACGAGGAAAACTACCACCAGCATCGTAAAGATGGAGTGCTGGATGTTTCCGAGAACACTGGAAGGAAACACGGCTGTGGTTGTTCCCAGCACAGAAGGGGAAGAAACGAAAGACTCCGGACATGGATGGAAGAGACAAAGTCGTCGTCGTCGTCGTCGTGATTCACACATGTTCTTTCCTGTGTGCAGATCCACTGGGTTCTCCACCCAAGCGCTATCAGGACTGGTGGGGTTTTAGCCCACCTGCAGAATGTGAGTCACTATTTCTAAACTATTAGCAGCCACTGGACGCAGAAAAATACCTCAGGCATCACAGACTGAAGCTCGGCTTTCTTACACGTCAAGCACAGAAGCCCCAAGATGAGTCAACGCCGGCCTTCTGTCTTCCAGACCCAAGAGCTGCCATGAGGCTCACAAAATTCTAACGCACCCTCTGTCCATTCCCAGGAGCAGCTTAGGGAGGGGTGGGAGCTGTGTGATAACCAGAGAAGTCCAGGAAAACTACAGAGTGACCGAGGAAGGCTCTGTGGTTGGGTGGAGCCAAAAAGTTCTGCTCTGGGTGGAATGGAGCTGAAGCCTGGGGGGGAGGGGATGGATGAAGAACGCCAGAAGAGTCTGTGGGTCAAGGAGGCAGCACTGGCCTCCAAGTGCCTGTCCGTGGCTCTCTCGGAGCCTCAGCACACAGCGGACCTAAGGTCCTCAGACAAGGCCGTCCATCTCAGTGCGGATGTGCCCGAATCCTCCTTGCGCTCGGCCCAGCCATGCTGGGACCATCCCTCCCATCCTAGGAAGAAGCCACCGTGTGTTCTCATGCTGCTGATACAGTCAAGGCTAACGCTTCCTGCTCTTCCCTAGGCTCGTGGGAAGCCACTTAGCACAAAGCATGGAAGCCATGATCCCTCACAATCAATGATTCTGGCTCCCTGAGGAGGAGGGACGGAGATAGCCCGGTGCCCCACCTCTGGTGGGCGAAGGGAAGCTTCTGGATTAGATGGTTTAAAAAGCCTCCAAGCTCTCTCTGCGATCTCCTAAGACTGCTTCCAGTTCACCACCCAGCAGTGAGACCCTGGCTCGACCTCAGATCAAGCACCCAGAATGTAGACCTTGGTCTGGGCCGGGGCTGGGTGACCGCTCCAGGGAAGCAGAGAAGGTGAAGAAGAGTGGGGTGTGTAAGTTGTTTGGGGGTGCGATGGGCTCCTGCCGAGGATGGCAGAGCAGAAGATGGAGGTAACTCTTAAGCCTGCATTCAAGTCCTTGACTTAGCAGCCACCAGCTATGGAGGAGGTCCGGGAGCCGCGACAAGGCCTGATGACAAATGGAGGATAGCAGACATGGAGGACAGGGCTGGTGACCCTGGCAAGGGGGTGACACGGGCAAATGAGAGAGACAACAGTGGATGGGTGGGAGGGGTGGGGGAAGCAAGGGAGGGGGGGACAGCAGAAACTGACACCAGCTCAGGCCAGGGGCTCTCTGCACACTGAAGCTCTCTGCCCTTTCCTTTACCCCCAACAGGTACGAATGCATTTCCCTGCTGTGGCAAGGATTCAGTGGACGTTGTGGAAAGAAAGTAAGGCCCCTCCCCCACCAGCACAGGCCCCTCCCCCAACATCAAGCACTCCCCCCCCTCTTTAGCTCCTTTCCAGTAGCTCAGGACCAGCGCCCAGGCGAAAGGCTGGGGCTGCTTACAACCCCGCCTCTGCCTTCAGCCTCCTAGGGAATGGCTGTGCTGGAGCACACGGGGCGTGGCTGCCTCACTGGGGGTAGATAGAGCTGTCCCAGGGAGGGAGGGCAGGTGCCCGAGGAGCACCCGGGAGGAGGGAATGAGGAGGAGAGGGCCCTTCATTTCCCCCAGTATCCATGGCTGCTTAAATCTACCCGCTGGGGGCGGGCCGGTGAGAAGGTGCCTCTCTCTGGGCTTTCCCTGTATAGGGAGCCATTTTCTGGGCCTCATGGCTCAGAACGAAGATTCCCAGGCCCTTCCTCCAACCAAATGGAGTTGAAGAGTGGGTTGGTAAGCTCTCCGGAATCTTAAGAATAGCACCAGTTTAGGAGTAAAGTGCTCCGTGCACAAGTGTGCCGGCCCAGTCACATGTCGGGCACCGGTGTGAAAAGCCAAACATGCCAACTTTAGCGTTGGGAGGTGGAAGCAGGAAGTGGGTGGGGCTCACCGGCCCAGCCAATCAGCAAATCAGAGAGCTCCAGGATCAGAGAGCGATCCTGCTCTGAAAAATGAGGTAACAAATAACTAAGACTAAAGCCAGATTTATATTTGCACACACACATATCTATACACACACATACATGTACACACACACACATACCCATACACACACACACACGTACACACACACACGTACCCACACACATACCCACACATATACACACACATACCCCCACACACATACCCACACACACACACACATACTCACACATGCACACACACATACCCACACACACACATACCCACATACATACATACTCATACACACACACACATACACACACACACAAGCACACACCAACCCCCACACACACATACACACATATACCCACACACACACACATATACCCACACATGCACACATATCCACACACATACATACACACTACCCACACAACCCCCCACACACATACATACACACATACCCCACACACACACATACCCACACACATACATACCCACACATACACTCACACACACACATACCCACACATGCCCACACACACGCACACATACACACACATATACAGATACACACATGCACACACATACACACACACCCTCACACACACACATACCCACACATGCGCGAGTGCACGCACACACACACACATACACACCCTCACACATACACACTCACACACACACACACACACACACACACACTACCACACTCCAGAGCTCTTAATGAAACAGACAGTGAGGGAGTAGAGATGAGGTCTTGCCAGCCTCTGTACCCATGCTTTGAGGACCCCAGAGATCCCTACCCCCCCCACAAGCCTTCCCACGGATCTCTGTCACCCATTTTGATTCCTTCTGCCTCAGGAGTGAGCACCAGCAGCAGCAGCCGCACAGTCATAAAGAAGAGGAGGAGGCCGAAGAACCAGAGGTGAGACGGGCAGGCTTCCTGCATAGGCAGGCAAGAGGGTGGAGTCTTTATGCTTGGCGACTGTGGGACCAGGCCACACACCCAGCTCTGCCACCTGCCTGCACGTCCTTGTCTGCCCCAGGCAGGCCTCCAAGAAGTCGCCAGCGGAGATACGGGGTGGGCAGTGTGGCACACTGGAGCAGGAGGGAGCTCGCTGTCAGGGAGTCCCGGGGGAGGGCGTGTCCAGTTC
This sequence comes from Apodemus agrarius, assembly GCA_964023405.1. Taxonomy (NCBI): domain Eukaryota; kingdom Metazoa; phylum Chordata; class Mammalia; order Rodentia; family Muridae; genus Apodemus; species Apodemus agrarius. Next base: position 90,051,773 of record OZ030015.1, on the reverse strand, counting down.
CTTCCTGTTGCTTTAGCTTTCAGTTGAAACCTTTCAGCTGGAAACAGAGTTGCCAAGGACGGAGGAGCCCCCACCCGATGTGAACCCAGACCCAGGCCCTGTACCACAGCTGGAGGAGGTGGAGCCAGAGTTATCTTCTGAACCCATACCTGAGGCTAAAGGGGACAGCCCGACCGGAAGCCACACCGAGAGCCCGGAGCAGCAGAACTACAGGATCGAATCCCTCAAGCCCTACGAAGAAGAACCCACAACCGCGAACGACTTCAGGCCCTGGGGCGGCGATGTGAACTCAACCAACAAGGAGGAGGTGGGGGAGGAGGAGCAGATGTGTGGCCCGTTTCGCTCCATCCCTGTGCAGACCTCCAAGCACCTTTTCTGGTCCAACAAGCTCATTCAGGCGTCAGAGCACAGCCTACAGAGGGCCTTAGAGAAACAGCACAAGAGCCCCCGGGAAAAGAGGTCTATCTCCATATCCCAGGTTTACACAGAATGCACCCAGCGGCCGTCCAGCCCCCCAGGGCCTTGCAGCACCACGCCCGCAGCCCTCGGCCTGGCAGATCTGATCAACTTCGCATCATCCTTGGCTGTAGCCTCCTCCAGTAACATGGCCTTGCCCAACTTGGAGAACATAATCAAAGGAACATCCGAGAAGTCCCAGAATACCTCTTTAGACTTTTGCCAGCCTCTCCAGTCCATTAAGTTTGCCCAGGCTACCCAGATCACCCAGATATCCTCAGAGAAGCAAGACAAGTCGTCTGAAAATTGGACTCAGGAAACCAGGAACGTAGCTTGCTCTTACCTGGACATTAAACAGGCAGGGCTCAAGACAGCTACCATCCAAGGGGAAGTAAAGCTCATCCAGACGCCAGCCGCATCCCCTCAGGTCCAGGAAGCCAAAGAGGAGTGAGTGATGCCTCCCTTCAGTCCTTCCACAGGGGGCCTCACTAGCATGTGGGGGGTGGGCTCAGTTCCCACATAGACAGATGAGGATGCAGGGGGAGGGGCTGGGCAGGGGGACACAGGCAAGCTTATAGTTGGGGGGCCCAACCTCAATGACCTCACAAAGGCTGTTACAAGCAAGATTCCGGTGACCTGGGATGCAATAGAAAAGCCAGGGCCAGAGGAGGCCTGGAGACCATGGAGGGTGAGTTCCCCGAGAGAAGGCTGGGTTCAGAATGGGCAGGGCCGAACCCTATCAGGAAGCAAACGTGTTCCGATGTTGTCTGCCTCCTGAGAGCATGACGTCGCATCCCTAGGGCACAGGACACGTCTGTGAGCATAAGGGTAGTGGTCTTCAGGACCCTCGGGCTCTGCCGATATGTAGACAGGACAGATGGCCAGCTGCCCCACAGGTGCAGTGGGAGACCCCAGCCCTCTGATGCCCTAGTGACACTGTCTCTCTTGTGTTGCAGCTCGGTGCCGGGAACCAAGAAAGGGAATCCATTATTGCTGAAAATCCATTTTAAGCTGTCGTCCCCCCAGCCCCAGAGAAATGACTAGACAAAAACATTAAAGCCTCCAGTGCTGGCCCTGGTGAAGAGTGTTTTTAAGGTGCTGGGCCCTGAGCATATTTAGGCCAGTGTTTTACTCCCGAGCTGGTATCCTCAGCTCTGGTCATTTTGACATAGCGATTCGTTATGAAGCCCAGACTGACCTCAAACCCTTGATCTGCCTGCCTCAGCCTTCTGAGTGCTGATGTTACAAGTATGCACCACCCTGCTTGGGCTCTGGCTCTGGTTTTGGGGTATCAATGCCCCCTAGCCACTGAGCACACCAGGATGCTATATTCTGGAAGCAATTTTTTTTAGGGGTGACACCTTTTTTTTTAAGTTATTCTGAGAGTTCTGGAGTCATTCCTGGCCACCTGTCCAGGATTTATTTACTCCCTAGAGTGGGTCTCTCCTACCCACCAGACCACTAGGCCACCTTGAAAGATGCCATATGAGCCTTAAAGAAGCCCCAAAGTTCCATCCCAAGCTTAAGTCTCTTAGGCCTAAAGCCAGGGACATCCCCATATCATGTGAGGATATGGCCTCCCTGGAGGCGGGGCTGAGCTAATGAGAAAGCAAATCCAATGGACAGTCTTCCTGTAGCCAGTGAGGAGATCTGGGAAAGATGTCGTCCGAATGCTTGAAGGAGGAGGGGAAGGCGAGGCTGGTGGAATGATCTTTCAGGAGGCCACAGCCTCAAGCCAAAGTGTAGGGAGACTCCACGTATGAGGTACCCAACAACCCATAGGGCAGCAGCTGGCACTCAGAATACACCACGCCTATAGACAGGAAACACAATCCCCAAGTGCAGACACATGCACACCCAGGACCAACCACAGGGGTAAACTGTTCACACAGAGGAAAACCTCCACTTTGTCTGGGGTCAGGCTTAGGAGGCCCAGAAGAGAGGCAATACGAAAAAGAGACCTGTTTTTTGGCAAAGGCCAGTAGGTTGTGAAGGGGGAAGGGAATTTGTGTCTAGAGAAAGAGAAGAAGCCAGCCTGGTCCATAGTCAGCTGTGTGTGTGTGAGGGGGGTGGGGGGGGGAGAGGGAGAGGTGGGGGTAAGGGACATCTGGCTCTGTATAGCACAAGCTAGCTTCATACTGGTGGCAATCTCTCTACCTTGGCCTCCTGAGTGCTGGGATTACAGACACAACATCACACCTGCTTTGGTTTGGTTTGGTTTGGTTTGGTTTGGTTTGGTTTGGTTTGGTTTGGTTTGGTTTGGTTTTGTAAGAGTTCATGTTGCCCTAGCTGGACCACCTCACGTTCAGGATGATCCTCCTGCCTCAGCCTCCTGCGTGCCAGATTACAGGTGTAGGCTTATACTGACTGCTGAGTCAGCTTTGCTGAAGAGACAGGGTCTCACTATGAAGCCCTGATGGCCTCTTGCCTTTGCCTTCTGAGTACATGCGCCACCAACGGCTTCTTTTTCCTTTTCTAAAGAATTATTTTATGGATATGAGTGCACTGTCACTGTCTTCAGACGCACCAGAAGAGGCACTGGATCCCATTGGTTGTGAGTCACCATGTGGGTGCTGGGATTTGAACTCAGGACCTCTGGAAGAGCAGTCCGCGCTCTTAGCCGCTGAGCCGTCTCTTTTCATTTCTTTTGAGACTGGGTACAGCTGTGCAGCTCGGGCTGGCCTTGAACTCTCAAAACTTTTGTCTTAGTCTGCAGAGCCCTAAGAGGAGTGTGCAGCCCTGGCCAGCCTCTTGACCAAGGTCGCCAGCTCCGTGCCAAGGGAAAAGCCCATCAGGATCCCAGGAGAAGGCTGAGGAAGGGACACCTAGGGACAAGGAATGGGATTAGGAAGGAGAGAAGCGGGCTTGAGGGGCAGGGGTGGGGATCTGGAATGGGGACAGAGAAGATGCTGAGGTGGGTGTCTGGCTGATGGGCCATTCGGTTCATAGGATTCACCTTTTTAGAGTTTATTGTTTTGGTGGAATTTAAAAAAATAAATACATAAATTCTATTTTTACCCAGAGGTGTTGGCACACACCTCTCATCCCACACTCAGGAAGTAGAGGCAGAAGAACCAGAAGCTAAAAGACGGCCTTGCACTAGGCTTGGGGGGTCACGCTTTTAACCCCAGCTCTTAGGAGGCAGAGGCCGGAAGATCTCTTCGAGTTCAAAGCCAGCCCGTTCTGCATAGCAAATTCCAGAAGCAGCCAGGTCTATCTCATAAAAGTTGATCTCAGCTAAAGAGCAAGCTCCGGGCTAGCCTGGGCTATGCTACATAAGATCCTGTCTCAAAAAAAAAAAAAAAAAAAAAAAAAAAAAAGATTGTTGAAAGTGGCTTTGGGTGCACTAAACCAGTAGCAGAAACAGAGTTCCTGTGTATTCTTCTCTGCCCTGCTTGCCACGCTCCCACCCTGAGACAGAGACACATGGTTACACACACCCACACAGGCACATCACCGTCACCCAAAGTCCACAGAGACAGCAGGGTTCGTGCCCTCTCGGGGTATGACAAGCGTGTGGCATGTGTCTCACTGTAGTATCATACGGAATAGTCTGCCCACCCTAAATGCCCTCTGTGCACCCACTTATTCCTTCCTCCGCTGGACTCCTGGTGCCCACAGGTCTGCCATTGTTCCCCTTTCCCAGAATGCATTGGAACCGAACTTCAGGCAGCTTTCTCGAGCAGCTTTCTTTCCCTTCGTAAGCGTGTAACTTCCCTCCGTGTCTTTCCACGGGTCGCCAGCTCATTTCCTTTTGGCGTCCAGTGAGATGGCATTATCTAGACAGACTGATTTGTTTTTCCATCCACCTACACAAAGGTGTCTTGGTTGACTCCACCTTTGGGCAGTTAGAAAGTTGCAGTAAGAATCCTGTGAATTTTGTGTGGACTTGGACTTGTTTTAACGTCATCTGTATAAAATGCCAAGGACCATGGCTACTGCTTTATGTACCTTGTTTTAATCACTAAAGGCTGAGCTCACAACCAAGACATCAAGGGTGTGTTCAGATTTGTGAGGACCAGCTGGAGTGGCCTCCAGAGTGACTCACCCCTTTGCAGACCAGGCATGCTGTTCCTCACAAATCCTTCACCAGGACTTACTGGTGTCTGTGTCTTAAATCCCGACGTCATGGACCACAAAGGAGTCTCACTTTCCTGCTCCGTTTGCTAATGATCTCTTGCAGGTGGATGTCGGCTGTTAAGGTGTCTGCTCGTATCTTTTGCCCATTTTTTAATTGGGTGATTCATGTTCTCATTGTTGAGTTTTAAAGGTCACTTGTACATTTTGTGTCACAGTCCTTTTCAAACGAGCATCTCCAAATCTGTAACTGTCTTCTAACTTTCTTCACATTGTTGGAAGAGTCGAAGGGTTGGGAGCTTTTTTGTTTGCTTCTTTTGAGACAGGGTCTCTCTATATAGCACTGGCTGCCCTAAAACTTGCAAACCATACTATTCTAGACTCAAACTCATAGAGATCTGACGGTCTCTGTCTCCAGAGTGCTGGGATTAAAGGTGCGAGTCATCATGCCAAGGCAGAGTATTTTATTTAAACATTTTATGGTAATATACCATTCTTTTTATATACTGTTGGGTTCTACTTGCTAATGTTTTGTCTGTTTTTTTTCATCTGTGCTAGAGTGATGGTCCAGGGGTTAGCACTTACCACTCTCCCAGAGGACTTGAGTTCAGTTCCCAGCACCCACATTGGACAGTTCACAAGCACCTGTATCTCTAGCTCCAGGAGGTCAGATGCCTTCTTCTGGGTCCGCGCGCGCGCGCGCGCGCACGCACGCACGCACACACACACACACACACACACACACACACAGCCTTTAATGCATTTTTTGAGATGGGGTTTCACTACACACCCCTGCTGGTCTGGAAAACTCAGTGATCTGCCTGTGTCTCCCAAATGTTAGGATTAAAATCATGTGTCATGCCAAATAGTGGTGGTACATGCCTTTAATTCCAGCACTCAAGAAGCAGAGGCAGGCAGATCTCTGTGAGTTTGAGGCCAGCATGATCTACAGAGCAAGTTACAGGACAGCTAGGGCTACAGAGAGAAACCCTGTCTTGAAAAAAAACAAAAACCAAAGGGAAAAAAACCAAAAATAAACAAACAAAAACACAGGTGTCATCACATCTGGACAAAAGATTTTTTTAAAACATGATTAACAAGATTTTTGTATGCATGTTCTTAAGAAATATGTAGTTTTCTGGGACTCTTTCTCTCTTTGGGGTACAGAGTAATGGCCTTACAGCATGAATTAAGGTATGTATTATAGAAAAGTGAAGTTTGATTTAAGAACCATCTGCTAATGTATACGGGCCTCTCTCTGCTCTGGAAGGTCGTTAATTATTGGTTTGCTCTCTTCCATAGATACAGGTCTTGTCAGATTACCTGTTCACATTCGTTTTGGCAGCTTCTGTTTTGCTAGAAAGTGGTCTATTGCATTAAGGCTATCATCCATACAAGCGTAGCCATTTGATATTCCTTTATTAGCTTGACTCTCCGTGAGCTCTAGTGACGTTCCTTTCACGATGCGACAATCTTCCCATGCCACCTATCTTTACTTATGTGCTGCTGTGTGCACACGTATCCGAGCACACATGTTGTATGTGTCAGGACAGTTTGAAGGAGTCGGTTCTCTTCTCGCACGTGGGTCCAGGGGACCCCTTGAGCATGGGTCATCAATGTGTCAGCAAGCACCTCTACTAACTCCTTTTCTAAAACACACTTTAGATACCTCCTAAAACATGCTACAAATGTCTTAGAGAGCAGTGTTTGTTATGTCTTACAGCTACAATTTCTTTGTCTTTTTATTTTTGTTTAGTTAGAGGTTTTTGCTTTTGATACATGCTGTTTGTTTTGAGACAGGTTCTCATACAGCTCACACTTGTTTCAAACTCACTATTGAGGATGACCTTGAACTCCTAACCCTTCCAAATGCTTGAATGAATTATTGACATAGACCACCATGCCTGGCACTGTCTCATTTTAATGATACTTTTTCCCCTCCTCCTTTTCCTCCTCTCCCTCTTCCTTCTCTTCCTCTTCCTCCTTCTTTTTTTTTTTGTTTGTTTGTTTGTTTTGTTTTGTTTTGTTTTTTCGAGACAGGGTTTCTCTGTGTAGCCCTGGCTGTCCTGGAACTCACTCTGTAGACCAGGCTGGCCTCGAACTCAGAAATCTGCCTGCCTCTGCCTCCCAAGTGCTGGGATTACAGGCATATGCCACCACCACCCAGCGCTTCCTCCTTCTTCTTTTCTTCCTCCCCCTCTTCCTTCTCTTCCTTCTCTTCTCTTCCTTCTCTTCCTTCTCTTCCTCCCCCTCCTGACAAGGTCTTACATATGTAGCTCAAGATAGCCTTGAACTCAGAACCCTCTCGCCCCAGACTCTGGAATTATGGATATATATCATCATATCTGACACCACATGTTTAGAAGTATATTACTTAATAAGAAAAATCTTATTATTTAATCTTCCAGCTCTCTCTGTTACGGGCTTCTAGTTTCATTCAGTCCTTATCTGAGAGTAGACATTGTATTGTTTGTATGACTTCCAAGTATTGAGGTTTCACAGAATGAATTTTAAAATGTGGTTAGTGGGTTTATATTGGACAGGACCCCATGCCCCACATCCCTGGCTTCGGGGATCTGTGGTTTGCTTTTCCTTGTGGGCCTCTGCCATCCTGACTCGGCATCCAGAGAGCAACCACAGATGCAGATGCCTGAGGGGAGCTAGAGACTCGGAAGAATAAAGCAGCGGGTGCCTGTCCCCGGCAGGAAGCCCGGCAGCCTCTGAGGGAGGGCTTGCAGCCAAAAGACAAATCCCAGCAGAGAGGCAGCCTGGGGGCAGCCTCAGAGCCTGTGACTCCGCCTTTCAGGCAGCAGAGGCCAGAAGACCAAGAGACCCCCATCGACGCTGAGAAGGTACAGACCACCAGGCTTTTCACTGGGGGCTCGCACAGAAGCCCCTTCCTATAGGGCTGTGGATTCAGCCTGGCCCTAGGATCCTGGGAGGAGGAGGAGGAGGAGGAGGAGGAGGAGGAGGAGGAGGAGGAGGAGGAGGACTTGCTCACCCTCAGTCCTTGTCCCCTAGGGCCCCCTGGAGTCTCTGCCCTTCAGTTGACCAGGCTGTCTTGCCCTCTTTCTGCCTCTAAGGCCTCCACAGAAGCCTCGGAATATCCTCACTCGAGATGCATTCGAGGAGCAGGCTGGCAGGGTGCCAAAGGGGCGGACGCAGCCGCAGACAGGCCAGCTGTCCCAGTCAGAGCTAGGAGCAGCCACGACCACTAAAGAGGAGACCGTACTGAGGTCAAGAGAACTCAAGAATCCTTCTGAGGCTACCCACCCATATTGGTCAGGGCCAGATGACAGGTCTCAAAGGTGAGGGCAGGAACCCCCGGAGGAGGTCAGGTCTGGGGGTGTGCTGGTTTGGGGGTAAGGCCTGCCTGGCCCTGGAATATCTCTGTAACAGATATTACACATCCAACTTCTTTCTCTGGGGCAGCTCGACCGATGATAGCTTGCTACCCCTGACACCCCGGCAGCTAGCAGGTAAGGCGCCAAGGTCCAGGAATAGAAAAATATAAGAGGATGCTCAGGGCGGGAGTACACCGCCCGAGTCTTTAAACACCTAGCTTTCACCATGCTGACTGGCCCCCTTTCCACCCTCAGCCTTCCAGGATATCTTCAAACTGTTCAGTTGCAGCCCGACAGGCACCGTGGACATGCACAGCATGAAAGTCGCTCTGCGCAACGTGGGTATCCAGCTGGGCCCACAGGAGATGTGCGAGGCTCTTCGGCTGGCCGACTTAGATGGTGGGTGGCCCCTCTCTGCCTTCTCGTGTTCTCCCATCTCCAGGCAGACTCCTAATGAATGCTACCCCTATCTACAAAATCCTCGGCCGGGTTGTTTTGTTAACGTTCCCTCTTTCAGGAAGCCTGTCTAAACCAGCACCCCAAACTCTCCCGGGCTTTCATACTGAATCAATCCTCATCCCCGCCCCCACCCCAGGGCCCTCAACATTCACAGTAGAACCCTTTGGCTTCTACAAAAGGCTGTTAATAAATGATCTTAGTAGCCAGGTGGTGGTGGCGCACACCTGTAATCCCAGCACTTGGGAGGCAGAGGCAGGCAGACTTCTGAGTTCAAGGCCAGCCTGGTCTACAGAGTGAGTTCCAGGACAGCCAGGGCTATACAGAGAAACCCTGTCTCGAAAAAACCAAATCCAAAACAAACAAACAAACATAAAAGAATTTTAAAAATTAAATGATCTTAGTACTTTATGGGGGATTTTTTTTTCTTCGAGACAGGGTTTCTCTGTGTAGTCCTGGCTGTCCTGGAACTCACTCTGTAGTCCATGCTGGCCTCGAATTCAGAAATCCGCCTACCTCTTCCTCCCAAGTGCTGGGATTACAGGCGTGTGCCACCACGCCCAGCGGGAAAAGATATTTTAAAGAGATGAATGGTTTAGGGAGGGTTATGATGATGGTGAAAATCCCGAATAATTCTCAATGTGTATTTAATCCCCTAAAGTATCTACGAGGCAAACTTTCCAAACAGGGCAAGCCCCACTGCCTCTCCTTGCCTTCCCAGGTGATGGAATCGTAAGCTTCAAGGACTTCCTAGGTGTGCTCACTGACAACGACCGTCTGGCTCAGTGCATGGGTGAGGAACTGAGCGGACGGCAGAGGGGAAGTCTCGAGTGAGGACAACCCGCTTCACCTCTGGCCTGTTTGCTATACTCAGGCCAAATGAAGGGCAATCGGGTCGGTGAGCCCCCGGGCCTGCAGACCCTGTTCCTCGAGGTGCTGTTCAAACTACTGAGTCAAGGCTTTGTGCCCACCAAATCAAGGCAGGAGGTGACAAGGTGGGAAGAGCCATCCTCGGCTCCCAGACCTGGCATTCAGAGAACAGAACTTGGGGAGGGAGGGGGGGGTCCCACCTCCAGAGAATGCCCTGACCTCCGGGTCCATTTCCCGGACCCTAAACCATCCCTTAGCCAGAGAAAGACAAGTAGCCTTCGGTCCTTGCTTGGGTTTCCCCACTTGTAAGATGGAGGAGAGAGAGGAAGCGGTGTCGGAGCCCGCTGTCCCACTTTTCTCCTCCAAGCTACTATTTCAAGAAGCAGCGGGCCCTGCGGCTGAGCTCGTGCGCTCGGAGCCGGGCGCGCGGCCAGGGCCGGCCAGCGCGTGCGCACACGGGCCTCACCTTCTTCTGCCAAGCTGCGCGCCTCAATGGCCTCTCCAGCACTCAGCTGGCGCGCTCCCTGCACACACTGTGCAGAGCAGGTGCGCCCCAAGCCGATGCACGGGCTGGGAGTGGGGCGATGTCCCAGGCACGGGGCGGGACTCCGGAGGAGGGGGATGCTCCAGGTCACCCACAGCCCAGGCCACCTGCTCCCGCGGGGCCCCTCCCAGTACTGTCCCCTCCTCTTCGTCTGGGATCCTGCCCTAGGTGGGCGCAGCCCCTACACTCAGATTCCCAACCTCGCCGGGCGCCCGAGGCCAGAACGCAAGACTCGAGCTCCAGGACCCGACGTCCGCCTCCCCAAGCCCCAACAGCCAAGCCGCCCCAAGCTTCCTCCCAACCTTGGGCCGCTCAGCAAAGGTGAGAAGCCGCAGATACTCTTAAGGACAGGGCAGATGGGGCGGAGGCGGGACAGCAGATGGGGCGTGATTGGCAGGTAGCAGAGGCTGGGGTTAGAGTGGGACCTGAGCCAAAAGAAACGGGGAGCGCAGGAGCAGCAGGAGGTACACCCAGGTGTTGCTGATCGCGCACCGCGTCCCTAACAAAGAGCCCCCCTCGATCTTCCGCAGGTCCCCTCCGCCCTCCCGCCGGGCTAATGAGCCAGCCACTGGAGCAAATGCGCCCCTCGAAGCTGGCTTCCTCCCCGCCAACTCTAGTGCAGAAGCACCCCTCCTCCCCTTCGCCAGCCTGTTTCCAGAGATGTGCTATGAAGAGCTTGTACAAGTAAACCGTTTGCTGAGCGAAACGGCCTGCACCTGGTGGGATCAGGCACCGAGCCAACGCGCGTCTTTTGCAAACATCTTTATTAATCTTGTATAAAAATAAGGTCCATGGAGAGTCCTCCGTGGGAGGGCAGCGGCGAGGTGCACTTTATAAGTTACAGGCCGGGCTCCCGCTCGGGCTAAGTATGGCTATTGGAGGGAGAGGGTGCTACAACCAGCTTTTTTTGGGTGGAGGGGGGTGTCTTCAAGACTAGTAGTCGACATTTGGAGCGGATGCCCGACCCAGGCGGGCTAAGGACCACCTTCTTTGAGCTCCAGCCTGCCTACAGCCCTATAGAATCCACCAGCAGTACCAGTGGCTACAGCGAGAGGTCAGCAGTGACCGGCAGTGGGGGTCCAGGGGGGCGCCGGCGAGCACTTCGGCGTCCTGTGTCTGCACGGATGTAGGGCTGGTTCCGAAGATCTGGCAGGCAAAGGAGACACATTGGCCCAGGCTTCAGGGCACAGGCTCGTCTTTCTAAGGACTTGATTTTGTACACGTGACACGTGGAAGGGGACACTGATTTAACACAGCTAGAAACACCACCCTCTAAAACATCCCAGCCATGCAGTGGCCCAGGATGGAGAGGCATGTCTGCTCCCCAGCCCCAAATTCCCAGAGTTTTGCCAGCACCGGACTCTCAGGCCAGGTTATCTAGGTACCTGGGAGCTAGAGGGCCATCTCTTCTCCCAGGCTGGCCTCACAGAGGAGCCGGGATGTCCGCTTGCCGGTGCGGGCAGTGAAGGGCACTGTCTTGAGCACTGAGGTTTGGGGGAATAGAAGGTAGAGAGAGAAAAAACAGAAAAGGTAGCAAGAGGTATGCAGAACAGACATGGTGGCCCACGCCTTTGATCCCAGCACTGCAGGGGCAGAGGCAGGAGGATCTCTGTGAGTTTGAGGCCAGCCTGGTCTACACAGCGAGTTCCAGGCAAGCCAGGACTGCTCAATGAGACTGGAGGTGGGAGGAGGCAGCGGACCCCTCAGGGTGGGGAGAAATACAGGAAGAGAAGGACAGTAGAGACCGGAGACGGGACAGTGCCCGGGTTAAGCTCTCACCGGTGATGATGTCTTCAATGGCCCCGTCTCGGTCACTTTCGTAGATGAGTGGCTCTTTCTGCTGCTTCCGTTTTAGCTCAGAGATGAGGTCCATCTGTTGTCGCCTGGCCTTGGGTGGAGACTGAGGAGATGGACAGCTCTAACTTTAGGATACTCACCACCCCGCCCACTCTGGAACATCTGTGTAGCTCTTCACAGCAAGGACAGCCAGCCATGGCAGAAGGAACCTACACCCGCTTCCTCCCCTGGCCTCTGGGGCACGGTCCTTGTCTTTGGGCAGAATCTAACTGAACACTGAAGGTGTAGGGGTGAGACGGGGTGAAAGGGATGCTCTAAGTTCCTGAAGTCCAGTCCTGGGTGTGGGGCCAGCTGCCTACCTTGGGCGCTGGAGGCTCTTCCTTGCCCGAGGTGTCAGCAGCTGCTTCCTTCTTCCACAGTTCTACCTCCTGTTCCGCTTTCTGAGGGCCCAAGGCGGGTCTTGGTGAACACAACCCTCCTCCTTCCTGTCCCCCGCTTCTCTCGGGCAGAGCCCCACCCCACGCCCCCACCCATCAGATACTTGTACCTTGTAGGCCTTGGTGAAGCGACTGAAGAGGGAAAAAAACATGGAGGGGGACGTGGTCTTGGGATTTTCTCCAAAGTACTCCACCACAGACTCGTAGGCCTCCTGCAAGCACAAGCCACCGGCCCAGCTAGCTCGGGGTCCTTTGGAAGCCTGAGCATGCTCTGTGCCCCTTGGGATGCCACACAGGATGCTCCGTTACTGTGCATCCCAGTGTTCTGCCTTGGCCACGCCCCTCTGGGTCTTTGCTCCAACCGCGCCTCCCCACCCCCACCCTCAGGCTTCGGGGGGCTGGTGCTCTGTGCTCCCCCAGCTCACCTGAGCCGTCTTGCTGTCTGCCAGTAGCTTGTCCATGGTGGGAGAGTTGGCCCTCAGGAACTCCTTGAGCACCAGGCAGTCATCTTGCCGCACAAACTCTCTCTGTGTCAACTCCAGGCCTCGCTGCAAGGAGCGCACGTCTCCCAGCACACTGTCCAGGGACACTGGAGTGGACAGCACAGAGTCAGGATAAGGCAGCATGCATTACAGTTATATCCTACACCCACACACACACCCGCTTCTTCCTGGGCCCAAGGACTGAGCTCCCTGCTCTCACCCAAGACACACACACACACACACACCCGCCCCCCCCCCGGTGCCCCATACCTGAGCCCGCCTTGTCCAAGAAGTGCAAGTCGCTGTGAAAGCCCATGAGCTGTGGGTACTTCTCTGCAATGACCTTCACCAAGTAGTGCAGCAATGTCTGTTTCCGGTCCGTCGACTTCATCTCCAACAGCTGGACAAGGATCTGTTATGAGCCTCGGGCCGCCAACTAGCCCCCCAGCCCCCAGCCCCGGAGCCCCCTCTCACCGCATCCAGACTCTGAAGCCGGAAACCATAGGCTGCCCCTCGCTTGCTACTGTTCATGTAGTTGCCAAAAGCCAGGACAATCTGGGAGAGGCAAAGAAAGACTCAATGAGATCCAGGCTGGAGTGTGTGGCGGGGGGAGGGGGAACCCTTGAAGAATATATACTTCTCAGGAAGAAAGGTGACAAGCCAGCCTTTACCCTCAGCCCCTCCTGAAGGGGCCCTTCAGCTCCAACGCACGTGCAACTCGTAAACGTGCATCTCATATGCACACTGTGAAGGCCAGCAGTACACTCACAAAGTTACCCAGTTACCCCCACAAAGCAAACCCGGGAGGGACTGAGCCCTGGAGAAGGAGCTCAGGTGCAGGGTCACGGGCCTGGCTGCGGTTGCCTTTGCCCGCCCCCACCTCCCACCTTAGCTTGTCTGTCGGAGCATGCGCGGGAGAAATGAGACCTTAATCTTTGCTCTATCCCAGGTGGGCGGGGCCTGAGTCTCCCTCCCTCCACCCCCACCTAGACTAAGCAAGGGTAGGCCCTGCTTCCGGTCCCTTGCCCTGGGCTCTCACCTCTAGGATCTGGCGAAGCTTGTCAGAGGACTTGATAGACATGGAGGCTGCAATGATGGCGTTCAGTTGCTAGGGGTGGGATGAAGATGGGGTGAGCTGGATGGAGCCTTCCCCACGAGGAGGCTCGAATCCTCCCAGCTGCCCTTCCTCTTAGAAGTTGAGTTCAGAGAGGCCCTTCTCCCTACCCACCAGCCCCGGCTCCACCACCCTGCCCGTCCTGCCCACACCGGCATGAGCAGCTGGGCCGTGTCTGGAAAGTTGCCCAGGAAGGTGAGTGTGTTCATGCGTTCCGGAAGTCTCGGGATGCGACTGAAGCGCAGCATGAAGCGGTCCTCCTCCGACAGCTCTTCCATCGGCCGCTGCTCCTTCTCGAATCGGGCTATGAGGCTACGCTCGTAGTCTGTGGGCAGGAAGCGGGTCAACAGCTCCAAGAAATCCAGGCTGAGAGTCTGTAGGTCATACCTACATGAGGGAATGGGAGAGAGGGTGTTATTCCACACTTACAAGCTCCAGAGAGCAGGACTGAACAGACAACCTTCAAGGTCCAGCATTTGTAGGCAGCTTCAGAGAGCAAGAGATAGGAGCCAGGGACGCCAGACGCCCCACCACAGGCAGACAGACAGACAGCTATGGGGCCTTTGGCTTGGGTGCCCTTGCTGGGCAGAAGCAGGAAGAGAGGGGGGACGGGGGTCTCAATCAGGGCACAGACTCAAAGTACAGTCGCAGGCTTCTTGGTCTGAAACGGAGACAATGCTCCCTGACCAGGCCTGGTGTGAGGTTTGAAGGGTTCTGTCCCGTTGCTAGGATTCGCACTGCCCTCTGCCTGATGGTCCTGGCCTACTGAGGGGACTGGGCCACACCCCGGCACAGGTACTCACGTCTCGATGGCCTGACAGATTCTGTCTGCTCCTAGGTTGCCCTTGCGCAGGGTGATGGCCAAATTCTTGGCCCGGTTGGCTTCAATGAGTGTTGCCTTGGTGGGGGCTTTGTGGGCTGCCTTCCCCTTCAGAGCGCTGATGTCCAGGCTGGGGCCTTGGGATTTGGTCTTAAACTGCTCCTCGAAATCATTCATGTCTAGCTCCTAAGGGCGCAACGAGAGAAAGCCAGGCTGAGTGGAGCCGAGACCCGCCTACCCTCCTGGGATGTTAATACAGCCATTCCGGACACTGGACAGAAAAACCAGTGCGCTCGCTTGACCACAGCCTTGACAGGTGATACAGGAGAGACAAAGATGGGACAGAGATGATGACACGGACGACCCGGGTGTCTGGCTATTAAAGCTGGAGGAAGGCTGGACAGCCAGGAAAGCGGTGAGACGAGACTGTTCCAGGCAGAGAAAACAGTTCCAGGGACGGCCCAGAGGACAGGGAACCCATTCCAAAGGGAAATAGGTTTCTTGTGGGATATGGGCAGAAACGAGAGATCCTACTTGGGGTGGGAGGGACGGGGGCAGAGGAAAGGCTGCAGGGGTCAGGATAGTGCCTGCTCCCGTCAAGGCTTGTGGAGGCAAGCTGGCTCACTGGTTTTTCTGTCCAATGGTAGCCTGTGTCTTAAAGCCCACACACACACCCCGGGTCTCCTCCTCCTCATCTATACACCAAGTGAAGTAGATGCCACCCCTATGGCCAGCACGACCCCTGGAGCCGGCTGGTGGCACTCACCTGCAGCACCTTCTCATCGTTGAGCTCAGTGAAGACAGTGCCTGTGATCTGGCTGGGTTTCAGCGCCACCCAGTTAAGCAATGGCATCCGGAACTTGGTCTGGATGGGTTTCTTGGCTTTCACCCCTGGGAACAAGAAAGAGTGGCGAGCAGTGCAGACACTGGAGAGAACTAACCCAACTGAACGAGACAGGCAGGAGGCAGCAGAGACTGATGGAGAGGGACTCTGAAGGACGACACTGGGGCGGGGAGAGGCCCCTGTTCTGCGTCCCCACCAGCCCTAGAGGATTGAGATAGTCCACTCCACTTACCTGGGCCTATATCTGGGTCTTGTCCTCCAAGGCTATCTGGGGACCCTCCCGGAGGTGGTGGGGGTGGCGGCGGCACTGGTCCGTCAGTACCCAGTGGGGGTGGTGGAGGTGGGGGAGGCAGGTCTCCAGGCAACGGCGGTGCAGGTGGCGGCTCTGCGCAGCCTGGGAGGGGCGGGGCCAGCGGGGGTGCAGAGGGAGGGGCATCGTGCTGGGACTGGAGGTTAGGTAGTGGAGGTGGTGGTGGAGGTGGCGGAGGCGGTGGTGATGATGCAGCTTCGGGAGCTGACTCGGCTGCAGGTGGGAGGCACTCGTTACTTCTTGCCTGGGTGGGTGGGTCCGTGCCCCCTCCCTCTGCTATGCGTGCATCCAGAACCCATTTTAACCCACCCGCGTGTACCTGTGCCACGCCTACACTCTAAGCTCCTTATCTCTCATAGCCAGGTATATCCCCAGGGTCCGCTTCCCTGTCCTGGTCTCCCCCACCCCACCCCCCAACCCCGGCATAAAGTTCCTGCGCACCTGTGCCAGGGGAATCAGCGGACACCCTCGAAGCTGGTGCGTCGTCACCGCTTGGTGTCGCCACAGCGCCTGGGAGGATCTCGATGGAGACGACATCCCCCGGCCCCCTCAGGATACGGATTAACCCCTTTTCCTCAAGCTCCTCCACCTTCAGTTCTAGAGCTGAGGGTCGCACCACGGTAGGGGCAGGCACTTTCTCAGGCTCGGGGATTCGTCTGGAAGTCCCCATGGGGGTCGACTCGCTGAAGCGCTCCTGGAAGCCCCAGGAAAAGGATTAGTGCCCACTTGCAAGGCTCTCTGGTATAACCGCAACCCCGCCCCAACCCTTTTTCTGGGATGGACCGGTATGTCAAGCGGGAGAAGACTCCCTGGGAAGCCTGGCCTGGCGCACACCCCCATCCTGGCCCAGCCCACACCAAAGCTTACCCTCAGGGTCTCCAATTCCTTGCGAGCCTGACTTAGCTGCTTCTCCAGTTCAGCGATCTTGGCCATGGAGTCGTTCTCTGTGTCCCGAAGCCGCTCTGTCAGCTGCGGCACCAGCACATGGTGAGCTACCACCCGCGGCCAGGCGCTGGCACCGCCGGTGAGGGGGCGGCATCAGGCAAGCCTGCCTGGAGGGCTGGGGGAGGCTCCCACATCCGCTCGGCCTAGCGTGCCAAGGGTGGGCAGAGCCTGGCACCTGAACCCATATAAATTAAGGAGGGGAAATCAAGGCACTAGTGCGAAGAGATATAGCAGGGAAGACTGTGCCGAGAGGCACCACAGGACCCCATTCACTGGAGTCGGGATTTAGAATCTTCTCGGGGAGAAGGTGCCTGCCTTGCGCACAAGTCCCACACCGCGTGGGCGCTCCCTAAAGACTCATTGAGAAAGATACCGAAAGGATGCTGAATTTGGATTGAGGACGAACTCAGGCAGACTGCCGCTACCAGTCCACACCCAGAGCTCTGCCTTCCATTCAGTACTTGCTACACAAGGCGAGCCCACCCCCCACCCCACCCCCGGGGCAGCCTTCCTGTGGGCCCTACTATGTGAGGAGGTTGCGAGCGGCTCTCACCGTTGCCACCTGCTCCTGCAGCTCCTCCAGGTGCTCCAGCACTGCATTCTTGGTCTCTGTCTCTTCTAACAGTGTTCCCACATCGAAAACGTTGTCCAGGTATGCCTGGATCTGCACCTGCAGCTTGTCACTCTCCGTGAGCCGGAGCCTCTGTCCCCAGACAGCAGGAGGATGGTGAGGTCTGGAGTGGTGGCGGGGAGGTCTATCCCACCACCACCACCACCCAGAGGAAGGTACTTGGGCTCTAGTTTTGTTTTTTGTTTTTGTTTTTTGACTGATATAATTCACGTACCACACAATTCACTATTTTACGGTGTGTTGCTTCTTTCCTAGAAGCTCAATACCCAAAAAGCAAAGCCGATACCAGTTCGATTCCTTTACCATTCTCTTTCCCCAGCTCCTGGCTGCTGTGAACCTTACTTCCTACGGCTATGAATTTAGTCATTCTGGCCACTTCTTTCTATATTCTTTTTCCTTTTCTCGTGTGTGTGTGTGTGTGTGTGTGTGTGTGTGTGTGTTTCTGTGTTTCTGTGTTTCCAGTCAGGGTCTCACTATGCACCTCTGGCCGTTCTGAAACTCACTCTGTAGTAGACCAAGCTGGCCTCAAACTCACATAGATCCACCTGTCTCTGCCTCCATGGTGCTGAGATTAAAGATGTTTACCACTACCCCCCCCAGCAACATTTATTTTTATTTTTTTTATTTTATTTTATTTTAGGTTTTTTGGATTTTTTTTTTTTTTTGAGACAGGGTTTCTCTGTATAGCCCTGGCTGTCCTGGAACTCACCCTGTAGACCAGGCTGGCCTCAAACTCAGAAATCCGCCTGCCTCTGCCTCCCAGAGTGCTGGGATTACAGGCATGTGCCACCACCACCCAGCTAACATTTATTTTTAAAAGTCATATAATATTCAGCTCTTTAGGCATATGTGCATATCCCTATAGAGGAGGTTGTAAGCCACCAGATATGGTTGGTGGGAACAGCAGAGCGTCCTGGGTCCTGTCCAGGAGTAGTAAGTGCTCTTAATTGCTACACAGTCTCTCCAGCCCAATACTCAGCCTCTTACATCTGGCTTCTCTCTCAAGGGCCAGCCATGCCGAAGCCGATGTCCGACTGTACAACCTCCATCCAGATGTACCGCATTCCACTGCATGGCTAGACCAGCCTTGCCCCCTCTAACTGTTAGCCAGTCCACCCCCAAAGCCCTCACCCCTCTAGAAAGCCTCCCAGAGGAACCAAACCAGAGCTGGGAGTTCTCTTCTCACAGGTTCCTCTGTTCCCTCTTCCCAGACCTCCAGCCTGGGCCGGCTCCCCACGCTGTCTAGTATCCGTGAGCTTCCCACCAGCTGCTGAGATCAGAGATCGACTGGACTGATGCCCCTGGCTCAGACCCAGAGCCACCTGAGCCTGGTCCAGGACCTTAATGACAGATGTTAGAGTGTGGTCCGTCATGTACCAAGGGTTCCTGTACACATTTGGAGTCATTGCCACCTCTGTGACTGACAGGCAAACAGCCTCAGAAGGATGAACAGATGTGTGTATACAAGGTCACACAGCTAGCAAGTGGCAGAGGTAGGATTCTGTCTGTCCGTGGGGTTTTATCATTTGGGTGGCGGGACAGTGAGCCCAGACTGAGCTTGAACGTGAGCTCCTCCTGCCTCAGCCTCCCAAGCGACATGACTGCTGGCGTGTGTCACCAAGCCCAGCTCTCAGAGCCGAGGCTCAAGCTCAAGACCTGCTAACTAAATACCCCATACTAAATACCCCACAGTGGGCGGGCAGGCTGTTCGGTCGGGGTTCGAGGCTCACCTCCAGGTACACGTCCAGACCCAGGTGAGTGAACTCATACTGCAGGAAGACACGGAAGTTCATGTTCTCCACAGAGTGTACCACAATGTTGATGAACTGCATGCAAGCCACCTGGGACCAGGAACACAAGCAAATCTCAGCCCTTCGAGGTCAGGGTGCTGGTGTCTGCCCCTCTCATTTGTCCCCAGGCCTCCCTCCCTTTCTCCAGTCTGCATTCCACTAACTCAGTCTTGTAACATCCAGGTCCCCTTGGTCCAGTCCCCTCTCCTCTGACATCTAGCCTTTCCCACCGGTGGTCATTTTGCTGAGCCAAGCAACGGAGTCCCACTCTGCTCCCAGCATGCAATAGGGCCCAGCTGATCCTCGGGCACCCCAGGGCTCCAAACTCACCATGAAGTCAATGTTGCTGTCTTCGTTCCGGAAATACTCCATTAGCTTTTCAAATCGGTGCTGCTCCCCGCACACCTGGGAGGGAGAATGATGGACACTGAGAAATAGGTCACGCACCTCCTGTGCCATCTTCCCGCTGCTGCCCTTGTGCCCCTACAGGTTTCTCTCCAACTGGATCCAAATCTGGCACGTCACTCTTCTGCCTCAAAGGCCACTCCCTCTTAATCCCACATACCCTACTCTGGCTGCATTAGCATTGGGGTGAATTCACACAGTTCTAACCACTAGGTATGCTAACAGAGAGAAGCACCACACCCAATCCTCCAGGGCAAGCATCACCTTCTCAAGGAGGCCTTCTCCACAGCCAGTTCCCTCTCCTATGGCCTCCCTTTCCCCCCATAGCATTTAGCTTTGTTTCCTGTTTTCAAGACAGGGTTTCTCTGTGTAGCCCTGGCTGTCCTGAAACTCACTCTGTAGAGCAGGATGGCCTCAAACTCACAGAGATCCTCCTGCCTCTGCCTCCCCAGTGCTGGGACTATGGTGTGTACCACCACTGCCGGGCCATTTAGCATTTTCTGATACAATATATACGTTGCTCATTTGTTAGCTATTTCCTGCCTTTTCATTATACATGTGCATGCATGTGCATATGTGTGCATATGTATGCATGTATGTGCACATGGGTGGAAGCCAAAAACCAATCTCAAGTGTTGTTCTTCAGGAGCAAATCCATCTTTGTTGCTGTTTTTTATTTTTGTTTTGGTTTGGTTTAGTTTGGGTTTGTTTGTTTGTTTGTTTGTTTGTTTTTGTTTTTCGAGACAGGGTTTCTCTGTGTAGCCCTGGCTGTCCTGGAACTCACTCTGTAGACCAGGCTGGCCTTGAACTCAGAAATTCACCTGCCTTTGTTGTTGTTTTTGTTGTTGTTGTTGTTGGTGGTGGTGGTGGTGGTGGTTTTTTGTTTTTGTTTTTGTTTTTTGTTTTTTGTTTTTTGTTTTGTTTTTTTTTTTTTTTTTTTGGTTTTTGGTTTTTCGAGACAGGGTTTCTCTGTGTAGCTCTGGCTGTCCTGAACTCACTTTGTAGACCAGGCTGGCCTCGAACTCAGAAATCCGCCTGCCTCTGCCTCCCAAGTGCTGGGATTACAGGTGTGTGCCACCACCGCCCGGCCCTGTTGTTGTTTTTAATATTTACTTATTATACGTTTGTCCCTGAATGAATAGCTATGTAAAATGTGTGTGTGGAGCCAGGTGATAGTGGTGCACGCCTTTAGTCCCAGCACTTGGGAGTCAGAAGCAGAAGGATCTCTGTGAGTTCAAGCCCAGCTTGGTCTACAGAGTAAGTTTTAGGACAGCCAGAGCTACCAGAGAAATCCTGTCTCAAAACCAAACAAACAAAATTGTGCGTGTGGGTGCTTGCAGAAGCCCAGAGCACCGCTGGATCCCTTGGGACTGATGTTGCAGGCCGCCCTGAGCCTCCTAGTAGGTGCCAGAGTCCAAATCAGCTCCACTGAGCCTCACACCTCATTTTCAGAGACAGGGTCTCTCAGAGGCTAGGAGCTCACAGAGTAGCTAGGCTGGCTCTCACCAAGCTCTGGAGAATGCCAGCTACTGCCTCTAGAACTAAAATCACATGCCACCAAAAACCTGGCTCATTAAAAAAAAAAGATTAT
This sequence comes from Apodemus agrarius, assembly GCA_964023405.1. Taxonomy (NCBI): domain Eukaryota; kingdom Metazoa; phylum Chordata; class Mammalia; order Rodentia; family Muridae; genus Apodemus; species Apodemus agrarius. The sequence continues at coordinate 90,030,860 of OZ030015.1, read as the reverse complement.
TTTATAAAAAAAATATATTATTTTATAAAAAAAAATCTTTATTTTATTTTAGGTATCCAAGTGTTTGCTTGCATGTATGTATAGGCAAGCGACCTGGTGCCTACAGAGGTCAGAAAAATGTATCAGATCCCCTGGAACTGGAGTTATGGACAGTTGTCAATTGCCACGTGGGGGCTGGAATCAATCCAGGGTCCTCCACAAGGTCAAGTGCCCTTAACCACTGAGCCGTCTCTCCAGTCCCTTGGATTTGTTTGGTTGTTTGGTTGTTTTTACCACTATGTAGCCGTCCGTACGTACATGGTGTTCATAAGGATCCACCTGCCTCCGCCCCTGGAGTGCAGGGATTAAAGGTATGTGCTGCCGCCCCTGGCAAACCCTCCTAGACACAGATCCTCCCTCGTGCTTGCAGAGTGAGTACTTCATTGAATGAGTATTACCGTCCCAGCCCTCCGATGCTTTTGCATTTATTTTGCTCATTAATGCATCCTAAGGGGCTCCTAAGCATCTGTGCTCGGTACATAATCAACCATCAGTGAATATTAATAAAGGAATGAATGAACACATCCAGCCCCCTACCCCGTTTTGAGACAGAGTCTGTGCTGGGTTGGTTTTTGCTTTGGCATAAGTTATTTCCCCCCCCCTTGTTTGTTTTGTAGCTTAGGCTGATCTTGAATTCACTGTGTGGCAGTGATGACCTTGAAGTCCCAGTCCTCCTGGCTCCACCTCCCAAATATCTGTACCAAGCTGCTTAACTCAGCTCCAGCATTAAAGATGATTTGACTGACTGGACCTGGTGGTGCACACCTTGCATCCCCGCCCTCATGAGGCAGAGGCAGGTGGATCTCTGTGAGTTCATGGGCAGCCTGCTCTATATATTGAGTTCTGGGCTAGCCAGTGCTGCAAAGTGAGGCCCTGCCTTAAAATATTTTTTGGATGAATGTGTGTGTGTGTGTGTGTGTGTGTGTGTGTGTGTGTGTGTTGAGGGGAGGATTGCATACGCCTATGTGCACAAGCACATGCAGAGGCCAGAAGAAGGCATGGATGTCCCCCCCCCCAACCCATCGCTCTGCCTATTTCTATGAGGCAGGCTCTCTCCTTGGACCTGGGGTCACACTTCCTCAGCTAGACTAGAAACCAACAAACATCAGCACATGTACAGTCTCTCCTCTCTTGGTTAGACTTGGTTAGAGACCTTGGCTTAGAACAGGGGTGCTTGGATCTGAACTTAGATCATCCCACCCGGCAGGGAGCACACTTAACTGCTGAGCCATATTTCCCCGCCCTACCATAGCCAGTTTGTTTACCATGTTACTGTGAGTGAGCCTCCTGTAAGCTTGTAACATTACTATTGGGAACAGTAGCAAAATTATAGTTGTGAAGAAGCAACAAAATAATTGTATGATTGGGAGTCGCTACCACGTGAGGAACTGTATTAAAGGGTCACAGCATTAGGATGGTTGACCTGCCTTAGACAATGCCCCTGCCTGACTACACCTTCTCTTCTGAATTTCCTCACCCCAGTCTCCTCTGTATTTCCCAGACACCCCACCCCGTTTCTCCAGATGCCCTACCAGAGGCCACAATTTCTGGCAGCCAGACCCCAAGCAGTCCTAGAAGAACAAGTAGGTTTGGGAGGGGAGAACCCAGTACCTCCTTGAAGTTGTCAAAGGCCGCGAGAATGATGTCGTGTCCCCCACGCACGAGGCACACGGCCGCCAGCAGCTCCAGTACCAGAGCCTTGGTTCTGAGAAGAGAAAGGGAAGGATGGGGGGAGCTGGGTTGGGGTGGGCCTGGGCCACAGGCCTGACAATAGAGGACGGGAGTTTTTGCCTGAACAGAAGTAAAAAACCCGTTAGGAATATAGACTTTACCTGGGGTTCTTGTTGTTAAGGCTTAGAGCGATCTCATTGACACAGGCTGGGTGGTTCATAACAAGACTGAAGCCGGACTGGGGAGAGAGGAGAGGTTAGCCCCTTCAGGCAGGTCCTCAAAATGGCCAACACCTCCTGCATAGTGAGTCTGTGCCATGCTGCTCTGGCCTCACGCTCAAAGCTCAGGATGTTCCTCGCATGCAGCCACTGGCCTCTTCTTAAGAAGCCAAGGCCCAACCCTGTCCCCTTCTCAAGTTCATTTGTCTTGTCAAAAGCCAGTGCCAAGCACCCTGGACAGAGAGAGGCTGTGCAGGCATGCCCAACCTTCTGACATACATATGGACATAGACAAAGTTGTCGTCTAAGATGCCGGACAGCCAGGAAATAGAGTTACTTAAAAAAAAAAAAAAATCACATGCGTCAAAAGCCCAGGACATTTTAAGAATGTTTACAAGGGATGATGATACACAGAAGTAGACCGTACCAGCTGGATCTCTCGGGGCCGTAGCCAAGCCTATTCTCCCATGGACTACACGACCCAACCCTCCTTGATCCCATCTGCGGCCCCTGCTTCCCCCGCATCCACCACACCCAAGGCCATTTCGGCAGACCTGACACGAAGGTGGTAAAACCCAGCCAGGACTTTCCCTGGAAACTTCCCAGCCTCAGGACCCCCCAGCAAAGCCCAGACGCCAGGCTCCTAGGGTTCCAGGTGAGTGACTCGTGGTCTTAGGGCATCGGCAGCTAGCACGGGTCCCAGGAGGACAAACCACCCCCTGAGGCCCCCATCCCAGGCCACCAGCTGACCTGGTAGTTCATGATGGCTCTCAGACACATGATGCACACGTGAACGTCGTCCTTCTGGCTGACGATTCGGGAATTCCTCAGCGTCTTCCTGCTGTGGGCGGGGGTCAGCCTGGTGGATGTGGAAGAGGCAGCAGGGTCAGACCCCCAATCCCCAGATTCCTGCTTCCCAGACCAGGAAGATGCCCTTTGGAGTGAGGGGATAGATCTGGAACTCTATGCCGCCGCCACTGCCGCCGTCTCCTATCTACCCGACTCAGCTGGCCAGCTGAAGGCGGCCTTCCCCAGGGGCGGGCATGCTGGGGGAGGTAGTGAGGGTGGGTCAAGGAAGCAAAGGCCCTGACAAAAGACTTGGTTTTTAAAAGGGCTACTGTGAGCCAGGCACAATGGCACATGCCTGTAATTCCAGTATTTGGGAAGTAGGGGCGGAGGACTGGAGCTCAAAACCAGCCTTGGCTACATAGCAGGGAGTTTGAGACCTCGGTTACATGAGAGCCTGTCTCAAAAAAAGAAAGGAGGGAGGGAGGGAAGAAGGGAGGGAGAGACGGAGGGAGGAAAGTGTGAATAGAAAGCCCACCAAGGATAAGGATGGACAAAGCCTGGAAATAGCGAGACGACAGTAATATCGCCACAAGGTGGCGCTCACGATCGCTCGGCCTCCTCTTCCATCTTGAGAGGCAGACTAACTCAAAGTGCCTAGATTCAAGACCGGTCCAGCTTACAGCTTTAGTAAAGTGAATGGCAACATTAGTTCCATATTGGGGGAGTCAGAGGGAATGAGTCAAAGTCTCATGTAGCCCAGGCTAGCCTCCTTTACAGGCATATATCACCATACCCAGCAATAGTAGGTACCATCTTTTTTTTGTTGTTGTTTTGTTGTTGTTTTGTTTTGTTTTGTTTTGTTTTGTTTTGTTTTGTTTTTCGAGACAGGGTATCTCTGTATAGCCCTGGCTGTCCTGGAACTCACTCTGTAGGCCAGGCTGGCCTCGAAGTCAGAAATCTGCCTGACTCTGCCTCCCAAGTGCTGGGATTACAGGTGTGCGCCACCATGCCCGGCTATTGGTGCCATCTTTATATGTACACATTTCATGTGTGTGCAGGAGTGTGTGAGTGTGTGTGTGTGTGTGTGTGTGTGTGTGTGTATGAAGGCCAGAGATTCATTTCATGTGCCTTCCTTATCAGTCTTTGTTTTCTAAAAAGGGTCTCTTATTAAACCCAGAACCAGCTATCCCCAGTAGACTGGAGAGCCACCAAGCCCCAGCTGTGCTCCTCTCTCCCCAGCACTGAGGACCCAGGAGCATACAGCTGTGCCCAATTTTTACATGGGTGCTAGAGATCTAAACTCAATTCCACACGCTTGTGCAGAAGCACTTTACCCACTGGTCAGTCTCCTCAGCCCCCAATCTGTTCTTTTGAGATAAGATCTCTCACTGGGATCTGGTAGCCGCCAATGGGGCTAGGTGGCCTGGCCACTGAGTGCCAGGGATCTCCTTGCTGCCTCTCCAGTGCTGGGATTATAAGCACACACCCCTGTGACCAACTTTCTTTTTTTCTTTTCTTTTCTTTTCTTTTTTTTTTTTTTTTTTTTTTTTTGAGACAGGGTTTCTCTGTGTAGCTCCAGCTGTCCTGGAACTCACTCGGTAGACCAGGCTGGCCACGAACTCAGAAATCCGCCTGCCTCTGCCTCCCAAGTGCTGGGATTAAAGGCGTGCACCACCACGCTCGGCTGTGACCAACTTTCTAATGGGCTCCAGGGACTGAACTCAGGTCTTGCAAGGCAAGCATTTTCTAACTGGGCCATTTCCTCGGTTTCAGGAACACCTTCATCACAGGCTGGTTCCGATTACGTAATAAACTCCAGCCTGGCACCCAGGAAGGAGCATCCTGCGTGTTGTCTCTATTATTCTTGTCCCCGCCCCAATTTTATTTGAGGCCTTCATTTTTGGAGAGCCGCCAACCATATCTTCCTCACATCAATCCTCTGGACAGTTCCGTAACTCTTCCCGCCACGCTGGCCAGCCCCACCTTGCCCACCTCGCCCTCCCGGCTGCTTGCCCGCCAGCCTTTCCTAGATTGCTCAAATACGTCTCAGTCCTTGTTCACACCGCCCCTTCTTGTCCCTTCGCTTGCCCTCCCTGTCACACAGTTCTATTGTCACCTCCTCTTCTTCCTGGTAGTCCCCGCCCCTCAAGAAGTGGGCGCCTCCCTTCCCAGAGCTCCAGGTCTCCTCTCTGTGACTATCTATCTCACTAAACTGTCTTCCCACTAGACTGAAGCCCCCCAAAAGCAGAATTTATCTGTCTTGTGTGCACATGCCACTAATATGTGCTATTTAGTGTCTAAAAAACTCTTTGCTATGTGAATGAATGAAGAAGGAAAAAAACGTATTGTGAGGTCTTGGGGCTTAATATACAGTTGTTCCAGGTGAGGGGGTATGCCTCAGTGGAAGAGCACTTGTGTAGAATGCCTGAAGCCCTGGACTCAAGTACCAGTACCACAAGCACTTACACACACATAAATATGTATGTGTGTGTAAGTATATATTTACATGTATATTATATGTATGGTTTATACTACATATGTATGCATGTATAAATATAAATAATGTGTATATGTGTATATACATATACGTGCATACGAATACATATACATATACATACATATATGTATATACATGTATACATACATATACATACATACATACATACATACATATGTATGGCTGTGGAGATGGCCAGTTACTAAGATCATTTGCTGTGTAAGCCTGAAGACCTGAATTCAAATCCCCAGCACCCAGGTAAAAGCCAGGCTTTTCTGGGTCAGCTATTGGCACACGCACACACACACACACATGCCCATACACCATACTACACATTTATACACACAAACAAATAAACATATATTTGGTCCCTCAGCCCCCACAGAGGAAGCTGATGCCCCAGGCTTAGCTCCTTCTCCCTCCCTGCATCCCAACAATATGCCAGGATGAGGAGACTGGTCCACAGCAGCTGAGCTCAGGGGTGTCAGCTGACTGCTCTTCCAACCCACCACCCACAGAGTGGACCCAGCATGCACCTGTCCCCGGGTGACTATGTACGTACCGGGGAGAAGGGGGGCACCTGGAGGCCGCATGGGGAGAAACAAGGGGTTAGAGAGGTACAAAAGGGATCCTACCAACCCCCCAACCCTCTCCTCATTCCAGTCCCCCTCAGATTCTAGCCTCTGGTGTCTCCAACTGAAAACTCAACACATCCGATCCCCCCATGCTGAACTAGACTTCCCACCGACCCTCAGGGCCCTGTTTAGATGTGGTAATGGGGGTCTCAGTTCCCCATTCCCCTATGGCCCCTTTCGGGGGCCCCCGCGTACTTGATGGTCAGGCGACTTTTGGGCACAGATGAGGGTGGAGCCTTGCTGAGATCTTCCACAGACTGCTCCAGGGGCTTGCTCCTCTCCGCACCAGAGGCCGCATTGTCTGCGCTTTCCATGTCGTATCTGGAGATGCGACGCAAGGAGTTTGGGGGCTCCCCCACCACCACCACCACCACGGAACACTTAAAGAGGGGACAGAGGGGCACACGCAGCAGGAGAGATCTGCAGGGGAGAACTCTCCCAGTAGGAGGGGGAGTTTGTGTTCATTCAAGGCTCTCCTCTCTGGTTTTTGTTTCTTGAGACAGGCTCTCATTATGTAGATCAGGCTGGCCAGAACTCACAGAGCTCTGCCTGTCTCTGCCTCCCAAATTCTCCAATTAGAGATCTGCACCACACCCAGCTCATCCATAGCTCTAAGGTGAGCACCGTGAAGGAGCAGGAAGGTCCCTTCTGGGTGAGGGTAGGCCTTCAAAAGAACCACTGTCCGGGGTCAAGTCCAGCCCTCCTGGGACAGGGCAAGAGATCAGTTCCTGTTCAGAGGTCTAGCTGAGGCCCAGGAATGTGTAACCGGGACACTGAGCGGACGCACAAGGGCTGGGGCAAGGTGCTTACGCGACAGAGCACTGGGCGAAGGCCAGGTACTCGAGCAGGACGTCCAGACCCCGGTTCTCTTCATTGAGAAACTCCTGCACCCACCTGCGGAGAGGAAGGTTCTCCGAGTTACATCCAGGGAGGATTCTGCCCAAGTGAGAGATGAGCAGGCAAAGGAGGGGCCCCTGGCGGCCCCAGAACATACCATCCCCCACCCTCAAGGGACCCAGGGATAGCAGGAGATGCTGAGGGCCCACGTGGGACCCACGGCCCAGCTGTGTGTGGAAATCCAGCCCAGGCAACAGGGGAGGAAGGAAACGGTCCCCGGGGCCAGCCTGTGATAGAGAGGCTGGAAAACCCCCAGAGGCTGCCAGAGTCAGTTTTCCGAAGCTTACCCAATGTGGTTTGTCCTCAGGGAAGTCTCCAGCTCCCGCAGCACCTGTGTAGACTCCTGGACTCGCCTCTTAAACTGGGGGCCAAAAAAACAAGGAGTCTGTGGCTGGAGCCCAGACTCCCACAGTCCCCAGCCATCGGCCAGAAGAATCCACCCCCAGCAGACACATTCAAGGCCTTTCACGTCTAGCCTCCCCCACCACCTCCACACACCTGTGCAACAGACTGAACGCTCTCGAACTGCATGCCCTCCCCCTGCACTGAGGGTGTATCCACACATGTTTGAAGATACGGGGTGCACAGACATACCTCTCTACAGAGATCCAGTATACACACACATGCACCTCTCTCTCTCTCTCTCTCTCTCTCTCTCTCTCTCTCTCTCTCTCTCTCTCTCTAGAATATCGTCTTAGATTTATTTCCTTTACCTCTATGAGTGTTTTGGCCAAATTATATCTCATTGCCCATGGTGGTCAGAAGAGAATGTCTGAGTTGGAGTTACAGATGGTTGAGAGTCACTACACATGCACATCTCTACACAGACACACTGGGCATGCACACATCAAACACAAGCATGCACACACACACAGCAGACCCACCCCAGATATGGACACACAGGGTGCCTACCTACACACCCATTTGTTTATACACACATATACATCCATATTTTCTTCCTCTCTCTTTCTCCTATGTATGGACTCGGGGGATGCATAAGGACAAATATACCTACAAATCCCAAAGCACACACACCTACCGTACACATATGTCTATGCATGAATGCACAGGGTGCACAGATGTATACACACAACACAAACACACACAAGAATGCCCATGTAAGTACAGATAAGATATATATCTTAAGATATATTTATATAAATAGATTATAGATAGATAGATAGATAGATAGATAGATAGATAGGTGGAGGATGCAGGATAAAAGGGGAGAATAGGAAGGGAGAGATATATACCCCCAGGTTGGACATCCAATCAGATGCTACCTTTCGGCTGACCCCACCCGTATCCAGGTAGCTCTTCAGCTTCTGGATGTAGGCTGCAGGAGGATTCTTGACTTGAAACCGCTCCTGGGGAGATAAATGGAGTGAACAGAGAACCCGTCCCAGCTGCCCAAAGACCACCAGGTAGCTTTCTTCCCAACACCCCTTCTCAGCTCCGACTTGAGGTTTCAGGCTGTCTTAAACTGCTTCTGAAATACCAAAGGCACAAAACTTGGCTGACCTTAGCCCCATGCCTGGTGTGTGCCTTTCCTGGGGCCGGGGGAAGAGAGGCCAGTCCAGCCACAGGCCCTGCCTTGGGTTATTCATTCAGGCCTGTTTTCTTTTCTTTTCTTTTCTTTTCTTTTCTTTTCTTTTCTTTTCTTTTCTTTTTTTTTTTCATCCTGGACTAGAGTGAAAAGGTCAGGCAGGGCCAGCTCCCTGGCAGGTGGACAGCCCATCCCTAGGACAGCTGTCCCGCCTCTTTGCTCAGGTAGGACCCTGTGGGTGTTCTTTTCCTCTATCACTGCCCCAGGTCCTCACACAGAGAAGTACAGACCCCACCACAAGACCCCTACTCTTCCAGCCCAGAACCCTCTGATATGCTCAGACACCGCCTTCTGCCTTCTACTCTGCAGTCTTTAAGCCCCTTCGAGAATCCAGGCAGAACCAACCCTTCAACGAGACTCGGAGCACAGCTCCAGAGCCTTTAGAGTGCTCCCAACCCTGCCACGGCCCAGCATTACCAAGATGGATGCCCGGATGGCAGGTCCCAGTCCATTAGTGGAAGGGCTTGCTGGTTCTGGGGGAGGCCAAGGGACTCCTCTCTCCAGCTCCCTACCTCCCAGCCTCCTGGCCGCAGCTTGAAAGCAGTTCCTACCTCTTCCTCTTCATGATCCTGCCTGCAGATGCCCGTCTCCACCCTACTCCACCTCTGCACTGGCAGAGAGCAGCCTGGGCACCCAGCAGCCGGAGGGTTGAGCCGCTCAGTGATGAGCGGCCCAGTGAGCCCAGGGCTCGCTCTGAGCTCTGACACAGCATTCTGACCCGACTGCTCTTGGAGACAGCTGCTTGACTGTGTCTCCTCTGACCTCAGAAGAAAAAGACAGGGTACCTCTCCTTCCTCTTCCTCCAGTTGGCTAAACGCAAGGATATTTCCTCTTTTTTTTTTTTTTTTTTTTTTTTTTTCTCAGCCCAGGGTAGGAGAGACAAGCCACACTGGGCATGGAGACCCACACCTGTAATCCCAGAACTCTGAATAACGGTAATGTCTCTGAAGGCTAAGTCTGAAGAGTTCGAAGCTAGCCTGAGCAGCTTAGCAAGACTCAGTTTCCAAAAACAGAACCCCGTGTGCTGTGGCCGTAGCTCAGTGGGGGACTGCTCGCTTAGCGTTCATGAGGCCCTAGGCTCGGTCTCCAGCAACCCAGAGCATCAAGGGCAGCCACTGCCAGCTGTCTAGGACACACCCTGCTGGCGACGCCTACGGTTTCTGATCAGGCCTGAAATTCAAGGGAATACAGAGTCCTGTATGCCCCCCCCAGCCACCTTGGTAGATATTAGCCCCCAGGCAGTAAGCAGGTCCCTCTCCTGACAGCTCCCGGATCCTCAGAACAGGGTTTCCCAAGAGCAGAAGCAAGGGCAGTTGAGCCCTCCAGGCACCCACCTGGTCGCAGATGAGCTCCCATTTCTTCTCATTGTCATATTGGCTCAGCAGCTGGACCTTGTCTGGAGGCAAGTTCATACAGTTCTGGGGGGATGGAAGACAAAGAGCCCTGAGTCCAAGGCGCCAGCCCAACCAAGAAGGAGAGAATGGCCATCTTCAGGGAATCCACAGTGCTCCCGCAAAGATGTGCTGTCCTCTCACCCTGGCAGATAAGCAGAGTTGTCTAGGGAGAAAATCGAAGCCCAGAGAGGTAGGGTCATCTTCCCCAAGGTCCCAGCAACCCCCAGGGCCCCAGAGCTGGAAAGGGAACCTGGGGTCTGAATCCAATCCTGACTGGGCCCTGCCCCCATACACATCTCCTCCTGGCACACCTGGCATGAGCAGGTATATGCTATCGTCAGGGATCTCCAAAGCCTCTAGGCTCCACTGGAGCTAAGGAGACATGGTCTCGACCCCCATCCACGTGAGGAGCCAACACGGGAGACATCTCCAGACAGGCCCAGCTGGGACCTGCTGCCAGGGTCTTACTCCCACCAAGCACCTGTATGCACAGACTAGACCCAGGTCACCAGGAGGTTGAGGGAGCTCAGAGCAGTGTGTCATCCAGCAGGGAGTCCCAGACAGGTATGTCACAGCTGCAGAGGTGGGGAGATTTCAGCAATGGAGTTCACTCCATCACAGAATTAGGCACAACCCTGGGCCTGTGGTACTAGTGGCCCAGGCTGGGACTCTCCCTCACACACCCAAGGTAAATCAACAGCACTCTCCCAACAAGGCCTTTCCCCCAGCCGCACGTTCTTGTCGCAAGTCAGATGTACAGCTCAGCCAGGGTTGTGGATTCAAGCCGGTGTTGCTGGAAGCAGGGGTCCTGGTGGTCCCAGGGCCTAGCAAGTCTGCCTAACGGATCTAGAGAACAAGGCCAGTTCACCCCAATCCAGGAAACCTCAAGTCTAACAAGGACCTAACTATATGTCAGTCCCCCAACACCAGTTTTTGCCTTCATAGGGTTCAGTCTAGCCTGGGTCTCCACCATGGATATGGGAACCCCCAAAGAGCCCAGCCTACGACCTGGGAGTTGTCTGGTACTTACTCTAGTGGTTCAGACTATACACTCTCTGCCCCTGGCTCTGAGAAGAGGCCGTGGCTGGAGCAGAGAGGGAGCCACACCTACTCAAGACTCCCCAGCTAGCCTCTTCCTCTCTTGGGTGGCAGGGTTAGGTCTGGGGCTCTGGCCAGACCTCGCCCCAAAATCACTGCATTGACTCATCCTCGGAGAACAGGAAGCTGAGTATTATCAGCCTCCATTGCCTAAGCTTTCCGGCCGGGGCCCTCCTTGTGAGGTGAAACTGCCCACCCACCACACTCCAAGGCCAGCCGGGGGCTGAGGTACGTCATCCCTGACCCCATTTCGAAAGAGAGCCTGAACTGAGGAAACTACAGCAGGCCTGCTCCTGCTGCGTGACAGAGTCTTTCCAAGAGGGGTCTGAAGACTGTGGGTGGGGCCTACTCTGCTTCTGGGGGTGGGGGGCCTAGAAACCTACTTTTCCTCTCTGTCTGTCTGGGGGTGGGGAGGGGGGGCTGAGTGCAGGAAGGCCAGGAGAAAGAGGAAGCAGGAAGCCAGGCCGAGCAGGACCCTGGGGCCAGCAGAGAGGAGGGAGATGGGGAGGATGCTGAGTTCAGGCACCTGAGCCTTAGCGAGGACAGCATCTCTGTCCTGAAATGTCTGAGTCCCCAGTAACCTAGGAAACCTGCGTGGCTCTGGAATGGCCCGGGAGTGCTTCTGACTTCAATAACGTCCCCGACGCTCGTGCTAACCAAGCAGCCTCACCTACATGCATTTCACGTGAGGCACTGACCCCCCTTGTCCTGACCGCCATCATTGACACTGTACTGTGTCTATCTCACAGGGACAAATGAACTCGATGACCTGCCCAAGGTGACCTTACGAAGACAGTAAGAGGAGGGGAAGGTGTCTGGTTTTGAGCCACAGCCTCCCTCTATCCCCCGTTCATATCCCTCAGGGCCGCTCCAGAGTTAGTGCTAGGGACAGACAACCTCTGCATGGACAGCCTGACGGACCCATCTCCACAATGGCAGAAGGCAGGGTGTCCCTTGTCCCTTAAGCTACCTGGGACTTCTCAGGCCCCGGGCCCACGTGCCAGCCTGCCAGACAAGCTAAATTTAGACTCAGAAATCAGAAATAGCTCTGACAGCACTCAACACTCATTAGCAGCTGCTCCCCGGCTGTGGCTGTGCCCACCAAGGAACCGGGTATCCAGGGAGAGGGCGATGAGCTAGCAAATACCACTCATTCGGGGTGAAGGAGGGCCACCCGCAAGGCGGGAGCCAAAGCCCGCACAGGGGCATTCGACAGAGAGCTAGCCCAGTGGGCAGGGACTGGGTTAAGCAAAACGGTGACTGGCATTGTTCACATAGGACAGGAAGGGGGAGGTACATGTGTGCCGGGTACATCTGCCTCCTGATTGGATGGAGGAGGGACGGCAGCTGTGATGCAGAAAGACTGATGCTAAGTTCAAAAGACCCAGGATCTGAGCCCACCTAGTCTGACAGCTTCTTGGCCTGTCAGCCTCAGCTTCCTCCTCCATAAAATGGGCACAGGCCAGCCTGCGCTCACACTCCCGGAGTGCCTGGGAATACTCAGAAGCGACGCTTTGATATCATATTCTCTGGTGTCCTATCACTAGGAAGAAGCATCTCATAAATGTCGGGCACAGGAAGCTGGTGGGGTCACAGAAGACCTCAGGGACTGGGGGTGTTGGGCTACCCCTGTGCCCTCCCTTCCCTCACTGTCCCATTGCTTCGGGCCAGGTGAGGAAGCAGACGGGCTTGCCTAGATGTGGTCACACAAAGGAGCCGACACTGGGCGGTAGGCACAGGCCGACTATAACCCAACACTGTGAAGGCAGGGACAGGAAGATAGCTCCAAGCTTGAGTGAGACCAGACTGGACCCACAGGAACACGGTGTATACAAATAAATAAATAAATAAATAAGAGCAGGAAGGTGGGGCTGGTGAGATGGCTCAGCGGTTAAGAGCACTGACTGCTCTTCCAAAGGTCCTGAGTTCAAATTCCAGCAACCACATGGTGGCTCACAACCATCTGGAATAAGATGTGACGCCCTCTTCTGGTGTGTCTGAAGACAGCTACAGTGTACTTAGATATAATAATAAATAAATCTTTAAAAAAAAAAAAAAAAGAACAGGAAGGTGTTGGCCCAGGCCTTTAATCCCAGCACTTGGAAGGCAGAGGAGTTCAAGTCCAGCCTGGTCTACAGAGAGAGTCTCAGGACAGCCAGGGCTACACAGAGAAACCCTGTCTGGAAACCCTCAAAACAAAATGAACAAATGGCATTGGTTTCATTCCTGTTCCTATTCTCTGTGTGGAGACGACCTTTCCTCCCGGCCCCGACCTCCGGAGACAGACGCAGACGCAGACGCCAGCTGTAGTTCACTGGGCCCAACCACTGCAGACGCAGGCTATGAGCCTGCAACTCCTGGCACCGTGGGCCTTGTTGATTTCTGAGACACTGTCCCAGGAGACCCAAGGCTCTGGCCACATCTGGACATGACCACACCCTACAGTTTTGCTTTCAGCGTTCATAGAATCTGGGCCCCATCCCACCACCCCACCCCTTCCCCACAGCCCTGCCCCTTGAGGAAGCTTCCTGCCCCAGGCAGCTCCCGAATGTGGACCCCGATTCCAGTGTCAGGTCACCCCAGAGCTCAGCATGACAGGTCCAGATCCCGAGGCACGCCTGCCCTGCCCCCACCCCTGTGAGGTATCGGCCTTGGCATTCAAGCTGTCTGCACAGACGCAGAAACAATTAGTTGCACCCAACGCTGAAGATCCCGGATACAGCCTTACAGGAGCCCTAACCAGCCATCGCAGGCTTAGAGGAAGCTACGCTGTAACCCAGCCTGCATCGTGGACTGAGCTCCCCAAAAGTTATCAGTTTCTCTTATCTAAGCTCCAGGTTCTCCAGAGGAGGACAGAGGTCAAAGAGGGTGGGAGCCAGGGCATCACACCTTGCCAACAACAATAATAATAAATACCCCCTAAAACTTCTATGGTCTCACTTCCCTCTAAATATTGCAACCTATTACCAACTCATTTAAACATCAACAACAAGCACACACCAGTTACTATTATAACCACTTATCCCAGGTGGGAAACTGAGGCAAAGCACTATTAAGTAAGTCACTTGCCCAAGGAGACCTAGCTGACTATGTGGTTTAAAAACACAGGGTTTGGTCTATTTTTTTTTTGTTTTGTTTTGTTTTGTTTTGTTTTTTGAGACAGGGTTTCTCTGTGTAGTCCTGGCTATCCTGGAACTCACTCTGTAGACTAGGCTGACCTCGAACTCAGAAATCCGCCTGCTTCTGCCTCCCAAGTGCTGGGATTAAAGACATGTGCCACCATTGCCCGACTAGGGTTCGGGGTTTTTTTTCTCCCCAAAATAAGGGCACTGGAGTCCTGGCTGCAGACAGCCCCAGCCCCAGTCCCCCATCTGAGAAACCAGGAACAGCCAGAGTGGCTTCCTGCCACCCAGTTACCCTACACTTCCTGTTGTTGCCCACACTGAGTTCTTACTCACTGGGGGAACCCCCCCCCCCAGCACACGATGGTGTAGGGAAGTAGAGGCCTACCACCCCCTCCTTGTGTGCACACCACTGCTGCTACCGCGGCTGCTACCACCGTTAGCACCAGGCTGCTCCACCCTGCAGGGGAGCTGGGCCCTCCCCTCTCGTGGTTTCCGGCCCAGGCCGTTTTCAGTCTGGGCCTCATGGCTTCTAACCTGTGTAATGGCAAGGAGGCTGTGCTAGCCTGTGCTAGCCCAGACTGGAGGTGACTCAGTAATGGCAGCGGCCTGGCGACCTGGGATGTTCGTGGGGGGGAGGGGCTCCCCTTGCTCACTGTAGGGAGTGTCTAACTGGCACTTGCTCCCTGGTAGGCCCTTTACTGAGCCCTCCACCTCTACGATCCTAGGAGGCCGCCATATACCTAGTATCCTCTTTCTACACGTAAGAAAAACTGGAGCTCAGTGCTGTGAACTTGCCCAAGGTCACACACACACACACACACACACACACACACACGTGAATTAAGCAACAAGGATGAAAGTCGTCCGCCAAAGCTGCCACGGTCCCCAACTCCACCCCCTTCAAAGGCAGGGAGAACCAAGCCACCTTCCAGAATCCTGAATTCTCAAGAAAAATGCGTGGTGGCCCAAGGACAAACACCTGCCTCTGCTCGGCCCCCCCCCCCCCGCCTTTGCCAACTGACCCCAGATGCCATCGTGAATCATGCCCACTGCCCTGCGTTTCGGGCCAGCGTGTGCTAGCTGTGCCTGCTGGGAATGTCAGTCATGGCCTCTTCCCAACCCAACAGCTAACCACAAGGCCACACCCCAGTGAGACCCACTGTAGGGACAGTCCACACGGACCGAGCAATACCCCAAGCACTAAGGGACACCTTTGTCACTGCCCAGCAAAGCAGAGATGTCCAATCCGTTCTTCATCACCAGCCCCAGAAATGGGAGATAGAATTCCAAAGACCCGTAATCTGCTTGGAGCTGTCCTGAGTGTCCCGAACTGCCTGGATGAGTGCCCACATCCTGGATGCGAGTAAGAGCCCCCCAGTGAGCCAGACCCTCACCCAGCCCTGTCTGCACACAGTATCTCAGCCTTTCACAGACATCCCCAGGTACTCTCCCTTATTCCTTTACCCCAGGTCCACGGGCAGATCACCCGGGCCCTGTGGCCTGTAACATACATAGCACGCCTGGTGGTTAGTCCTGGACAGGGGGGGCTTGCCATCTCAAACCTTTGCTCTGCCTGCCTCTCTCAGAGAAGTCGGGGAAGCGTTGGATGACACCCAGCCTTGGGCAGGGGCGTAGGAGAGGCGAGAGCTCAGAGCCTGGCTGGCTGGTGTGTTTCCACCACCACAGCAGGCCTGTGTAGCGGGCGGCCATCGCTCCTCCGCGGTTGCTAAGGCAGCAGTCGAAAGCCTGGCTCAACCTGCTCTTTTTCACCACCCGCATTTAAAGCGGGATACCCCCCTTTCTCATAGCCTTCTTGGAGAGGTAGTACCCCATCATCCACCCTTGGCGGGAAAATGTCTCTTTGCTCCCCTTGCCTGGCTGGTGGAAGCACCCCCAAATCATAAGAAGAGTGCCATAGCTAAGAGAAGAGGAAGTCTGGGGAGTTGGGAATCTTACTCGATACCAAAGATGAAGAGGCTAAGCTTGAAATGACAGGTTCCCAGGGCCATGTGACTGGGGAACTGTGTTCCCCTAACACTGGGGAATCCACAGGGTGGGGTCCCCACAACAACTTCAGGTTTATTTCATGTTAGACATTCCCTAAGGAGACATTCCCCGCCTTTGATCCCAGCACTCTGGGAGGCAGAGGCAGGCGGGTTTCTGAGTTCCGAGGCCAGCCTGGTCTACAGAGAGTTCCAGGACAGCCAGGGCTACACAGAGAAACCCTGTCTTGAAAAAACCAGAGAGAGAGAGAGAGAGAGAGAGAGAGAGAGAGAGATTGAGATTGATTCCCTAAAGACTGTGCATGACCCCAGCAGTAGGGGTCATATGGAGCCACACCCACTGGTAGACTCCTGATTTCACCAAATCTTTAGCCCTGGCTAGCCTCAGGCAGAGGTCAGAGCCGTTAATCCAGGCGGGGCTCATGGCCCTAATGGTGAGAGAACAAGAAAAGCCAGTTCTCAACCTTGTGGCCTGAAGATGGGTTTACCCACCCAGAGGATAAGGGACAGCTTTGAGTTCCAGGGGACCTGAAAGGGATGGGTAGCCTCTGTGGGTGCTGCTGCCCTGGACGTCCACTAAGGCGCCAGGAGACTCTGGAAGGCCCATCTCCTGGCCTTCTCTCCACGCCCTGGCCCTCAGGGGTTCCCAGCAGCATTTCCTATCCGACTCACCAATACAACCTCAAGTCTACCCAGGGCAATCAAGTCCTGCCCTTGACTTTTGGAATTTCCACTGGCCTGAATTATTCACAAGGCTCCTTCCCATTAGCGTACCTGACCAAACAGATTCACCGAGAACGATCCCATATCCATAGACACACGTGAAGGGGAAGACGGACCCATGACCCCCTTGACAGGCTGAACCTGCCACTCACACAGGCTCCTTCTATGGCCCCCCTCCCCCACTTGCTCAGCTCAGCTGAGCTTGGTCAAGGTCTGGATTTGGGAAAGAAGGAGTTAGGGGCAGGTGGAGAGACAAGGAAGTCCAAAGCTAGCCTAGTGTGAAATGTCCCTCAGAGTCCCTATTTGTCCCCAAGTTGAGCACTTGTGCCTTCACAAGGAGAGACCCCACCCCATCTCAGAGGTCCCCCAAGCTCCTCCTCTCCTTCTGGAGCCAGGATTCTCAGGAACTGTTCCCCTTTGGGACCAAGCAGAGGATCTAGCAAGTCAGGCCTAATGACTCGCTCGCTTGCCAAAGAGAGGGAAATGCCATCTAGGAGGCGTAGGGTTCAGAGGCCGGCACTTGAGCACTTTGCTTCCAGAGCGAGCCTCCCCTGGACTCCCATCCTCAGAGCTGCCACACCAGGCTACTGAGACTGAGAAAGGCCTCTAGAAAACAGCCCAGCCTTCCCCACTGTCACCAAGTGTCCAGCCAGGAGTGGCTACCAGTCCACAGGCCACTGGGAAGCCACCTAAGAAGACAGCAGGAAAGAGTGCTGGGGTGGGGAGGAGGAAGTGAAAAAGACTGGCCTCTCCCCCTTCCCGGCTTCTGCCCCCCACCCTTCTTCAGGACCTACGACTGCACAGCCCACCCTATCAGAAACCCTTGAGCTGCTCCACGCTCGGGGAGCTGATGGCTCCGTCCCCAGAGGCCTAGACTTCAGCTTCTACTCGGTCCAGCCCACCCTTGCCTGCCCCAGTTTCCCAAGCAAGTGACAGCCAAGAGGGAGGGGAGCCTTCCAGATTTTTTTGTTCCACTCCAAGCCAGAATAACCAACCCATCCTGACCCCACCCTTCCTAAGCTGACTCCTTTCGCTGGTTGGGGGTGGTCCATGATGAGGGACTGACTGCAAGCACCCATTCCGCGGCACTGTGGGAGCGATAAATACGAGCGGAGGGTCTAAGAGTCCAACTCCTACACCAGACACCAGAACAACCCAGGACTAAAGACTCCACTAGGTCTACGGCTTCCAGGAGGTTAAATTATAACCCCTTTCCTCTTTGACCCTGAGATGCAGAAGGGCAGGCGCTCCAGACCCGCACCCAGCCGCTGGGCCTGCGTGCAGTGGAAAAGTGGGCGCCAGCCCCCTCCCACCCGGGGCGCGTTTGGAACCCAACCTCACGAGACATTTTTGACACCTTTAGACCTAGGAGCATAGGAAGGGGGTCGCGGGTCGGGGGGTCTCATAAGAAAGCTTGCTGGAGGGGGCTAAAGAAAGTTTCTTGTGGGGGGAGTGCTAAGTCACTCTGAAAGATGACACTGTCACTCCCACCCTTGGGGGGGGGGGACAGCAGGTGGACCGGGGATCTCCAAGCGGCACCTGAGTCCCAAGAGGCGGGGACGCATGCGGAGCCCCTGTCATCTCTGGTTCCTGGTGCACACCAGGTCATACTCACCAAGACCCGCGTGAACCTCTCCTCCAGCTCCCCGGCCGCCGGCATCGGTTGCTTGGGGACGGCTGGCTGCTTCGGGGGCGACGCGGTGGGGCCCGCGGGCTGCTCGGCGCTGCCAGCCGCGTTGCCCATGGTGGTCCCCACCCAGCCGGCCAGGCGCCTCCAGCCTCGGAGATCCAGTTTTCCCTGGAGGTCGCGGACTAGGCTCCGGGAGCCGGGGGGCGAAGGGCAGCTCTGGGTGACGGGGCTGGGCTAGGCGGCTGTCGGCTCAGCGGCGTGCAGGGGCTGGGGTGCGGCGTCCCATCGCGGCGGCCCCGTCCGAGGGAGCGGGCGGCGAGCGAGGCTCGGGGAGGAAGTCGGGTTGCAGGCAGCCGGGGCCAGAGGGCTGGGCCGGGGGCAGGAAGCTGCGGCGCGGGCTCCCCCCTCGGCGATTTTCGAACTTCTGCTGCCGCTCCCGGTGCGCGCAAACCGCAGTTCTCCGCCGCGCACCCGGCCCCAGGGGGGCGGGCTGCAGAGAGGGGGCGGGCGCGGGCGCCGGCCGGGGGTCCTCCGCAGCCATGGCGCGCCGGCTGGGGGCTGCCGATCAGTGCACCTGCGGCGGAGGGGGGGGGGCGGCCGCCGATGCACCTGCCCGAGCCGGAGCCGACCCAGGCGAGGCCGAGAATACGGCGGGGCGCGCTCGCCCGGCGCCTCCGGGTCCTAGAACCGCAGCTCTCCGCCCTAAGCCCTACCGTAGAGGGGTCTCTAGGCCCCGAGCCTGGAGGAGGCAGACCCCCTGGCGGAAGATTGTCCAACCAATGCGCGCGCGCCTTGGAGACCTAAGGCGGTGCTGAGGTGCGGTGGTGGGGCGTAATTGCTGCTGGGGGTCCCCCTCTGGGATCCCCAACTAAGAAGGTGGGAACCCCCTTCCAGGCCCCCCACCTCTGTGTTATCTCCTCCGTTGGGCTCGGAGATGATCTGAGGACCAGAGGGAATCATCTGCAAACAGGTTGGAGGACAAGGACCTAGGTCAGTTGAGACCTGACCAGCGGTGACTGGGCCAGCATCTTCAGCATCTTTAGACTGGGGGCACTCGTGGGGGAAATGAGGTCGGCGAACCTGGGGACCACTGTGGTGGTACCAAGGAGGAGTAGGGCACTAAGAAGGGTTAAAGGCAGCTGCTAGGCTGGGGGAGGAACAGGCACCTCAGAGGGGAGAAAAATCTGTCACCATGGGGGACCTAGGAGAGCCTCTCACTGAAGAATGAGAATCTTGGCCATCTGATAGTTACAGAATGATTTCTGTGGCAGTGACTAGCAAAGGTAGGTATGGATGTCCTCATTTCCTGGGGAAACGAGGAACGGAGTGGCAAGGGAACTTGTCCAAGGCCACACAGCTAATTAGGGTAGAAACGGACCTCTTCTGTTCATATCCAAAAATCTACATAGCCTCAGTCTCTTCTTATTTAGGGTGGGAGAGTGGAGAAGGGGTAGGCCTTCAGGACTGGGGTTCAAACTCCATCCTGAATCAAGTCCTCCCCCCCCCACTTAATTTGTGGGGCTCTTGAGTTGGCCCCTCCCTGTCCTGCCCCGCCAGGCCATGGGGGTGAGGTGCCCTACACCGAGGGAGCCTTGAACTTTCTCTTGTGCCAGCCCAGGGGCTCTAAATGGTTACTCGAGATCATTCTCCGCTCTCTCCTTCATAGTCAGAGCCACTGACAAAGGATTGAGCAAGAACTGGGAAATTAATTATCTAATCATGAGGAGAAACAGACACAAGCCAGCACCGTCCCCGGCTTGACCTGATTAAAGCCTTCCTCCTGCCAAGGTCACCATCACCCCTGCCACCACGGGAGAGATACAGTCCCAGTTCACGTCCTGAGCAGGGACTTCTAGGGTGGGTGAAAACAAGAGTCTTCCTGAGCCTGCGGGGAGGGTATCTGCCCTGCACCCACCACCATCTTCCTGAGACTTGCCCTTGGGGCCTCGCCTGTGATTAGTAAGTAGCTGGGAGATTTTTGTTTGTTTATTGAAGACTGTACTTCCTGATTCTTCCATCGCTGTCTTTCAATTCATCAACAAATGTTTCCTCGGAGCCCCAGCTGCGTGCCCAGCTGTCTGCTTAGCGGTGTGATGGGGCTTCTGGAACGCTTAAGGTGCCCCTCACCTTGGACGCGGCCTAGCAAGGATTCAGGACATGTGGGAGGGAGGGGACCAGCGTTGAAGCGTCTGTGGGGCCAGTGCCCATCACCACCACCTTGAGGGACACTGAGAAGCCAGAAGTTGGGCCTCTGATGCAGTAGTTGCCAGCCTGCCTCCTCACTACCAGCCGCCTCCCACCCGAAACCTGGCGGAAATAAAGCTAACCCGAAAAGGGCCCATTGTGTGGGAACTTACCATATTAACGACCCTACGTCGTTATCCGCTGACCAGGAATGTGAGTTACCAAGCAGATGTAATCAATCATTACCTAGTCAATCTTGTTGGCTTCGTTCATAGGAAGCATCTTCCCAAATCATGGACCGTCCAGTTTGGGAACAATGTTTCCGTAAGTCTGTGTTGCCCCCTTCTGTGAGCAGGTGGTATGACAGGCAGGACAGACTGACAGCTGTGGTGATGGATGGAGTCACAGGCAGGGTGACATTTCCCGACCATTGTCACTTCGACATCCTTAATGGAAGGAATGTGCAGCCATCGGGGACACTCCTAGCCCACGTGACTGAGCTCGTATCAGTCGTCAGTAGACGTCTCTTTAAGGAAAGGCAGGCTGCAGGGCCCTGGGTTCCAGCCTCACCACTGCATGGGAAGAAGGAAAAGGTCAGGCTGGTGAGCAGGCATGCACATGACCTCTGCACTCTGGATACTGAGGCAGGAGGATAGTGAGTTCAATCAAGAAAATCTGCCTATTGGGCTGGAGATGCAGCTCAGCCGTTAAACCACTGACTGCTCTTCCAGAGGTCCTGAGTTCAAATCCCAGCACCCACATGGCTCACAACCATCTGTAATGGGATCCGATGCCCTCTTCTGTCATGCAGGCATACATGCAAATAGACCACACACACACACACACACACACACACACACACATACATAGAAAATCTGGCTATCTAGCAAATCCTGCTCTTATAAATGAAAAAAGGCCGGGCATTGGTGGCGCACGCCTTTAATCCCAGCACTTGGGAAGCAGAGGCAGGCAGATTTCTGAGTTCGAGGCCAGCCTGGTCTACAGAGTGAGTTCCAGGATAGCCAGGGCTATAGAGAGAAACCCTGTCTCAAAAAAAAAAAAAAAAATGAAAAAAGACCACAGTGAGGAGTCTGTTGATAAAGTTCTTGCTGAGCAGATCCTTAGCACCCAAAGAAAAAAACCAAACATAGCATTGAGTGCCTGTCATCTCAGCCAGGCCGATGGGGGATGGGGTCCCTGAAGGTTTGCTGTCCGGCCAGTCTAGCCAATCAGTGAGCTAGCTCTAGGTTCAGTGAGAGGGAATGTAAAAGGGAGGGGGGGACTAGAGAGATGGCTCATCAGTTAAGAGCACCGTCTGCAGGCCGGGTGTGGTTGTGCCCATCTTTAATCCCAGCACTTGGGAGGCAGAAGCAAGTGGATCTCTGTGAGTTCAAGGTCAGACTGGTCCACATAGAGAGCGCCAGGCCAGCCAGGACTACATGGTGAGACACTGCCTCAGCACCGTCCCACCGCCCAGAGGGAGCACTGGCTGCTCTCCCAAAGGACCTGGGTGCCATTGCCACCACCCACCCGGTGGCTAGCATTCATCACTCCAGTGCCAGGAGTTCTCACACCCTCTTCAGGCCTCCACCAGCACAGCACACATGTAATGCGAATATTCATGCAAGCGAAACACCCACACATATAAAATATTTTTAAAAAATAATAAGGCAGAACATGGCCCAGCAGGTAAAGGTACTTGCTACATAAATAAGACCTGAGTTTGAGCCCTGGAACTTACATAAAAGTTCAAGAGAACCTATTTCACAAAGCTGTTCTCTGACCACCACTTCATGGCCAGCAACACACACACACACACACACACACACACACACACACAAACACACACAATAATGATTAATAAAATAAGTTTAAAAATGAGGAGAGTGGTCGAGGAAAACACTGGGCGTTGATCTCTGGCCTCCGCATGTACACACACAAGCATGCACACTGTGTACATGCAAACACACACACAGCTTAGTGTAATGGCACAAGCCTATAATATGGCACTAGGGTGGAGGCGCTGATGAAGATCGGGTGTTTGGATCCAGCATCGACTTCATGGTGAGTTCAAGGCCAGCTGGGGCTACATGATACCCTAACAAAGAAAAAGGACAGTGTTGATGCACGTACCCTTGCCGAAATGTTTTGAGTGTGTGCAGTGTGTGACGCACATGTGTGTTTGAGATTCTCTTTTTATACCTGCTTGAGTAACTCCTTCCACCACTCCCTCCTCATGAATATTCATTTATACCAATCCATTTTGCTGTTATTATAAATATCAGCTCTCTCCCTTCTTCCCTCCCCCTGAGACTGTCCTTGGACTTTCCATTCTCCATCTGCCTGCCTCAGCTCCTCAAGTGCTGGGATGGCAGACATATGCCACCATGTTCCTCCTGAACTTTAAATTTTTTTTGACAAATATTCACTGAATTGCCCCCCCAACACATACACACACACACACACACACACACACACAAAACTTGACCAACTTTCAGCAGCAGCAATGAAGGATCGCGGTGGTCTGAATGAAAAAAACGGCTCCACAGGCTCATTGTGTTTGAATCCTTGGCAGTTGCTGGAACTGTTTGGGAAGGATTAGGAGGCATGGTCCTGTTCGAGGAGGCGTGGCCCTGTTCGAGGAGGCGTGGCCCTGTTCGAGGAGGCATGTCAATAGGGTGGGGTTTTAGGCTTCAAAGCCACCAGCTATCCCCAGAGTACACTCTGCTTCCGGTCTTTGACCTGGATGTGAGTTCAGCTGCTGCTCCAGCACGCCGCCTGCCTGTCTGCCCATCCCTATGCTTTCTGCTTTGATCCTGATGGACGGACTCCTATGCCTCTGGAACTGCGAGCCCCAAATAAACCTCCTGGAGGTTGCCTTGGTCATGGTGTTTCATCACAGCAATAGGAAAGGAAGCAAGACATTGAGAACGCCTGTTTCCGGGTGTGTTCACAGACACAGTCTGCTGACCAGCATTCCGATCCCAGGTGAGGCCTCTCTGGACATCATATCTACCTCTTTCTTTGGGCTGTAGGTGTCTCCAAAGCCGGGACTGTATCTTGTCTTCCCTGCATCCCTGTTTGTTAGGTTTTTGTCCGTTTGACACAAGCTAGAGTCGTTTGAAAAGAGACTCTCAGTTAAGAAAGTGCTCCCAAGCCGGGCGTGGTGGCCCACGCCTGTAATCCCAGCACTCGGGAGGCAGAGGCAGGCGGATTTCTGAGTTTGAGGCCAGCCTGGTCTACAGAGTGAGTTCCAGGACAGCCAGGGCTACACAGAGAAACCCTGTCTCAAAAAAAAAAAAAAAAAAAAAAGTGCCCCCATCAGACTGACCTATAGACAAGCCTCTAGAGCTGCCTGCCTTCCCTCCTTCCCTCCTTCCCTTCCTTCCTTCCTTTCTTCCTTCCTTTCTGGTTTTTCAAGACAGGGTTTCTCTGGGTAGCCCTGGCTGTCCTGGAACTCACACTGTAGACCAATCTGGTCTTGAAGTCAGAAATCCACCTGACTCCCAAGTGCTGGGATTAAAGGCGTGCGCCGCTGCCACCATCACCACCACCACTCCACCATCATCACCACCACCGCCCCACCATCACCATCACCACCACCATCACCACCACCACCACCAGCACCACCACCGGGCTTCAAATGCCTTTCTTACCATGAAGCCTTCCCAACCTCCTCGCTGTACCCTGCTTTTACAGCAAGGCAGGGAAGGTACCACTCTTGGTTCTCCCAACTGTATCCTTCCCCATGAATAAGTAGTCCCCTGGTTCACCGGCTAGACCACCAGTGTCCAACAGATTTTACTACTCATCGGTTTTCTTGGGAGTGGGGGGAAGGGCTGGATCCCATATTGTTAGCTCAGGTTAGCCTTAAATTCACTGTGTAACTGAAGATGGTCTTAAACTCTGTATCCCCCTCCTTCCCCGTCCCAAGTTCCCAGATTTCAGGCCCTCGGGGCTCCAGCAGAGGTTGCGTGGATGATGGAAATGGTTTCTGTCTGTCTCGTCCAGTATGGTTCCACTAACCACAGGGGCTCCTGAGCTCTTGAAATACAGGGTTGTCTGACTGAAGAACTAAATCTTGAGTTTTTATTTCATTTGAAGTCTACACATTCCAATAGCCAGGGACTAGAGAGAAGGCTCAGTGGCTAAAAGCACTTATTGCTCTTGCAGAAGACCCGGGTTCAGTTCCCTGCACCCATACGGTGGCTCACATCCATCTGTGACTCCAGTTCCGAGGACCCAAAACACTCGTCTGGTGTTTGTGGGTTCCAGGCACACATACGGTGCACATACATACACACATACAAGCAAAATGCTCATACACTCAAAATAAATAAGCCTTACAGTTTTTCAATAATCACATGTGGTTAGTTGTGGGAAACAGAGGAAGCCCTGGGTGTGTTATGTCCTACGTGAATGTGCGCTGTTGACGTAGGGACAGCCACGTCAAAGACCCTAGTCTGACACCCACAGGGAAATGGCAAAGCTTTCTCTTCCGGTCCATGTCTAGGTAGTGATAAGGTGTGCTGAAAAGTCCATCATTCTCCCCGCAAAATGTACAGCCTGGAGACAGTTCCCATCGGAGGCGGCTCCTCCCGAGGTTAGTTTAGCTGAGCCTGCGTCCTCCCCATCCAGCTGTGGCCCATAAACCCCGCCTCCTTGTTTATCTGTATGCAGTAACCCCGCCTCGCCTCGCCTCTCGGTTCAACACGCAGTACTTTCAAGGTGCTTCCGTTTCTGTGTCAGAGAGCCCAGTCCTCAAGCCAGTCGTGTGTGTGTGTGTGTGTGTGTGTGTGTGTGTGTGTGTGCGCGTGCGTGTGTGTGTGTGTGTGTGTGTGTGTGTGTGAGAGAGAGAGAGAGAGAGAGAGAGAGAGAGAGACTGTGTTCCTCATTTCTTCACTATGAAGCTGGGTAAAAGATGGAGGAGCTAGAGAGTACTATATTAGACAGCATAGAAGTAAGCTATTCCCGGCACCTGGATGCCTAAGGTTTCTTACTCAGAGGCTCCTGGACTCACACATTTGAGGGTGGGTATGAAGTTAGCCTGTGTTCCTTCCTCGGCGGTGGCATACAGATCTCTCCTCATCAGGCAAGGGGCTCTTCGTCTCTTCGTGGAGAGGGCAGGTTCTCTCTCTCTCTCTCTCTCTCTCTCTCTCTCTCTCTTTTCTTTTTTTCTTTTCTTTGCTTTTTTTTTTTTTTTTTTTTTTTTTTTTTTTTTGAGACATGGTTTCTCTATATAGTCCTGGCTCTCCTGGAACTCACTATGTAGACCTGGCTGGCTTTGAACACATGGAGATCCTCTGCCTCCTGAATGCTGAGATTAGTGACACGTGCCACCATCCATGGCCTTGGCTCTATTTCTTCCCTATTTCCCCATTCCCATCTCTGATCTGCCATGTTCTTGACCTTGGACAAGTTACCCAGTCTCCTAGACCCCAGTTTTTCCATCTGACCACAACAAGGCTGCCTTGTTTATTTGGGGGATGCTATAACAGAACCCCCAAGGCTGGGTCATATGAAAGTTATTTTTTTTAATTCATTTTATTTTATTTTATATAAATGAATATACTGTAGCTGTTTTCAGACACACCAGAAGAGGGCATCCGATCCCATTACAGATGGTTGTGAGCCACCATGTGGTTGCTGGGAATCGAACTCAGGACCTTTGGAAGAGCAGTTGGTTCTCTTTAACCACTGACCCATCTCTCTAGTCCATAAAAGTTATTTCTTATGAATCTGTTGCTCTAACAGTGAGGAGCTAGCTGCCTTTGGTGACATCTTACTGCCTTTCAACAGGAGGGAAGCCATTATATGGTAAAAACATACACAAGGGGGCTGAGCTCACCCTTTATCAGGAATCTGCTTCTGTGATGGCATAGATCCTCATGAGGTACCTGGTTTGGCCTACAGTCCCTCCTCCCAGAGTTGCGCTGAAGATTAAGTTTTAACCCATGAACTTTGGAGGCCTCATTCAAACCTGAGTGTTGATGGTCCCAGCCTTCCTCTGTTACTCTGAGGACCACGTTAATGAGATGCCTCCACAAGCCCACTGTCTGCAGCAGGTCTTCATAGAGCCTCGCTCGGCATGCATTAAACCTTCACTATGTACCAAGTACACTATAGGCGAACCCCAGTCCGCCCTCTCCACCCAGCCCAGCAGCAGAGCATCCGCACACACATCCTACCGCACTCGGCTGGCCATTAGACACAGCCCCTCTGCCCCAGTTTGTGCAGGATCGAGGCTCCGAAAGGATCAATCCCACTCTCCTATTCTGACTGCATTGGCAGAGCCGGTTAAGACAGATGGACAGCCAGGTGGTGGTAACGCACGCCTTCGATCCCAGCACTTGGGAGGCAGAGGCAGGAGGGTTTCTGTGAGTTCTAGGCCTGCCTGGTCTACAGAGCGAGTTCCAGGACAGCCAGGATGACACAGAGAAACCCTGTCTCTAAAGAAAAAAGAAAAAGGAAGGAAGTGAGGTGGCGGAGGGGAAGAATGAGTGGGCGACGGCGCAGTGGTTAGGAGCACTGACTGCTCTTGCTAAGGTTCAGGTTCAATTCCTCGCACACACTCAGTGACTCACAACCACCCTTAACTCCAGTTCCAGGGAATCTAACGCCTTCTGATCTATGTAGGCACCAGACACATATATGATGCACACACATATGTGCTCATATGTGAAACACATAAAAATTTGAAAACAGAGAGGAAAACACAAAGAAAGAAAAGAAGAGAAAAGAAAAGAAAAGAAAAGAAAAGAAAAGAAAAGAAAAGAAAAGAAAAGAGCAAAGAAAAGAAAAGATGTCCAGCTCCGGGAAGCTTATTTTTTGTGGTTTTGGTTTCAGTTCAGAGGGAGGTGATCTAAATCTCTTCTGCATTTAGGTTGTAGCTCTTGTGTCTGCTAAGCCAGTGCTGTACAACTGGGCTCCATCCCCAGTCCTTCATCTTTGGGGTGGGGGGGTGGGGGGTGGGAATTGAAGGCATGCACCACCATACTTGGTCCTATTCCCATTTTTCTTGATACAGACTGAGGCAGGTAAGCTGAGCATCTCTGTCCCAACATCATGTTTATTATTATTGTTGTTGTTGTTATTATTATTATTATTATTATTATTAAAGCTGTTCTAAGTCTAATCAATGCTGACCTAAGCATTTGGGTGTAGAGGATCAGGGACAACCTACAAGAGGTCACATGCACCCCCCCAAGAGTGACTCTTCCTCTCTTGGTAGCCATCTGCTGACAAGCGCTTCTCAGCAGGGGAGGGCCGTGAAGAGCGGCCCCGCCCCAGGCCTTGAACTGGGATCACAGGCCTAAGCCACCAGCTCTTTACCTTGAGTGTGTTACCCTTGAGACAGTCTCTTACTAAGTAGCCCTTCCTGACCTCAAGCTCCCCACGTAATCCCAGACTGACCTGAACCTCACCCTCCTTCCGTGTCAGCCTCCCAGGTGCTGAGATTACAGGTGTATGGTTCATGCTACGGTTTGCTGTGTATGTGTGTGTGCATGCATGTGTGTGTGTATGTGTGTGTGTGTGTGTGTGCGCACACGTGTGCGCATGCATGTGTGTGTGTGTGTGTGTGTGTGTGTGTGTACGGGAGTAGACTGAAGGAGGTCCGGTGTCTGGCTCTATTGTTTTCTATCTTAGTCCCCAGAGACAAGGTCTCTCTGAACCTGGAGCTTGGGCGGTCTAGACCGGCTGGCTGGCAAGCCTCGAGACTCCTCCTGTCTCCCTCGGCTCGGAGGCTGGTCCCCCCAAGCCCAGCTTTTCGTCTTATGGCGCTGAGCTGCAGACCCAAGCACTCATGTTTCTGTCCCAAGAGCTCTTCCCCACTGAGCCAGCTCCCCAGACCGCAGCTTGCTTTTATTTTTTTAAATCTTAGGTGTGTAGGTGTTTTACCTGCATGTATGTATGTGTACCGTGTGCCCTCAGAGGCCAGAGATGGCACTGGTCTGGGGCCTGCATGGCCCTGCTTTGGAGTGATCCACCGCTGTGAGCCAACATGTGGATGCTGGGAACTGAACCGGGGTCCTCTGCAGGAGCTGCAAATGCTCTTAACTGCTGAGCCATCTCTCCAGCCCCAACAATTCGCTTTTTTTTTTTTTTTTTTTTTTTTTTTTGGTTTTGGTTTTGGTTTTGGTTTTTCCAGACAGGGTTTCTCTGTGTAGTTCGGGCTGTCCTGGAACTCACTCTGTAGACCAGGCTGGCCTCAAACTCAGAAATCCACCTGCCTCTGCCTCCCAAGTGCTGGGATTAAAGGTGTGTGCCACCACCGCCCGGCTAACAATTTGCTTTTAATTTAGCTTTTGAATAGTCAATAAACATATAGGATTCAGCAGTCAAACGTGCCTAGAGAGAGACTGATTGGGAGGTTTGACTCTCACCCCGACTGGCCCCGGTTCTCTCAGTGCCCACAGGCCTCCACGGCTACGGTTTTCTCTGTGCAAATTCAAGTAAATGTAAATATTTATCCTTACTCATACCCCATTTCTTAGATAAAAGATGAGATAGCACAGATCATTTTCTTTCTTTCCTTTTTCTCTTCCTCCTCCTCCATGGCTAGGTCTTCCCACATTTGTCGCTGATCAAGGAAATGTCCCATGCTGGGCAGTGGTGCCACACAACTGTAATCCCGGCCCTCTGGAGGCAGAGGCTGGTCAATCTCTGAGGATCACAGAAAAACCATGCCTCAAAATTATATATACATATGTACATATATGTATATACATATATACATATATATGCATATATACACACGTATACACATGTATGTATACGTGTGTGTGTGTGTGTCTGTGTGTCTGTGTGTGTGTGTCTGTGTGTGTCGTTTGATGGAGAAGTGGTGGCGGGAAAGGAAGGATGGCAGTTTCAGAGAAAACAGCACCTGGGAAGCACACGCTCAGCCAGGAGGTGGCGCTAGCACGCTAGCACACACCTGTAGTCCCAGCACTCTGGAGGCAGAGGCAGGCAGAGCTCCGTTCCACAAGCCTGGTCTACAAATCCAGTTCCAGGACAGCCGGGTGGCTGGACCAGCTGTGGTTCTGCACACCTTCAGTCTCAGTGCTCAGGAGCAAGTACTGGGGAGGCAGAGGTAGGAGGATCTTTGTGAGTTCAAGACCCGCCTGGTTCACATGGAGAGTTCTAGGCCAGTCAGGACTACATAGTGGGATCCCTGTTCCAAAAGGGTGAAGGTGGAGGAAGGGGTGGGAGTGGGGTTTTAAATCTTTTTTTAAAGATTTATTTATGTATATATACATATATACTTAATATATAGAATATATGTATATACACATATATTTAATGTATATGGGTCTTCAGACACACCTGAAGAAGGCATCAGATTCCATTACAGATGGTTGTGAGCCACCATGTAGTTGCTGGGAATTGAACTCGGGACCTCTGGAAAAGCAGTCAGTGCTCTTAACCACTGAGCCATCTCTCCAACCCATTTTAAAGTTTTGGTTTTCGTTGTTGGTGGTGGTGGTGGGTTTGTTGTTGTTGTTGTTGTTGTTGTTGTTGTTTTTGTTTTTTTGTTTTTGTTTTTGTTTTTGGTTTTTTCAAGAGAGGGTTTCTCTGTATAGCCGTGCACCACCACGCCCGGCTCATTTTAAAGTTTTTTAAGTATTAGTTTTATTCACATGTATGTGTGTGTGAATGTATGCTACTTCTGTGCATGCCCATAAAAGCCAGAAGAGACGGTCAGATTCCCGTCAGAAATCTTTACCCATTTGGAAATTTCTTTTTCTTTGTAAAATTAAATATTTATTTATTTACTTACTTATTTACTGATTTGTGTGTTTGCCTGTAGAGCGTGTTGGAGAGGTGGCTCAGAGGCTAAGAACACTCGCTCTTCCTGCAGAAGACCTGTGTTTGGTTTTGAGTGCCCACATGGTGGCTCATAACGGTCTGTAACTCCAATTCCAGGGGATCCGATTCCTTCCTCTGGTCTGCAAGGGAACTGCAAAACACTATACACATAAAATAAAAAAAATAATAACTTTTTAAATAATAAGGAATCCTTTTTATTTTATGCACGTTCTATGTGCCACATGAGTGCAGTGCCAACAGAGGCCAGAAGGGGGCGTAAGATCTCTGGAGCTTGAGTTACTGGAGGTTGTAAGAAATCCAGTTTACAGAGCTGGGAACCAAATGTGGGTCCTCTGGAAAGGCAATATATGCTCTTTACCACTGAGGCACCTCTCCAGGCACACACTCCCCTCCCCGCCCCCCCTTTATGTCTTTATTTTATTTTATTTTATTTTATTTTATTTTATTTATTTTTTATTTTTTGAGGCAGAGTTCTTTGACCCAGGCCTGTCACCATGCCCCAGTTTATGCAGTGCTGGGAATAGACAAGCACTCTACAGACATCCCCAGTACCCGAGGAAGTCTTTTTTTTTTTTTTTTTTTTTTTTTTTTTTTAACTCACTCTGTAGACCAGGCTGGCCTCGAACTCAGAAATCCGCCTGCCTCTGCCTCCCAAGTGCTGGGATTACAGGCGTGCGCCACCACGCCCGGCCGAGGAAGTCTTTTTTAACCAAAAACTAGTCAGGAACAGTTGAGGGAGACACAAGGCTGGGAAAGGTGGGAACACGCGGGGCTTTTTGTTTTTATGGAAAGGTGGGAACTGGCCCCGGTTACCAGTGAGGTACTGGGGAAACAGTGGCACCGCCACACAGACAAGGAGGGAAGGGGAGGAAATGACTGACAAAACAGACGCCTCCATTCCAGATTTTCCAGCTCTGGCAGCACTGCCGAGGGAGTCTGGGCAGGAGGTGGACTCAGGAACAACTGAGGGAGGAGCGCTGGGGGTGGGGGGCGTCCAGGGGGGGCGGGGGGGGGGAACTAGTCAGTGGCCCCTCTGAGGCCAGGAACTGGGGTGGGTCTCCAGTAAGCTGAGCAACAGCACGAGAAAGACTAGGGCCTGGAGACAGTCCCAGTACCCAAGTCAACAACCAGGAGATCCAGGAGTAGCGGCCTGTGCTTATAACCCCCCAGTCCCCTCCCCCCAAAACAGCAGGGGCTTTCTGGTCAGCCAGCCAAGTCCCAGTGTGGGAACCTGTCTCAAAAACTAGGGCAGACAGGTTTCTTTATTATTATTATTATTATTATTATTATTATTATTTTACTTTTTGAGACAAGGTTTCTCTATGTAGTCCTGTAGACTAGGCTGGCCTCAAACTCAGAAATCCTCCTGCCTCTGCCACCCAAGTGCTTGGATTAAAGGCATGTGCCACCACTGCCCGGTGGCAGACAGGTTTCTTGAGGAAGGACTCCCAAGACTGACCTCTGATGTCTACATGTATGCGAGCACACAGGCACGCACACCTGCCACCGCACACACGTGTGCACTCACACTCGCACACGCCTCGAATCAGAGAAAGGCAGGCACGGAAGGCCGTGCCCTTCATCTCAGCACTCAGAGGCAGAGGCAGCCGATCTCAGAGTTTGAGGCCAGCCTGGGTAACACTTGAGTCCCTTGTCTCAAAATAAGCAAATAAATAAAAGGAAAAAAAAAAAAAAAAAAGACAGACATGACAATCGGACGTGTGATCCCAGCCTAACGTCCACCAGAGGAAATAGAGTCTGAGAGGAAGGAGACTCACCGAGCAATGGGTGCCACTGGCTGTGGGGAGTGGGTTAGGAAAGTCTTAGGCGGATAGTGTTAAGTTCCAGAAGATGAAAAGGCCGGGCTGATGCAAGACAAAGCTCTTAGGAAATAAATGCCCACTGCAGTATTGACTGCGGGCCAAGGGTCGTGTGCTCAAGGCCCCGCTGGTGATTAAGTATCCAAGGCTGGCCTCGAGTGAGCGCAACGCACGGCCCCTCCGGCCCTCCCCCTCCTCCTCAAAAATGTTATGATATATTTAATACACAGATAAAAGAGAACAAATGGGGCAACATTTTAACAGAGTCTCTTTTAAAAAACTTTCGATTCATTTCCATCCTAATAAAGACTCATAAAAAGACTGAGCAGGAGGCAAGGACTCGACACCCAAGTGTGAGTTCAGATCCCAACACTCACTACAAAAAAAGAGAAAGAAAATATTTTAAAAAAAAAAATACAAGCTGGGCGGTGGGAGGCAGAGGCAGGTGGATTTCTGAGTTCAAGGCCAGCCTGTTCTACAGAGTGAGTTCCAGGACAGCCAAGGCTACATAGAGAAACCCTGTCTCAAAACAAAAACAAAAACTAAAAACAAAAAACAAAAAAAAATTACAGTATCAGTTGTGTCTGCCTGTGATCCTAGAGTTGGGAGGAGGAGACAGGGGGATCTCTGAGGCTTACCGGCTAGCTAGTCCAGACAATCAGTGAGCTTCAGATTCGGTGAAAGGCCCTGTCTCAAAAACTCAAAGTTTTTGAGAGGCCAGAGAGAAGACTATGAAGTAAAGGTGCGTATAGCCAAGCCTGCCGACTTGAGTTCAACCCCTGGGACCCGAGAGGTGGGAAGAGAGAACACTCATGCACACGTGAGCACACACACACACACACACACACACACATACACACACAAATTATCCAAGAAGCACAGGTCTGGAATCCCAGCTAAGACTATAGGCTCAGCAGAACGACTGCAAGTCTCTGGTTTACCCGGGGCTATGGTGTAAATTCAAGCAACTTATGAAACCCGTCTCAGAAGTAAAAATACACCTAGCTTGATGCAGGCCTGTGGTCTCAGCCCTCAGGAAGCTGAGGCAGGCAGATTTCTTGTGAACTTAAGCCAGCCTGGTCTACCATGTGAGCTCCAGGTTAGCCAGGCTAAAGAGACTTGCATATGTATTCAGCGGTACGCACACTTGCTAGCATGCACGAAGTCCTGCGTTCAATCCACTCTAGCTAGAAAAAAAAAAAAAAAATCAAAACAGCTATCCAAGCCAGGAATCTTCCAAAGTTAGATGTTACTGTTTATTTACCCTCCAGAACTAGCCGAGAACCAGCAGTGTCCCGGGAGCACGCGGTAGAATGAGGGGCACAGGTGGCCGGAAAGGCAGAGTCCTCCCGCTTCAGAACATTCCTTCCTAAGGCTGCCGACATTTTCTGGTCTGACAGCTGGAGTGGCCAGGGACCCAGGCCAGCAGTGACTCACCGACAGGGTCCCCGGGCCGCGGGAGAGGCCCTGCTCTGCTGTG
Source organism: Apodemus agrarius (assembly GCA_964023405.1). NCBI lineage: Eukaryota > Metazoa > Chordata > Mammalia > Rodentia > Muridae > Apodemus > Apodemus agrarius. Next base: position 89,997,223 of record OZ030015.1, on the reverse strand, counting down.
AGAGCCCCGGACGGCAGGTGGCGCTGTGGAGTCAGCACTGGCAGAACCTGACTGAGCGCCATGGGAACCTGGAGCAGGTCAGCCCTTGGGATTTTCTTCCAGAACCCAGAGCCCAGGAGCTGTGTGCAGCCTCGCTCCTCCTCCCCGGACCTGGCCTCCGGCTCTCAGGCTGTCAGCTTCCCCATGACTTCCCTCCCTACAGTAGATGTCCCAGGGCCACCAACCCCTCACAGGATGCCAAGTGTCGGACAGGAGGAGGCATGGGCAGGCTTCATTCAATGCCTGGCCCTAGAGTCTAAGTAGCAAATTAATCTTCTCCTTCCCTCCGCCCTACCCTCCCCCCTCCCTCCTCCCTTTCCTCCTCCTGGGCAGCTCTATCTGGTCGTTCAAAACAAACATGTTTTCAGCCCATCCCACGCTTGCCCTGCTGGGGCCGATTCAGAAATGTGAAGTCCAGGACTCCAGTTCCTTCTGTGGGATCCAGGGGGCAGGGTAGACCTGGGAAAGGGCTGACGGGCAGGTCTAGGTGCTGGGGTGGAGGAGGGGCAGCCAATACCCTCAGTCTTCCTGCAGTCGCCGAAGCCAGGACTGTTTATTTCAGCTCTCTGAGCCTACCCGCGTTCAGAGTGAAGGGGACTGAGTCTATCCACCCGTGGCCTCCAGGAAGGGCTCGCCGATCGATCGGCTCCTTCCACACCTTTTCTGAGTTCCCTTCTGGAGATTTACCCGATGCACACAAGGCTGACAGATCTTGACTGGGACCACCAGTACTGTATGGTGACTTGTCTAGTTCCACCCATGCTTTTCAGTAACATTTCCCAACAGAGCGGAACGCCTCGTTCTTCTGTGGGATGAGCAGTATAACCGCCATAAAATTCCCTTACTCAATTGTCTCACCAGATCCATCAGTGTCCTTCCTGGGGCCTCACTTCTACCAGACCGGGGGACTGGAAGGCCAGGGCCCTGCAAAAGGCTTACAGTGTATTCTTTAAAATTATTTATTTGTTTGTTTTAGGTTTTTCAAGATAGGTTTTCTCTGTGTAGCCCTGGCTGTCCTGGAACTCATTCTATAGACCAGGCTGACCTGCAGTTCAGAAATCTACCTGCCTCTGTCTCTGAGTGTTGGGATTAAGGTATGTACCACCACTGTCCGGCTCTTAAAGAAATTCTTTAGGTGACAGAATTTGTCCTTGGCATTTAAGAGATTTCTGGGCAGAGGAGGAAAGAAGGGAGGAAAAGAAAAATAGAGGGAGCAGGGATAAGGGGGAGGAAGAGAGATTATTTTGACTTCTTTAAAGTCAATTTCTCATGCATAAAACACAGTTAGCATTGTGGTGATGGTGGCGGCTCATGTCTTTAATCCCAGCACCTAGGAGGCAGAGACAGGCAGATGTTTGTGAGTTCGAGGCTAGTCTGCTCTACATAGTGAATTCCAGGCCAGCCAAGAGCTAACAGAGTAAGCCCCTGACAAAGCAAACATGGAAACCCCAGGAACCCCGTCCTAATGGAGCTGACGTGAAATAAAAATAAAAGATAGTTTTCAAGCACTTGGCCAGGACATTTAACCTGGTTTGGGGGGAGGGGGTTCTTTGTTTATTTGTGTTTTAGTTTGGTTTCCTTGAGACAAGGTCTCACACAGTCTAGGCTGTCTCCAAACCACTATGAAGCCGAGGCTAGCCTTCTCTTCTGATCCTCCTGCCTCCACTCTTAAGAAGGGCTGGGATAACAAGTGTATACCGTGATGCCTGGCTTTCCAACAATTTAACTTTAGAAAGGAAAGCAAAACAGTAACCAGGCCAGGAGTAGCAGCCTGTAGACCTCAACACTCAAGGCTCAGGCAAGCGAGGGAGTTCAAAGGAAAGGAAAGTGTTGGCGATTTTTGTTTGGGTTTGCTGTCATTTGTTTAGAGACAGGATCTTACTCTAGCCCAGGCTGACCTGGAAGTGCCATGTAGACAAGGCTAGCCTCAAACTCAAAGAGATCTGCCTACCTCAGCTTCCCAAGCACTGGGATAAAAATGTGCAAAAGCACTCCTGGATTTATTTTGTGTTTATTACTACTGTGTGTACGTACGTACGTGGTATATACGTGAATTGCGCAAATGAGGCCGTGCCTGGGGCGGAGGCCAGAGGACAACTGTGCGGTCACTTCTCTTTTCCTTTTCCCACTCTGTCAGGCCGGCGAGCAGGAAGGGCAGCACCTTACACCCCCCCATCCCCCACCCCCACCCCGTGTCATCGCACCAGCCCCACAGCTGTGGTTTGCAGGTGAACCGTCTGCACGGGCTCGGGTGTGGAAGTCTCGGTCCCTCTTGGTGGACACTTTTGGAATTAGTAGCAGCTTTAGGAGGTGAATTCTAGAGCTAAGGCAAGTCTGTTGCGAGGTGTATGTTTTGAAGGCTATACCTGGACCCTGTTTCTGTCTCCATTTCTGCTTCCTGCCCACTGTGAGGTAAAGAGCCTCCTCCTACCCCACCATCACCAACCAACCCCCTCAATGTTCTGCTTCCCACGGGCCCAGAATCAACAGAGCCAAGAATAATGGGCTGAGGTCTCGGAATCCGTGAGCCAAAATAAATAATGTCTGCCCTCGAAGTTGTTTTTCTTGTGTATTTAGCACAGTGCCAAAATAACGAACGCAGCAGGAAACACCGACAGCCAGAAGGAAACTAAAGATGTCAGGAGCTGGGGATGCGCTCGGGGTAGAGTGCCTGCCTAGCAAGCATAAAGCCCTGGGTTCGAGCCCCACCATTGCATATACTGGGCATGGTAGCCGGGTACCCTGCTAGGGTGGATTACACGCCTGTAATCTCAGCGTGTGGAACAAGAAGGAAGATCAAAAGCTTAAAGTCTTCCTTAGCTCCATAGCAAGTTCAAGGCCAACCTGAGAAACAAGAGATTCTGTCTAATTAATTGATTAATCAATTAATCAATTGATTAATTAATTAAATGTTGACCGGCATGGTAGTCCAGGCCTTTAGTCCCAGCACTGAAAAAGCAGAGGCAAGAGGGTCTCTAAGTCCTAGACCAGCCAAGGATAAAGGCCACTTCTATAGTGCAGGCTCTCAAAAGTAGGGGGAGGGGGACCTGGAGGGATGACTCAGCAGTTAAGAGCACTATCCGCTCTTCCAGAGGCGCTGCACCGGGCTCCTAGCACCACAGTTCCCTTTAACTCCAAGGGATCTAACTCGCTCTGGCCTCTGAGGGTTCCTGCATCATGCAGGCACAGACAAATAAATGATTTATTTTAAAAAGAGAAAGAAAAGAAAACCAAACAGCATTAATTTTGGATACGTTGAGAAGCAGACTTCTCCTACTCAGCTGGTGAGGCTGGCGGCTCTGGGGCAGTTTCTATGAGAGTTGAATATATGTCTGCAGAGACAAGATGACCCAAAATTCAACTGCTAGATAGAAGCCCAGGAGGAAAGAAGCCATGAGAACCAGGAAAGAGGAACATTCACAGCTGTACATTTTAACAACCCCAACCAACAAGATCCTGCATATCCAGACCCAGCGTTAAAGTTTTTGTCTTTTGAGACAGTGGCTCTCTCTGTAGCCTTACTGGTCTGGAACTCACTATGTAACCCAGCCAGGCTAAGAACTCAAGAAATGTACCTGCCTCTTCTTCCCAAGTATTAGGGTTAAAGATGTTTGCTACCAGCCACGCAGTGTGGCGCATGCCTGTAATCCCAGCACTTGGGAGGCTGAGGCAGGCGGATTTCTGAGTTCGAAGCCAGCCTGGTCTACAAAGTGAGTTCCAGAACAGCCAGGGCTACACAGAGAAAACCTGTCTCGAAAAACAAAACAAAACAAAACAACAACAACAACAACAACAACAAAAGATGTTGGCTACTCCAGGCCCATGTTATTTTTTTAACATACTTAATGTATTCATCATGTGTGTGATATGTGTGTATGTGGTGTGTGTATGTAGTGTGTATATGCATGTGGTATGTGTATGTGTGTGGTGTGTGTATGTAGTGTGTATATGTATGTGGTATGTATATGTGTGTATATGTGGGGTGTGTGTGTACGGTATGTGTGTATGTGTGTATGTGGTGATATGTGTGTATGTGGTATGTGTGTATGTAGTGTGTATATGCATGTGGTATGTGTATGTATGTATGCATGTATGTATGTATGTGGTGTGTGTGTAGTGTGTATATGTATGTGTATTGGTGTGTGTATGTAGTGTGTATATATATGTGATATGTGTATGTATGTGTATGGTATGTGTGTATGTGGTATGTATATGTGTGTATGTGTGCACATAGCAGCACATGTGTGGAGGGTCAGAGGACAACTTGTGGGATTTGGTTCTCTCCTTTGACTATGCGGGTCGGGTCTCAGAGTTCGAACTCGGGTCACAGGGCTTGGCAAGTCTTTACCTCCTGGGCCATTTATCATGCTCAAGCAGAAGTGCTTTTTGCATATTCATACAATAGAATACTATATAGCAATGCAAATGAATAGATCACAGCTAGTCATAACAAGGAAAAATGTCACAAACAACAGGGAAGGGAAATACCTTTCATAAAAAGTTCCAGAACAGCCAACTAATCTATGTCAGGGATCTTAATGCAGGTTATCTTTGGGACCCAGGGATGAAGGCATGCTTGGAATGTTCTGGGTGCTGACACTATTTCTCCCTTAGGTATGATGACACGATGTTCAGACATGGAAAAGTCATCAAGGTCTACAGGTGAGTTATGAGTTATTTATACTTAAGTTTCTTTCTCTCTCTTGTGCCTGGACTCAATCCCCAACACTCACATTAAAAAAAGCCTCGTGTTGCCAGGCTGTGGTGGCGCACACCTTTAATTCCAGCACTTGGGAGGCAGAGGCAGGTGGATTTCTGAGTTCGAGGCTAGCCTGGTCTACAGAGTTTCCCTGTCTGGAAAAACAACAATAAACATCCCAAACAAATAATAACAAAAAAGCCTTGGGTGGTGGCCTGTCCCTCTAATCCCAGAAGTCAAGAGGTAGAGACAGGGAGATGTCTAAGACTTTTGTTTTTGTTTTTGTTTTTGTTTTGTTTTTTGAGACAGGGTTTCTTTGTGTAGCCCTGGCTGTCCTGAAACTCACTCTGTAGACCAGGCTGGCCTCGAACTCAGAAATCCACTTGCCTCTGCCTCTGCCTCTGCCTCCCAAGTGCTGGGATTAAAGACGTGCACCACCACCGCCCGGCTTAGACTTCTTGTCCCTCTGAATCATCGAGCTCCAGACACTGTCTCTCAGCTGGAGAGGTGGCTCATGGGGCAAGAGTGCCCAGCACACATGAATGAGGACATTGGTGCAAATGGAGACACACAGAAGAAGCTGGGTGTGGTCGCATGCCAATGCACGCGTGCGCGCACACACACACACACAAAATTAAAATAAAATACAAGTTAAAAATAAACAATTGGTGGCATACACCTTTAATCCCAGCATTTGGGAGACAGAGGCAGGAGGATATCTCTGAGTTTGAAGCCAGCCTGGGCTACACAGTAAGTTGCAGGATGACAGTCAGAACTATTACACACACAAAAAAAAAAACTACATTATCTGGATGGATGGATGGATGGATAGATAAATAGATAGATAGATAAACAAACAGACAATGTCAAAAAATAAGGTAGAGGGCTCAGTGACAAGACCACTGATTGCCCTTCCGGAGGACCCGGGTTGGATTCGCAGCACACACGGTACCCCACAAGGTGATTCACGGATGTCTGCAACTCTTGCAATTCCAGTTCTAGGAGATCTCATGCCCTCTTTGCCTTTCTTGGGCACCAAGCACACGCATGACGGACAGACATACAAGTAGTCAAATTAACCATGCACACATATAAAATGAAAATACTTTAAAAATTAAAATTAAAAAAGTAACAAGGTAGAGAGCCGCTGAGGAATATAGCTAATATAACCCTGACCACCATGTACACCCACAACCACACCCCCACACCTACACACACACACACACACACACACACACACACACACAGAGCTTATATTATAGGGGAATATAAAGGCCCTAGCTTTAATCCCCAGTGTGAAACAGGTTTGTTCACACAACAAACAGAGCGAGGTCTGCTGGCACTTGCCTGTGAAAGACCCGGAAAAACAAGGGTGCCCCAGGACCCCATGCCTTGGAAAGTGACACCCCAATCACTCACGAGAAACAGTCTTGATGCAACAGCAAGAGGATTTTTATTCCAGAGGCTCTGGGGTTCGTTCAGTCTTACACCACGCAGGGGTAGAGGACTGTGGACCTTGAGTGCAGAATTGGGACAGCTTTTATAAGTTCATAACAAAGCACATCGCAAGCCCATCGATTTGTACCACTCCATAGCTTCTAAGCCAATCAGTTCAAATTATCCAAGCCTGTGCTCCAAGGACCAATCAGCTTTCTATAGAAGCCAGATAGCAACTAGTTAGCTAGCTCATTTTTTCTTATGGGGCCAGGATCACATACTCAAGGTCTTTTTATCTAGTTTCTAACAAAGAGCAGGGTCTGGAATTTGAGGTGTTTAGGGCTTCTTAGGAGGCTGGAGTTAGAGCCGTATTTTTTATCCTTTCACCTGTAATCCCAGCACCAGGACAATGAACACAAGAGGTTCACAAGTTCAAAGCGACCTCAGCCACAATTTCAGAGAGCAGTCGAGGTTACCTGAGCTGCTATTTCAAAACCCAGCACTCAAGAGGCAAAGGTAGGGTGATCGCTGGGCGTCCTCATAGGGAGTCCCAGTACAGCCAAGGCTATATAGAGAAACCCCATCTCAAAAACTGAGAGTGGGGGGAGGGAGGGAGCTGGACACAGTAGCTCAGAACTGGAATTTGGAAGGCTAAAGGAGAAAGACACTGAAATGTTGAGACCAGTTTAGGCTATAGAGTGGGATCCTGTGTGTGTGTGTGTGTGTGTGTGTGTGTCTGTGTGTGCATCTGTGTATGTCTGTGTGTGTGTATGTGTGTGTATCTATATGTCTATGTGTATCTGTATGTGTGTCTCTGTGTGTGCATCTGTGTATGTTTGTGTGTGTGTGTCACATGTGAATACATGTGAGTACATATGGGACCAGAGATTGACATCAGGTGTCACTTGCTCTCCTCCTTAGTTTCTGAGGTATGGTCTCTCCCTGAACCTGGAACCAGGAATCTGGCTGGACTGGCTGTCTAACGTGCCCCTGGGATCTTCCTGTCTCTGCTTCTCCAGCTCCACAGTTACAAGCTCATGCTACCAAACCCATCTGCTTGCAAAGGTGCCAGGGATCCAAACTCAGGTCTTTGTGACTGTATAATAAGCCCTTTACCTACAGGCCCATCCCCTCATCCCCCAGAAATGCGTCTAAAGAGGGTATGGTGGACACACTTAGCGTCCCAGTACCGAGGAGGTTGAGTCAGGATGGCGTCACATTCCCAGCTAGCAGAGACCCTGTCTCAAAACAGAGGCTGGGGAAATAGCTCAGTGTGTCAAGTTCTTACCATACAAGCATCAGGACCCAAGTTTGATTGTCAGCAGCTACCCTAGCAGAGCATGGTAGCACACATTTAAAATTCCAGAAACAGGTGACGAGGCTCTGGGGTTTGCTGACCAGCCAGCCCGGCCTAACTGGAGAGTTCCAGGCCAAAGTGAGAGACACTGCTTCTAAAAAACAAGAGGAAGAGAAAGATGGCTCCGTAGTTAAGAGTGGACTATTCTTGCAAGAGAATCAGGGTTTGGTTTCTAGCACCTGCACTGCACAGTTCCTAACTGCCTGTAACTACCTGCAGGTGGCCTAATGCCTCTTGCTTTTACAGGAACCTGTATGCACATGCATACCAAAAAAAGTAAATAAAAAAAGAAGGAAAAATAAAAAGAGGTGAATGGTCTTGAATGACACCTGAGGTTGATCTTTTACTCTCTCTCTCTCTCTCTCTCTCTCTCTCTCTTTCTCTCTCTTTCTCTCTCTTTCTCTGTTTTTTTGTTTTGTTTGTTTGTTTGTTTGTTTGTTTGTTTTGAGACAGTGTTTCTCTCTGTAGCCCTGCCTGGCTGTCCTGGAATCACTGTGTAGACCAGGCTGGCCTCGAACTCGGAAATCCTCCTGCCTCTGCCTCCCAAGTGCTGGGATTAAGGGCATGCACCACCACTGCCTGGCTTGATCTTTTAATCTCTAATACACACACACACACACACACACACACACACACGCCCTCTTTTTGTTAGACGCCTTGAATTTGAGATCCTTCTGCCTTGGTCTTCAAGTAGCTGAGATTATAGGCCTATAACACCATGTCTAGATAAATTCCTTTAATTACAAGATATACTAATCAGACAAATATCAAGTATTCAGAAAAGCAAAATGAACACAGTGGTAGGAACCATTTAGAATAAGAAATAAGAGCTGGAGAGATGGCTCAACTGACTGTCCTTCTGAAAGTTGCGAGTTCAAATCCCAGCAACCACGTGGTGGCTCACAACCATCCGTAATGAGATCTGATGCCCTCTTCTGGGGTGTCAGAAGACAGCTACAGTGTACTTATATATAACAATAAATAAAATTACACACACAAAAAAAGAACATGAAATCAAGCTGATAAGGCTACAGCTTGTGTCTGTAATGCTAACACCAACATGGGGGTGGGGGGGATCATGAGTTCAGGGAGAGCCTGGGCCCACACAATGGGATCCTGTCTCAAAACACTGTAACACACACCTTTAATGCTAACACTGGCGAGGCAGAGGCAGTCCCTGTGAATTTGAGGCCAGCCTGGTCTATATTGGGAGTTCCAAGTCATCTTGGGCTATACAGTGTGACACTGTTTTAAAAAAACCAATCCCAGCACTCTGGGAGGCAGAGGCAGGCATATTTCTGAGTTCAAGGCCAGCCTGGTCTACAGAGTGAGTTCCAGGACAGCCAGGACTATACAGAGAAACCCTGTCTCGAAAAACCAAATCCAAAGCCGGGCGGCGGTGGCGCAGGTCTGTAATCCCAGCACTTGGGAGGCAGAGGCAAGTGGATTTCTGAGTTCGAGGGCAGCCTGGTCTACAGAGTGAGTTCCAGGACAGCCAGGGCTACACAGAGAAACCCTGTCTCGAAAAACCAAAAAAACAAAACAAAACAAAACAAAAAACAAAAAACCAAACCAAACTAAACCAACAATAATAAAAACTCATGAAAACTCCCTTCCCTCTCAAAAACTTAGGACATGTAGTTTATGTGTGTTGTGTATATATGGTGGAGGGGTGTCTCTCTGTGTGTGTGTGTGTATACAAATGCATGTGGAGAGCCGGACGGTGGTGGCACACGCCTTTAATCCCAGCACTTGGGAGGCAGAGGCAGGCGGATTTCTAAGTTCGAGGCCAGCCTGGTCTACAAAGTGAGTTCCAGGACAGCCAGGGCTACACAGAGAAACCCTGTCTCAAAAAAACAAAAAACAAAAACAAAAACAAAGAAACAAACAAACAAACAACAACAACAACAAAAACCAAAAAAAAAAAATGGATGTGGAGGTCAGAGGTCAGTATCAGATGTCATTCCCTGATGCTGGCTGCCTTGTCTTTTGAAGCCGGGCCTCTCACTGGCCCGGAACTCGCCTAGACGGATGGACTGGCTGACCAGAGAGCCCCGGAGACCGGCCCGTCTCTACCTCCCCAGCGCTGGGGTTACAACACAAATCAACATGTCTGGCTTTATTCTATAATGTTATTTATTAGTGATAGTATGTGTTGTATGTATGCGCACACGCACATAAAGGACAACGTATCACTGTAGCCACTTTGTTACCAAGCTGTCTTCCTAGCCTTGCTCCCTTGCTGTACTTTCTGAGGCCCTGTCTCATGTAGCTCAGGCGGGCCCGGGTACACTCTATGTAGCTGAGGATGGCCTTAAACTCCTGATCCTCTTCAGCCTCCTGAGTGCTGGGTTTATAGGGACGTGTCACCAAGCCAGGTTGGAACTGGATTCTTTGGACTCTTTATGGGACAGACACAGAGGCTCTCTGCGGCACCAGCTGATGAAAAGGGATGTGTCTTAGGTTTGCATGCTGCAAGAGACACGGCGAGCCAGGACGCGGCGAGCCAGCTTCCGCACCCAAGTAGACACACCACTGGTTATAAGCACTTTTTTTTCCTAGTTTGTGTTTTTCATTACGGGATGGTTGTGAGCCTCCACGTGGTTGCTAGGATTTGAACTCATGACCTCTGGAAGAGCAGTCGGTGCTCTTAACCGCTGAGCCACCTCACCAGCCCATATAAGCGCATTTTGTCTGCTACCGGCCCCGCGGGAGATGCAGCCTCTGAGAGCAGCGCCACCCAGAACCCATCGAGCATGCCCAGCTCTGACGGGCCCTTAGAGGAATGCGCACCGCGGCTGCCTGGGCTGCAGGTGGCGAGGGAGCCGCCGGCTCGGCATGCCGAAGCTTTCTCGGGCTTTGAGGGTGGTTGTGGAAGAGGAGAAACAGGTCTTCCTTCTGAGGCAGCCGCTGCCGTGCCGAACCTCAGGCAGGGCGAGCAGGTGGAGGGCTGTGAACAGCGCCTCGGACCGTCCGAGGGGCAGATGTCACCCTCGCTGACAGGCGTGCAGTCTGCATTGGGCAACCCGAGGAAGGCAGCGTGTCACCGCCCCCAACAGTGACACAGCCGCAGTGAGCTTCCAGGGCACCAAGCAGAGCTTCTGCAGCTCGTCCTCCGGTCACCGCAGCCTCCCTTCCAGGCTGGCTGAGGTCGATTTCCTGTTCACCCACTTATCGGTCTAATATAAAATAAGTCTATTTGTAGCCATGTACACGGGGGAGGGGGGAATACTTGCAAGGTGGAGGCAGGAGGATCAGGAGTTCAATATTTTAAAAAAAGGGGGGGGGGAGCTGGAGAGATGGCTCAGCAGCTCAGAGCACAGACTGCTCTTCCAGAGGTCCTGAGTTCAAATCCCAGCAACCACATGGTGGCTCACAACCATCTGTAATGAAATCTGATACCCTCTTCTGGTGTCTGAAGACAGCTACAGTGTACTTACATATAGTAATAAATCTTTAAAAAGAAAAAAAAAATTTAAATCCATTTTTCCTTTCCTTTTAAAAAAAAATGTCTTTAATGCCCATGCCCTAAGTTTGGCTCACTCCCCGGCTAGCTGGAAACTTTCTAACCCATTCAGACTCCCTCGCAACCCCATTCCCACGGCCAGGGTACAGGATCCCTTTATTCTGAGCCCTGCGGATCTGCCTAATCCTCACTCCCAGCCTGGCCGCACCTCCTAGCACCGCCACACTGTGGACTGAGTGTCCCAGAAGGATGGAGTAGGAGAATCAAGAGTTCCAGGCCAGGACTCTGGAGATGGTTCAGCAGGTACAGGCGTGTACTACTCCTGTACAGGGTCTGAGGGCTTAGCGCCACACAAAGCCCTAGGGTACAATCCAAGCACCCAACCAGAGGCAGACAGGACCCTCTGCTGGAGCTGTGAACAGGCTTGACTTGCTGCCACAAAGCAGAGGGACAAGAAAGACACATGTGTCACTATACTGAGTTGTCCAGTGAAGAGCTAACCACTGGGCAACACTGCCTGGCCTCCAGTACTGCTGCGATCTTAGCCACCTGGCCTCGGGCTACTCATGCTTCAACTTCTTTCAGGTGTGTGGCCCAGGCTGGCCTTGAACTCACGACATAGCCAATTACTAACGGTGAACTTGATTTCTTTACCCTCCTGGGTCCACCTCCAAAGAGCTGAGCCACTATGGTGGCTTCCTCCTCCCGTACAGCCCATCCCTGGGGATCGGATGGTAAGAAGAGCACGGGACTGTCCCGGCGGGCACCTAGCAAGGGCTGGATACTGTGGGTTGTTGCTTGTGTTACAAGTGACTCTTCATGGGTCCCTATGCGAGCTCATCCAGTTCTCTGAAACCCAGTCTCTCCATCTGTGAAGTGGGGCCCTGCTAGTCAGGCCCAAAGACACGCAGGTGACTTAAAACATCGAGAGCTCTCCGGAATGCTTCATAAATGAAGGGTGGGAACAGGAGGTGGTTATGGGTAGGGCTGGGGAGACGGCTCAGCAGTCAAGAGCAGCTGCCGCTCTTTCAGAGAACCTGGGTTTGATTCCCAGCGCCCAGACGATGGCTCACAACCATCTGTAACTCCGTTTCCAGGGGATCTGATTCCGTCTTTCGGCCTCCACAGGCACCAAACATAAACACGGTGCACAGATATGCACACCGGCAAAATACCCACACACAGAAAACAAAATTTTAAATGATATAAAAAGTCACAAGTTTTTTTGGCTTTTTAAAAGACCTTTTGTGTGTGTGTGTGTGTGTGTGTGTGTGTGTGTTTTCGAGACAGGGTTTCTCTGTGTAGCCCTGGCTGTCCTGGAACTCACTCTGTAGACCAGGCTGGCCTCGAACTCAGAAATCCGCCTGCCTCTGCCTCCCAAGTGCTGGGATTACAGGCGTGGGCCACCACCGCCCGGCTTTTTTAAGACGTTTAAAGTAGCTGGAACTATAACTTCGTAAAGCACTCTGCAGAAGCCCGAGGCCTGAGTTCAGGTCCCCGACGCTCATTCTAAAAGCCTAACGGTGGCTGGAACCTGTAATCCCACAACTGGCTGGCGTAGACATGAAGGTCTATCTCTGGACCTCTCAGGCCAGCCAACGGAGAGGTCCAAGTATAAGACCCTACCTCAAAAAATAAGGCAGTCTAGTTTGTTTGGTTTTGTTGTTTTAATTTTTGTTGTGGTTGTTGTCAGTTGTTTGTTTGTGTGCTGTGATAGACCATGACTGAAAGCAACTTGGGGAGGAAGGAGTTTATTCAGTCGCTGAGGGACGTGATGGGGCTGGAACTCAAGCAGGCACAGGGGCAGGAGCCATGGAGGTATGCTGCTTACCAGTTTCCTCCTCCTCCTCCTCCTCCTCCTCCTCCTCCTCCTCCTCCTCCTCCTCCTCCTTCTCCTCCTTCTCCTTCTCCTTCTCCTCCTGTTGTTTTTTCAAGATGGGGTCTCTCTAAGTAGTCCTAAATGTACTGGAACTTGCTCTGTAGGCTGGTCCTGAACTCAGAGATCCCCCTGTCACTGCCTCCTGCCACACCTGGCCAGGGGTTGAATCACCTAGGGTGGGCAGGGTCCTCCCATATCAATAATCAATCATCAATCAATCAATCAAAAAAAAAAAAAAAAGCTCTAAAAGCTCTACATACATACATACCCACAGGAATCTGAGGGAGGCGATTCCCTGACTGAGGTTCTGACCTCCCAGAGGACTGAAATAGACATCAAACTAACCAGGATAGCGACTGAAGACACCCCCATTGGCTCCTGGCCCCCACATGCATGTAAGTGAACGCGCAGTGGGAACTTCCATTGGGGAAAAAAAAAAAGCCAGCCTAAGAAGTGGCAGTGGGCAGGCAGGCCTGTAGGGCATTTCCTTAATTAATGATTGATGGGGGAGGGCGCAGCCAGGGTGAGTTTACTGTGGGTGGGGCCGGCCCATCCGCCCTGGGCTTGTGGTCCTGGGTTCTCTAAGAAAGCAGGCTGAGCGGGTCAGTAAGCAGCACCTCCGTGGCTTCCGCATCAGCTCTGGCTCCAGGTCCTGCTCTGCCGAGTTCCTGTCCGACTCCCTACGAAGATGGAGAAGGAAGCAGAGAGAACTTTCCTCCCGAGCTGCTTCTGGTGTCTCTTCATAGCAACAGAAGCTAAGACAGGAAGGAAGGCAAGGGGGAAGAGGGAAGGGGAGACAGAAATCCAGATGGGGATGGTCTAGGCCTAGCCCTTGGTAGGGGAAGAGAAATGGAAGTTCAAGGGCATCCTCAGCTACACAGAGAGCTAGCCTGGGCTACTCGAGACCTGTCAAAAACAAATAAAATCAAACCTACATCTAGCACTCTGAACTCCGTGAGGTGTGTTTGTGTCCCACTGCTTGCTCTAACAGCCCCACGCCTGGCACAGTACTGTTCTGGGTTAAGTCCTTGCCCTCTCTCACCAGTGTCTCAGAATGTAGCCTCGTTTGGAAATCGGGTCTTTGCTGGGGTAACCAAGTTAAAACAAGGGTATTAGGGAGGGCTCTAATGCAATAGGACTGGCGCCCTGGTCCACGAGAGGATTTGAACAGAGACAGATCGGCAGAGAGGGAAGAGGCCCCGAGAAGAGAAGACAGGAAACAGAGGCCTGGGGATGTCGGTCAGCAGGAAAGGAGTGCTTGCGTAGTATGCCTGAAGCCCTGGGTTTCATTCTTAGCAGTGTGTGTGTGTGTGTGTGTGTGTGTGTGTGTGTGTGTTGGAGCAATATAACTACAATTTAAGAAAGACCAAGCCAGGCAGTGGTGGCGCACTTGGGAGGCAGAGGCAGGCAGGTCTTTTTTTTTCAAGGCCAGCCTGGTCTACAGAGTGAGTTCCAGGACAGCCAGGGCTATACAGAGAAACCCTGTCTCCAAAAAACCAAAAAAAAAAAAGATCAAAAGTTGTTAACAAACTGACAGAAACTAAAGAGAAGGCAAAGAAAGGTTGTTTTGTTTGTTTGTTTTCTTTGTTTGCTGTTGTTTTTGTTTTTGATTTGGTCTTTTCTAGACAGGGTTTCTCTGTATAGCCCCGGCTATCCTGGAACTCACTCTGTAGACCAGGCTGGCCTCGAACTCAGAAATCTGCCTGTTCTAAGCCAGTTGCTGGTCCTCTGTTGCAGCCCCCTCGGGACGCAAACACACCCAGTATCTTGCTCTAGGATAAACACAGGGTTGCTGCTCGGATTCTGGGTGACACGTGGCATCTCCTCACTGGCGGGCTTTCTGTCCAGGCAGGAACGTGAGACTGTGTCCTTTGGCTTCTGTGGGACATACAAGTGACAGGGGACAGACAAAGCCGTGTCTGATGCTGTCCAGTGCAGGGGCCATTTGTGCCCTCAACCTCTACACTCTAAGTACCCAGAGAAGACTTGGTCCCAGAGACACCCATGTCCTGGCCTGCGGGAGAGGGAGAGAATGCGGGAGGCCCTCTCAAAGGAAGCGTGGACAGCATTGACTCTGGACGGTTCTGGGGGGCTCGGACACAGCACTGGGTTCCTGGATGCCACATGCACAAGGCCTGGGTGGGGTGCCCAGACCAGAAATCCCCTGAGCCCAAGAAGCAGAAGTCGCCATCAGAATGTCTTTAATCCCAGCACTCAGGAGGCAGAGAGGCACCTCTGATCAGTGGAAGTTGGGAGCCGGAGAGATGGCTCAGAGGTTAAGAGCACTAGCTGTTCTTCCAGAGGTCCTGAGTTCAAATCCCAGCAACCAATATGGTGGCTCACAGACATATATAACGATTCTGGCCCACAGACAGACGTGTAGACAGAACACTGTGTACAAAATAATGGAAGTTTATGAGAAACAAGGAATTCCAACAATGAGGGCCCCAGTTGGACTGGAAGGACAGGACGGGTAGCTTAGGGTCTTTTGTAGGGGGAACCTTTGTGAGGCCTGGGGCTATAGACACAGTCAGTGTGAGTCAGAAAAGCTAGGCTAGAGACTCAGAGAAAGAGAGACCTTCTCAGAGGAGGAGGGTTGAAGGGCTGGACCCCTGGAGGGGACGATGTCTTCCCCTTGCCTGGCAGGACCCTGCTCCCCTGACACCTGCCCTCCAGTGTGCCTGAGTGAGCCTCAGTCGGCCAGAGCCACCTCCGCACCACAGGCCCCACCTCAGGGAACCTGACTGGCTCCTCCCACTGAGTCTGCAAAGGAGCCTCAGAGGTTGAGAAAGACACTTAACAGGGAGCCAGGGAAGAGCAGGAGTCATTTAAAATTGTTCAGACTCCTTTCCCTCCTTCCGTGAAAGCTGGGGCTATGGGAGAAGCAGGAGTCCGTGTCCTCCCCGCCCCCTGCCTCCAGCCTCCAGCCTGGGGTGGGGTGGGGGGTGGGCCAGAAGGCAGTCGGTGGACTGACTCAGCCTCCCTGCAGGAGGCTGGTGCCTTGAGAGCTGACCTGGGGTAGCCCATCTTGGGTGGGGTCCAGAGATGGACTCTGGAATGTCCAGGACCACAGGCAGCTGGGACTCAGCAGCCAACTGGGGACCAGCTGCTGAGCTTGTCCCCCACCAGGCAAGCCCCTGCAGATCCACAGGCTGACAAAGAGCTCTGTGTGTGGGGTAAGGGATGGGCTTTGGGCTAAGGAGAAAAGAAGGAAGGCAAAATATCTCCTGTGCTTCCCACCCAGACCCGCAGGAAGCCCCCGCCTTCGGGTTCAGGCAGCGCCTCCCAGCTCCCCAGAGGCCAGGACTGTGGGCAAAGGGGGCATCTAGAAGAGATAAGGGATGAGGGAGTGAGAAGAACTCCCAAGAACCCGCTTGGGAATGGAGCTATTTAGGATTACGCAATGCCCAGAGAGTAGGAAGATGTATGGGCCCTTCCACTCAAACACTGCAGACACTGCTGGCAGCCACCTAAACTCTTAACTTGCTTTCTCTCTTTAAAGAAAGGGGAACACTGGGGTCAAGTGCTCAAACTATAACCAGAAGGAGCTGCCCATAACCCCAGCTGCCCCCTGGGGAGGGTGGGGTGGGAGGGAGGAGTGGGGGGGGACAGGGTGGCCTTGGGGAGCTTTCTCTACCTCTCTGTGCAAAGGGTTCCTCATCTCAAGTGACTGACCCCAAACCTTAAAGGATGAGTCATACTGTCCCCGAGGCCATCTTCGCTGCCTGAACTTGCAGTGCGGACCCAGGAGGATAAAGGACGGGGGATATGTTTTTCAAAGTCAGGCAGCAGAGACTTGCCTAAAGGGCCCAGGATCTTGGCCCTACCTGAAACTCCCGCCTGTGCCTCACAAACAAGGAAAGCAGGCCCTGCAAATAGACCTGGAATCAGTCAGGGGTCTGAGGGCTCCCGGCCCCGGGGGCTCCTCCCTCAAGGGCGCCCACAGGGAGACGGTACTTCGGGTAGGGGCATCCAGTCTCTTGCCCTAGGTGTACAGGGAAGAGAGGACTGGCGTGTTCAGGGTGGCATGGTTGTAAACATACCGTCTGTAGATTTGAGACTCGATCTAGGCTCAGGAAACCCATGGGCACAGAGAGCAGGTGTGTGGCTTTCAGGGCTGACAGAGGAAAGTGGGATGAAGAGTAATCGCTTAATTAGCGTCAGGACTTCCTTTTGATGGTATCAGAGAGTAGTGGGGCGCTGGGATACGCACATATTCCATCATGAATGGAATGCCATGTGCTGAGTCGCTCATTTAAAGGGCACGTCATGTTATATAAATTTACCATGTATTTCTGGTGTGTGTGTGTGTGTGTGTGTGTGTGTGTGTGTGAGAGAGAGAGAGAGAGAGAGAGAGAGAGAGAGAGCACAAGAGTCAGAAGTGGTCAGCTCTCTCTCTGGGTCCTGAAGTACAGACAGCTAGGACCCACTCAACATGGGTCCTGGGGTCTGAACTTAGCTCTTGAGAAGAGCAGCGAGCCCTCTTAAGCACCGAGCCATCTCTCCAGCCCCGTCTTGTTGCTCTCCGGGGACAAGGTTTCACACAGAGATGAATGTCCTTGACCTTCTAATCCTTACAAGGGTCAGCCACTGTGGCAGGTTTTATGTGCTCCTGAGACTCTAACCCAGGGATACATGCACAGAAGCAAGCATCCGGCCAAGCGAATCACATCCAGGCCTTCCCCCTGCATCTAAGAGAAGATAATGGTCCCAAAGTTCGACGGCCAGGGGAAGGAGCGGGGCGGGCGCTGCAGGGGTGGAGCTGGGGGCTGAGGATGCTACAGAAAGAAGTTGGAGGCGGGGGCCGATTTCCCCCTGGCTGAGGAGGATCCCGAATGCTGCAGTAGAGGTGCGAGTCCCATCCCCCGGACCAGTCCACTAGGCTCTCAGCAGAGCCCCAGCTCCCGGTGGGTGGGGGCAGGGGCCTCACCCTTTTCTGTGTGTTTCATTTCCAGAGCAACATCACAACAAGAAGCCTGGCACTGATGGAATGAAATGGAACATGGTTAAGTAGCAGAAGATTGGCCACCGCCCACACCAGAGAAGCCAGGCTGGCGCTCACCACCTCCAGGCCCTGGGGAGACCAGTGGGCCTCCTCAGAACCCTGGGTAGCTCAGCAGACCCAAGGGGCATGCGCCCCCTAGTTTGTGGAGGAGGAGGGGCTGAGGGAGCACCATGGGCTCCTTTGTCAGACCCAGGAAGGAGAGTGGGGGCAGCTACAGGAAGTGGGGGGTGGGAAGCTCCCTCCGGAATCTATCCGCCCCCCCCCAACCTCCTCCCCTCCTCACTTGTACAGATCTTGCACATGCTCAGTGTGCCCATGAATTGGGTTGGCTGGGGGAGGGCACCGGCTGGCACCCCCACTTAAAGGGCCAGTGCCAACCTTGTTGTTCTCAAGAGGGCTAACAGAACCAGTGGCTCTCTCGCCCATACTGACTTCCTTCCTTCTCTCTGCAATGCTTCCTCTCACACACCCAGGTACCTCTGCCCGTTTTACTACCTTCCATACTTGGCCCCAGTACAGGAAGGATCTGCCTGTGGGTACTGGAACTGCCACCTGGGGTCAGAGATCCCTGAGAAAGGAAAAAAAAAAAAAAAAAAAAAAAGATCGGGCCAGGCAGGCCAGCGGGGCACACTGGGAAGCCCCTGCGATCAGTTTCCTGAAGGAATTGCTTTCCGGGCCTCACAAGGCCCAGGATTCAAGAGGTCAGGGGAAAGTAAGTCACTGGGCTTTGCTACGAGAGCCAGTGTGCCCCAGCTCTGTGGAAGCGGAAGGAGCCTCTGCTGTACACTGGGATAGAAGAGTCCAGACCTCAGGATCTGCCTGCCAGAGAGACCGGCAAAAGAGGGGCTCACACCCGGGCTCCATCTCTCCCCAGTTCTGAGCTCTAGATGACTCCCTCTCTCCACACTGCTGGCCCTCAGACTGGGGACCAGCTAGAGGCCGCAGCTGACAGGAGACTTTCCTCTCTGACCTTTCCCTTCAGCCAGGCCTGAGCCGTCCCCAGATCTCAGCCTTGGCTTTGTTTTCTTCTTGCTCCACCCTATCCATTGTCACCACCACCCCCAGCCCAACCTTAGGGAAATTAATTCACCTCTGTGCAGTCCTGGCCAAGAGCCCTTCAGACACTGTGTGTGTGTGTGTGTGTGTGTGTGTGTGTGTGTGAGTGAAGGGAGGTGGTGGCTGGCAGTTCTTCCTTCCTTCCTCACACTCCTCAGCTGCTGGACCTCGAGGGGCCAGCCTCCTTACCTGCCCTTTGCCCAGCAACCTGCAATCATCCTACACACGGACCACCCACACCAGCAGCCCTTTGGAATTTTCTCTTCCCTTCCTTGTCACACACACACACACACACACACACACACACAGCAAGGCCTGGCCTCTGGGTAAACAACCTTGTCCTGGCCCTCCCTCAGCTCCAGGCTCTGTTCTGAGGAATGCAGCAGCTGGAAAGCTACAGCCCTTGGGTCCTAGACTAGCAGACCAGTACACAGCAGGCCCCTGACAAGCTATCCTGGAATCTGGAAAGTCACTTCCTCTGTGAACCTTAGCTTTCCCATCTGCAAAGTGGGGACAGTGGCTCCTGCTGGTGTTCTTGACAACACTCTGGAAATGCAGCAGGAGGAGAAGGCAAAACCTTTGGCCAGGGCTCTGGGGACAGATCCCTCAGCCTGGGACTTGGCTTTCCCTTGAAAGCCATCCCTCGCTTCAGTCTGTTGTTAGCCTGTGGCAGAAGGTGCTGGCCAGGCCTGGGTGTGGCAGGACAGAAATAAAAGTTGTCCTGGCAATGAGCAGGGTTTGTCAACGTTTCCATCCTTCACAGTTCCCAGCGCCGAGCCCTTCTCTTGCCTAATGTGGTCGTTCCAAACCTCTGGAAGGGGAAAGCAGGCTAGGTGCTCCAGGTCTGTGCTCCTCTCTGTGCCTGGTGCCAGAGACAGGGGCTCATTGGTGAGCTAAATTCCTGTTACCTCTCAAGTTATCCTTGGTACTAGCCAGGGACGACACAGGGGTAGTAGTATCTGCTGGGGGGATGGGGACAGACGGACTCCCTCCACCCCACAGTGCGGTCAGGCCTGTGGCTCAGACAGGGAACGGAACACACTCAGCTAATAGCAGGAGGATGTCAAGCTCTGGAGAGGGCAGGGAAGCCCTCGGGAAGCTCTGTTGAGGGTCCACCCGCTGTCCCTTCTGCCTTACGGCTTTCTCTGCCAGCCGTGGGTCCTGAGTGCTTATCTGTCAATGTCCCTCACAAGGGTCAGGGGAGAAACTGTCCTAACTAACCTATAAAGGACTGTCAAGATGAGAGGCTCGGCCCTCGGAACAGTGATGAGAAAACGCAGAGAGGCCTGGGCCCTCTCTTCCTGGGGAGGCTTCCAGATCCTCCAGGAGGGCCTCATTCTGTAGCACAAGCTGGTTCAGAACGTGTGAGCCTCCTGCCTGAAGGCTGGAATTACAGGCCACATGGCAACTGGAGTATCAGGTTCTAGCTGGACCTCAAGGCTCCTGAGTGAGCCCCCACCCCCACCTCTAACTCGTTCAGTGCACGATGACTGCTCAGAGGATGAGTGTGGCCTGGGGACCCTGGAGAACCAATGGGGACCCATCTAGAAGGTAGCTGTCTCTCCAGGCTTGGAGAAGGGGAAACTGAGACCTCTCTGGGTCAAAGGGCTTAGTGTATGCTTCCAGCATGTTAGGCAATGCACTACCACCACTAACCTTTATCCCCAGCCCGCATGGTTTTCCTGTTTTGTAGGATTTTGTGTTTACGTATGTATGTGTGTATATGCACTACATACATATGTACATACGTGTGTGTGAGTGTGCGTGCATGCATGTGACTGTGTCACAGAGGTCAGAAGAGGACATCCGATCCTCCGGAGCTACAGTTACTGACAGGTGTGAGTCACCTATAGGCAGACGCAGGAAACCAAAGTCCAGTCCCCTAAGGGAACAGTGAGGGCTCTAACCCCGACCCGTCCCTCCAGCAGACCGGCTCTGGCTGGGCATGTGCTGGGGCTGCTAGAGCTCTTGCCTATCATCCATGAAGCCCCCTGCTCCACCCACAGCACAATGTAAGATCTGGGCAAGTGAAGGAAGAAGATCGGGCTAGCCTCGGCTATCTCAAACTCCTCCAAAATACAAATAAACTTTAGAAAATGAAGAGGGCTGGAGAGATGACTCAGGTGTGAGGAGCACCTTCTCTTCCAGAGGATCCAGGTTCGGTTCCCAGCACCCCACAGAGCAGCTCACAGCTGCCTGGAACTCCAGTCTCTGGGAATCCCAAGCTCTCTTCTGGCCTCTGCATATGTGCTACACAGTACGTTTTTAAAAATAAAGAAGAAGTTGGAATCTCAAGAAGAGCCCTGGCGGGCGGTGGTGGCGCACGCCTGTAATCCCAGCACTTGGGAGGCAGAGGCGGGTGGATTTCTGAGTTTGAGGCCAGCCTGGTCTAACGAGTGAGTTCCAGGACAGCTAGGACTACACAGAGAAACCCTGTCTCAGAAAAACCAAAAAAGAAAAAAAGAAGAGCCCTGCTGAAATCAATTCTAGCCACTCACTGGGTCTCACAAGGCTGTTTAATTGCTCAGTAAAAAGTTATATGACATCAAAGATCCAACCGTGAAAATGGCAGGGGAAACTCTGACCTTGTCTTAGCAGTTCTCAGGGTATGCTGGGAGTAGCTTTCATCTGTCACCTGCCTCCCTGTGACCCAGCTGGCCCGTGTGGGTCTGAAATGGGGCCTCCTCCTTGGGCCAAAGGGTCCCTTCCGCGGCTGGCTTCTCCTGGTCCCAGTAGCTGCCCCCTCGGTTCCACATCTCGTTCTCCCGCCGAAGCCGCTGGTTCTCAGTCCGGAGCCTCTCCACCTCAGCCGCCAGCTCTTCCACCTGCTGACAGGGCGGCCTGCTGGGGCGGCCCTGCAGCTGCTGCAGCCGCCGCGTCTCCTGCTCGGCCTGTGACAGCCGCCTCTCTAGATCCAGGTAGTCGCGCACCAGCTCCTGCTTGCTGCGGCCCTGGAGGCTCTCGGTGTGGTACCGCTCGTAGGCCTCAGAGAAGTCCCTCTGCTGAAACTCCCCATGGGCTCGGCCCTGCCCATCGCTGTCCCCTGCCTCCGCCTCGGTCTCCCCACCAGAGCCTGCGTGGGAGGCCCCATGGAGCACGTCGAGGTTGGGCTCCTCCAGGTCGCGGTCATTCATGAGGAACTGGGTGGTGTTGTAGGGCGCCAGGGGCTGGCCCTTGGCGAACATCTCCTCGCGGACCCGAGAGGCCCTCTGGCTCTGCCTCTCATCTCGCTGTTGCTTCTCGGCCCAGCTCAGCTCCAAGTACGGCCGCCAGTGCCGCTTGCGCTTCGATGGCCGCCTACGGTGCTTCTTCCGGGCCAGCACCGCCTCCACTGAACAGGCCCCTGGGCTCTGGGTTCGAGAACCCCTAATGTTACAACTTGAGCCATCGCCGCCGGCCGGGGCAGTCCCTTCATCCTCTGATTGAGTCTCCCTCCCGGGTGGCGGGAGCTGGGAACCACCAAAGTCATGAGGCTCATGGGCTATCTGGGGGCTCCGAAGACCACCGGAAGTCTAGAGAGAAGGAAGAAGGTGGGTCACAGATAACCTTTCCCTGGGAGGGGGAGTCCTTCCCAGCCCATCCAGGAATCTCATACCTGCCTTAAGTGGTCACTATTTAGTCCCTCTACCTTTTTTTTTTTTTTTGGACATAGCATCTCCATAGCCCAGGCTGGCTTTGAACTCACACGAGCAACTAAAGATGGCCTTGAGCTTCTGCTCTGCCTGCCTCCACCTCCTGAATGCTCGATTACACACATGTCCCACTGTGCTGGGTTTCTGGAGTGCTAGGGTCTGGAAGCTAGGGTTTCATGCATCCTGGGTAGCCATTACCAGAGCTACTGGTCATTTCAGTGTCCAGAACGACACCAGATCTAGAGGAGCATTCCACAAATCAGAGTCAGGGAGGCGAGATGCGGTGGTGGATCAAGCCAGGATCAAAGACAGCCTGGGCTACCTGAACACCACCACAGGTAGTGTTCAATGCTCTGCTATTCTTGAAGTTGGGGGGTCTTCCCAGTGCATCCCAGGCTGGTCTCAAACTCACCAACCTCCTGCCTCAGCCTCAATAACAGGTACATCAAACTGTGACTAAGTCGGAACTCCGTAGAGTCCTTGAAGTCAGATTCTCAGGCATGCGCAGCAGCCTGACACGGCACCGCTTCACTCCTACCCTTTTAGCTTTGATTTTGAAATAGAGTCTCACTGAGTGTTCCAGGCTGAACTTGAACTCACTCTCTCCAGGCAAATCCACCTAGGATTATAGGCCAGGGGTTGAACTTAATAACTCTTGAGCAGGGATTCCCTGCCCCCGCCCTGAAAATGAGATAACTAATCCTGCTTTTGCTCTCTGCCTGGTGGACCTCTCCCTCTCCCCATGCTTCTGGTCTAACGCTGCCTCTCAGGGACGCGCTCCCTGAAGATCCTGTGACAGCGGCCCTCCCACCAGCTACTCTATCTAGTCACAAGGCAACCTGGCAGATAGCACCCAGCATGCTACTACTTATCATATATCTTCATCCCGAGAATGCAACATTTTACCCCCGTGCTCAGGGATCACTCCTTGTTTATTTATGTACTGTCCGAGGCAGCAAGAGGTCCTAACCAAAGGGAGGTCGCAGCGAGATTTCAGAGCTTTGAGGAGGGAGCGAACCCGTCAATCCCAGGGTTTGGTGACAAGAGGCAAGCAGAAGAGTTTGAGACCAGCCTGTGCTAGGCCAGCTAGGGCTACACAAAGAGACCGTGGGAGAGGAAGAGGGGGGGAGGGAGCGCACCAGGGGGCCTCTGCTTATCTGTGTGGTGAGTAGGAGCCCTGGGAGTGAGGATAGGGAACGAATCGAATCGCTCTAACTTTGTGGTCAGAGAGATTTCTAATAATAACCACTATCACTGCCATGCTGCTCCTTTTTTTTTGTTTTTTTTTTGTTTTTTTTGGTTTTTTGAGACAGGGTTTCTCTGTGTAGTCCTGGCTGTCCTGGAACTCACTCTATAAACCAGGCTGGCCTCGAACTCAGAAATCCGCCTGCCTCTGCTTCCCAAGTGTTGGGATTACAGGCGTGCGCCACCACCGCACGGCCCAGGGTCACTTTTTTACATTTTTATTACAGTTACTTATTATGTGTGTATACAGACACACCCTAATGACATGGCACGTGCGCGCATGTGTGTGTGTGTGTGTGCGCGCGTGCGTGCGTGCGTGCGTGCGTGCGTGCGTGTGTGTGTGTGTGTGTGTGTGTCACAGGATCGCTGTGGGAGTTGGTTTTCCCTTTTCCCTTTCTACTATATATAGATCCTGGAGTTTGAACTCAGGCTGTCAGGCTTGGTGCAAGAAGTAATTTTACCTGCTGAGCCATCTTGCTGTCCTCTGAGCAGGGGATTTGGGGGTCTGCTTATGGAGACAAACTGTTTACAGCCTTGTAAAAGCAGGGGTATATTATAGGAGGTGCTGGATTGTTCGGTTTTTTTAGGGGGGAGGGGGTGCTTATGAAAGCATCTCACTTGGAAGCCAGGATAGCCTGGAACTCAGTCTGCAGCCAAGCCTGGTCTCGGCATTCCTGCCTCATTCTCCCGAGTTCCGGGATTACCCAGATGAAGCACCACGCTGACCAGCTCGTTACGTTTCAGAGACCCTAAGGGGGTTCTGGGGGTGGAGATGTGTTGTGAGGTGTTTACAGTGTACCTTCACCCGCAGGAAGATCACGGATCATAAGGGACAGGCCTTGCCTTACTGGTGACTTGGACCAACTAAGATGGCTCTGCTGACCACGGAGACATAGAGCCCAGGGAACTAAGGATAGCTCATTGTATGTTCACCTCCCTGCTCCCAGCCTTAGTCCCCTGGGGATTCCTGCCTTAAAACCAAGGCAGCTCTGCCTCTCTGGTTAGTCACTGTCTCCATTTTGAAGTTCTGCCCCTCCACCACAATCCCTATCAAAGATAAGCTCTGTCCGGTAACCTGCACGAGTCACTCGCTCTCTGAACCTTCCAGCCTTGACACACCACGCGTTTCAAATTGAGAAACCCTGGTGAGGCTAGGGAGGGTGGTTAGCAGCCTCTCTGAGCTCAACACTGTGACACACACACACTCACAAAATGTCAGCACTCGGGAAAACAAAGGCAAGTAGATCTCTGAACAGAGGGAGTCTCAGGGCAGCCAGAGCTATTACACAGAGAAACCCTGTCAAAAAACAAAAACAAAAACAAAACCCAGCAAACAGCAACAACAAAGGGCCAGCCGGGGAGGAGGCTTCCATGACAAAGCACTTTTCCAGCATTCACAAGGTCCTGGGTTCAGTCCCCAGCACTGCAAAATCAACAACAACAATAACAACAACAACAACAACAACAGCAGCAGCAGCAACAACAACAGCAACAACAACAACAACAACAGAAACCAACTCTGATTTTTGGCCCTCTACTGTTCGGGGAGTGTGGTGATGGATCAAGAAGGCCAATGAGAGACAGTATGGGCTGGGTTCCTGATGTCAGCCCATAAAAAAATTGCCATTTACTGAGGACTAGGAGCCTTCTTTCTCTCCTCTGAGGTTTTCCTGCCCTGCCTGCCAAGCCATACACCAAAACCTCTTGTCCTGTTTTCTTCTTGGTTCTCAGCCGGAAAAAAAAAATTTTTTTTAAGTGCAAAATCTCTAACCAAGTTATTTGTCCTTGAGAGGCAAGGTTCTGTTATCTTAAGACCCTACATGTCAGGTGGAATGTTGTTGCTTACAGGGCTGTGTGGTTCTGGAAAAGGTATTACAGCTCTCCAAACCTTAGCTTCTGCCTGTTGGAAATCACATCCACCTTGAAGGGCTTTTAGGAATTCATGAGCTACCACTGAATCATATTCTGGCCTCTTTCCCAGAGCACAGTACGGACTCATTTAAAACACTGGCTTCCCAGCTGGGTGTGGTGGTGCAGGCTGTGATTTTAGCCCTTGGAAGACTGAAGAAGAATGTTTGTTGCGAGTTCAAGGCCAGCTGGGGATACAGAGAGAGACCCCTGTCTCAAACAAACAAAAACAAAGTAAAATACTGGCTTTCTAGAGCTACCAACAAACAAACAAACAAGACAAAACAAAACAAAAAACCCCCTAGGATTTCTGCCATCTGATCCCGTGTCTAGGGCTTTCAGGTGGCAGAGAGGGGTGGGTACTTACCCTCGCCTCTTCCAGAGCAGCTGGTGATGCTGTATTACAGTTGGTATGGTTTGGAGTGGTCATCTTCTCCTAGTCGCTCAGTAGATGATGCCTTTAAGTACAGTCACCTGCTTTGAACAACAACAGAAACTTAAGTCCTTAGGCAGAAGCTGGTTGGTCAGGAATTGTTTGTCCCAGCAGCAGCAGCAGCCATTTTGTGGCCCCCAACCAGCATGGCCCTCACTTTCAAATGAAGACTCCAAAGGCTGCTTCCAAACCCTGGTGTTCACACTTCTAGTAAGCAAGGGACCAAACGGAAAGACACAAGTCCGTCTTTCCGATCCTGTTCCTCAGGCCCCGGGCCTCTGCTCTCCTAATCAGACCAGGCTGGCAGTTAGGAAGGTAGGCCTAAGCTAAAGGACACTGCTTGGGGGAAGCTGTGGGTGGGGTGGGTCTGTAGCTTCTGGAAGCCTCTATCTTGACTACCTTTAACCTCTCTAGGCTGGGACCAGGTCAGGGCCTATGGGTGAAGTCTTTTTGTCTCCAGGGCCTGGACCCCTGTCTCCTGTCTCAAGGAACGGGAAATAAAAGGAAATTAGTCTTCAAACTACATGCAGCTGACAGAAAAAAAAAATCAAGTGGGAGTAAAAATGGATTTCTTGGAAGAGGGAAAATGGAAGGGAGGTTTAGCAAAGGTGGGACTGACCTATTTGTTGTCAAGGGCTTAGTGTACACCACTACCTCTGTGTGCCTTTCTGTGCGACCGCCTGTCCATGAAATTCTCAACGCCTCAGCCCTACCTCTTGCTGCAGTAGCAGCAGCAGCTCTGGCCAAGCCGCTCAAGCACTAAGATGGGAGGGAGGTGGAGGGGCAAAGAGGACAGCCTGGCCGCGCAATGGCTGCTGGGGGTTGTAGTTCTTCCACACTAGGAAAGCTGCCCAGGATACCTTCAAGCTCCATTACGTCAACAACCATGCCCCAGGAATGCCAAAAACCTATCTGCTTTTGCGTGGACGTCCCGCGCTCACCGATCTCTTCTTTGATTGGGTCGCTCGTCTGCCAGTCTTCTTACTTTTGTCAACAACTAGCTGTGCGGAAGCACAACTGGACCCGCCCTGTCAGGACTCAATTAAAGAGTTCATTGATGGCGTTAGTCTTTACCAGGGAGAAGTGTAGATCCGGTTCACAGGGGCGGGGCTTACGCGCGGAGGGATTCCCTAGCCTTGAGGAAGGCGACGAGCAGCTCGGTGGCCGCCGCCGCCGCCATTTTGGGCTGGGAGGAGGCAGCGGAGGGACTCGCTGCGCAGTGAGAGCACCCCATGGGGGGTGGTCCGGGCGCGGGGAGAGGCCGGGCCGAGTGGGCTGCCTGAAGTGGCGGCGCCGGGAGACGGCGGGGAGTTGGGTCGGGGGGCCGGGAAGGGTGAAGGTTGGCGTCTCCCCGGCTGAGCCCAGTCCTCAAACCGTCCCGGCAGCCTCTCCGCCTCGCCTTTGAGAGCGGGGTTTTGGGGTAATTACCGCGTATTTCCCGTGATCCCAGCAGAGGAGAGGCCAGTAAGACGGCTTCCCCTTTGCTGTGCCTCCACCGGGACGTGATCCTGAGGCCGAGCTCTGCCAAGGCCTCTCCTCACCCCCATTCCTCCTGGGTATGGCGGCAAGGCCCGGCGTAGCTGGACCCCCATCTGAAGGACGAGGTGGGCGCGACGCCAGTTGGAGACACTGGCTCGCGGGGACCGGCCGAGGTTGCAACTCTGGCCGCATGGCCCTGAGCAGTGCTAGTCAGCTGGAGGCTCCGCGGGTGCCCGGCCATATTGCACCCACCTCCCCACCCCCCCATACACCGTGTCCATCCCACCTCTCGGGGCTGCGAAAAGCAACGACCCTCTAACTTCTCTAGCAACCACCAACTCCCCCCCGCCCCCCGGGGACCAGCTAGATCCGGGCACGTGGGAATCTCGAGCTTAGTGCTTGGAAATTTCTGAGCTCGCTTGCCCTCAAGGTTTCTCCCATCGAGCCCCGACTCTCCCAGTGGCCTGACCTCGAACGTCACCATCCACTTTTGGAAACTCCTGAAAGTGTGCTGCCCCACTTCAAAATTTTACGCCAAAGGGATGGGTTATGCCCTTTTGCAGGGTTGGGACAGAAAATAATTTCAGTCACCACAGTCCAGTAATAGAAACGGAGTGGCCCATTTCGGATACTTCAAAAACATCTGCTTGCATTTTGAAATCTGAGACGTAACTTAGGGGCGGAGTGGCTGTGCTACAAGGGCAGAGGGAGTTAATTCCAGTGTGATTTTTGTAAGCCTACACAATGTCCCGTTTAAAGTCTTGTTCCACAAATTAGAGTATTTTCTGTGCCACTGTTCAGTTGTTACTGGAGCCATTTCTTCTGTAGATGCGGAAGGTACTTAAGTAGAAACGTCAGTTTTGATCTACTTTATGTATGTGTTATATAGGATACAGGGGAGACCTTGAATAAACTTACAACCTAACATTATAGCACTGCCAGCATTTAGGAGGCTGGAGTTTGACATGTTCTCTTACTGAACTTGTTTCTTTTCTTTTCTTTCTTTTTTTTTTTTTTTTTCTTTTTTTGGTTTTTTTCGAGACAGGGTTTCCCTGTGTAGCCTTGGCTGTCCTGGAACTCACTCTGTAGACCAGGCTGGCCTCGAACTCAGGAATCCGCCTGTCTCTGCCTCCCAAGTGCTGGGATTAAAGGCGTGCGCCACCACTGCCCAGCCCTGAACTTGTTTCTTAAAAGATTTCCAGGCTACACCTTTGTTGGTTAGCTGTCAGTTAAAATCGTGCCCAAGTAAGGCTCCGAAGTAGGTTAATTAGCCATCGGTATCTGTGAGTACCTTGCAATGAATTTTACTGCTAGTTATAGATGGTCTAACACCTAGGCCTTTGCTTTAACAGAAGGACCCATGAAAGTTTCTTCAGGGTTGAAGGACTGCCCCTTGTATTAATAAAAAAGTCTTTCCAGCTGGATGTGGTGGATCTCTTACAAATTTGAGGCCAGCCAGCTCTCCATAGAGAGTTCCAGGCCAGCCAGGGATACTAGTGAGACTTTAGTCCTAAATGGGGCGACAGTGTCATAGTTATAACTGATTTTCTCCTCCATACCTCAGATGCTCTGAAGAAAAATTTTAAAGTCTACTGTGCAAACAAAACAACAAACAAAAATACCTAATGACTATTGACTGGCTTGGTTTTTTGAGACTCTTACTCTACCCCAGGCTGGACTGAAACTTAGAGTAATCCTTGTGCCTCAGCCATGTGTTAAATTTACAGGTATGAGCTAGGATATCAGCTTGTTTGTTCCTTTGAGACAGGGTTTCAGGTTCTCCTCCTCCTAAATCCTTGGAATGTAGGCAGGCACCACCAAACCCAATATCATTTATTTACTTCCTTTGTGTTTATACATGCACACATGGTGGAGGTCAGAATTTATAAGTCTGTCACTTAGCACCTGGGTTTCCAGGGATGGAACTCCTGGTGTCAGGCTTGGTAGCAAGTGCCTTTACACAGTGGGCCAGCCTGCTGTTCTAAGGAGTCTTAGTATGTTACTGTTTGCTCTCACTAATCCATGGCCTGGAACTATCTGCCTGCACCCCTCCAGTGTTCTCAGCTGTGTATCCCTGCGCTCAGTCGTGACTGAGGTTAATTAGGACAGGAGCTGCTGTAGTTTTTGCTAGCCTTGAACTCACAATGGCCCTGCCTGTAGTTTCTGAATGCTGAGATTACAGGAGTGTGCCATCACACACAATCTATGTGGTATTAGGATTGAGCCCAGGGCCTTGTGCACTCGGGGCAATCCTGTTGACTGAGCTGCATCCATAGCCCCTATTAAAGTCTTTACTCCAAACTCTGAACTACATTTTTTTTTTTCATGGCCTTGCTCTGTAGTCCAGGATGGCCTAGAACTCACTTTGTAGAGTTCATTGGCCTTAAATTTCCTGGGAGCCCACTTGCCTTAGTCTAGGATTCCTGTCGGCAGTCAACACTAACTGAAGCCACAGTGCAGTGCCCGTCCTGTAGTGCCCTTTTCCTCACCTTCACTGCCCTGATCAAGAAAAGATGAGGAGCCAAGCATGGGGGCTCATGCTAATCCCAGCACCTGGAAGCCAGAGGCAGGAGGATTACCTGCAAATTGGAGGCCAACCTTGGCTACAGGTTAAGATCCTGTCTTAGACAGATGGGGATATGGCGGGGTGGAAGGGCACTTGCATAGCACGCACAGGAGTGGAGAGGGGCACAGGAGTGGAGAGGGGTGCAGGATGAGTTAGGAGAGCGTGACACTAACTTGGTCGGAGTCAGGCACAGGAGCTGAGAGGGAGCCTGGGGTTATCTTTGTGGTTTTCTGTCAAGAATTTATATGAGGAGGATCCTAGACTCTTGTGACTCACCCTCCACTGCAGAGCAATTGGGCTAAACCTTTGGATGCTACTAAGTAGCAGTGCTATACCAGGTGCAACATGCGTCACTCATTTGTAGATGAAGGTTTAGCAGTTATTAAGGATGATGCATAAGCTTTTCCATTCCTTGATTTATTTTTTTATTTTTTTGGTTTTTTTCGAGACAGGGTTTCTCTGTGTAGCTGTGGCTGTCCTGGAACTCACTCTGTAGACCAGGCTGGCCTAGAACTCAGAAATCCGCCTGCCTCAGCCTCCCAAGTGCTGGGATTAAAGGTGTGTGCCACCACCACCCGGCCCATTCCTTGATTTTTAAATAGTTGAGAGGAGCTCAGTATAATCCTTATACTCAGGAGGCTGAGGCAGGTGGATTGACATACGGAATACCAGTCTGAGTTACAACGAGACCCCATCTCAAAAAACAAACAGTGGGAGGGAGAGACGTAAGTTCAGTCTCTAGAACCCAAGTTAAAAAGTGCCCGGGACTAGAGGAATGTTCAGCAGGTAAGAGCCCTTATGTTCTTGCAGTGGATCCGTGTTGAATTCCCAGCACCCACAGGGTAGAACGTGATTAATGCCAGTTCCAGGACCCTTTTCTGATTTCCATGGGTATCAGACACGCATGTGGTACACATACATTTATGCAGGCACACATTCACACGAAAGGTGGTGGGGCATTTCTTCTTGGGAGGCAGAGGCCTACCTGGCCTATAAAGGAACTTCCAAGACAGGCAGGGCTACACAGAGAAACCCTTGGTTTTTTTTGTTGTTGTGTTTTTGTTTTTGTTTTGGTTTTTGGTTTTTCAAGACAGGATTTCTCTGTGTAGCCCTGGCTGTCCTGGAACTCACTCTGTAGACCAGGCTGGCCTCGAACCCAGAAATCCACCTGCCTCTGCCTCCCAAGTGCTGGGATTACAGGCGTGCGCCACCACGCCCGGCTCAGAGAAACCCTTGTTGAGGGCAAGGGGTGTGAGGGAGGCAGAGGCAGGCAGGTTCCTGGGGTTTGCCCAGTGTACTTGGCTAGTTACAGCCCACCAAGACGAGGGTTTGTTTCCAGTAAATAAGTGTGTGTCTGTGGGAAATGGCACAGGTGGATGGCACTGAGGATTACCCTCTGGCCTCCCTCGTGTCCACGTAAATGCACATGGACCTGCATACACATACACCAGATGAATACAGAAAGTATTAGGTATGGCAAGGTGAGGAAGTAGTGGCTGAGGAGAACCCTAAATGCCTCGGTTCCTAATTCTGAATTGCAAAACACTGCTTCCCTCACGGGTTCCTCAAGAGTGCTCACTCTCCTGTGCCTGTGTAGACAGCCCTTTCTACTTTAGAAGTGGACTCTTCAGAAGCTATGAAGGGGGTCTGGGAATAGCTCAGGTGGCAGGTAGAGCCCTTGCCTAGCACATGAGCCTCCCTGTCTTTCACCTCTCCACCAATAAACTTACTAGAGCGTATATAAGACCTACCTTACCAATGTACGGCTGGGACATACACAAAAGAGAAGCCATCTAAGACACTTTAGAATCAGTGTCTTGTGACACCAAAACAATTGTGATTCTAAAGTCCTTGGTGTTTTATATTTACCTGACAGCTGACTCCTGGAGACCAGTCACAATAAGTGTGATGCATGGGCAGAGGTGGAAATGCTTCTCCAGATTTCCAAATTCTTCCTCAGTGCCATGAAAATACTTGCTTCTGAAACATCTGTGCTTCTCTGTGTAAGCTCTCAACTCCCATGATTAACCCCCTCCCCTCCTTTTTTTTTTTCTGGAGACCAGGTTCACTGCATATCCCTGGCTGTCCTGTAATTCACTGTAGACTAGACTGGCCGTGAACTCAATGAGTAGCCAAAACTAGAGTTAGATGTGTACCATCATATGTTTTTTTCTCTTATCAGATTGTTTGAATGTTATTAGGCTTAGTGACCATTTATTAAGAACTAAAAGGAAGATGTTCCTACCAGTCCCAAATTTGATATTCTGCTTTTGCCTGAAAGTTGCATTGGCATTATCTGGGTATGCAGAATTACATGTTTAAAGCAGCCTCCAGGGCTAGAGAGATGGCTCAGTGGTAAAAGTGCAAAGTGTTCTTCTGGGGGCCTGAGTTCAAGCCCCAGCACCTGCATGGGGGCTCACACCTGCTGTCTCCCCACCTCGAGAAGGAGGGGATCTAACCTGGCCTCTCAGAGTGCTTGTCTTCATGCTCACACACCCCTAGGCACAGACCACCCAGACACATGATTAAAAAGTATAAAGTCTTAGGCTTGTTGGGTTGGGTTGCGTTGGGTTTTGTTTTATTCAAGACTGGGTCTCCCTATGAATGTAGGCTGTCCTGAGATTCACCATGTAGACCAGGCTGTCCTCAAACTCATAGATCTCCACCTGACTCAGCCTGGACTAAAGGTGTTCTCCATCATGCATGATGCTTAGATGCCTGTCACAGGCTTTTTTTGTTTGTTTGGTTTTTGGTTTTTTTTCCGAGACAGGGTTTCTCTATATAGCCCTGGCTGTCCTGGAACTCATTCTGTAGACCAGGCTGGCCTCGAACTCAGAAATCCTCATGCCTCTGCCTCTCAGAGTGCTGGGATTACAGGCGTGCGCCACCTGTCACAGTTTTTAAGAAAAGGTCTCACTATGTGGTTCTGGCTGGCATGGAACTCACAGATATTTGCCTGCCTCTCCCAAGTGGCTGGGATTCAGGAATATAGTTTTTGTTCACTGGAGACCAGTAATGTGCTTTGTTTGTGCTTGGAGAGATGACTTAGTGGTTAAGAGCACTTTCTGCTCTTGGAGAGAACCCAGGTTCAGTAAACTTAAGAACCACACAGTGGCTCATAACTGTTACTCCAGTTGCAGGTGCTTCAACACACTCTTGACCTCAGGTACCAGGCATGTATATGGTGCATACACATACATGTAGGTAATTACTCATATAAATTAAACTAAAAAAAAATAGAAATGGGCTTGGTGGAGCATGCCTTTAATATCAGCACTCTCAAAGGCTAGCATATCTCTGAGAATTCAAGGCCAGTCTGGTGTACATATTCAGTTCCAAGCCCAGACCTACATAGTGAGACCTCATCTCAAAACAAAAAAGGGATAGGGGCTAGATGTGATATCAAACCACTTAATTCTAACACTGAGGAAACTTAAGGCAAGAGGTTCGGGAATTCAAGGCTAGCTGTAGCTGCATGGTTAGTTTGAGGTCAGCTTGGGTTACCTGATAGCCTGCCATAGCAAAGCTAGGTAGAAAATAATGGCTTCAGATGAGACTTTAAAAGTTCCCTTCTGAATTTTTACATGTATATGTGTGGTGTGTGCATGTGTGTGCAGGTTGTATGTGCATGCAGAAACCATGGAGGTCAGGTGTCTTTCTCTTTTGCCTTCTACCTTGTCTTTTGAGACAGGGTCTTTCTGAAGTCAGAGCTGACAGTTGATTAGCCAGCAAACTCTGAGGAGCACAAACTCTGGCTCTCAAGGTTGATGATCAACCACTTTATCTACTAAATGATCTCCCTAATCCAGAATTTTTAATATTCTTGAAAAAAAATGTGTTTAAGATGGGTGTGGTACCTCAGATAGGTGTTGTAATCCCAACAGTTAGAAGGAAAGTAGGAAGATTGGTGAGAGTTCGGTGCCAGCCTAGGCCACACAGCAAATGTCACAGTGAGACTTTTCTTTACTTACTTTTGTTTCTGCTTTTTGTTGTTTTTGTTTTGTTTTGTTTTTTGTTTTTATTTTGATTTTGGTTTTTTCGAGACAGGGTTTCTCTGTGTAGCCCTGGCTGTCCTGGAACTCACTCTGTAGACCAGGCTGGCCTTGAACTCAGAAATCCGCCTGCCTCTGCCTCCCAGAGAGCTGGGATTACAGGCATGTGCCACCACGCCGGGCTTGGGTTTCCCCCCCCCCCCCCCCCGAGACAGGGTTTCCCTGTGTAGCCTTGGCTGTCCTGGAACTCACTCTGTAGACCAGGCTGGCCTCGAACTCAGGAATCCTCCTGTCTCTGCTTCCCAAGTGCTGGGATTAAAGGCATGTGCCACCACCGCCTGGCCAGCTTGTTGTTTTTTGAAACATAGTCTCTCTGAGGAAGCCTGGCTGATCTGGAACGATTATAGAGACCAGGCTGGCTTCAAACTCACAGAAAGCCTCTTCCCCCTGCCTCCTGGGTGCTGGGATTAGTGATGGCCACCACCTTGTTCAGCACAGTGAAGACTTGTTAAAAAGGGGGAGAAGAGAAAAGAAATAAAAAACATTGGCACTGCTTTTGGGAATTGGAAAGACCAGATTTACTACCAACTTCCTGTCGCAGCTCCACCTTTGAGGTTTGCTGGTGTGTAAAGCTTTGTTATAGAACTAGAGTTGCTGTCCATGTCATTAGATAATTTTTTTATAATTGAATTTACTCTTTATAAGTAAAACTCAAGAAAAAAGGTTAAGTAGTTTTGTTTTTCTGAGACAGAATCTTGGGTAGACTAGGCTGCCCTCAAACTCACTAGGTAGTTGGGGATGGCCTTGACCTCCTAGTCTTCTCACCTCCACTTAAGATTCCAAGCACTGGAATGAAAGGTATAACACCATGACCCATTTAGAGGTTGCTGGGAGATGCTAGAGATTGAGCTTAAGGACTCTTGCGTATTCCACATAATGAACTAAATCTGGAACTATTGGGAAGATTTGCAAAAATTAAATTACTGATCTGTCTAAAACTCAGCCCTTGTTTCTTCAATAAAAACCCAAATGGTGCTGGGTGTAGTAGTGTACACCTTTAGTCCCTGAACTCAGGAGGCAGAGGCAGATGGATCTCTGAGTTCAAGGCCAGCCTGGTCTATCTAGAAAGTTCCAGGACAGCCGGGGCTACATAGTAAAAATCCTTTGTTTTGTTTTTGGAGCCTAGAAATTGAGACCAGCCTGGGTAACATAATGAGGCCTGGTCACAATAAACTACATTAATACATAGGTGTGTGTGTCTAGTGCATATCTGTAATCCTAGCATTTTGGAGACAAACACAGGTGAATCACAGTAAATTCAAGCATAGTTCTGTCTACATAGTGAGTTGTGCAGGCCAGGAAGGGCCACATATCAAGACCCTCTTTCAAAACAAACGACAACAACAAAAACAAATCAATAGGGTTACATTTGAAAATATGTCTGAGTGTGGTGGTATATACCTCTTTCAAATATCCTGAACCAGGGTCAGGAACCTGAGGCAGAGTAGTTGCAAATTTGGCCTATATAGCAAGACTGTCTCAAAAATAAGTAAACAGACATATGTTGTCCAGTGAGATAGCTCAGTGTATAATGGTAGCCACCACCGAGCCTGAGGAGCCAAGTTGGATCCTCAGGACTTACTTGGTATAAGAAGAGGGCACTTGGCTTCCATAAGTTGTCTTCTGACCTTCACTTGACTGGGGCAGCAGACATGCACACATGTACAAATTTAGGGCCTGCAGAGGTGGCTGAGTAGTTACTAGAACTTGCTACTCTTTTTAGGATCTCAGTTTGGTTCCTAACACCCACATGTTAGCACAGAACCACCTGCCTGTAATCAGTGGAAACTACTGCTCTCTTCTGGACTCTGGATACCAGGCATGTGTGGTACACTTAACTTATATGCAGGCACATGTACACATGAAAGTAAATCTTTTAAAAACATTGCATTACTTTTCATTGTTTTACACTCCACCTATTTACATTTTATGTGATAGTAAAGTAGAATTTTTATTTCAGTCTTGAATGTAAATGTTACTCCCTTCAAGAAGACAAAGGCCGAGTATGTTGGCTCAGGCCTGGAATCTCAGCATTCAGGAGGCTGAGGCAGGATTGTCCTAGGTTTGAGGCTAGCCAGGGTTTCCTAGTAGCACCTGACCAGCTAGGCTAAACTGAGGCCCTGTCTCACAATAGTGAAGAAAGCTCACAAAGCCGAGTGCATTTCAGTACAGATACATGGCTAGTTATAGCCAGCTTTGACCACACTGGGAATATTTGTTATCAAACATAAGGCCTGTGAGTAGTTTAAGTTAATGTGTAGGTGTTTACAGTTACCTAATGTTCTGTCTTGGGTTTTGTTTTTGTTTGGTTTTCAACTACAGTTTCTCTGTGCACCCTTGGGTCTCCTAAAACTCAGTGTAGCCCAGACTGGCCAGGAACTCAGAGGTTTGCCTGCCAGTGCTTCCCCAGTTGTGGGCTTAAAGATATGTGCCATGTCCATCTGACCAGATGGTCACTGGTTTTTAACACAGTTACAAACTGTTTTACTATATAGATCAGGCAGCCTTGAGCTCACAGAGATCTTCCTGCCACTGCCTCTGCCTCTGCCTCTGCCTCTAGAGTACAATATGCTGGAATTAATGTTTCCTTCCATATAGTCATCCTTTGAATATATAGTTA
Source organism: Apodemus agrarius (assembly GCA_964023405.1). Lineage (NCBI taxonomy): Eukaryota > Metazoa > Chordata > Mammalia > Rodentia > Muridae > Apodemus > Apodemus agrarius. The sequence continues at coordinate 89,960,350 of OZ030015.1, read as the reverse complement.
TACCTGGCTTTAAAGTATTACAAACCAGCTATTTACGTTTTAAATGAGAGTAAAGTGGAATTTTTATTTCAGTCATGTGTACAAAGTTACTCCCTTCAAGAAGACAAGGGCCAAGTTTCATATTTTCCCCAAGCAGTGATGTTAAAAGTAAAACCCTGATCAAACAAGCTGCTGTTCTTGGCTGAGCCAGTAGCAAGTGTCATGCCTATAGCACCTGTAATCAGGCTTACCTTCAGCATGCTGGGTAGCAGAGGATGGCCTTTAATTCCTGTGGTCCCTGCTTCCACGTCCCAGATACTGGGATTACAAGTGCACACTGCAGCATCCCAGAGTAGCACTTTGTAAAAGATGTATTTGTATGAGTGTTTTGCCCAACATGTGTATGTATGTACACATGCCTGGTACCATGGATGTCAAAAGAAGGTATTAGATCCCCTGGAACTGGAGTTATGGATGGTTGTGAGCCACCATGTGGTATTGGGAAATAGGTCTTCTGCAAGAGCAGTGACTCTTAAACTCTAAGCCAGCTTTCTAGCCCCCGTATATCATAGTTTTCCTGTTAGCTATCTTTCCTTAATGACACGTTCATGTATATGTGTGTGTGGCTGGTGCACATACACATGTGGACTAGGAGGCAGCTTGTATGTCTCAGTCACTGTCCATTTTGTCTATTTGTGTATGTTCTTTATGTGCACATGCATATGGCATACATGAGGAGGCCAGAGGACACCTTCAGCCATTGTCCCCTCAGAGCCATCTACTTTTTTTTTGGTTTGTTTTTTGTTTTGTTTTGAGAGAGCATCGCATTATATCCCTAGCTAGCTGGCCTGGAATTCACTTTGTAGACAAGATAGGTCTTGAACTCAAAAACATCTGCCTGCCTCTTCCTACTGAGTGCTGAGATCATAGCCATGTATCATCATGGCCAGGATCCTTCCCCCTTTTCCTAAGATGGAGTCTCTCACTGGGACTTACATATTATACTAAACTGACTAGTCAGCCCACCCCAGGGATCCCCCTGCCTCCCCAGGGCTGGAATTACAAGAGCAGGCCACCTGGCTTTTTTTTTTTTTTTTTTTTTTAATGTGAACTCAGGGAGCAAACAAACTCGGGTTCCTAAGCTCTCAGGCAAGCACTTTGCCAATTTAGCCAGCGCCCAGCCCCCTCTCCCTTTTATTATGTTTGAGACGGTCTCATGTAGTTAGGCTGGCCTAGAACCTGCTATGGTAGTGGACAGTGACTTAATTTCTAATCCTCCTATTTCTACTTCCTGAATGGTGGGATTATAGGCATGAGTACATGCCTAGTTCATCAAACCCAGCACTCTACACATAGCAAACCACTGTGCCAACAGAACTACACCCCAGGCGATGGTTTCAGAGAACAGGCTATTTTTTTGGATCATAATCAATCTTGAATTCTCTGCTTCTGTCCCCTAAAACTCTGAAATCAAAAAAGAATTCTGCCTCTTAACAGTCTCTGTGGGTTTTTTTTTTGTTGTTGTTGTTGTTTTTGTGTGTGTGTGTTTTGTTCTGTTTTTGGTTTTTTGAGACAGGGTTTCTCTGTGTAGTCCTGGCTGTCCTGGAACTCACTCTGTAGACCAGGCTGGCCTCGAACTCAGAAATCCACTTGCCTCTGCCTCCCAAGTGCTGGGATTACAAGCATGCGCCACCATGCCCGGCCAGTCTCTGTGTTTTTAAGTAACCCAAGTAGAGTTGTGCTTGCCTGTCTGAGTTAGTCCGGAAGCATTTCCTCACTCATAGCCATGTCCAGTGCAGGAAGGGAGCAACTGGGATTGCTCACTTGTAAGCCAGGTCTTTTGAGCAGCTGTTAAAATGTTTGGCAGAGGACTTGCATGAAAGGCTGGGGTGTGTGGGGAGGATCATTTGTCATCACAACCCGTTACTACAGGCAACGTAGCGTCTGCTCTGCTGGAGTAGTAGTCTGTGTCTTAATCTAGAAAGTGTTGATAGAAGAGTTTTGTGTTAATTTTTATCATTCCAACAATATAAATAGCAAAATATTAGTGCCTTTGAAACACTTGGGGCAGAAATTTGCATAACACAAGGTAACACAGAATAATTTAGAGATACTTGAAAATGTAATTTGTGTAGTTTTAACTAGACTTAATTTGCTTTTTCAAAGTAGGATGCACCCCTTTTTCCTAATGATAAATGCATTTAATGTCTTCCCAGGGTGGACCCTGGAGATGCCATGTTTCTATAGTAGAAGAAATAGATTGTCTCTAGTTAAATGTTTCTTAGGAAAATGATCTGGAGTCAGAACTCACTGCTGCATCCTGTTGTGGTGCAGTCACCATGAGACATGGCTTTGCCAGGGACAGCCAGAGGGCACTGCTGCTTGCCTGCCAGCAGCAGGCTTTCTAGGGCTGCTGTCTGCTGTCAGGTCAGAGAAGAAAATGAAAACCATGAGGAAAACTATTTCAAAATAGACATTTAATGCAATCTTTAGATCAAAGAAAACTTGATTTTACAGTTTCTGCAGTAGACCACCTGCCAGAATAGGCCCAGCCAGTTTGGTCTCGAAGGCCACACTCCGCCCTCCTGGCCCAGGGCTCCTTGATTACTGGTTTGTATATGCTGCTTATGCATCCCAAGGAGCATTTCATTCAAGATCCCAGCCACCTCCACTGCTGCCACTCAGCTGGAGACAGGCTGAGAAGCCCCCCGCCCTGAGGGGTTTTTAACCACCAAGGAATTAGACAACCTCCTGAGTCTCTTGAACCCACTTGAATATATATATTCAATATATATAATATACACATATATATTATATATATAATATATATATATGTGTATCTTCACACACAATTACGTGGGGCTTGTGGACCCCCAAGGCCCCCTATGGTTTTTAAGGCTCCAAGTTAAGGAGCCAGTGTGCCAATAATTTTAGCAATAGAGTTGGCCTAAGGAAACACTGACACTGGTCAGGTGACAGGGTTGCATTAACTATACTGCCAAGAAAGAACAATCATTGAATTTACAATTTTGATTCTGTGATAAGGATTAGTTCTCAGATCCTCCCTGCATTTTCAAGAGCAGACCTAACCTAGGCAGCTGTCCAGGCAGCCCAGGAGCTGCTGTCCTGGAAACCTGCAGGGCTTATTCATCTTTAAAGACCTCCGCCCTCTTCTGTGCCAGCTTTACTTGTGGAAAGGGGCATTTCAAATTTCAGTTTGATTCTAATGGAAAGGGCAGCTTTTTTCCCCCTTTTTAAATAGAAAAAGAACTTAAGTATTGGACAGTGACCCTAAGTCCTTAGATCATTTGAAGTCCAACATGTCTGTAACATGTTTTCTCACAAGTTCATCTTGGCTGTGTCTTGGTTGTACTTTAGAGAGCACGTTTACCAGGAGCCTTACTTACCTAGGCAGGTAACAGGAACTCCATTGGAATTTTGTGGGTGGTTAAGAGGGAAGCCAGGACTTCTGAAAACTTGACTTGTAGAGATGAAATGAGGCGTTTAGTTATCTAACAGTTGTCAAATCAGGCTTACACTTCTGAACAGCCATCAAGGCACACAAGCTAAGCTGCCGCCTGCAGCCCCTTTCAGCCCCAGCAGCATTAGGAAGCAGGCACACTGAAGCACTGAAGATAACAACATTGAGTACATTTTACCTGAACTGTACTTTGAAGCATACTAAAACCCATTGATGAGGGTGGAGGGAACAAACTGAATTTCTTCTGTTCAAGTATTTTTGCAAATGGATAAATTTAACAATTTTGCTATCCCACCTCAAAAGTGCAGTCACATAAAACCAGCACGATTTTGAATCTCTAGAAATCACACTGAAACTGTTACATTTACAAACATTAAATTTATTATAACTAGAATGAATGTAATGGGTCTCAGATTTGGCCACCTTATAGCTCCGCTTAAGGAGGGGATCTTTTAAAACAGAAAAATGCATTATAACTTGGTCAAATTACTTGCACATTAAGAAACAACATCTAAGGAGGAAAACAAGAAAAGCAACCCTTCAGTTTCACATAATTAAAGAACAGGAGAAAGCACACAAGCAACATCATAGCTAAATTTACCAAACCAAAGCCGGGGCGATTTTCTCTTCTGATTATGTGTCATAAAAAGGTCCGCTGTCTTATATACACATGTATATAATGTTACATTCCAGCACTGTAAAAAGTCCCCTTTGCCCCCTCCCCCCAAAAGTTTTCAGTCTAGTCGCCGAACTTGGAGAGAGGCGCTCGCTCCTGCTGCCGGTGCAGTTCGTTCTCGGTCAGCAGCTGGAGGTTCTCGGCGCGCAGCCGGTCCAGCTCCAGCTCCAGCTCCCGCACGCGCGCGTCGACGCCTCCCAGCCGCTTGCTCTCCAGCCGCAGCCGGTTGTTTTCGTCCTCCTTGCGGGAGAGGCACTTCTCCAGCTCCAGGTACTCTTTGATGAGCTCCTGCTTGCTCATGTTCTGCAGGCTCTCGGCGTGGTACCGCTCATACGTCTCCGAGAAGTCCCGCTGCAGAAACTCGCTGCCGTCCCCTCCCATGCCGTCGCTGCCTCCGTCTTCCTCACCGGCTTCTTCCACAAAATCCTCATCGCTGGTGTCGTCGGATTTGGCAGCTGCCCGCTTGGGGTAAAGGCCGGTTTTGAGATCCGGCTCCTCCTGATCGTGGTCATCCATGAGGAACTGCGTGGTGTTATAGGGAGCAACCGGCTGGCCCTTGGCGAACATCTCGGCTCGAACCCGCGAAGCTCGCAGGCTCTGCTTCTCGTCGAACTTTTTCTTCTCCTCCCAAGTCAGCTTGTAGTAGGGCTTCCAATGCCGCTTCTTCTTGGAGGGGCGTCTCCGATGTTTTTTCTTGCCCAGCTGTCTCTGTTGCTGTCCCCACGGCTCCTCGCCTCCAGCGGCTGGAGCCTCCAGCTTGGTGGCCTCCGAGTCATGACCTGGCTGCACGGGGGACTCTGACATGGGCTCCCCCTCCGCCGATGGGGAGGCCCCGCCGGTGGGTAAGTCCTCCCCATTCTGGCCCTTCTCGCCCTTTTCCAGGGAGCTCAATTCTGGACAGGCTTTGGTCTGCAGTGGGGGCAGCTGGTGCTTCAGGCCCCCGTCTCCCTCCTGCCCTGGACGGCTCCCGGACTGCAAGGACGCTCTCGATTGCCACCTACTGTCCTCCATGGGTACCCGTTCCTCCGCGCTCGGGGGGCGCTCGGAGTTCTCCTCACGGACAACAGCAGCACCTGTACAGTTGCTAGTCTGAGGCTGGTGTTGATGTTCTGACAAGAGTGGCTCGGCCATGGCTTAGAGTCCTCTTCTGGAAGTTTGAGCAATTCTGGCTTAAGGAAAAAGGTTTTTCTTCCTTTTCAAAATATGTCCAACGAAGTCCTCTTCGGTCAGTAATTTCTGCAGTGACGCCTTCCGTCCGTCCTGTCAGCAAACTCCAATCGCAACTTGGGAGTCCAGTCAATAAAGGGTTAAGCGCACACAAGCGTGGCCAACTAGTAGGTCCATCAGCGGCAGGCACCGGACGTAATATGCAGAGGGGTGGGCTTCACGCCTCCCCACCGAGTGCTCCTACAGTCGAGGAGTTGATGGGCACGGAGATGAGGTTTAAGTCCAATGGGTTAAACCCAACCCCGAAAGGGTTAAAACTACCCGATGACGCTGCCTCGGAGGGGCCGAATCCACAAAGGGTTAAATCCCCTGCCGCAGAGCCCACAAGGGGTTAAAGTCCCAGAGCCGCCGCCTCCCACTTCCACGGGTGTCGCTCCAACCCGAGCTCCCAGTTCCTCAGGCCGGGCCGGAGCCTTAGCCGAGGACAGACAAACTCATCTCCCCTCTGGCTCGATGCTCCGCTCAGTTCTCCTCCGCCTCCTCCTCTTTTCCTCCCTCCCTCCTCCCCCTTCAGACAGCTCTTCTTCCGCCTCCTCCTCCGACTTCCCCTCCCAACCTGACTTTCCACCTGCCAACTTCCAACTGCTGCCTCCAAGCCCTCGGCGCCTCTTATATATAGAAGCTTGCAAGCCCCGCCCATGCGCATGCGTAACGGAGTCCTGGCGTGGGGCAGCCGGGAGTCGTAGTTCCTTTCTTTCGGACTCGCCGTCCACGCGCGCCGTGCAACGTAGCCAATCATAGAACGCGTAGGGGGCGTCTCCCAGGCCGCCTCCTTCCATCGCTTAGCTGTCGCTGAGGAAACGTGAGCAGTCATTGGGCAAGAGTTATTCGTCTCTGCGAGGAAGGAAGGCCAATTGCAGAGGAGATGGGGCGGGTTCTGGGCCATACCATTGTGCTTCAGGAATACACGAAGATTCCATGACCTTTGGGAGCCCAGACAGAATATTTTTATTAAAAGGTGCGTTTAAAAAACTACTGTCATATTCGGTTGTCAGCGGAAAGGTTCTGATGGCCATAAACGGTTTTCAACTTCTGCAAAAATGGTCTGTCCCTAAAAAGTAGTCCCTAAAGTGTAAATGAGGGTTAAATCCTATATAAAGAGAGCTGTTAGTTGTGATTACTGACACTGGAGTCTTAAGATTACAATAGTGTCCCTGAGGCGGGTGACGGGTTTCCTGGGGAGAGAGAAGCGGAAGGATATTGTGGACAAATATTAATAAAAAGACGAAAAGCGTATGAAGAAGTAAACAAATGAAGAATTAAGAAGTGCCGCCTTAAAGGGACAGTGTCGGCCTGCCGTGCATCCGCCTTAGACTAGGCCTCGGGAATTGAGAGGGCGGGTTCGAGTCCTGAGTGACGTCGGTCCTCAGTCGACCCTGGGGGCCTTAGGCGAGCGCGGCCACCCGCGCCCAGAGCCCTCCGTGCCAGAGGTGAGAGCCGAATGGTCATCCGCGGCCGAGCACTCCGCCCGAGCCCCGATCGAAAGTGCGTGATGAGGAGGACGGACTCGCCCCGAACCCCGGCTCCTGACGAAGAAAATGGCCTCCCGGGGTCGCCTTGGCCTCTTCGCTTCCGATACCGCGAACCTTTCCCCAGCCAGGAGAGGAGAGATTGGGCCAGCTGACGCGAAGTCTATGTTGGGGAGGGGTCCGAAAAAAATCAATGCGTTTCCGAAAGGGGGGTGTCGTCCACAAGATGAGGTTGGGGGGTGGGGAGGCTTCGGGAAGGAAGGCTGGAGGCCTTCCGTGGAGTGGGTGTGTTGGCCCAGGGCCGTAGGGTACATTGGGGGTGAAGTGGGGGTTCTGTTCCCCCGTAAGAGGGAGTCACACGCTGTTTGCCCACTAGAAGGACCCGAAAAACTCCCTTTAATCCCCTTGGCGTAATTGGCACTTTTCCCTTTGCCAGGGTGCCTAGCGAGCCATTCCTCTTTCTCCTTACGTTCCAGCCATAACTGAGTGAGTCTCCACATGGGACTGTCTGACCACCGCTGCCATGTGAGGCAGGGCAGGATTTAGCCTCCATTTTAGATATAGGAAAGCTTTAAGACTTGGAGAGATAAAGTGACTTATCCAAGGTCACCGGACAACCAAGAGGCAGTTCTAACTAGAGCAGGTCTTCCTGACATCATCTAATACCATTTTCTGTCAAAAACACAATCCAAGACCTGGAGAGCCAGCTCAGCAGTTAAGCCTGGCTGCCCTTGCTTGCAGAGGGCCTGACACTGGTTCCCTGGGACACGCATGATGGCTCACGGTTGTCTGTAGCTACAGATCCTGAGGTCTGATACCTTCCATTGACACCTGACACATATGCTGTGCACACATGCAGGGAAGAAAAAACAAATCAGATATGTAAAAAAAAAAAATTAAAAACAAAACACAAAATCCTTTCCCCACACCCCTCAGTTATTATTTCCAGTAAAAGTGTCAGATCATTTCAAACTGTTATGAATTTGGCAGTCATTTGTTAGGACAAAAAAGACAAAAATCTTTGAGCTTCAAGTTGCTGGGGTTCCAGCAATGAAGCCCGGCCACAGGAACGCTCATCCAGACGGCTTGGGAGTGGAAGTCTGTGGGCCGGTATCACAGAGCAATTGACTTGGAAGGAGCAGGAAGCACGTTTTTTGTTTTGTTTTTGAGGCACGGCCTCAGGATATAGTATAGTCTTGACTGAAATGCAGATCCTCCTGCCTCAGCGCCACAGTAATAATTAGGTGCACATCACCACGTCCCAGGTTAAAAGTGTGTTTCATAAGTAAAAGGATTTATGGACTTCAGAGTGCTGGGTGGGGCAGCTATGGTAGTGTGAGACCAACTCTCTCTCTGGGGAAGTAAGTGAGAATGCCCCCAGGAGACATGTAGATGTTTTGAAAATGACCATTCTAGCTTGTTTTCTGCGCACTGCCAGAAACCTGGTCTGCCTGAAAAGCCCGCCGTTCTTCACTCATTACTCAGGACGCACCAGGAGACCAAGAACAAAGACAAGGGGGTGCAAGGTATGGGAGAAGAAGGCTCCACAGAGGGTCCAGGCTCCCTTCCCAGCATCCACGGGCAGCTCACCACCGTGACCCCAGTTCCGAAGGGCCACCAGCACCGGGCAAGTGTGCTACAGAGTCATGTATGCTCACATACATAAAATGTATCCTAAACATTTTTTTGTTTTGTTTTGTTTGTTTGTTTGTTTGTTTGTTTGTTTTTCGAGACAGGGTTTCTCTGTGTAGCTCCTGCTGTCCTGGAACTCACTCTGTAGACCAGGCTGGCCTCGAACTCAGAAATCCGCCTGCCTCTGCCTCCCAAGTGCTGGGATTAAAGGCGTGCACCACCACCGCTGCCGCTCAGCCAAACATTTTTTTTTTAAAAAAAAAAAAAAAAAAAAAGGAAAAGGGGTTGTCTTGCAGACAACTTGACTGCAAGAGTCAAAATGTCCACACTTGAGGCTTAAGAGGACCCGAGCTCACACAGTCAGAATATGGAAGTTACGCTTGAACCTAGACTGGAGAGGGCTAAGGGTAAGGTCTCGTAAGGGGAGGGACTTGCTCACCAAGGTCATAGAATCCCAGAACTTCTATATCCTGAGCCCTAGCCCTTTGCCAAGTATTTTCTACCCTCCAAGCACTGTTAAACCGCTCAACTGCCTTATGGTTCAGAAATCGGTCCTGTTTCACAAACAAGTCAGTCCAGATTCAGAACAGCTAATCTTTTAGTCCACACTGGCCGAGCCAGCATGAGTTGTGAAGCCGACTTTCTTTACTTCTCCGTGTCCTGGCTCCCACTGCCCAGCCGGCGTCAGCGTCTGCCGCCACCACAGGTCTTCCATCCGCAGCCGTTTTGCTTGTGACACTGTGAGGCCACAGACCCTGCCTGTGTAGTGATTGGTATCTGTCTTTAGAGCTACCCTCCCTGCTGTTAAAGTCCCGGAGAGGGCCTGTGTCTTCCAGTGAGGCGCGAGGATAGCCAACCTCTGGGAGGTGGCCTGCCTCACAGGGTGTTAGGGAACTCCCCAGTACCGTCTCGTCTCCTTTCCCCCAAAACAAGGAAGATCCTGGAGGCCGGGTGCCCTCCGTGGTTCTGGGCACACTAGTAGGCGCTGGAGTGGGTACTTTAAAGCTGAATACAGGTTAGTGGCTGGTGCCAGCAGGATCGACCCAGATTATCCTGTGGGAGGTCAAGGCCGCCCAGGCAGTTAACAAAAGTTCCAAGGCCAAGCAGCTTAAGAGTTCTGTGCGGGCACTAGGTCCACCACAGTTAGGGGTCCTAGCAACGCGGAACCCTGCCCCCACCCGTCAGGATAGAGGCTCAGAGTGGGCGGGCTCTGGCTTCCTAGAAAATTCTTTAGGAAGAACTGTGATCACGATAGAGACTAACAGCCAAGACTTAAGGGCTTGAAAAGAGGCAAAGGCATTCGGACCCTAGTACTGGGTACCCTAGTCCTTAGTGAGGTGTGCAGTTAGGTCAGCAGTCCTCCTTTGGGGCGGGGCCGACCAACGCCCCGATTCTCTGCAAGAACTCCAGGCCTCCAAAGCCCGGGGCGTCCCCCGGGGCGCTCCCTGACCCCAGTCTGAAGCCTGTTTTCCCCTGGTTCCTTAGGGAGGAGGGAAGATATTCCTTATAAGGAAGCCCTCGTCTCTGCAGGGGATTTGGGAGGGAGCGGGACCGGACTTGTGACTAGCGCAACCCACCCGCTTCCCGCTTTTTCCAAGGGTTCCCGGACGGCAGACTGAGGTTTTCTTTTGTTTAATGAAGTGTTCAATTGCACGTGAATGTTCAGTGAAGTCCTGAGCGCGGTGTGTACTTGTGCCTGTGTACGGGGGCATCCCAGCCCCCAGCCTACACACTCCTCCCATTCCTCCCCACTCCAGCGGGCTCTTTCCTGCAGCCAACCTTCCAGCCAATCAGTCTCCAGGCCAGGTCCAAGTCCCAACTTGCTCAAGAGCTGAACCTCGGCAGGGAGCCGAGGCGAGGCGACGGGAGCAGTCAGGTGACCCAGAGGGTGGGGCCGGCTCACCGCCAACCCCAAAGTTAGGATGTGGACCATGACTGCTTTGGGAACTCGGGGCGTTAGGTGTGAGCTGCAGGCAAAGATGGGTCTTATGGGAGCCCCCATTAAAGGAGGGAGCGCCGGGGTGAACGAGGGTGGGAAGGGGGGTTCCTAAGTTGTTTTCCTAGTCCTAGGGAGGCTCAGGGCACAGCAGGACCTTCGGGGACGCATCATGGTCTTCTCAGTTGCTAGAGAGACCCCGTCCTTGAGTCACCTCTTCTGGGTCCGAAACTGTCGGAAGAGCCACTGAACAACGAAGGGCCACAGGATAAGGAAGAGCAGCGTGGGAGCCGAGAGCCCTAGGGGCCAGGGCCGAGTCCTGGGCGGCCTCTGCTGCCAAGAGAGAAGGAGTCAGAACCCAGCTCAGGTGCCATGTGTCCTAGCAGCCTGCCCCCAGACTCATTGGTCCTGGCCTCCCTGAGCTGGGAAGGACCCACCCTACATCTGCACCACTAGCCTGAAGTGTACCCCCACCCCATTCTCTCTCACACAGTCCAATCCCACGGGATAGGGGAGGCTGTAGGAAGAGACTAACTTCCAAGCCAGCTCCTCCAGGCCGCAAAGGAGGCACCCCTCTAGTAGAACTAAAGACCCCGTATTGTAAAATACATACCACATATTTCAAACAAGGATGGGGTACTCCGGTGACAGTTTCTAAATATCTACTCTAGAAGGAGCCAGGACTCCTTGGGGGAGCAAGTGATGCTTGGGTTGGGGTAGGGAGGGTGAGGCAATGCCCAGCCTCTTGTACTAAAACGCCAGGAAGCCCTAAAGATGAACTAAGGATCTTGGAAGATCTCCAAAGTTGTGACAATGTAGTCTAAAAAAGAGGGGGAGGGCTCCCATATAAACCTGATTGCCTGAGTTCAATCCCAGGCCTTACATACAGGTAGGGGAGCACCACAGCAGTCCTCTGACTTACACACACACACACACACACACACACACACACACACCAGTATAGGGCAGGTCTGTCACTCCACAGGATGAGCCAGCCACCTCAAGGCCAGCACTGCTCAGACATGGTGCCTGACATACATGTAAACAAAATGCCCACGCCCATAAAATAAACATTGAAGACAAATAGAAAGGCAGAGTAGGGGCTGGAGAGATGGCTCAGGGGTTAAGAGCACTGGCTGCTCTTCCAGAGGTCCTGAGTTCAATCCCCAGCAACCACAACCATCTGTAATGGGATCTGATGTCCTCTTCTGCTCTGTCAGTGACAGTGTACTCACATACATAAAATAAACCTTTAAAAAAAAAGGTGGGCTGGGCAGTAGCGACACATTTCTTTAATCCCAGCACTTGGGAGGCAGAGGCAGGCGGATTTCTGAGTTCGAGGCCAGCCTGGTCTACAGAGTGAGTTCCAGGACTGCCAGGGCTACACAGAGAAACCCTGTCTCGAAATAAAAAAAAAAAAAAAAAAAGTTAGGGCCTGGAGAGAAGGCTCAACTGTAGCACTTGTAGTTGGTCTTGTGGTGGAGTAGATTGTGATATTTCCAGCACCTACATGATAATTCCCAGCCACCCATAACTCCAGTTCCAGGGGCTTTGACTCCATAGGCACCAGGCTCACACATGGTGTATATACATAAATGCAGTCAAAAGACACACAGACATAAAATAAGTTCATCTTAAACAAATGAACAGGCTTGCGACACAGCTCAGAGCCACCTCCTAGCGTGTCGATGCCCCAGTTCCATCCCAGCACTGTTAAAAAACAAACACAAAAACCAACAATAAAAGGTAAGGAAGTTGGGCATGGCGGCCTTGCCTGTGACCCCAGCACTGCCCACACCTACGGCACAGTTGATGACCCGGGCACTCCCTGGCTCCAAGAGGAAAGATTGACATCATAGAGTTGGGGCCACACTGTCGCCCTTGTGTCCAGGCCTGCAGGACACTCACCGTAGAAGGCCAGATGCCACCTGTCCCCCGAGTGTCCCAATATTACAAACATCACTCAGATGTGGTCTTTGTGTGTGTGTGTGTGTGTGTGTGTGTGTGTGTGTGTGATGTGTGTACATGCCTATCATGGTCTGATTCCCTGCAGCTGAAGTTCCTGGCATTTCTGAGCCGTCTGACATGGGTGCCAGGGAGTGGACCTGTGGCCTCTGGATGATTAGGAAGCATTCTTAGCACCTGATCCATCTTTCCAGCCTCTAGAATTCTGTTTTTATTTTAATGAGACAGGGTCTTACTTTGTAGCTCAGCCAGCCTGGGAACTCACAGCAAACCTCCTGTCTCAGCCTCCCAAGTACTAGGATTACAAATACAAACTACTTTGGGTGACAAAGCCTGGCAAACCACTGTAAGTCCAAGAAGAGCCTGGTCTCCATGGTGAGCTCCAGGTCAGCCAGAGCCACACAATGAGACCCTGTCTCAAACAAACAAAAAACAAAACCCAGGGCTGGATAGATGTCTCAGGTAAGAGCACTTGCTGCTTTTGCAGAGCACCTGGGACTTGATGTGGCAGTTCACAATTGTCTTTGAGTCTGGTTCACCAGACACCAGGCACACATGTGGTTCGCATACACACATGTGAGCAAAACACCCATACACATTAAAGTCCAGATAAATAAAGAAAACTCTAAAACCAAAAATCAAGTGTAAACTTCCACAGCTGGCCTCTGCTGGAACCCGGACCAGAGCGTTTACCCGGGTGTGAAACCAGGCTTTGTATCCTATACTCACTGCACAGGAAACACAACACACCAGGAAGCCATTCTTGATTACACCCCAAAAGGTGGGGCACTCTGCTTGTTCCTACGGCGGACTAATTCAGGCTGAGGGAGGGGTTAGGTGAAGAGTGGGATGCCCCAGGTCTGACACCTGCCTCCCGGCACAGCCAACTACAGCAATAATGGTGAACTAGGGCCAGTGACCCCAGACTGGACAACAGCAGCTAGAAAAGGCAGTTTCAGGACAACAAGGAAAATCTGAAATTGGGTTGCATATGTGACGATATTAAAGAATTAATTGTAATAAAATGTATTCAGAGAGGAATGTAAATATAAGCATTATGGTTACCATTTCGTTATATTTATTTATTTTGGCTAGCCTGGGACTCACAATGTAGCTTACTTAGGCTAGCCTCAAATATCATGGATCCTCCTGCCTCTGTGCCCAAAGTGTTAGGATTATAGTATGCTGTTAACAATCTTCTTTTAAAAAAAAATGCTTAAAATTGGGGCTGGAGAGCTGACTCAGCAGTTAAGAGCGCTGACTGCTCTTCCAAAGGTCATGAGTTCAAATCCCAGCAACCACATGATGGCTCACAACCATCTGTAATGAGATCTGATGCCCTCTTCTGGGGTGTCTGAAGACGGCTGGCTACAGTGAGCAACAGGGCTGGGTCAAGAAGGAAAAGTGTCTGATGACAGCTACAGTGTACTTACATATAATAAATAAATAAATCTATTTAAAAAATGCTTAAAATCTGTGAGATAGGTCTGCAAGAAAGGGTGCTTGCAGCCAGGCCTGGTGACCCAACTTTTAATCTCAAGGACTCATGTGTCAGGATGAGAGACACAATTGTCCTGTGACACACATGTACACATACACATACACCACCCTGCCCTCTATTTTAGCCAGGATTGATGTCACTGGCCTGCAATTTCAGTTACTTAGTAACGATAAGTTTAACAACCCCCACTTTTGGTGGTGTCAGAGACTGAATACACAATGCTTCCTAGGGAAATGCCCTACTGCTGAGATATACCCCCAGCCAAAGCCCAGATATTTTGTAATCTATAAAACATTATTATTTCAAGTGGGCAATTTAATAAGACCTTGTCTCCAATAGAAAAGCGGGCTGACTGTGTAGTTCAGTGGACTATAGCATCCTTCCTTGCTGGGAATCCCTAGTACTGGGGTGGGGGTGAGGGTGGGGGTAGGGAATCCTTTGCATTTCAAGTGGATAAAAGGTAACACAAGAAAAAAAAAAAGAATGCTGTTGGGGGGAGAGGAGGCAGTGTTGAAATCCTTGTCACCAGGGCTCAGCTCCACCATACCCAGTGGGTTAAAGGGTCACAGCAGAGATCCCCAACTAAAGAAACTAGGCCTGTTCCTGTTGTAACCACACCAGGCTTCTCTCTCGGGTGGGTACCAGCAGACTCGGGGCCCTAGCTGTTCAGCTATCAGTGATAGCAAGAGAGCCCATGTGAGGAGGCCGCTGCTTACTTGGTACCACAAAAGCAGTTCAGTAACGGTCTCCCATGTTGTGTGCCCTCTGGTAGGCTAAATTCTATGGCCTTTGTTTTCACTTCTGTGAAAGGGAAACAAAAGCCCGGTGGTGGCGGTGGTGGCGGCGGCGCACGGGAGGCAGAGGCAGGAGGATTTCTGAGTTCGAGGCCAGCCTGGTCTACAGAGTGAGTTCCAGGACAGTCACGGCTACACAGAGAAACCCTGTCTCGAAAAACCAAAAAAAAAAAAAAAAAGAAAAGAAAAGAAAAGAAAAAGAAAAAGAATAAAAGAAAGAAAGAAAGAAAGAAAGAAAGAAAGAAAGAAAGAAAAAGAAAGAAAAAGAAAAAAAGGAAGGGAAATAAAGCTAGGTGTGGTTGTGAACACCTCTAATCCCAGCACTTGGGAGACTGGGGCTAGAAGATTATAAATTTTTTTTTTTGTTTGTTTGTTTGTTTGTTTTCGAGACAGGGTGCTGTTTTTTTCCCCCGAGTGCTGGGATTACAGGTGTGCACCACCACCACCTGGCTTGAAGATTATAAATTTTAAGCCTGTCTTGCCACAGACAAAAGCCAAGCCTGTAGGCCACATGGGGGGGGGGGGGAGTGGGTGGGAGGGGCTCAGGGAGGGAGGGGGTAAACACACCCACTGGATGGTTTTAACCCCAGCACTCTAGGGGCAAAGACAGGAGGATCTCTGAGTTCAGGGCCAGCCTAGTCTACAAATGGCGCCAGGCCAGCCAAGGTTACACAGAAAAATCTTATCTTGAAAAAAAATTAATTAATTAACTAATTAAAAATAGAGGTCTCAAGCCGGGCGTGGTGGCGCACGCCTGTAATCCCAGCACTCGGGAGGCAGAGGCAGGCAGATTTCTGAGTTCGAGGCCAGCCTGGTCTACAGAGTGAGTTCCAGGATGGCCAGGGCTACATAGAGAAACCCTGTCTCGAAAAACCAAAAAAAAAAAAAAAAAAAAAAAAAAAAAAAAAAAATAGAGGTCTCACTATTCCCTGCACAGAGCAGTGGACATTTGGGAGTCTTGGGGCCCAAACCAAGAGCAGCTGGATGAGAGACCAAGAGCAGACCCCTGAGGCAGCCCTCCCCAACCTCGACGTGACGGAGGGGCTCACCTGCTCACGTGGCTGGGGCTTGCTCTCCAGGCTCTGGAGCCTCCGGTGAACATCCCTCATGCTCTCCTGCATGGCCCGGACTGTCCCCACCAGCCATCTGTCCAGTTCCTGGGGGCCCATCAGGCCACCACCCAACCCCTCTGTGGAGCACAGAGACACAGGGAAAGAGACTCAGGAGACAAGCTGCACACGCGGGGGCAGCTCCAGAGAAGGGCAGGAATGCCCTATCCCTGCCCCGCAGTGGGGCCTTTACCACCACGTCCCGTCCCAGGACTGAGGAAGCAGCTGTTGGAATGTGGCCCCTGGTTAGCTGTGTGACTCTGGGCAAATCATTCACCTCTCTGGGCCTTGTTTCAGCTCCTAAAGATGTTGTCTTCCTCACACCCTGTCTGCTCAGAGGAACTATTTAGGAAAGTACCCCTTCGGAGATTTAGCACACAATACGTTCTAGACAAGAATAAGGCAAACAGAACATCATCTTCCTCTGAGAATTCCAAATGGCAGGCAGAGAGGAGGGACGACTTCCCAGTACCATACACCTATGTCTACAAGTCGCCTAGGCAGAGGGTACAGAGGCTAGCAGTCTCAGGGAGAGACAGCACTGGGGTTTTGCTCACCCAGGCAGGCGTTCAGCTGCTGGGCAGCCCTCCCTGGCTGCTCTCCAGTGGCCCCGTTGGACTTTTACCTTTGTCCTGACTGGATGGCCCCGGGGAAAACTTAGGTCTTCCTAAGAGCATGGTCAGGGCAGAAAGTGCACTTTTCTCACCGTGGGGCTCAGGGCTGCTCCTGGAGGCGAGCTCCCTGCCAGCTGCTTCCTTCTGTTCTGCCCAAACCTGCTGATCGGAGTCCCGGGTCCCAGGGGGATGGTAGGACAGCTCGGACTCAGCAGCGGGAACAGGGGACAAGACAGGCAGTCTCACCAACTCTGGCTCTAGCTGCTCCACCGAGTCACAGAAAACCTCCAGGTCCAAGTCTCTGGGTGGCCGGGACTCTGGAAAAGGAAAGGAAGGCTCTTAGGAAGGACAACTCCCCTGGGGTTGGGGGTCCCTGCTCTTGGGAGGAGAGGGGAGAGTAGGCCACTGAGTACCAAGTCCTTCCTCAGGAGACCCAGAGTTCTTCCGTAACGGGTACGATGGGCCCAGGAAATGAGACCCTGCAAACTGAGTCTCAGAGCTTCCCTCTGAGAGCACAGGAAGTCTCAGTGTCCCATCCCCAGGCATGCGATATGAAGGGGGCAGCGTGGCATCCTGCTTCTCCTCTCCTGCGAGTGTCCCTTCCCACTCTAGGTATGGCCCCGTGTCCCTCCTGTTCAGCAACAAACCTGGCCTTGGAGGTCCTGGCTCCTTGGGGAGACAAGAAGGCTCTGGAGCAGCCTGGTGGTCTCCGTGCACGGCCGGCTCTTTCCAACCTGTCAAGACACAGCACTCACTCAAAGGTGGGGCAGGGAAGAGGTGGCCTTTTCCAGTGAGAACCAGTCCCTTGTCCCCATTACTCATGCATGCTGGCTGATAACTAGCCCACCAGGGGCATCGACTATGGTCCTCACAACAACCACACCAACGGCTCCTGGCTCCTACAGCCCCACAGCTGAACAAACACCCAACAGCCTAGACCCGAGACAGTTCACTCTGTGTTTTCAGGGCTGCCATCTTGGAGATCTGACCTGTGACCCTTCTCAAGAAGGTTTCTGGGGGCCTCGGCATGTCAGGGATCACCTGGTACAGGGGCTCGAAATAACCAAACATATCCTCCGCCACCTCGCCCAGGGGCACTGTGTCGATCACCTGTGTGGGAAGGGTTCTAATGGGGTAGGGTGGCTCCTCCCACTGCCACCCACAACCCCCCTCTCCAACCTCTCCCCAACTTCCTTTCCATACATCCCCACCTCGTATCAGTCAGGATCAGACAGAATTGGGGGGGGGGAGGGCAACAGAAAAAGGAATTTCCAAAAAGATATCAATGGATAGGAAACACGGAAGCACATCCCTGGGAGACTGAGGGGCGAGCACGCTTAGGGACACCAGAGCCCTGGCTACCTTCTGTGCCACCAGCTTCATCTCAGCGATGTAGGCGGACATGGCTTCCTCCCTGCTCATCTTGCCCAGTCTGTTCCAGGCATCCCTAGGAGGCAGAGGTCTGTGAGAAGTCTGGGTGACAGGTGAGGCATCTGTACCCTGCAGGAGGGGAGCTCACCACTTGTAACGTCCAATGGGGTCCCAGAACCCAGGCCGGGGGACCAGGCAGGGCCCCATGGTAGCCTGCTTGTAGTAGCTGTAGAATCGCAGCATCTCTTCATAGGAGGGGCGGTAGGAGCCTGAGCAGAGGTTGGGAAGGGGAGGGTGCCTCATCAGCCCTGGTTCTGAGCTGGAGGCTGCACCTTGGAAGGGCAGAGGAGGCCCCGGGTCTCACCCACAGCATCTAAGACCAGAAGCAGAGGGGACCCCACCACAGCCTGGGGAAGAACTTGTTTGTAACACTTGCAGGGTAGGGCCCAATCTCATCTCGGGGTCGGAACCAAACCGTCCTGAACCCTAAGATGCTCATCCCCGCGGGCTCACCGTTCTTAGGCAGGTTCTGAATGACGCTCACTGCTGCCTGGAACTGGTTTTGACAGTCGGGCGCGTCCTTCTCGGTGCCCATGCTGCTCCAAGCTCTGGGGCCCTACTTTGGAGCGACTCTGCAAGAGCGAGTGTCAGGGTGACCAGGCTTCATGGTCCACGGTGGCATCCTAAGCCACCAATTCCCAGAGGGGCACACTAAGTCCTAAGACCTGATCGCTACCCCAGGAGGCCAGAAGTTGAGCTGAGAAGGCTCCTTCTCCTACCTCACGGCAGCGTCAATGGGGCCAGTGTGGCGAGGACCACCAGCTTGGCCATGAGTGGGAGGAGAGGCAGGTGGCAAGGGTCTCAGAGCCAAATACGTCCCCCGAGGCACCTCTCTAAGTGCCCATTTCCAATTCCTGAATGGGCGAATCAGCGAGCGAGGAGGAGTCAGGATGGGACGAACAGCCTTCCACCCTGGCTCCCCGGACCCCGGCCTCTCACTCACCCCTGGGCACCCACTGCCGGGACACCAGGGTCCTCTTCTCACCTCTCACCGGTGGCTTCCGATTGACCTCTTGGCCCAGAGGGGTAGGAATAGGGCGGGACGCAAAGCTAGGAGAAAAGCCAATGAGAGGCACCGTTTCGTATTCGTAACCAGTCAGGAAGGCTCTTTCAAGATTATGCAAATAATCCTATCCTGCCTCGCCCAGCCAGGCGGGGCTAATTTATGTGTGGCACTCCGCACCGCGCGACAGCCCGAGGCGGGCTGCAGCGCCTCCCGGTGGACACACTGATGGTCGCGGAGTCCTCGCGCCCCCTGGTGGAAACTCACGGGAGTGGGTCTACTGACGCGGGCTCCGCCTATCCCAGGCACCTCGACTCAGTTCTTGGAACGCGTCTACGCTGGCCATACAGGCGAGTCCTGGAGCCCGGCGTTCCGCAGAAAGGACACTGGAGCCGAGTGTTGGAAAAAGTAAGAGTAAACCAGAAAAATAATAAAAAAAGAACATTCCTGGAAGGAATCAAGAGATCAAGCAGAGGCGAAGGTTTGACAAATAGTAAGAAAATTCAAGAGCGCAGTGGTGATGGGGACTTAAACTAGTATGAAGAATTTCCGGGACTTGAATAAATGAGAACAGAATACAGCGGGGCCAGTAGATAGCGATTCTAGGACCAGAGAATCACTACACTTAACGTGGGAAGCCTGGCTGTCGGTCGCGGCCAAGTGACAATATACGACCAGCTCGCTGCCCCTATCCAAAGCTAGTGCTTGGAAGCCACATGGACACCCCACCCTTCGCATTCACAAGGGTACATCTAACACTACACCGGCACCCGTACAAGGTTTTCCATGGGCTGACGTCATCAACGCCTTGGCAGAGAGTTGTGCGGATCCCTTGACCAAGGATGGAGTGTCGCTCTAGGATACCAAGCTTCTTAAGCTTGGAATCGCAGAACCAGCTTCTGGAACTCTAAACTTAGTCTCATCTTAGTCTTCAGATCGGTTATCTGCAAGACGTCCACCTTTGAGGACTGGCTATTGGCCCCGAGCCCGGAGGTTAATTCATGACGTCACTGCCCGAGTCTCCCGCCCCCATCCATGCGCAGCTCTGCTCCAGAATTCTCTGGGCTTCCCCCCACCCACCCATCCCGGCACCAGGACCCTGTGGCCCGGGACGATCTCCTATAGATCTGTCCCTTGTCTGGCTCCTGAAGGGACCCGGCTAAGATGGATGGACTAGGGTCCTAAGTAATAACGCATCAGAGTTCCTATCCCTCCGGGGTATTCAATCCCCTTCAACAGGGACTTGGGCCACTGGTAGAGAGGAGATCCGGGGACCTCTGGGGAAATGGAAAGACCGACTCACTAGCAGGGGCCAACGCGTAGACACCAGGGCGCGCAGCTCCAGGCCTGGGGTCCCACAGGCGCCTCGCACCGCCCCAGTTCGGCCTCGCTCCGCCCACCTCCACCTCGTCCCTCCCTCGCTCCCTCCTCCCGAGGTCTCCTCCTCCTGACTCTTAGGGCGCCGCTAAGTTTCTTAGCTCCGGACCGTGCCGCGAGCTGTGTTCTGGTTGCCCGGTCTCCCGCACAGAACCCGGGCCTCGCCCTGGGCCCTTCGAGACCATGCTTTGTGGTCGCTGGAGAAGGAGCCGCCGCACGCCGGAGGAACCCCGGGTGTCCGCCCAGGTCGCAGCGTCCCTCGCGTTCCCGCCCTCGCCCGCGTCGTCGGACACCAGCACCAAAAGGCCTGGGCTACGGGCACTGAAGAAGATGGGTCAGTGACACACAGGGATGGGTCTGGGTGGGCGCGCACTGTCTCTAGGGACAACCTGGAAGGAGCGGGGTGTACGGGCCAACTGGCTTCCCAGGGTGCTTGGAGTTGGGGAGGATCTGACCCAGGAGCACCAGGACTGTTCCAGTTGGGGTTCACACCTGGGGTCATCAGACTTCCAGGCTGTTTCAGAAGGCTTGGATGCCCCCCCCCGCCCCCGTGCATTCTCACCAGGAGGCGCCCGCGGGGCCGTGCTGGAGTGAGAATTTGGACTAGGGGCGTTGGATAGGGTCGCTGGAGCGCCAGGAGAATGGAGTGAGAGAGAAAGCTTGGAGTTAGGTTGGGGGGAGGAGCTCAGTTGGTGCACTTAGCTCTTAGCTCCCCGGTATCACAACAACTTACTGTTGTTAATCTCAGAAGGTGTCAGTAGGTGGGCCAGAAGCTCAAGGTCATTCTCTGCTACACAGTAAAATATATGTACACACGCACACACGCACACACACTTTCCAGCCTGGAATATATGAGATCCCATCTCAAAAAAACAAAACAAAACAAAACATAAAAACGTGGGGTGCAGCCGGGCAGTGGTGGCGCACACCTTTAATCCCAGCACTTGGGAGGCAGAGGCAGGTGGATCTCTGAGTTCGAGGCCAGCCTGGTCTACAGAGTAAGTTCCAGGACAGCCATGGCTACACAGAGAAACCCTGTCTCGAAAAAAAACAAAACAAAACAAAACAAAGAACAAAAACAAAAACGTGGGGTGCATTCACCCCCCCCATGCTGCTTTGCTACTCGAGGTCTGTGCGCATCTTATAGCACCTGCTGTTCTTGACCCTGAGGAGCTGTTTACAGATGGCCTCTGGGAGATTCTCGACACCCTGTGACCCTCACTCAGGTCCTCTATGCCAGCAGTAAGAACAAAGCCCTGGCCTGACCGGGGCGATAGTGTGAAACAGTCCAGATTCCCACTTGAGAAGTGAAGGAAGTCACTAGTCCTCAAGGAGCCCTAGAGTCCGCCCACTGCTGCTGTGGTTGGCAGGTGTGGTGCTAAGATCACCTTCCCGAGGTAGGTGTCCTGATCCCCATTTCACGGAGGAGGAAACTGACTCAGGCATCAAAGAATCTTGTCCAGGCCACCCAGCCTGTGTGCCATCCCAACCAACACTCTCAGAGTCTCGGCAAAGTTGGACTCCCTGGGCTCCAACAAAGGGCGTCAGTGGAAGCGGTTTATAAACTGTAAAGTGCGAGGAAATGGAAGCGGTTCCTTGGTACTGCCAACCTGGCGACAGAACTCAGGGGTCCCAGATGCCAGCCTCGGCTTCCCGGTCAGCTGTGCCTCCTCTTCCTCATTCCACCGGAATGTGCTGGATGCCCTCGCTGTGAGCACTTCCCCGGAGGCAGGCAGATCATCTTCCCGCCATGCCTAGTCATTCGAGAAGTCACTATTTACCTACCACCCGACAACAAACACGGTACACACGGTCCGGTCCCAAGAGAGGTCCCTAAACGACACAGAAGTGCAGCCAGAAGACGGACCTTGAGGGAAGGAGTCAGGGAGGGAGAGGCGGACGGTGATACTGGGGAGGCAGAGAGAACCCCATTGAACCCCAGAGGTGGATGAAACCTCACGTGGACAGAAGTAGACAGACACCCTAGGGTCCCTCTGTAGTCTGGATGGCGGTAAGGGTCCCAGAAAGTCCACGGGCAGGAAACATAACTGAGTTGCAGGAGTGGATGGATAATAATAGGGCGGTCAAATGGGGCTTGAAGGAGGCAGGGGAGTAGCTCATGAGGTATCGGGGCTCAGGTGAGAGCAGCACGGGAGGGAGAGGAGGGTACGCAGACGCCAAGAGGAGACAGGGTGGTAGCGGTTTAGTGCGAAGTCTCTGGCTAGAGGTGGCACTAGCGGGGCTGGCCGTGTAGGACGGTCTGCCACGGAGGCAGGACAGGACTCTCGGGGAAGCAGGCTGAGCCACTGGCCCCTGGGGTTCGTGGATGTTGCTGAGGACGGAGCGGAAGCTGTCCCACACTGGCTGCCTGTTTCTCCTGCGGCCATCCCCTGAGCCCCACCAGTGGCCACAGCACTAGGCCAGGGCCTGAGGCCACCAAGCAGGACAACTGAGACTTGCCCTAGAGGTACATAGTGTAATAAGAAGAGACTTGTGGACACGTCATTACGGGAGAGCCGGACTGAGTGTGTGTCACCCGAGAGTGTGGCTGCACGGGAGCTCTGGGTGGCTCCTCCTGGAGCTATGTACATACCAGCATGTCATCTGTGCCCTCCTCCCACTGGCTGGGTGACTGCGGAGTGACCATAGAGTGGGTAGGGAATGCCACCTCCTCAAGCAATGCTGAGCCCCGGGGTGAAGCAGAAACAAACCCAAAGTGTCTAGCAGTAGGCCTGTCACCTACGTTAGCGTCCCTCCCCGACGCAGAGACGGCCCCTCCCGAGATGACCCCCACCACCCCGCTCAGGCTAAGAGAAAACAGATCCTATTTCAGGTCAAGGAACTGGAGCAGGGAGTATCTCAGAGGGGCCCGAGGGAGGAAAAGGCCTGTGGAGCCACAGTAGGGGGAACCAGGTCAAGGACGGGGGTGGGGGTGGGTGGGTGGGAGCCATCTGCGGCCCGGGGCTGGGCCAGGCCAGCTCTTCGGGGAACCGTAATACCCCAGCACTCCTGCCCACTGGCCCTACCTTAGACCTCACCCTGCTTATTTCTCAGTCATTCCTGGGACATGTTCCCGATCCTTGGTGACAGAGACAGAATGTGGCAGGATAAAGCCGCGAAGGGACCCTGGCTGTCTGCTATCGCAATCAGGGTTCCGAGGGCGCACTTTATTGCCACAATGAGTGACTCCTAACTCCTCCCAACCGTCGAGGCATGTGCTCCGTGTGTCATCCCACTTAGCGCTTACGGTCACGTGAGATAGATGCCACCACAGGTGTCACTACCACGAGGTAACGGGCTCAGACAGGGCTCAAGGCTGGAAGGAAGCCAGCCGTGGTGACCCGTGCCTGGGATCTCAGCCCTGCAGAGATGGAGAGGCCAGCCTGGTGTACAGATTGTTCTAGGCCAGAAAGGTCCGTGTACCCATCAAGGCCCCGTCTCAAAACAAAGCAAAAGCGAGAAGCTGGGAGTGATGGAGAGATTTGAATCCAGGTGGTGTGGTCCAGAGTCTAGGCTCTAAACACAGGGATGGAAGAGACCCTCTTCAGGGAAGGACCTGCTGTTCCCCAAAGGGTGTCTCCCTGGGGCTGCCGACAAAATTTATAGGATGCTAGATCTAAATCTCAGACAAAAAATACTTTTGCACGTACATATGTATCTATCTCTAGAAAGCTTATGTAAATTACATATCCATATATAATTCGGGCGGGGGGTGTCTGAGGATGGAACCCGTGGCTTTGAGCATGCCAGACAGGCATTGAAGATCACCCAGAGCCCCACGGGATAGACTTACGTTAAAGAGGTGTTTGCTGTTTTATCTTAAATTCACACGTAAAGCATTCCCTCTTTCCCCCCCCTCGCCCCAGCACCCCATTCAGCCCAGCCTGTCTGAACCTGTGAGCTTAGGCTCCGCCCAGACCCCTAATCCTCCCAGTGGGCTGACTGCTGAGTAGGCATCCTGACTTTGCTTACTCCTCAGTCGAGCACCCCTGGGTGAGGAGGCTCTCCCCATGGCCTGTCCGGGATGTCCCCTTCAGGGTGAGTAGAGCTGCCCTGCGGTGGAGAGGCCTGAGGGGAGACCTTAGGCCTAGCAGGTGCCTTGACTGGGCGGTAGGGAGGGCAGGGCCGCCCGTAGCCTCCCCACCTCACCATCCCTTGACCCTGTTCGTGCCTGTTCTGACCCAGCCAAGCCCAGAAGGCACCACGCCCGCAACTCCCTAATCTACAGGCCTCTGGGGGGGGGGGGAAGCCCCGCCTCCTCTTCCTGCTTTTCTTGATTTTCCCAGTAATGTTATGGAAAGTATTGAGCGCCCCCCTCCCTCCTTCCAGCCTCTGTGCAATGGTCAGCTGGCACGAGGGGCTGGGCATCATGGGTACCTGGGACGATGGGGCTGGCTAAGGGGCGGGGCAGGAAGGTCACTGGAAGCAAGGCCATTGTGCTTCTTTTCCAGCTCTTGGACTCAGCCACTAGGAAATGCTGCCGGCTCCCACCCCCTCACACACACTTTGGCAGGAGCGTTTGGCTGCCCTGTTCCTGCGTGTCTCACATTCCTGCCAGAGCCCCGTGTGCCTTTCCTGACTGATAGTGCAGTGCGTGTGATGGTACACACACACACACACACACACACACACACACACACACCAAACACATCATACACACAGACACAGACACACACACACACACACACACACACACACACACTACCTCCCCATGCCGACCCACCTTCCTCCCGCCCAGACAAACACAAGTACTGGCCTTCCCCATTATAGTCACACCTACTCTGTACACACCCCTCTTAACTGCTCAGAACCTTACACCCTGATTCTACCCGTCTTCACCGTTCACACCGGCCTCGGCTCACTACCCAGCCCCTGCCTTGGGCATCTACACTCTTTTCAGCAGTGAGAGGATCCGGGAGCCCTTCCTAACAGCATTTTTACTGGTTCTTCCACAGTGTCTATTCCGGCTTAGACAACCTCCGCCCCCTTAGCTCCCTGGTTCGGTCCCTGGTTCAGTCCCCGCTCCACTACCTGCTCCACCTCAGCAGGTTTATTGAGATAAGTCATGTTCTGTATAATTCAGCTACTTAGCATGCAGCCTTGCCAGGAATGCACACACCTGCAGACACAGCACTTAGAGGCTGACACAGGAGGATTGCTGTAATTTTGAGGCTGGCCAGGGTATGTGAGTTTCTGTTTGGGGGTGAAAAAGGCTACAGTAATTTTTGGTATATTATTAAAATTCTAATAATTGGGACTCAGTCAGGTAGCTCGTATCTATAATCACAACACTGGGGAGCTGAGGCAGGAGAATTGTGAGTTTAGGGTTAGTCTGTGTTCAGACATCTTGTTTCAAAAACATGTGAGTGTGTGAGTGTGTGTGTGTGTGTGAGAAAATTGATTGTCCTAGGCCTGGAAATATAATCGGTGGCACAGAATTTTTATGCCTGAAGCCCTGGGCTTGAAGAGGGAAGGAGAGCTGGGTGGGGTGGGGTGGAGCCTTATATGGAGGCAAATGCCTATAATATCAACATGCAAGGGGCAAAGGCAGGAGTCCAGGGCTGGGGGCTCAGGCGTGTAAGGCCACTCTTGGCTGCAGGGTGGGCTGAGGCCAGCATCTACGTGGTTGACCCTGGCATTTCTGATCACTGGGTACGCAGCTATCATCATTATCTAGTTCCTAGGTTTTCCATAGCCCTGCCCCGCAAGACACAGTATAACCATTAGGCAGTAATTCACTGTTTCCCCTTCCAGTGGTCTGCTGTCTTTCTGCTAGGGCTTTCCTTTGTTTCTGTGCCTTGCCCGCTCGCTCAGTTGGACTCTTGGGTTGTTCCCACCTCTGGCTCTCTGCCTTCCATTCCCCATGTTGTTATATAATGGGTGGTGCCCCTCCCACTCAGCCTAGAGTGGTTGCTAGGGCCTAGCCCAGGGTCAGGTAGAAAACCCACAGTCACAGTAGGATGTGGGAGGCCTGAGAGCCTGCTCAGGGCTTGTAAATTAAGAGACATCTGTGGGGTTGGGCCTGGCTGGACCTAATTTCTGTTTCCTGGTGGTCAGGTGGAGAGCCAGCACCCACCCTCACTGCCCTAGGTCTGGGCCTCCTGCTGGCCTCACCCCTTGCCTTTATACCCTGCTGATACCCCCGAGACCCGAGTACTCTCTCTCTCTGCCATGACTCGAGGGTGCCCACCTAGGACCAGCCCCTGGCCCAGCTGGTTATACACCTCCACTACCGTTTGACTTTCTCTTTTTTTTGCCTGCTGGTTGGGAGAGGGTCTTTTGGGGTGAGACAAGGTCTCAGTCTATAGCCTAGGCTGGCTTCAAACGTGGTAATCTTCCTGCCTTTAACCCTCTCTGAGATTTCTGGTGTGAGCCACCACACCTGGCTCTGGTTGGCTTTTCTATGGGTGTGTGGTTACGGTGTAAGAGTAGTCACAGACCAGTGACACTTGGGTGAGTCGCAACAGACTCTAGCTATCCCGGGGTAAGGACAGGAGTAGGAGGCCCTGTCACTGTGGAAAGGGCTTCTGTGGGCGCCATCAGGCTTTCTGACCGCCAGGCTCAATCTCAGTGGCCTGTTTGCAGAAGGCTGGGGACAAAGCAGGCCTGCTGTGACTCACCTCCATTTCCGGGCTTAGTCACTCCCCAGCCCCCTCCCCACCCCCCTGGGCTTGGCATCAGAGGACTGGCCCAGTTAGGGGAGGTGATCTCAGCTGAGGAGCCTTTCCAGGCTGACAGGGGTGAAGGAAGGGTGAGCCCAGCAGGTTTTGGTCCCAGGCCTGGCGGCACCATCAGCACCCTGCATGCCCTGCCCCTACCCCTGTTGTTTCTCTGGATCAGATAATTCAGAGTGCCTGAATAAATACGATAGGGAGGGGCGGGGGAGGGGTGACTCCGGTGATCCCATGGAGCTATATGGAAACAGCATGCCAGCCGCTGTCCTGACCAGGGACATGAAGAGGAACCAAATGTGGAGGCGGCAGTCCTCCACACCCTGAGAGACCCCAAGGAAACCACAGCTACCTAAGGGAGGGCAGGCTACCCCTCCTGCCCCAGAGACCCTGATTTTCAGTCACAATCAGCTGTAAGGTAAATTTGGGGGCTGAGGAGACAGATCAGTCAGGAAAGCGCTTACTGTGCAACCCACATCAAAAGGCAGCTGTGGTGGCACATGCCTATAATCCCAGGGTTGAGGAGGCGGAGCCAAGAAGCTCGGTGCGGCTGGCTCATTAGCATATGCATACATACTTACACACAGTAAGCACTTCTGCAGATACGACCACGCCCTCTGCCAAAAAAAAAAAAAAAAAAAGAGAAAGAAAGAAAGAAAGAAAGAAAGAAAGAAAGAAAAAAGAAAAAAAAACAACCATACAGTACAATTTTAAAATACAGATGCCCAAGTGCCAGTTCACGCCTGCTGAGTGGGTATCTCTGGCCCCGGGAGAATCCGATACATGGGCTGGGAACCCAGACCCAGCTCTGAACTCAGGAAAGACTGGGCAGGGCTTCGAGAGAATGCAAGGCATGCAGCCGACCCTTTGACTTTGGCTTCAGTCTTCCCGAAAACATTAGCTGGAGCCAGGCTCCGGGAGATAGATAAGGCTTCACTCTAAGACTGGGCCTATTAACGTCTCCTGAGATTTGATATAGCATGTTGTTTTTGTTATTGGTGGTGGTGGTGGTTGTGTGCATGCCTGGTTTGTGTGTGTGTGTGTGTGTGTGTGTGTGTGTGTGTGCCTGCCTTATCTCCCAGGGACAGGTTATCTCTCAGAGCCTGGAGCCTGGCTGCTGGCCACCGAGCCCCAGCAGTCTTTCCCCGTCCACCTCCGCGGCGCTGAGATCACGGATGTGTGCAGCCACCTCTGGCTTTGATGTGGGTTCTGGAACCCTGAGCTCAGGTCATCAAGCCTGAGCCACAAACTCGCCGCTGAGCGGCTCCCGGCCTTGTTGGTTTCTATGTCTTTAGATGGTTGGTTTCCTTGAACTCACATCCCTTCTGCCTCAGCTCCCCAAGTGCTGGGATTTGGGGTTTAAAGGTTTGGGACGCATCTGTTTTTTTTTTTTTTTCTTTGTTTTTATTCCTTCTGTTGTTTATGAAAAACAAACAAATCAAGGTCTTACTACGTAGTTACAGCTAGCTTAGAATTTGACATGTGGACCAGGCATGGCTTCAGATTTACAGAGATTGACCTGCTTCTGTCTTCCTAAGTGCTGAGATTAAAGGCGTGCACCACCATGCCTGCCCCTTGTTTGTTTTTACGATTGATTTTATTTATTATGTGGGGTGTGTGTGTGTGTGTGTGTGTGTGTTTGTGTGTGTGTGTGTGTCATGAGTACCTCAGACCCTTTGGAGCTGGAGTTAAGAGCCTGGATCTGCCCCAGGTTGGGTGGTGGGGGTGGAAACCAAATCAGGGGTCAGTAGGAACTCCTCACCACCACGCTGTCTGTGTAGCTCCTTTTATTTATTTTTAAAACACAGTGTCACTCTATGGCTCAGGCCAGCCTGGCCCAAGCAGGGCTTGAACTCAAGGCCACCTTCTTGCCCTAGCCCCTGAGTCCTGAGATTGCACCCCATGAGCCACCAGGCCCAATTTTTTAAAAAGGAGAAGGTGCGGTTGGTCAAAGAGGGTGAATGCTCCCTGGTGAGGACAAATCGAGGAAGGCTTCCTGGAGGAGGTGGTAGCTGAGTTTGTCCTTGAACTCAGCTACAAGAGAAGAGAAAGAGAAGTAGGAGAGGACTATCACTACAAAGTAAGAAGGAGAGAGGGGGTGGGGGAAAGAGAGAGATGGGGGGGGGGAAGAGAGAGAGGAGAGGCGCAGACTCAGATCAGAGTTTGGAGTTTGCAGTTAGGCAAGCAGGAGCCTTAGAGTCACAAGAAAAACCCAACATTAAAGCTTCCTGAGAGAAAGGGGGTGAGTGGGGGTGGGCGTGGCAGCCTGTGTTGGCATTCTGTCCAAGCTCCACCCCACAGTTACCTGGCAATAGCCAGGTATGCCCCGCCCCATATATCTGGCCCACTATAAAAGGGGCTGCCTGCCCCTCCTCGCTCTCTCAGCTCTCTCTCATTGCTCTCCTTCTCAGCTCTCACCTCTCTGCCCCTCTTAGGCTCTCTTCTCCTCCCCCCTCTCTCCACGTGATCATGGCAGGCCTCCACGCCTCTCTACTCTCTCTACTCTCTCCCTCTGCCTCCACTATACCATTAACTTCCATCCTCTTCCCTGAATAAACTATTCTATACCATGTCGGTGTGTGCATGATCCTTCAGGGTGAAGAGATGCCTTGGCCTGGGCCCGCCTAGGTATCCCCCTTCCCCCACACCGCCATGCCACACTCTCTAATACCTTTTCTCTCTTTTATATCCCATCATATGGTGCCGAAACCTGGGAACAACATTAAGCAACATTAAACCATCAGCCTGCACCTGTAATACCAGCACTCCAGAGACCGAGACAGGAAAACTGACATAATTTGAGGCCATCTTGGGCTACCTAGTGACACTCAAGGCAGCCTGGACTACAGAGTAGACCATGTCTCAAAGAAAAAAGAAGAAGGGGGGGGGGTTGCAGCCAGAGATGGCTCAGGGGTTGCAGCCGGGCAGTGGTGGCGCACGCCTTTAATCCCAGCACTTCAGAGGCAGAGCCAGCAGATTTCTGTGAGTTCAAGGCCAGCCTGGTCTACGTGGTAAGTTCCATGAATAGTCATATGGCTACATAGTGAGACCCTGACTCAAAAAAAGAAAAGAAAGTCCCAGCACTCTGGGAGGAAGAGGCAGGCAGATTTCTGAGTTCGAGGCCAGCCTGGTCTACAGAGTGAGTTCCAGGACAGCCAGGGCTATACAGAGAAGCCCTGTCTCAAAAAAACCAAATCCAAAAAAAAAAAAAAAAAAAAGAAAAGAAAAGAAAAAAAAAGAAAGAAAGAAAGAAAGAAAAGAAAGGAAGAAAGAAAAAGGAAAAAGGGTGGAGTGGGGCGCGCTGGTGTCTGCCCCACTGTGGTTTTGGTTTTCTTGCTTTTTCAATTTGATTTTGTTGCCAATATTTAAAAAATGTGGTCACTTCCCATCCAGATGAAGATTCCTGGCTCTGGAAACTCTGGGCCCTTCCCCACTCCTGGCTGTCCCCTGTCTGAAGGGCATGGGCTCTCCAATGAGCCTGGTTCCCTCCTCTCCTCCTGTCCCCTCTGGCGGTAACCCTTTGGTGTCTTCCCTTGTGGAGACTTCTTCTCAGAAAGGGTTCAGCAGAGCTGGCCAGCACAGGCTCTGGTCTTTGAACTGGTGTGATCTGAACGCTTCGGGGCAGGGCAGGGCGGGGTGGGGCGGGGTGGGGCAGAATGGGGCAGGCTCCAGTAACTAGGGAGTGTTGGATTGTGCAGCAAGGATTCCTGTCTTCTCTATTTTTCTTCTGGAAAGGAGGCTTAGAGCAGTCTCCGGCTAATGCCACCAGGGCCAGGTTCCTGGGAGGTGACAGGGTTGGAAGTCCTTCCACAGAGCCTTGAATGTAAATTCTGCACTCCCCTTCGCTCCTGCTACCCAGGGTGTTTGAAGGAAGCAGGAGGAGACACGTGGACCCTGGAGAAGGGCCCTGCAATGCAGTGGCCCAGGCCCCTGGAGTCCTTAACCTGCTGCTCCAGAGGCTGAGTGCCCCCCACCCACCCACGCTCGCTGCTCCTGCAGCGGCTTTGGGAAGGCAGAAGCAAGGAGCTCCGGGTTGCAGTAAAATTTAAGTTAGATAAACAGGGTGACTGCTTTCCTGATGGCTGAAAATTTCACATCAAAGAAAAGGTTGTTGGTGGCCAATTCTGAGCTAGGAGGCTTTAACAAAATTTTAAAGTTGTATTTACATATTTACATATGCATGTGTGTGGCTCAGAAGACAATTGGCGCTGGAGTTGGTTCTCCACTCTCATCGCGCGCGCGCGCGTGTGTGTGTGTGTGTGTGTGTGTGTGTGTGTGTTGGGGAGGGGTCTCAGGAATAGAACTGGGGTTGCCAGGCTTGCAGGGCAAGCATTTTACCCACTGAGCCATCCCACCAGCTCTTGAGGTTTTGGAGGAGGCTGCTGGAGGAAAGGGTAATCTGCAGTGTGACTTGAGATCCAGGCTCCGTGTTCGGGAACTGCAGAAACCACAGTTTCCAATTGTGAACGAAGGGCCTCTTACTGGTCGGCCTGGAAGGGGTGCTTGGGGCTGCAAAGCTTCAAGCAGGTGACCATGGTGATGTAGCTTGTGACAGTGAGAGCGTGCTGGGGGAGGGGAGCGCTGGCTGTGGAGAAGCTGGCAGAGGGCCTCCCCCTCCCCTCCCTCCTCCATCAGCTGGGAGACCGTGCACTGGACAGACGGACAGGGATGCTACCCTGCACAGCCAGGCCCAACGCGCCATGTTCCCCTGCAGGCCTGACGGAGGATGAGGACGTGCAAGCCATGCTTCGGGGCTCCCGGCTCCTCAAGATCCGCTCACGCACGTGGCACAAGGAGCGGCTGTACCGGCTGCAGGAGGACGGCCTGAGCGTGTGGTTTCAGCGGCGCATCCCCCGCGCGGCTTCGCAGCACATCTGTGAGTGTGGGTCAGGGGTGGCGCGGGCCAGGGCGGTGGGGACAGCAGAGGGCGCCTTGGCTGACGTCCGACCGACCCTGCCTTGATCACAGTCTTCGTGCAGCACATCGAAGCTGTCCGGGAGGGTCATCAGTCGGAGGGCCTGCGGCGCTTCGGGGGCGCCTTCGCGCCTGCGCGCTGCCTCACCATCGCCTTCAAGGGCCGCCGCAAGAACCTGGACCTGGCAGCACCCACTGCGGAGGAGGCGCAGCGCTGGGTGCGAGGGCTGGCCAAGCTGCGGGCGCGCCTGGATGCCATGAGCCAGCGGGAGCGGCTAGACCAATATCCTGCCTGGCAGGGAGGGAGGACCTGTCCTTGGAGAGCTTAGACAGTTCCTGGTGTTCTGAAATGGGGGTGGAAGTTCACCCTGGCCTGGCCCTCATGAGCCTCTAAGCCGGAGAGGCACTGTCCCCACTCCAGGGAGGAAGCAGGGAGGCCCTCCTAGTTTGGGGATCAGAACTCTGAAGACATCGCCTTTGTGCTCTGGTAGCCCCCAGGCTAAGAGAAAAAGACAGTCCCTAATCCCGAAGCCCTCTGTCATCACCACCAGGTAATGCCAGCCTGTTGGCCTGTTAGCCTAGGCCAAGGAGCCTGGGCTGTCACTGCTTTATTTCCTGAGCACACACACCTGGATCCATTCCTATCTGCACCGGGCCGACTCCGACCAAGACAGTAAGATGAGCTTCAAGGAGATCAAGAACCTGCTGAGGATGGTTAATGTGGACATGAACGACATGTATGCTTACCGCCTCTTCAAGGTGAACGCCGCCACCCCCTACCCCCCGCGCCTTTCTCATGTCTCTCAGGCTGCAGGGCACACCACTTGTATGTGGGGCTGTGGGGCTTGCAGTGGGAGCACAGGCAGACACACTGGAATGCACAGGCGTGCACGGTTCTCCACAGCGAAGGACCCTCCCTGCACCTCTTGTGCGTGTGTGGGAGCTCTGGGGTGCACGGGTGACTCCATCAGTAAGTACATGGATTGTGGGACATGGCAGAGGCATGTGTGGATGTGACCAGCCTGGGCCCTGAAAAAAAAATCCCGAGGGACTCACGGCCTGTGTTCAGACCCACCTGGCTACTCAGAACTTATTTCACTCACTCCTGCTCACCGACTGGGTGTCTCAGGAGGATAATAAGTACATGAGGAGATCTACTGTGGCATAAATCCTGCCTCCCAAGGCCACCGTTTTGTCCCAAATCTTGATCTTGTTTTTTGTTTTTTTTTTGTCTTTTTGTTTTTTCCGAGACAGGGTTTCTCTGTGTAGCCCTGGCTGTCCTGGAACTCACTCTGTAGACCAGGCTGGCCTCGAACTCAGAAATCCGCCTGCCTCTGCCTCCCAAGTGCTGGGATTAAAGGCGTGGGCCACCATCGCCCGGCCCAAATCTTGATCTTGATCCCTGGGATAGGTGAGGAGTCCTAAGACATCCTAAGACGCTATCCCTGCAGTTCACGCAGGTGTGTGTGTGTGTGTGTGTGTGTGTGTGTGCGTGCGCGCGCGCGCGCGCGCGCGCGCGCGCGCGCGCGCGCGCGCGCTCTCTCTCTCTCTCTCTCTCTCTCTCAAGGAACTGGAGTCTTAGGAAACAAGATTTGCTGCCTTTCCAGTTGTTAGACCCTGGAGTGTGTCAATTAAGTGCCCTCCTCTGAGCCCCACCTCCCTGTCCCGCAGGAGTGTGACCATTCCAACAACGAGCGTCTGGAGGGGGCTGAGATAGAGGCTTTCCTACGGAGGCTGCTGAAGCGGCCTGAGCTGGAGGAGATCTTCCACCGCTACTCGGGTGAGGACCGGGTGCTGAGCGCCTCTGAGCTGCTGGAGTTCCTGGAAGACCAGGGCGAGGACGGTGCCACCCTGGCCTGTGCCCAGCAGCTCATCCAGACCTATGAGCTCAACGAGACAGGTGAGTAACCACAGTCTGACACCCGGTAGCTCTGGATTTCCAGGCCAGGAAGTTCTGCAGTCACTGACTGTCCCAGGCTGGTCCCCTCTCCTCTTCTAGGAACACGCGTATAATATGTCTGCCCCTAGGGGTTCTGTGGGAGATCAGTCGATCAGCAGCCTAGCTGTTCTAAGTGAGCCAGGGGTGCTGTTTGAACCCGGACATGTACCCTTCCCCCAGGTAGCCCCACCCTCTCCTCCTCTTCCCTGTAGCCAAGCAGCACGAGCTGATGACGCTGGACGGCTTCATGATGTATCTGTTGTCGCCTGAGGGGGCCGCCCTGAACGTGGCCCACACGTCTGTGTTCCAGGACATGGGTCAGCCCCTTGCCCACTACTTTATCTCGTCCTCTCACAACACCTACCTGACGGACTCCCAGATCGGAGGGACCAGCAGCACCGAGGCTTACGTCAGGTACGGTGATTGATGGGGGTGGTATCGTGGAGTTCTACTCTGGGGTCCTGGCCAAGCCTGCCCTCTGGCCTGCCTGCTCTGCGGGACACCCACACTTTGCCTAGCCATCTGCCTGTCAATTGTAGGGCCTTTGCCCAGGGATGTCGCTGTGTGGAACTTGACTGCTGGGAGGGCCCGGGAGGGGAGCCTATCATCTACCACGGCCACACACTCACCTCCAAGATCCTCTTTCGAGATGTGATCCAGGCTGTGCGTGACCACGCTTTCACGGTAAGCCCCAGGGACCTCATGCCCAGCCCCACCCCCTGGGGGGAGGGGTTTCCTAGTGACTCCCTTGTCCCTCCTGTAGCCGGATGCCCTTCCCAGAGCGTTCATTCATCAAGTGCTGTGAGCATATCAGGCAGGGCGGTAAAACAAAGCTGAGCCGAGTCCTCCCCCGCCCCCCATCCTCATGGCTAACAAATGTGCCGACATCATGGTTTCCAGAAGAAAACCTTGGGGCTTAGGGGAGGACAGCTTAGTCCGGACTTCTGAGTGCACTCATGCGCTCTGCAGTCGTCAGGGTACCCAACCTCACAAATGACAGCACCTGCCACATCACCTTGCCATGGTCAGCGCCATTAGTCCTGAATGAGCATATTTATAAACAGTTGCTGAAGCTGCCCCCGGTCTCCCAAGAGCCCGCCCACTTCGTGAGACCCAGCTCTGACCGCTGGCACGTCCACATACATCCTGGTGCCCGTATGTCCCATGCCTTACAGACTCGGTCTCTTAGGGTGGGTTTGCACACCGCTGCCTCTGCCTGCCTGCCTCGAAAGAGCTGACCAACACGTGTAGGAGAAGGGCCAGCAGAGGGTGGGTTCTGAGCTGTTCCCTGTCCCCCCACCCCGACAGTTGTCCCCATATCCTGTAATCCTGTCCCTTGAGAACCACTGCGGGCTGGAACAGCAGGCGGTCATGGCTCGCCACCTTCGGACCATCCTGGGAGACATGCTGGTGACACAGGCCCTGGACTCGCACAACCCCGAGGAGCTGCCGTCTCCTGAGGTGATGCTCCCAGACCCACAGCCTGGGGGGTGGGTCAGTCTGATTGGGATTCCCACCCCCCCACTCCCCCTCCACCCCTCACCCCCGTCCTCACTCACACCACCCCTCTAGGCCAGGACCCCTCATCTCTTTCTGCCTGGACCTTTTCCTGCTCAGTTTAGCTGACATCTGCCACCCAGCTGTTCTTTTGGCTTCCCTCTGGTTCCTCATTCTTGACCATACCCGCCCAAGCCTCCACTTCCTGGGCCTTCCGTCTAGCTCTGCCCGGCCTGGTTTGTGTCTCTTCTCATAATACCTGTGGGCCCAGCCACTTCCACCCCCGTGTCCTGAGGTGACACTGCCTCGGCCTAGATATCCCTTTCCAGCCATCTGCTCTGGCCAGCTGCCACCTGCTTAGGACCACAGATAAGTAGGGCTCAACAGTCCAGTGGTTACCCGGGATGCATGGGGCCCTGGGTTCAGTCCCTAGTGCTGAAAGGGGAAAAGGGGGTGGAGCTTGCTCCCCCCTTATCCCACCGTTTATCAAGAACTAAGCATTTTCCAGTTTTTTTTTTAAGAAGATGTATTTATTTTATGCATGTCAGTACACACGGTAGCTGTTTTCAGACACACCAGAAGAGGGCATCAGATCCCATTGCAGGTGGTTGTGAGCCACCAGGTGGTTGCTGGGAATTGAACTCAGGACCTCTGGAAGAGCAGTCAGTGCTCTTAACCACTGAGCCATCTCTCCAGCACCACATCTTCCAGTTTTTACGTGTGTGAACTTGTCCATATACCCACACACCTATTATGCAGTGGTTTCCTCATTTAGTCACTTGTTTTACTGTTGCTGTCATTTTGAGACAGGACCTCATATAGCCCATGCTAGCCTCTGGCCCTTTATGGAGCTGAGGATGACCCTGAACACTGGAATCACAGGAGTGTGCTACCGTTGTTCCTCGGTCATTTCTGGTCTACGTGGTGCTAAGGATCGATCTCAGGACACTGTGCATGACAGGCAAGCGCTCTATCAACTGAGCTACTGACCCAGCCACGACTGGCTGGGATTCTTTAGCCCAGGCTGGCCATTAACTTGACATCTGGATGGTTGTATGACAGAGGCCCTTTCTAAGACTGAAGGATCAAGAGACGGAGCTTTAACGCGGGGACAGTGGCGCTCGCCTGTAATCCCAGCACACAGGAGCGGAGGCAGGAGGATCAGGAGTTCAAAGTTAGCAAGTTGGAGGCCAGTCTAGGCTACATAAGACTGTCTCGAAAACAAACAAAAAAGGCTAGTGTAAAAATATGTGCTGTGGCCAGGCGGTGGTGGCGCACGCCTTTAATCCCAGCACTTGGGAGGCAGAGGCAGGCGGATCTCTGAGTTCAAGGCCAGCCTGGTCTACAGAGTGAGTTCCAGGACAACCAGGACTACACAGAGAAACCCTGTCTCGAAAAACCAAAAAAAAAAAAAAAAAAAAAAAAGTGCTGTGGTCATTCCTTCCACTAGAGATCTTTCTGCACTGGGCAGTGACAGCAGATACCTTTAATCCTGACGGTGGGGAGGCAGAAGCAGGCAGATCTTCGTGAGTTCTAAGACAGCCAGGGCTACACAGAGAAACCTCGTCTCAAAAACAAAAACAAAAGAACAAAAACAGGGGCTAGAGAGATGGTTCAGTGGTTAAGAGCTCTGACTGCTCTTCCAGAGGTCCTGAGTTCAATTCCTAGCACCCACATGGTGGCTCACAACCATCTGTAATGGGATCTGATGCCATCTTCTTGTGTGTCTGAAGACAGCTACAGTGTTCTCACATTAAATAAATCTTTAAAAACAAACAAACAAAAACCCAAAAACGAAAAGATCTTTTTGGAAGAGTGCTCCTTCCGCGTGCTGGAGCTGCCTCTGAGCTGTGTGAGGGCTGCTGGGTGGCACTTGCGTGAGTGACACATTTTATTTTATTTTACTTACTTACTTACTTATTTATTTGTCTTATTTATTTATTTGTTTGTTTGTTTGTTTTTGGTTTTTTGGATTTGTTTTTTTTCGAGACAGGTTTTCTCTGTGTAGCCCTGGCTGTCCTGGAACTCACTCTGTAGACCAGGCTGGCCTCAAACTCAGAAATCCACCTGCCTCTGCCTCCCAGAGTGCTAGGATTACAGGCGTGCGCCACCACCACCACCCGGCTAAGTGACACATTTTCAGCCGCCCTCTCTATCAATGGCTTTTTCCTGTTAGAAACACCATTCCAGCCCTCCCCCGCCCCTCCCTACCGGCCGCTCTCCCAGTGGTGGCCGCCTGAGGGCCTCACCTGTCCACCCTGGCCTCTACAGCAGCTCAAGGGCCGGGTCTTGGTGAAGGGGAAGAAACTGCCAGCCGCTCGGAATGAGGATGGTCGAATTCTGTCAGACAGGGAGGAGGAAGAGGAGGAGGAAGAGGAGGCAGACGAGGCTTTGGAAGCTGCCGAGCAGAGGAGAGTGAGTGTCTGGCCCGCTGGGCCCTGCTTGCAGGCAGGGAGGGTGGGGCAGCAGAGAAGGTTGGGAAGGAAAGGGAGGTGGGGTGGGGGAGGGGCTCAAGCTAAAGTGATCCCCACTGAGGCTGCTTTCCCAGGCCAAGCAGATCTCCCCAGAGCTCTCAGCGCTGGCTGTGTACTGCTGTGCGACCCGCCTGCGGAGCCTGGAGCCCAGTCCTGGCCCGCCGCAGTCTTGCAAGGTCGGCTCCCTCAGCGAGCGCAAGGCCAGGAAGTTCACCAGGGAGGCAGGTAGGAACCGGACTGTGGTGGATATCTGGACAGGAGAGCATGGAGCCCTTCAAGCTGGGGTGGTGGTGGTGGGTGGAGGATGAGTATTCTAGAGTGTTCTCAAGATTTCAGAGGGCTAGACATCAGGACCAGGTCAAGACTCTGCCTTTATGAGGGCCTGACTCCAGGGAGAGGTTTGGGGTTGCCTTCACCAGTCATCACCAAATGGTGATCAAGGCACCGGCTAGCCAGTCGGGCTAGTGCCGGGGGCTAGCGGAGCCGGGAGGGTATGAGATTGGGAAGGCTTCCTGGTTCATCCCCTGTCTGAGAAGGGAGGAAGCAGAAGAGGAAAGGACTCCAGGTAGGAGGAAGACCCAGAGGCATGGCCACTGCAGGAGTTCCAGGAAGGAACTCAAGGCGTGACTAGGGGTGCAGGCAGGGTGAGTGACAGGGATCGGCCGCCAGAGGTCGGGTGGCAGTGTAGGGAACAGTCAGGCGTGCCAACGCTGTGTGGCTGCCAGGTGTCCCTGCCTCTTTCTGGTCCCTTAGGTCAGAATCGAGGGAGAAACTGGGGTGAAGTGTGTGTGGGGACGGGCTGGGGGGGGCGTGTTTACTGGGCCTGGAACTGGGCCAGGGACAGAAGCCTGGGTCCTATCATAATCCTGTCCCTACTCTGCCCCAGGGACCAGCTTCGTCAGGCACAACACTCAGCAAATGACCCGAGTGTACCCACTGGGGCTGCGGATGAACTCGGCCAACTATAACCCACAGGAGATGTGGAACTCAGGCTGTCAGCTGGGTGAGCGGGGCTCGAAGCAGGGAAGTCTCTGGGCGGGGATGGGCCCAGGGGTGGACGGGGCAGCCACACAGCTTTCCAGAGGGTGGGAAATGCACTGGTGGTTAATGGGCTGTCTGAAAGGTAGGCTCGTTTGCTCTTGGCAATGTGGAAGTTGCTTTTTATTTGGTTTGTTTGAGATGGTCTCACTCTGCAGCCCTGGCTGGCTTAACTTTCGGCTGCCTCTGCCTCCCCAGGGCTGGGATTAAAGGTGAGCACACCAGGCTCAGCAGAAAGTACATTTTTCTTTTTCTTTTCTCTTTTCTTTTCTTTTTTAAAAGATTTATTATATGTACGTACACTGTAGCTGTCCTCAGATACACCAGAAGAGGGTGTCAGATCTCATTAAGGATGGTCATGAGCCATCATGTGGTTGCTGGGATTTGAACTCAGGACCTTCTGAAGAACAGTCAGTGCTCTTAACCGCTGAGCCTTCTCTCTGGCCTTTCTTTCCGTTTTTGTTTGTTTGCTTGCTTGTTTTTGTTTTTTGAGACAAGGTCTCTGACTGTCCTAGAACTCACTGGGCAGACCAGACTAGCTTCTCCCGCCTCTGCCCCCGAGTGCTGAGATGAACAGCATGTGCCACCCTGCCAGGCCAAAAGTTCTATTTCTGTGTGAGGCACAGGACTACAATCCTGGTACTTGGGAGGGAGAAGACAGGGGGGCAGGAGTTCATGGTCTTCCTCGGCTACTTAACGAGTCTGAGGCCAGCCTGGGTTACATGAGACAATTTCAAAATATCCAAAAGTTATTTGTTTTTGTGTGTTCCTGTGTGTGCATGCGTGCGTGTGTGCATGCATGCTAGAGGCCAGCACTGGGTATCTTCCAGCTCTCCACCTTTTTGTGTAGGAGTGCTGTTATGCAAGCATCTGCATCACACGCATGCCTGTGGCAGCCACAGGGGACACTGGACCCTCTGGAACTAGAGATACAGACAGTCGTGAGACACCACATGGGTTCTGGGAACCGAACTCGGATCCTCTGTCCCCGCTGCTAAGAGTCCTCTCTCCTTCACCTTAGCTTGTCAGACAAGGTCTTTCACCACCCCTGGAGTTTGCTCTTTTAGCTACACTGGTTGACTAGTGACCTCCCGCCACCCTCATCCCAGACCCCACCTACCTCTGCTTCCACCGCACCGCGCGCAGACACACACTGCTCTGCTCTGCCTGGCCTTTTCTTTTTCTTTTCTTTTCTTTTCTTTTCTTTTCTTTTCTTTTCTTTTCTTTTCTTTTCTTTTCTTTTCTTTCTTTCTTTCTTTCTTTCTTTCTTTCTTTCTTTTTTTGGTTTTTCAAGACAGGGTTTCTCTGTGTAGCCCTGGCTGTCCTGGAACTCTGTAGACCAGGCTAGCCTGGAACTCAGAAATCTGCCTGCCTCTGCCTCCCAAGTGCTGGGATTAAAGGCATGTGCCACCACGCCCGGCTTGCCTGGCCTTTTCATAGCTTCTGGGGATTCACACTTGAAGGCTGTGCTTGTCCAGCAAGCCCTTTATCCCCTGGGCGTCTCCTCAGCTCCCACAAGTTAGATCTTTCTGAAGGTAGACATGAACTACTGGCCGGGGTTGGTGGCACACACCTGTAGTCCGGGCGCTCAGGAAACCGAGGCAACAGTTAGGAATTCAAGGCCAGCTTGTTAGAGGCTACGCTGGGTTATGTTGTCAGACCGGACCAAAGCAAACAAAACTAGCAGGAAAGGAATTCAAAACCTGTATTTCCACGTATACACACACACACACACACACACACACTCCCTTACCTGACAATTTTGCCAAGTAAATACTGAGATGAACTGATTCTGGGAGAAAGGGCCCGTCCAAAGGAGACCGTGTTCCCTTTGAAGGTAGATAAGGGCAACGCCAAGTCTTTCAGGCCTGGGCTCGGACCTGAGGGGCGAGGGTAGGGGTGGGAGTCTTTGTCATCACATCCCCCCTCCAACCAAACTTCAATATTCTTGAAGAAATGCAGGGAGGAGGTGACTGCATGGTCCCCTCCTCAAGAGGTCCTGACAGGGACAGGGCATTACCATCTAGAGGGTGGACACTGGGCCCTCTGTCTAGCCTGGCTTTTCCTGACGCTGTAGTGAGGAGAAAGCTGATAAGAGTCCCCTGTTCAACCCTGTTTACTCCACAGTGGCTCTGAACTTTCAGACTCCGGGTTACGAGATGGACCTCAACACAGGGCGCTTCCTCATAAACGGGCAGTGTGGCTATGTCCTCAAACCTGCTTACCTCAGGCAACGCAACACCACCTTTGACCCCGAGTGCCCTGGACCCCCCAGAACTACTCTGACAGTCCAGGTCAGTAGCCTGGTCCAAGTCTCCACCTCAGGTCAAGGCTAGCCCTGGGGATGCACCAGTCTGAGGGGAAGAAACAAGGGAGGCCAGGAATGGGCCTAGCATGAGGGCAACCCACCCACATGTGGGCATTTGTGCAGGAGGGACGGACGGTGTCAGTGTGAGGACAAGGGACTTCTAGCTCCAGAGGGGCAAGGGTGGGTTTGGGTCCCAGTGGGGGACGGGCAGGAGCCGCCCTTCTTCCTCCCTCTTTTAGGTGTTAACGGCCCAGCAGCTGCCCAAGCTGAACGCAGAGAAGCCCAACTCCATTGTGGATCCTCTGGTGCGTGTGGAGGTCTATGGGGTACCCGAAGACTGTGCCCACAGGGAGACGGACTATGTGCTCAACAATGGTGAGAGAGCCGCTGAGAGGGTGGGGCGGGCCCTGGGACCCGCGGACCCTAACTGCCACCCCTGCACCCCAGGCTTCAACCCCCACTGGGGGCAGACTCTGCAGTTCCAACTGCGGGCCCCGGAGCTGGTGCTGGTCAGGTTCGTGGTGGAAGACTATGACACCACCTCCCCCAACGACTTTGTGGGCCAGTTTACACTGCCTCTCAACAGCCTGAAGCAAGGTAGGTGGTGGGGAGTCGGGAGGGGGGAAGAGGGTGGAGCTGCACCCTCCGACTTCCCCTGCCCTGCCCACAGGGTACCGCCACATCCACCTGCTGTCCAAGGATGGAGCCTCGCTCTCCCCAGCCACTCTCTTCGTTCACATCCGCATCCAGAACTCTTGAGGGCATCAGTGTCACGGCAGAGTCCTCTCTGGAGCAAGGGACCATGGGAGTACCAGCCTCTCTCATGCCAGATCCCTGTCCTGGTCACCGGGTGCTGAGAGCTGTTGGGTCTCTCGGTGAGAGAAAGGACCAGGGTTGGTGCCCTGTCCAGTGGATTCCATGGGTCTCCAACCTTGGGGCCCTGAGGTAGTCTCAGATTCCCTGGTCTTCAAGTTGAGGAGCAGGACTTGTGTCCCTTGCCCTCTGGCAGGGTCATCGTAGCCTTCATCCCTGAAGAGGGCACAGCCACCCACACTGCCTCCTTTCGGGGTGCGTAGAGCCCCAGAGCCTCCCCCACCTTAGGCTCTTCTGGCTTCTCCATCCCTTCCTGTCTCAGGCAGGCAGGGAGCCCCGGAGAAAACCTGGCATAGTTTGTAACTTGTCTCACAGGTAACTTGTGTCATAGAAGAGCCCTGGAGAGGGCAGAAGAGTACCTGTTTTAAAAAATAAAGAAAAAGTGTACCTTTCCATTTTATTCCCAGGCCCACGGGGAGAGGGACAGGCCAGAGTGGGGACTCTCAGGTCTCTCCTCCCAGTGGGATATGGGTTTTGTCCAAGACAGCCAGGGGAGGCTGCAGGAGGCATGATGGCCTGTGGCGCAAAGCTGCTACCTGTACTAATTATTAATTCATAAGGTTCCCTCTGACAGACAGACAGACACACACACACACACACACACACACACACACACACACAGAGGGAGAAGGCCCAGCAGGTACGTTCTAAAGACGGGGCCTAGCAAAGCAGGTGACACTGAGAGGCAAACACCAGACAATAGGTTCTGAGCAAGCCCTGGGCTCCGACCTGTCCTACCTGTCAGGACTTAATGGGCCTTCAACAGCCTTAATGGGACTAATGGGACTGTCGGGCTGTGAACATTTTAGGTCCCACAGGGCAACAGGACTAGCACTGGGCAAGGGCAAAGCCATTTTCCCACAGGGTGTCCTGGGGTGCGGCTGCGTCGGGTCTGCACTGACTCTAAGTCCTCTAGAAACCAATGCCTGAGGCTAAGGTGTCCATCCTGCCACCCAGGCCAGGAAGTGCTGGCTTCTCCCTGCTTCTGTTCTTAGGGAGAGGCCTTTGCTGCTCTGATGGATCTGCCGCGGCCTAGGGAGGATGGGCAAAGCAGGTGAACTACAGCTCCTGGGAACACGGGATTCTGATTCTGCCTCAGGCTTGAGTCCCGAGGTCAGTCCACAGCCCTGTAGCTGCCGCCTGCGCCCGCCCGGTGGGAGTTTCAGAGCCAGCCTTGGAAACCTAGTGAGACGATCGCAAATAAAAAGCAGACCAGCAGTTAAGGCGCTCACTGCAAAATGGATGATCTGAGTCCAATCCCTGGAATCCATGTAGACACAGGAGGGGAGAACAGGTACCTTGTGGCATGTATGCTTCACACACACACACACACACACACACACACACACACACACACACACACACGAGACTGTGCAGAGCTTGGCAGGGTTCTTCCTTAGCACGTGGCTGCTTTTCTACATCAATACCAGCGTCTGCGGTAGGGTGGGTGGGAAAGCCCGGGGAGAGTCCTATGCACCTTCAAAGAGGTCTGGCAAAGCTGGCCAGGTGTTGGAGGCCCTGGGATGGGGGGGGGGGCTCCTCTGTCACTTGCTTGTCTAACCGAGGTCCCAGATACACCACTGCTCCACTGCCACCTGCTGCTGACCCGAAGAACACCAGGAACACCAGGAGAGAGCGGACTCACTGTTGAAGGCTTCCTTTATTAGAACAAGCGAATGGAACGGTGCATTTGGTATCTCTGCCCCCAGCACAGCCCCAAGAAAAGTCAAGACAAAAGAGTGAAGCTCTCCTGCCCCCAGATGCAGCACCTGACGGCCACAGTTAACAATTTAGTTTAATTCCATGAAAACTGTCCAAACTCTCCTCCTCAGGCGCAGTCGTCTGTAGACCTGCCTTCACTCTGCAGCAAGACACAACAGGTTTCCTCTGGTTCAAGGACAGGCAGACAAGGCTAGAGAGACACTCTGGCTCCCTTTCCTGAGAGTCTCTCTCTCAGATGTAGACAGCTCTGTGAAAACTCTTCAGGGCCTTGGGCCCCTGGGTTGCTGCTCATCTTTGGGGACAGAATTCAGAACCACAGACGCCTGCCTCTGGGCTTCAGAGGAAGGAACGGTCACAGATGGCAGAAAGAAGGGGCGAGGCCAGAAATCTTCCATTTACAAAATGAGTGTCAGCACAGCTTGGCGTGAGCCAGTCCCCAGATGCCAACAACTTCAGACACAGGCCTGGGCGGGGACAGTGAGCCCACGCAGGCCTCAATCCAGAGTTAAGGCCTTTCTACCCAGCTCACTCTACAAACTGGTGTCCACAGTAGCATGGAGAGTCAATCCAAAGGCAGGGACGGAAAGGAGGTCTTCAGGACACGGCGGAGGACTAGGGGTCAGGCTCACAGAGGCCTTCCAACATGGCTGCCTGGGCCAGGTTAGCTCAGATGCCCCATGGCCACAGGGCTGCAACACTCCAAAGCCTGGAGCCATTCTGAACCCCACAAATGGTGCTCCTTAGCCCCTAATCTCATGAGAGTTGGATGAAGACACCAGAACAGTTTAGATAAAAACAAGACTTAAAAACAACCCCTGAGCCAACTCCTGCAGACCTGGGCAGGGCGCCCATCTCAAGGCAGCAGCAGAAGCAGAGCAAGCCACCTGGTTTTAGGGACAGAGTCCTTGCCAGCAGATCTTCCAGAACATCCCCTGGGGGTCGATGTTTTTGTTCCATGACCAGGGTCAATGAAACCAAAGCTCAGTCCAGAGATTTGTGTCCCCCGAACCCCAGAAGCAATGTGAGCTGACAGTAAGACAGACAGGAGGGCTTTCCACCTTCCAGGCCCGCCCGGAGGGAAGGCTTGAGCACTCTGTCCTTTAAAGTGTGGGCACTTAGGGCGCTGTCTGGTGACTGAGGGGGAGCCTGCCTGGCCCCTCCCTTCTGTAGGACTCAAGTGCACACTCTGCCAAGAACAGCTTCTTTGGTCTGAGGATCTCGGAGTCGCGTCGGCCACCTTCGGGCACTTGCAGTTGGCAGCACAGGACAGTGACGGGAAGGAAGGTCCCCAGAGGCCTCTGACGAGAATCCTCCACGCACAGCTTGTCTCCAGCGGCA
The DNA here is from genome assembly GCA_964023405.1 of Apodemus agrarius. Classification (NCBI taxonomy): domain Eukaryota; kingdom Metazoa; phylum Chordata; class Mammalia; order Rodentia; family Muridae; genus Apodemus; species Apodemus agrarius. Next base: position 89,915,382 of record OZ030015.1, on the reverse strand, counting down.
GTCAACAAGGCAGGACGCATCCCTAACAGTTTCCTTCAGCCGAGGCGACGCAGGCCACCACCAGAAGCCACGGCATGACTCAAGCCCCTGCTCACCGGTCGGTAGGACAGCTTCCTCAGTGCAGGGGACAAGGCTGAACCTGGCAGTAGCTAAGGCTTCTTTCCCCTATAAGGTCCCCCCGTTCCCAAGATGCCAAGAGGTGAAAGAAATTCCCCACTACGTGTCACGTGGGGCTTTATCCCTTGTAGCACAAGCTACAAAGAGGCTGGGTGTGGCTTGCTGACAGTTCAGCCCAATCCTGAGCCACTTGGTTCAACACCACCCAGGAATGCCCACGCGGGCAGCCATGGACCAGGGGCTTGACTACTTCTGGAGAGACTGGCAGCATCAACAACCATCTCTCCCACCACAAACCCACAACAGCCCCGGTGGTGATCAGACTCAGACAGTGGCAATGCGGCCAAGTCTGTCATCTCTAGTTACTGCTTTTTCGGTCACTGTGGGCTGGACACACTGGAAAGGAGACCAAGGAGACCAGCACAGGAGATGGCTGATGGGCTGGAAGGCATAGGCAGGGGCAGAGACTCAAGGGCCTGGGCGTGGCCACGCCTCCCCGGGATACCTACTCCCTCTTTGCTCTAATATGCCTTAGAGCTTACGCTCATGTGGTCTCACGAGGTCCCAGATACTACAAAAGGTCCAAAGTCCCTTTCAAAATGCCAGCCACCCTAGGCAGTGAGGACAAAGTCTCAGAGAACACACACCTGTAAGGTTGGCCACTGCCAGCTCAAAAGCCTGTAAAGTCCGTGTCCTCTGAGACAGGCCCAGGAGATGGCAGAGGGACTCGATTAATGAATCTACACCCATGATTGTCGCCACTTCCTGGTCTCAGAATGCTGCAGGCTGGCCTCTGCCCAGGGCCACGTCTACCTTAGGAGCTTGTCCTGCCGTGGCGGGGACCCGAGCCCTGTCCTGAGCTGGCAGTCCCTCCGCCTTACCTCCGTGCTCACAGCCTGCTGGGCAGCCAGTTCCAAGGGGAACTAGGGGAGGCCACAGACCACTCTCCTGCTCCTCCTGACAACAGCCACCACTCCTGAAGAAACAGTAACTGTGCAACGCACATCTGTCTGCCGCCGCCCTTGGGCACACATCTGTCTGCCGCTGCCCTTGGGCTCTTGTTCTGAAGAATGACTGGATTTAGCTTCTTTCTCATTAGAGACCAAACATCCTTGTACATTTGGAACATGAAAGATATTTAGAATATTTATATATATATATAATATATATACTTTTATTATTCACCCGTTAACTCCATAATATGCCAATCACGAGCTAGGTTTCAGCAGTTACATTCCCTTGATCACGGCTGCACGAGCATGTTAATTCATTGAAAACAGGGAGACCAGAAACATGGCTAAAGGTGGCATCACGCAGCCTATGCCATCGCAAGATAATTGTCAAGTTCGCTGGCGGTTTGGTAAAGCCGGTTCAGTTCCGTTTGGTTTGCCAGAGATCTCACATCTGTGAAAGTTGGACCGACAAGTGGAAGGAAGGGCTCCGTCTCCTGGTTTGGATTCTCAGTGGCTTTATCCAGAGTCGCACTGGCAACTGGTTACTGTAACACCAACCCAACCTAGGAGAGCCAACGGGGAAAGGTGACGTTGAACTGACAGCATGCAGGGGCTTTCCTGCCTCCCCAGGCGTGAGGGGAGGCCTACTGAGCTGAGAGAAAACTGTCTGCTGTGGGAGAGCAGAAGCGGAGCCCAGGCCTGTCAGCCAGCCTTTGCTGGGTTTGGATTCTTCAAGGGGAGCAGTGGTGGGTGGCATCCTGAAGAACCCTGGCCAAAGGCCTCCAAGCCGGCTCCCAGTCAGCGTTTCACAGACACTGACTAGGCCTCTGGCCAAGCACTCTGAGGCGGGGATGAAGGGGCACGGAGGGGCCACACTGAGGCGAGAAAGGCAGCCCAGGCCAGGAAAGGCAGATCTGCAGACCTAACCTCCCGGGAACTAACTCCTGAGTCCCTCAAAACCCCTCCTGACGGTGCAGGTCTGCACTTCCAGGTACTGAGGAGGCGGAGGCAGAGGCAGAGGCAGAGGCAGAGGCAGAGGCAGAGGCAGGAGGATCTTAAGTTCAAAGCCTTCTTGGCTCACAAATGGAGCCAGCCTGAATGACTGAGATCCTGAACCCAAAAAAGAAAAGTCTGGAGGTGCGCCCTTCAGTCCCAGAGCTTGCGAAGCAGGGCAGGTGCCTCTCTACGACCCAGGTGCTAGAGGCCCTTCTTTGTCTACATGGCAAGTTCTAGGCTACATAGTGAGACTGTGGCTGGAATTTATATATGTATTCATATGTGTGTGTGTACATATATTCCTATACTCCAATATTTACACACATATTCCAGCATATATATGTATATATATATATATAAATTTCAAGGTACACAGTTATCTAGCATATGTAAAGCTATATGACCAAGCTCCAGAACTACTAAAAATTATAACAATGGAGGACGCCCTGGCCCAACACACAAGAACTCAGCCTTCACCAGTTGCTCTGCAGCCACTGGCGCCCTGCCTAGCAGCCCCAACTCCGGCGGTGACACACATACCTCCTCAGTCCCCACGCCCGGGCACACATACCTCCTCGGCCCCCACGCCTGGGCACACATACCTCCTCGGCCCCCACGCCCGGGCACACATACCTTCTCAGCCCCCATGCTCGGGCACTTCCAATTGTACAGGTAATACTGCAGGTTGCCATCTCCTATGCCAAACTTGAGCTTCTCCAGGAATGTTTTGTTCTCCATGAGATCCAGTGCATTGAATACGTCGAACCCTTTCTGCAGGGCAGTAGGAGAAATGGCAACAGGTTACCTTCCTTCCCTGTTGGCCTACAGGCAGCCACAGGGCGAGTTTCCTGCACAGGCTCCAGCTACATCCGGGTTAGCAAGCTTCGGCTAGTGCCGGCTCTCCAAGTGCGCTCGCTCCCGACAGTCCTCAGGCCACCCACAGCCTGGCCTTTCCCCAGTGTCTCCGTGAGTGGACACGATCTGGAGGCCGCTCCTCTGGACTCAGCTCCTAGCAGCTTCCTGGCTCTGGTCACTTACCTCCCAGGTTCCCAGTGTGCCCTGACTGCGCATGTGTGACAGGCTGCCTGAGGCGGGACTGGGACACTTGTAAACTCTCACCAAACTGAGCTGACGTTCTCATGGAGAGGGACTAGCCTGCCCAGAGGGTGGGCCTGGTGCAGATGGACACCAGACTCTTGAGAAAGGCAAGCAGACAACGGGCAGACCTCCCTACCACCCGTGCCTGCCCGCTGGAGTCAGCCGGTCCATTCGTTCACTAGGGCAGATCCCAGGCTCCCCTCCCATGCTCCAAAAGCCAAAAGAACCCTAACCCCGAGGCCGGCCGGCCAGTCAGGCCCCAAGCAAGGAGTGCAGAGACTCGCAGTCTTCTAGACTGGATTAGTGGCTGGAAATGGCCGGGGCCTTGCCCAAGAGTTTGAGGCCTCCCACGGTATGGGCAGCTAACGCCTGAGCTGTGCTCGTGACTACTACAAAGCCCCCACCCTCAATCTCCCAACTGACAGTCTGCTCCTCACCATTTTGGCTAGAACGAGGGCGTCACTCATAAGGTCTAGAAGAGGGGTCTGGGTGTGGACGTTGTAGAAGGAGTACGCAGCTTTTAGACTCTTGTGGGTTGGATGGTTCATGATGGTGGAGGGAAGCGTATAAAAGCTCAGGAAATCAGTCACCTCACCGTTGGCATTCTGAAGGGAAGAGTAAATAGAGTAAATAAACAGGCAGTGTCACACACGCAAGAGGACAGGCAGCCACAGGGTGTCACACACGCAAAGGGATAGGCAGCCACAGGCCACGGACCGCTCACTCCATCTCCAGGCAGCCCGGCTGCGACTGGAACAGCGTCTGAGGAGCAGCAGCCCAGCAGCTGAGGACTCTGGAGGACAGCCTCTGCGGACTGGCTCTGGAGGGCAGCCTCTGGAGGACAGCCTCTGGAGGGCAGCCTCTGCGGACTGGCTCTGGAGGACAGCCTCTGCGGACTGGCTCTGGAGGACAGCCTCTGGAGGACAGCCTCTGGAGGACAGCCTCTGCGGACAGCCTCTGGAGGACAGCCTCTGGAGGACTGGCTCTAAGCTGTGTCTTAATTTTGCTCTCAAAATCCACACGTCCAGATACTGAGGATCCCTATCCTCATGGCTTTTGACTGATCAATAAAGAGTCAACATCCAATGGCCGGGCAGAAGGACAGAGACGGGACTCTTTAGGATTCCATGGAAGAAACAGAGGAGAGAAGGAGCAGAACTGCCATGACAGGGAAGCTGAGGTCAGAGGTCAGACTTTAGAGCCTGCTGACACGTAAGAATTTGGGAAACTGCCCCATTGGGTCTGGGGCAGCAGAGATGAAATATAGATTTTAAAAGGTGTTAACTCGGCCAGGTGGTAGTGGCGCACGCCTGTAATCCCAGCACTCTGGGAGGCAGAGGCAGGCGGATTTCTGAGTTCGAGGCCAGCCTGGTCTACAGAGTGAGTTCCAGGACAGCCAGGGCTACACAGAGAAACCCTGTCTCGAAAAAAAACAAAAAAATCCAATAAATAAATAAACAAACAAATAAACAAATGGTGTTAACTCAGGAATATCAGAGGGGAAAGTGTGTTAGGGAGAAGCTCAGGCATTGAGCTAGTAAGGCATATTAAAAAATAGCACTCTGTGTGTGTGTGTGTGTGTGTGTGTGTGTGTGTCTTTAATTCGTGAATCCAGTGCTTTTGGGTGGGTGCAGAGCCGCATACACCTGCTGGGAGCAGAGCTGGGTAAGGATTCAGTGCTACAAACGGTGCCCACTGTATTATAGGCCTGTACCCACTATTAGAAATTAATTAGAGATTCTCGAATAGAAAACACACGCGCCAGGATATAAGATTAGGAGTTGAGGAGAACTGGCTTCTTAGCAGGCTACAGATTTTGCCCAAGCCACGTGGAGATTTCTTCCCATGGTTCAGAGCTACAAAGAGTTTGGGCTCAGAGGCACTGGGGCCCCTGCTATGCAAAAAGACAGGCTGCTTGAAAGTGAGGCAGAGACAAACAGTGGACACTACATGCCTCTCACTACCAGATAAAGACTAGAGATGAATAAAATTTAATTGTTTTTAGATAGAAAGGAGTATGACGGTAATTGTTTAACTGTTTTTAAGTATACATAGAATAAAGAAATCCAGGCCTTTGACCTCAAATGTAGGAATCAAAGGCACAGAGATAGAGAGAATAGAAAGAATAAAAAATGCTTTAAGGGGGCTGGAGAGATGGCTCAGTGGTGAAGAGCACTGACTGCTCTTCTAAAGGTCCTGAGTTCAATTCCCAGCAACCACATGAAGGCTCACAACCATCTATATAGCTACAGTGTACTCACATACACAAAATAAATAAATAAATCTTTAAAAAATGCTTTAAAGGAAAAAACCTGAAAAAGTCTTGCAAGGGCAAAAATCTTTGAAGGTGGTCTATGGGACTTGTGGGATTGCTTAGCCTGGCGACAAGTCCAGAGCCTGGAGCCAGGCTTCTACAGTAAGTGGGGGAGCTACGGATATACAGATGAATGAACGGTTGAGGCTTGTGATCTTAATTTATTGGTCAAAGCCGGGGAGTGGTGGCGCACACCTTTAATCCCAGCACTTGGGAGGCAGAGGCAAGTGGGTTTCTGAGTTCGAAGCCAGCCTGGTCTACAGAGTGACTTCCAGGACAGCCAGGGCTACACAGAGAAACCCTGTCTCGAACCCCCCCCCCCCAAAAAAAAATTATTGGTCAAAGAGGAGGGGATAAGTGGAAAAACCTTATCAGACAGTTAATAGCTTACGTCAACTCAAGTTACCTAAAGAGAAAGGGGACATATGTGTCCACAGAGATATTAATCTCCACAGAAGGGAGAATCTAAGTATGCAGATGAATAAATAACTTAGGCCTTAGCCAGGCGTGCTGGCGCACGCCTGTAATCCCAGCACTTGGGAGGCAGAGGCAGGCGGATTTCTGAGTTCGAGGCTAGCCTGGTGTACAGAGTGAGTTCCAGGACAGCCAGGGCTACACAGAGAAACCCCGTCTCGAAAAACAAAACAAAACAACAACAAAAAAAACCTTAGGCCTTGATCTCATGTAGGTCGGGGCAGGAGATGGTGGGAGAGCACTATCTCAAACAGATAGTAATATTTGTTTAGATTGTTTTAACTGCTGTGAATTGTTTTAATTATCAAAATGCATGTGGTTATGAGTTTGGTGGTTATATTAAAAGTCCTCCAGATCTATACCTTTAATGATTTCTGGCTGCTATTTTGGGAGAGAGGCTCTGCATTTATGTTGACAGAAAAGGAGAGAACGCTTTGGACCCCTTCCAGAGTGATATGGATCAGATGTGACAGGGGAAGACTCCCTGAAGTTGTTGGCTACAGAAAAGAAAAATTCGAGAAAAATCAAACAAGACAGGTAACTTGATCTGCTGATTCTTCAACATGGGAACAGCCCTATAACTGGCTTAGACATGTCTCTAGCCAAAACTTCAGTTAAAATTGACAATATATCTTGTTGGTTGTGGAATCCTTAAGATCCACTGTGCTATCTGTCCTTCACATGGCATGAATAAAGATTTATTACAACTGGTTACTGATCAAATTAACTCATAAAAGGATAGTTGTCTTTGACCTGCTCACATAAGGAACAAAAATTCATCCTTAACTGATCTGTGCATCTCGCACAATCCACACGAATATCTTTTTTTTTTTAAGATTTAGTTTATTTTTTTACTTTTTTTCTCTAACATTTATTTATTATTATTATTATATGTTAAGTAAAATGTAGCTGTCTTCAGACACACCATTACAGATGGTTGTGAGCCACCATGTGGTTGCTGGGAATTGAACTCAGGAGCTCTGGAAGAGCAGTCAGTGCTCTTAACTGCTGAGCCATCTCTCCAGCCCCCCATAAGAATTTTTTTGTTTTTGTTTTTGTTTTTGTTTTTGTTTTGTGAGACAGGGTTTCTCTGTGTAGCCTGACTTACCTGGAACTCACTCTGTAGACCAGGCTGGCCTTGAACTCAAGAAATTCGCCTGCCTCTGCCTCCTAAGTGCTGGGATTAAAGCTGTGCGCCACCACTGCCCGGCCCCACACGAATATCTTAATAGTACTAACATTTTGGTTGTCAGATTCCTATGTTGCAGAATCTGGAGCTCTGACGAGATCCATCCTCAGGGGCACTGAAGTGACCTGTGTTCCAGCCTCTGCCTCCTGATGCTATCCAGAGACTTCCTTCCAGGACAGCTTCAGGAACTGCTGATGATTCCTGATGGACTTGTTCCTCCAGCCTTTCAGACAGATCCAGTCAGAACTTCAGTCAAGCCCCGAGCCTTCTAAGCATATAGACACTGGATAGTAGGTGCTAAAGCTAGCTTTCTTACGTCTAAAAAGTTCTTCTAATTTTCCGCCTTTGCCTCACCCCTTTAAACATTTTTTGTTGTTCCTATTCAGCAGGAAGAAGTTGGTGTTGTTGGGGGGTGGGGGTGGGGTGTTGTCATCCCGCTCCCTTGGGCTCCGGTGTGTGGTTATGGCTATTTTATAGATTATAGATAGGTTGTCATTTTAAGGGATAATTTGGAAATGGCCATAATCTTGAACAGGGAGAAAATAGATTGGATGGATTTTTTAATTTATTCTTAAGCAAAGCATTATTATATAGCCAGTCTTACTTTGGTAGAAACCTTTATAGCTGATACAAATTAAAGTTATAAATTTACATTGGTACAGATTATGACTGATGCAGATTTAAGGTATTCAGTGGTATAAATTTCTTATAGTGATACAAAATTTGAAGTTAATGTTGTCGCTCTTACAAAGGCATTGTGCCTATGAAACGCATTTAAGAATACAAGGCTTAGCTGGGCGGTGATGGCGCACACCTTTAAGCACTTGGGAGGCAGAAGCAGGAGGATTTCTGAGTTTGAGGCCAGCCTGGTCTACAGAGTGAGTTCTAGGACAGCCAGAGCTACACAGAGAAACCCTGTCTCGAAAAACCAAAAAAACAAAACAAAACAAAAAAAATAAAAACAAGGCTTATGGGAGGCAGAGGCAGGTGGATTTCTGAGTTTGAGGCTAGCCTGGTCTACAGAGTGAGTTCCAGGACAGCCAGGGCTATACAGAGAAACCCTGTCTCGAAAAAACCAAATCCAAAAAAACCAAAACCAAAACAAAACAAAAAAACCAAGGCTTAGACCCAGCCCTTCTATAACTGCTGTTACAAACTGTTTGGGATAATTAAGTGAGGCAAGTTATGGGCCAGTAAACTCATGGGTATATCAGATTCTGATCTAATTATATTAAGTGCTTTCTACGATATTCAAAGAGAAATAGCTCAGAGTAGTTGAGGTTTAGCAGCTCATTATACAGAGAGCCAGGCTGGAGTGCGGGCTGAGCCGCCCTGCTGCGCACGGCTGGGGACGTCCTCACGGGACTCATCCACAGACTCTGCTGTCTGCACCACACTAGGCCGAGTTGAGGCAAGAAGAAAGGAGAAGGCTCACCTGACCAAGGGGTGCGGTGCTCTCTATTCTGTACTGAGGTGACCACCATTTGTTGAGGACCAGAGACCTCGGGAAGCCTAGCAGGGTAATACCAGCTCTCTGGGAACCTAGCTGTTTGTCTGGGAGTGGATGACAACTCACCTCTACCACAAAAGTGTCAATGATGTTCTCCTGGGGGTAGAACCAGTGCTCCACCTCCTCCTGGCTCATGACAGGGGTGAGGTGAAACTGCTTCAGGTACCGGCTGAGCAGCTGGTGCACTGCTGGAATGTCCTTCTTCTCCATTGGTCGTAGCCCAGCTGTCTTGGGAGTCTGGAAGGACAGAAAAGATGGTCTCAGAGCCTATCATCCTGGACCCACCACACAGGCCCTTGAGAGGAAACCCAAGTCACCCTCAGCATCAGCCCAAGCCCTCTGGGCATCCAGACTCGGCCTGCCTTTGGGGTCTGATGGCCCCACTTCTTGGCAGGGCAGAGGCTGGGGTACCATTTCTTACCCATGTGGTTCTAGTCTGTCTTAAGATAATATAGGTCTCCCTGGCCTCCCTTGGGCCACTCTCCACAAACCATATAATCTGCTACCCTAGGGCCACCTGGCCATTGTAGCTATCAAACGTATTCAGCGGAAGGAAACCACATGATCCTATGGCACAAATATTAGGGCTAACAGACTATCCCCAGACGCTCAGTCCACATAAGGGCTGGTCCAAGCTGTAAACAGCAGAGTCACAGATGATATATGGCTGTCTTCAGTGTGGAGCTGGAGAGATGGCTCAGTGGGTAAAATAGTAGGCTTTAAGTGTAAGAACCTGAGTTCAAATCTCTACAATCCATGTAAAAGCCAGATGTAACAGTGTATAGTCCTAGTACTCCTACGAGGAGAGGAGAGGCAGAGATAGCAGACTATGCAGAATAACTTGGGCCAGCGGGCATGGTGTACCCAGAAGAGAAACAGTAGAGACGCTGCATCCAAACAAGGCTGAAGACAGAGGCGTCCATACACACAAATGCACATGCATACAAGTTCAGCGTGGACTCTAGCCTTCTGACTCCCTAGCTCTCTCTAGGGACTCATTGCATCCGTCATGGCAGTCCCCACGGTGACCTCTGTAACCCTGAAAAACACACCACACTGGGTTTTTATTCACACCTGCCTGGAGTGCAGGGAAGGGGTGAAGGGTGCCACACAGGGGCAGACAGCCCCACAGCCCCGCCCCCACCCTTTCTCTAAGACAGGGTTTCACGGAGCTTAGGCCGTCCTCAAACCTGTTACACAGCCAAGCCTGCCCTCAAACTCCTGACCTTCCCAGTCCTGAGTGCTGGGGTCACACCGCACTCAGCTTTCCAAACCTACTCTGGCGAGATGGAACTGCGCAGCCGCACTCTCGAGACAGCACAATGACCCTAGCCCAGTACTGCGCCCACGCCAAGCTGAGTACGTGCGGATCAAGAGCCTCAAGCTGCAGCCCTCGGAGCAGCAAGCACTTGGCAGGCGTGACAACCACCTGGTGGGTGTGCTCCAAGGCCACTGAAGGGACTTAAAGAGCTCAAGGCCCAGCATCCCGAAGGCAGGCACGGCTGGAGAACAGGACACTGGGGGGAAGCAGGCTGAGATCTAAACTGAAGATCTGGTTACTTCAGGCTGTTCAGTTCTGAGTGTCGTGGAAGGATTAGAAATCTGGCTTCTCTCACAGGCTCTGTCAGCCCTCCCCCAGCTGTCTTGGCAGAAGGGAGTGGACACTTGAGAGCTGATCCACACTAGTCTCTGGAACACGTGAGCCAGATGGCAGTGAGTAAAGAGATCCCTTTTCTCCCTACGCTTCACTTAGGCTAAAATTACAGGGAAGCAGTATTCTTTGAGCCCGACAGCAGGGCTACTAAGCCAGGCACAGACACAGGAGAGCCGAAAAGAGAAAACAGAAATAAACCTTTGTAGACAGTAAGACACAAGGGCCTGGAGACCCAGGGCCGGAAAGTAGAAACCTCTCCCACATGCCCCCTGCCCGCCACCCCAGGGCACCACTGGCCTCTGGCAGTCGGTAGAGCTTCATGGTGCGCTGCATGGTCATGTTTCTGCTCAGGTGGGAGAACTTCACTTCAATCAGCTTCCGAGGGTTTAGGGATCGGTGCCAGTACCTGCAGGTACATAAATGTCCTGGTCTCAGAGGACTCTGGCCAGTCCCACTCATTTCGAGGGCAAGGGCAGGGGACCTCCAGGTGAACAGCAGGTGTCATGTGGAAGCCCCTTTCTGGAAGGGCAGGCTCAGCTTCCTCCAGGGGGCCAAGGAATCTTTTCTCCCTACTTTTCCTTTGTTAGATCAGTTGTCCGGGAGCATAGCCCACCCCCTGCAATCAGGTCAGTGGGAGATGGAATAACATGCCCAGAAGACTGGCACCCCCCCCCCCCCCGCAGTCATTTCTTCTGCAGCTCTCTAGGCAGGGATGACTCAATTGTTGCAAACAACTTTCTAAGATGGAGGTTATCCTGAATTACACAGGGATCAGATAAGCTCCTCTTGATCCATAAAATATTCCTAATGGAGCGGAGCCAAACCCTTCCCCCGCTGCCCCCCCCCAACCCGTGGCAATCCCATCTTGACAATGTCGGCTCTTCCTTTCCGCCCCCTGAACCATACTCTCCCGATATTCCCCAATGTTCTCCATCTGCCTCCCCCCAGCCCCCCAGCCTGGCCCAGAGAAGGGCAATGCTGTGTCTCGGTGACTTGACTCCTGGGCTAGAGCCCCGCACCTGCATTCCCAAGACCCGCAGGAACAAAGTCTCACCTGCAGGTGCCCACAGGCTTTGGCAACACCACGCCGGCAGTGTAAACAGCTTGGAAAATGCCCTCCAGGTGGACCCGCCGGGTTATCTCTCGGATCAGAACCGGAGCCACTCTCTTGGAGCGCAGTTTCTTGTGGACACACAGGAAGTTGATCTCCACCATCTTCTTCTCTCTGAAGAGAAGCAAACTGCTGACTGACACGACTTTTCCCATACAACAGAACAGGAATCTCGCCAAGGAGGCAGAGCCTCACGGAAGGGGTGCACTCCCCACTGAGTGGCCACCACTGGGGCCCCACCCACTACCAGTTGCTACTTGGCAAGCTTGCCTCACACCCTCTACTTCAAAACGGAAGGGGATGCAGTGCCTCCAAATGCCCTTGTCTGGAGGCCCAGCTAGCACGGCCTGGGGAATCCCTGTGAAGGGCTCCTCGCCCCACCTGAGGCAGGCAGTGAAGACCCCCCTCCCCCCAGTAAATCAAAGCTCATCTAGATCTGAGACAAGGTTGATCTTGAACTTGCTAAGTAACTCGGGCCAGCCTTGACCCAAGCTTAGATTCTAGGTGTGTACCACTCCTGACATACTCCAAGGTTTTAATTCCCACATGAATTCATAGCCTGTAGGCCTAGAAGATGGCAGCAGATGACTGTGAAACCCTCTGCGTCTGTGTCAGGATGGTTCCTGCCCATTTCTGAAGCTGCTCAGCGTGTCACCGTGTGACTAGGGCAGGAATGCAGAAGTGGATGGCCACTACAGGTCACAGACAAAGCAACCAGCTACAACTTAGAGACAGTCTCACTAGGTAGCCTTGGCTGGCCTTGAACACAGGGCTCCACGGGCCTCTGTCACCATGTGCTGGGATTAAAGCTGTAAGCCACCATGTATATCAAAACACGTGACTCCTATAACATTTCATCCCCAGCACACAGTGGTTCCTATGACATTTCATCCCCAGCACACAGATGCCTCCACTCCACCAGTCCTGCTATCCTCCTCGCACAGGTGACCATGTAGCCTTCCTCTTCCGAACCCGGCAAGATGGTGGCAACAGGGCTGGTGCTTACGTGTCATAGATGTGGATGTTTGCTGGGATGGCACTGATGAACCCAACCAGCTTCCGACTCGAGACCACTCGGACCCCGCAGTGCCACTGTGGGAGCCAGCCTGGTGGCCGGAGAGCCCTGCAGCAAAGACAGGGACAGGAGCTGCGGCACTGCTCAGAGCAGGCCGGAGAGCGGCGGAGGCTTCAGAGCTGTGCTCAGTGCTGACCTGGTGCAACACCTGGGATAGCAACTATATTCTCTTTAGGATGAGACTTTCTAGACACCAACAGAAGCAAGACACAACCATTTCTCACAGCATCTTCTTGTGCTAGAGACCGTGCCCACTCGCGCACATACATTCTAGACAAGTTCTTTGGTACTAAGCTACACCAGGCCTTTATTTATCGTTTTCTTGGCACAAAGTTCTGTATGTCCCTAGGCTGGCCTTAAACGTGTGACCACTCTGGTCCAGCCTTATAAGTAGAGCCGCATGCTAGGTTCTGTGTTTGTTTTTTGAAACAGGTTCTTACCGTGTAGCCTCAGCTGGCCTCAAATGCCCAGCTTTGCCTGTCACTGCCTCCCAGGGCTGGTTTATAGGTGTGTGCCATCATGCCCAGCCTTCATGCTCGTTCAAAGCTTGAACTAGAAGACTTCCATGTGAAGGGCCGCCAGTCCTTTGGGCAGGAAGCACACTGTGGGGACCCTGGCTCTGTCCCCTGCCTCTCAGCGTTTCTCCTTTCTGCTTTCCCTATCTGTTAGCCTCATACCTCTCCTTCTGAGATGTTAAATGTAGCCCAGGATAGTGGATGGTTTATCCAGGAGAGGCTTTTTCCTATAATCAAGCACGCTCATTAACTGGATAGTAAAGGACTTTTCTTTCAAATTTTAAGGTCTCTTCTGCTCTTCTCCCCTTGAAAAGGTCACCACAGAGTAAATGGTCTTTGCTGGGAACTGACTCTGTCTGTCTCCCTCTACCAATTTATTTTAAGGAAGGTTTCCGTTCGCCACTTAAAGCAAGTCTCCGGATGTACAAACTGAGGGACACAGCAATTTCCCACTCAGAGGTTGGCTTTTGGGAAGATGGAGCTGAGTTTCCTTCCAGGTCTGCTACCTGCTTTGCCCTTCAAACTAGGAGAGGTTTTGGAAGGTAGAGACCAGGCTATTATCAGACACTAACCCTCTGGCTCCTTAGACTTCCTAGCCTCCAGAATCACGAGAAATAAATTCCTACTGTTTCCAAGTTAAATAAAGTTATAACAGAGACACCCCCTACAACTTACCACAAGAGAAACTCTGGGGAGTAGTCGAATCGGAACATGTTATCATCGTCTTCCACGTAGTTCTCGTTCAGGAGGGTGTACAGTTCTTTCAGCTGCGGAGAGATAAGCTCACTGAGGTACTCTGCCAAATGGGGCCAACCTCAGCTCCACAGAGCTCCCAGCTTTATAGACGGACAAAGCAAGCTACCAAACCCGCCTGCGGCCTCACAAATCTCTTTCATCCTTTTAGAACAAGTACCTTTGGCTGCAATAAGAAATGGAACCACTAGAGGGCAGTGTCGCACACGTCAGCACACAGCTGCATCCACCTCACCATCTAAGGCCGCTCTGGCCCGCCAGAGGAAGCCTCCCACTGTCTGTGAACATGCTTTGGAGAAGTGATTTTGGGGGCTGGTTAGGGAATCACTCCCAGGATATCACTGCCATATTAAAAAAAATATATGATTGGATTTTTTCATTTATCCCAACACACCTCTTCTGCCTTCATAGGCATCCCCATGAGTTGGCCCAAGTGGGTAAGAAGCTTACTGTACCAGTCTGATGACCCGAGCGAGACGTGACATCACCACACTGTCCTCTGTCTGCACAGGGATGTATGCTGTGGCCCTCACGTGCTCTCACCCTCATCTCCTGCCCTCCCACCCTCATCCCACCAGTAAAAAGCTAAAAAAGAAAAAACAAAACAAAAAAGCCTCTGTTCCTAAGACAGGTGTGTGGAGCGCTGACAGTCGTCGGGAGTTGAGCTGAGAGGGTCACTGCAGTCCAGGTGAAGGGAGAGACACTGAATAAACTGGGGGGTGGGGTGGGCGACATCATTCCTTACAGAGAAAAAAATTTCTCAAGTCCCAAATCCTTGATGTTAAAACACGAGGATAGCCAGGGTGGCGGTGCATCCTGCAAGCTCAGTGATCACTCAAGTGAGGCAGGAGGTTTGACTCAAGTTCAAGGCCAGACAGGGTTACATAAGACTCTGTCTCCAAGAGGAAAAAGACAGTGGCAGGGGGAGCGCATGGCTCTGCTGGTAGTCTTCGTCGAATAGTCCAGTACACACGGAGCTCTGGGGTCAACCCTAGCCCCACATAATCAGGTGCAGGACACATACCTGCAACACCAGCACATTTACCTAAAAAAAACAAACCCTAAACAAGTGCGGGCATGGTGGTGTATGACCGTAATCTAGCACTTAGAAGATCTCTGTGAATTCCAGGCCTCCTTGATCTATCTATACAGCAAGAGACCCTTTCTCAGAACCAAATCAAACCAAACCAAACCAAACCAGAACCAAATACATGGATGTGCGCGCGCGCGTGCACACACACCCACACACCCACATGCACACATGGTTCCCATTAAACACACACTAAGAACATGAATAAGGCACTGGAGAAACTGGGCTGTAGTGATGCACGCCTGTAATCCCAGCACTCTAGGAGGCAGAGGCAGGCGGATTTCTGAGTTCGAGGCCAGCCTGGTCTACAGAGTGAGTTCCAGGATAGCCAGGGCTATACAGAGAAACCCTGTCTCGAAAAAAACAAATCCAAAAAAACAAAAAAACAAACAAAAAAAAGGCGCTGCCAGGCATTGGTGGCACACGCCTTTAATCCCAGCACTTGGGAGGCAGAGGCAGGCGGACCTCTGAGTTTGAGGCCAGCCTGGTCTACAGAGTGAGTTCCAGGACAGCCAGGGCTACACAGAGAAACCCTGTCTCGAAAAACCAAAAAAAAAAAAAAAAAAAAAAAGGCGCTGGAGAGCTGGCTCTGTGGTTAAGTGTCTGCTGCTCTCAGAGGCCCCCCCCCCCCCCCCCCGGTTCATGTCCCAGCACCCAGAGCACATGTTTACTCCATCTACGACTGCAGCGCCATATGTAGCCATGGGCCCCGTATGTACTGTGCTGGTTAGCTCATTGTTTAGAGGGCTTTCTCAAGATCTGGACCATTAACAGAAATGAAAAGGGTGCTGGGTAGCCACTGGGGAAAGGTGAGGAGGGAAGGGCCCCCAGCAGCCCAGATCACAAGTCACGCAAGACACAGACAAGCTGGCAGTGGTGTCAAACGCCTTTAATCCCAAAATGGGAGGCAGAGGAAGGTGGTCTCTGTGTTTGAGGCCAGACTGGTCTACAGAGTGAGTTCCAGGACAGCCAAGGTTACAGGGTTACATAATAGAGAGAGGCCTTGCCCCCAAATACAAAAGAAAAATTACAAACAAATAAATAAACAAAATAAGGAAAAAAAAAAAAAAAGGTTCCACAGTAGGGAACCTCAGAAGGCAACTTCCACACTTCCACTCTTACAAGCATGGCAGGCTCTTATTGTACAGAACCTGGGTATGCCCAGAGAGTACCAGTTGGGGTCTGTTCAGCTCTCTGTGGCTCCTCTCCTAAGAGTCCTGTCCCACCTGCACGCCAGGCCTACTCACCACACCGCGGTCTCCCAGGTCCAAGGCATCCCAAGTGAAGCCCTGGGGCAGGGTGTAGGGCTCCTGACGAATGTTGTCTCTGTCGGGTTCGACTGGACCGTGCGTGTTTACCACCTCACCTGGAAGCAGAGCACAGCCGAAGTCTAGGTCTGCCCACAGCAGTGAAGGAGAGCTCACCGAAAGCACTCTCTGGAAGGCTAGCGAGGCGGCTCAGTTGGTAGAGTGGGTTGCCTTGCTTGTGGGTGTGAGTCCTAGTACTAAATAACCAGGGCCTCTGAGGGGTTCAAGCCTGTAACTCCAACACTCTGGAGAGCCAGAGGGACCAGAGCTTTCAAAGTCATCATCCACTGCACAGTGAGGGTAAGACCAGTCGGGGCGACATAGACCCTGTCTCAGACAAAAATTATACTAGAGCAAATTTCTCCCGTCCCTAGGAACCCTGCAGCTGAAGAATACTCTGTGCTTGGTAACTGTAATCTCTCTCCAGTCACCTTTGGTCCCTAGTTGAGGAAAACTTCAGAGTAATCTCTAGGATCCAAGGGGGCTCATTTTAGGAAATCCTTCCAAATCTCCCGTAGGCTCCTGAATGACAAACACTCATCACAGCTAATTTGGTTTCCTGTCTCCTGGTTGGTGTAGGGTGTCATCATGTTCTAGCCCAGACACTCTTCCCTGACTAGACATCTGTAAGGTTGCATAAGGCAGCCTTTGTGTCAAGACCAACAGCAGTGAACTGGGCTCACTCCTCAGTCAGATGATCTCTCCAACAGCCAGGGGCTCAGCTTCCAGGCCTGTGGGCCAGCTGACTGCCGGTCAGGGCGTCAGTGCTGAGCCCTACAGATGCCTTTGGGTTGACTCACCTCACCATGATGCTGCCGGGAAATCTCCCTCTGACACAACCCCTCCTCTGTGGGAGCTCAGAGGCTGAGATGAAGGGAGGAGCTGAAACCAGATGGGGCTGGAGAGGAAAGCCAGACAGGCAAGCTCTCCCTCCTAATAGGTTTTATTTTGGTTTTCCCCCCAGTTTTTAAAACAGGAGAATACTAAGTAGCCACGGTTGGCCTTGTGCTCACAGCCTCCCAATGCTGTATCCCAGGCATGTAGTCCCTCAAGTACTTTTAAGCAACTTCCAACTGTCCTCAGACATTTAACTTTCTGTGTTGGAGGTGGCGTGCTCAGTAGAACAGCCTCCTGTGCCCGCTGTGCAAAGCCAAGAGCAGCACGAGGCGGAAGGCAGGGCCCGAGCCTCAGAGGGGCGCCGAGAAGTCCTCCCTCAACAGAAGGAAAGAGGGGAGCTGGACAGAACGACACGATCCGAAGGACTGAGGGCTCACCCAGGGCACATAACAACATTTACACAGACCGAAGCTTCTGAAAGCATGAACTGTAGGGTTGTGTAAATCAAAGTGTGTGTGTGTGTGTGTGTGTGTGTGTGTGTGTGTGTGTGTGTGTGGCGGTGGGGGGGGGGGGGTGTCAAGAAAAATTCAGCAATAGTAAAACCAAAAACAAATTGAAAATTAAACATGCATGGAATCTGAGGTAGTTCAGTCAGTGTCATGAGACTTCACTGTAGCCTTGGTTCTGAACACACATGGGCACGTTGTACTGTGCATGCCAACGTGCAACGAAACATCACTGAATCTGCCTCGGATCCTACTTGGATGGTGGCTGGAAGATGGCTCGGTGGCTAAGAGCGCCGCTGCTCTCAGTTCAGGTCAGCTGCCAGCAGCCATAACTGACCTGGACGGCCAGTGCCAGGGGATGTGGTACAGATACCCTCTGCCAGCCTGAGGGCACACACACCTAACACGAGCAGGCACGGGCACAGACACGTTTAAACTTACCTGTTTTTGTGTTTTGCCTGCATATGCATCATGTCTGTGCCCGTGGAGGTCAGCTGCAGGGCTCAGATGGCTGGAACTGCAGCTATGGATGCTTGCCAGGCACCACCCAGTGCTGGGAACTGACCCGGGTCTACCAGAGCACGTGCTCTTAACCACTGAGTCGTTTCACTTGCCCCCACATGAGTTAAAAAAATAAAATCACTGTCAAATTTTGTTTTACAAAGGCATATGGCATGCCCACTGGATGTAGTTCTTTCTCTTTATTTAGTTTTCCAAGACAGGGTTTCCCTGTGTAATAGCCCTAGCTGTCCTAGAACTCACTCCACAGACCAGGCTGGCCTCAAAACTCAGAGATGCCTCTGCGGCCGGAATGTTGGGATTAAAGGCATGTGCCACCACGCCTGGCTATTTTCACTTTATAAGTGGTTCCCCATAATGCCACAGACCACTTTAAATCAGGAAACACCTGCTATGTACGCTTCTCAGCCCCATAGACAAACGCTGTGGAACTTCCTGGTATTTGACTTGACTCTGCCCTCCTAACCGACAACCTACAGCTAATGTTACAATGCTTCTTGAGAAGAACAGTAACACTGACAGCCTGACCACTGCTTACATTTGGTGTTAGTGCATGTGTTTTGTTTTGTTTTCTAAGCAAAATGTGCTGAAGCAATGGCTTAGCAGTGAAGAGTACATACTGCAGAGACCCCAAATCAGTTCCCAGAGCCTGTCCTGGGTGTCTGCTGTTCTGGGCCTGCACTCAATAAAGGCACATATCCACACGCATACACACATTTAAAAAAAACAACAATAAATTAATATATATTAATATATGTGTGCATATATGTGTATATACATCTGTGTGTATACATATATATACATGTAAGTGTGTGTGTGTGTATATACATGTATGTATGTATGTATGTATGTATGTATGTATTAGAAGAACACAGATTTACTTCCTCAGCTGCATACATATGAAGCAAGAATCAGGTCCCTGAATCACTCACAGACCCTTTGTTCACCAGAGGCTCTGAGGTTAGCCACTCAGGTCAGCAGTGGTTCAGGCCTAGTAGACATCTCTAACTCCATTATGTGCTGTCTTTTCTGGAATACTTCTGGGATTTTTATAAAAATCCCTTTACAAGTTTTTTATCATAGCATTTTTTTAGTTTTGTTTTTTTGAGACAGGGTCTCACTATACAGCTTCGCTGGACTGAATTGTCCCTTGTAGACCAGACTAGCCTCAATCACAGAATCTACCTGTTTCTGCCTCCAGGTAATGAAAGCAGAGGTGTGTGCTCCACTCCTAACTTTGCTGTGGCTTTTCAGGGCACCTGATGGGACACACACACGCCCCTCAGGGGCAGGCCGTGACAGCTATTGGAATTCAGTGAGCAGGTATTTATCACCTGAGGAAAAAGGGAGCCAGGCGCCTGGGGACTTTGCCCAGTCAGAGTTGACGTTTGTCTACACAAACAAACAGCCTTTCACGAGTTTTAGCAGGGAGGCTAGGTCCCTGGCAGACGGCCCCACTCACCATGTGTCCACACATTGTTCTCTGTAGATTTATTTAAGAGAAGATGGACTAAAAAGAACCATCTTTGTTCTGTGTGTGTGCTGTGACAAGGTCTCTCAACAACAATCTTTTATACACTCTTTTTAAGGACTATCCTCTAGAAATAATTACCACAGAACTCTAGAACCTGACGGCCTTCCCACAGAGGCGCGGCTCTGGCCCAGCCTTGCTCCCACCAGGAAGGAGACACATACCTAATTTGGGCACTGGCTGTGTATCCCAGAACTGGTAGCTTCGTTTACTGGCCTCCTCCATGGTCTTAGCAGGTCCCTGACCCACTGAGAACAGCTCAATGGCCTTCTGTATTTCCTGGATCCTCTCTGCTGGCAAAGAGTTCATCTGGGCAAGACAGAGAAAGAAAAGGCCCATTGAGTTAGGGAGATGTAAAGATTCACTGCGTTCAAGAGCCGGCGAGGCCATGTACGGTCAGCACTGGGAGGCAGAGACAGGCAGATCTCTGCAAGCCAGCTCGGTTTACAGAGAGCTCCAGGCCAACTAGAGACCCTGTCTCAAATAAAGAGAAAGAGTTAGCTTGCTACTGGAGTACAAATCTGAAATCCTAGCTCCCAGAAAGTAGAGACAGGAAGATTAGAAATTTGAAGCCAACCTTGGCTACATGAGACCTTGTATCAAAAACAAAAACAAACAAATAGTTGAGAGCCGGAGCTGGCTCAGCTGGTAAAGGGTCTGCATCCCAGCCAGAGGCCCCGAGCTTGCTCTCCGGCACCCACACAAACAAAAGTTAGCCATGTAGGATGTGCACAATTCCTCTGCTGGGGCGGCCACTAGGAGGAGCCCTGGGCAAACAATCTAGCCAAATCAGGGAGCTTCAGATTCAATGAGAAACCTATCTCAAAAATAAGGTGACAAGCCTGGGCAGTGGTGGCACATGCCTTTAATCCCAGTGAGGCCAACCAAAGCAAGTTCCAGCACAGCTAGGGCTACAGAGAAACCCTGTCTTGGGTTAAAATAAATAATAAACAAACAAACAAACGATGGCAAGTGATTAAGAGAAAACCAACACTGACACCTTCCACACAGCATGGGCAACATTCATGAACGAGTGCACATAGGAAGCAGAGGAAATAGTTGAGAATTAGGTAATGGGCGCTACCTATGGGATTTTGTTGCTTTGTTTTTTTGTTCTTTTGGGGGGGTAGGGGGTGGCGGCTCAGCAGTTACGAGCACTGGCTGTCCTTCTAGAGGACCCAGGTTTGATTTCCAGCACCCACATGGCAGCTCACAAGTGTTTACGACTCTGATTCCAGGAGATCTGATACTCTCTTCATGTGGTGCACAGACATACATGCAAGCGAAAAACCTAAACCTACAAAAGTAACCCACCCCATCCCCTCAACTAGGATCCTCATCATGAGTAGTTTTAATCTGAAATTTTGAGACATATACAGAACTCCTTTGCATGCAAGGTCTAAAAGCACAGACTTTTTTTTTTTTTTTTTTTTTGTCAAAAAGTAAAACTGGTGCTGAGCAGTGGTGGCGCACACCTGTAATCCCAGCACTTGGGAGGCAGAAGCAGACAGATTTCTGAGTTCGAGGCCAGCCTGGTCTACAGAGTGAGTTCAAGAACAGCCAGGATTATACAGAGAAACCCTGTCTCGAAAACAAACAAACAAACAAAAACCAAAAAACAAATACAAAACAAAAGTAAAACTGGAAACTAACAAAATGGCTTATCAGGTAAAGGTACTTCCTGCTTGGTCTGATGACCTGAGTTCAATCCCCAGGACCCACACAGTGGAAAAAGAACACCAACTGCCAAAGCTGTCCTTGGACTTCTACAGGAGGCCGTGGCACAGTACCTCCCCATACAAATAAGCACGAGCATCCACACACAGATACACCTACACCCCACACACAGAGCAAAACTGGGGGCTAGAGACGTAGCTTAGCAGCGGAGGGCTTGTACGTGGGAGACACTCGGTTCAAGCCCTAGGATCACAAAAACAAAACATAAAACAAAGCAAAAAAGAAAGAGAAAATTGATTAGCTATTATTCTACAAATTATTGTTTAAAAAGTATGCTCAGAGCCGGGCGGTGGTGGCGCACGCCTGTAATCCCAGCACTTGGGAGGCAGAGGCAGGTGGATTTCTGAGTTCGAGGCCAGCCTGGCCTACAGAGTGAGTTCCAGGACAGCCAGGGCTACATAGAGAAACCCTGTCTCAAAAACCGGAAAAAAAAAAAAAAAAAAAAAAAAAGTATGCTCAGCCGGGCGTGGTGGCGCTCGCCTATAATCCCAGCACTTGGGAGGCAGAGGCAGGCGGATTTCTGAGTTCAAGGCCAGCCTGGTCTACAGAGTGAGTTCCAGGACAGCCAGGACTACACAGAGAAATCCTGTCTCAAAAAAACAAAAAACAAAAAACAAACAAACAAAAAAAAAAAGTATGCTCTATGCCAGGCACGGTGGTATACACCTTCAATCCCAGTTCTCTAGAGGCAGAGGCAAGAGGATGTCTGTGAGTTCCAGATCAGTCTGGTCTACACGGCAAGTTCCAGGCAAGCCAGGGCTACAGGTGCGACGGTGAGACACAAAGCAAGCCTCAAAGCTACCCATTAGAGGAAGCCGGGGTGTAGCCAGTACAGACCACAGGAAGTGCAGGAGGCTCCAGGCCCAATCCTTAGCCCAGCAACCCCAGCGTCTTAGACCTGCTGGGTAGGAAGATAAAACTACAGACTGCGCTGCCAAGTGTACGATGCATACGTACCACAGTGCACGTATTTGAACTGGTTTGCTCTTTGACTGCACTGCTGAAATGCAGCGGTTTTCACCCTTCCTAATGCTATGTCCCTTTAATGCAGACCCTCGTGTTGTGGTGACCCCCCAAGCATAAAATTATTTCATTACTACTTCATAACTAATTTTGTTACTGTTATGAATCGTAATATAAACATAATATGCAGGATATCTAACACTCCACTGGCTAAGACCCACTTCTGTAATGCTTTTCTTTTAAATTAATTAATATCTTCTGTGTGTGTAGGACCCCACCACATGGGTCCAGGGGACTGATTTAGGTCATCGGCTTGGCTGCAAGACATTTACGACCCAGAAGACCAAGAGCCACTGCTCCGAGAAGCAGGGGCTGTCACATTCCTACTCCATGGGACCTGGCCCTTCCGCATGCTATATGCACCTATGACCCTGGGGGTGCTGTGCTGGGTCTAACCTGCCGGGCCTTTTAAGGCGCTGAGGACAGTTTCATCACCAAAGTCTAAGGCACAGAGGACGGACAGCGCTGGATGGCTTCCATCTTTAAATCATGGAGTGGAGATGAGCAATTTGTCGTTCCTTACATATACCTCAAAACTCATCAGTCCCAAGAAAACCGCCTCCTGGTTACCTTCACAGGCTGGTCCTGGGAGGAATCCATGTCGTTGCCTTTCTCTTTCTTCTTCTTTTGTTTCTTTTTCTTCTTTTTGGCTCCGGTGTCATTGGCTGGACTCAAGCCACTGTAAGACAAAGTAAACCCTGATGGAGGCTCCAAACCAAACAAACAGAAAACCAAATGCTCTAAACCACACTGACAAAAGGCTTTTATGTAGAGCAGATCTTCCTTAATCCAGCCCGTTGGCTCTTTCAGAAGCCGACTAGAGACTCCAGCTCCCACGAGGGGCGTGAGGGGCGTCTGGAGGACATGAGCGAGCACAGCCCCCTTCTCTACTCCCACCCCTCAGCTCCCCGGGGAGGAGACGTGAGCAAGGCATGTCTATTTATTTCAAAAGTCTTTTCTGTTCTTACATTCATTCATTCATTCATTCATTCTTCACTCACTGAGACAGGGTCTCAAGCAGCCAAGGCTGACCTCCAGCAATGACTGTGAACTTCTGCTCCTCCTGCCTCACCGGAAGGATGCTGAGATTACAGACCCTTGCCCACCTGGTTGATGGGGCTCAACCCTATGGGCCTCCTGCCTGCAAAGCAAGCAGTCTTCACACTGGGCCACAATCCCAGTTCTTTTTATTCCCAGAGATAGGAATTCTGGCTTGGTACCAAGTATATATCTTGGGCCATCCTCAAACTTACAGCAATTCTCCCGCCTCAGCCTTCTGGGAGCTGGGTGATACCTTTTTTGGGAGGTGAGGGGGATAGACCATGATATCTTTTAGCACTGTGCTAGCACCACCACGTCCCCAGGGCCTTGAATTTAAAAGGACAGCCAACTTGAAAAACAAAAACAAAAACAAAAACAAAAACAAACAAACAAACAAACAAAAAGACAGCCAAAAGACAGTACTAGTCTTTGGGAATCCTTTGCCCTGACTTCTCCAAGGGTACTATGCTTACTCAAATTTTCCAACTAGACATAAAGCAGCAGACAGTATGGCAGGAAAAGAGACCATGATGAAGA
This sequence comes from Apodemus agrarius, assembly GCA_964023405.1. Classification (NCBI taxonomy): domain Eukaryota; kingdom Metazoa; phylum Chordata; class Mammalia; order Rodentia; family Muridae; genus Apodemus; species Apodemus agrarius. The sequence continues at coordinate 89,891,495 of OZ030015.1, read as the reverse complement.
AGAGAATGGCTTGGCATTACTACAGTTCATGCCCAAAATGGTCAAGAAAGACAACCCCTGAATTACGCATTAGGTAGCAGGCCTGAGCAGTCATTGATGGCAAACCCAGGATTAGTAATCTTGGGAAATTCAGCCACAACAGTCACACAGTTACCTCTGCCACAGACAGATGGAACTTGTGTGTGCGTGGAAGCAGGAAGGAATGTCCCTAGGCTGCTTTCCTCAGTAAGGCACGGCACGACAGTTTCCTAGCTACGTTAAAATGTCAAAATTAGACCAGCATGGTATCACATACTTGCTATCAAAGCACTGGGGAGGCTGAGGTGGGGGCAATATAAGAGACGTGGTGGTGTACAGTTTCAGTCTCGGCACGCAGGAGGCAGAGGCAGGCAGGTCTCTGAGTTCAGTTCAAGGTTAGCCTTGTCTACACAGCAAGTTCCAGACCAGCTAGGGCTAACATTGTAAGACATTATCTTTAAAAAAAAAAAAAAAAAAAAAAGACACAGTGGCTCCCAAGTCCCAGTCCAGTCCAGTCCAGGCTAGCCTGAGCTACAGTGTAGGATGCTGTTTTAAAAAAATAATAAGACATTTTTTAATACATTTTTTAATCTAAAAAAACAAAAAAAGTTAGCTCAGGATTTCAAAGTCCTTTGTAGTTATCTGAGTATTAATGCCACCTTATAGCAGCTGATGAAATGCTCGCTGCGGTAGTAAGTGCACATATCTAAGGGGGAAGTGGCTTGTTATCACATACTTCCATTTCTCGGGCCGAGGCTGCAGCGCAGGAGCAGACCGCTTGCAAGCATGTTCCAGACAAGAGGCTTTATCCCCAGGCCTGGGGAAGGAGGGTGGAGATGGGTAGGGCAGACGGATCCCACCATCCCTTCGGCTCCGTCTCCTCTTACGCTATGCCCAGGGCCTTCGAGACTGCAGGACGCTGAAGGCAGGAGCCTCAGAAGGCTGGCGCTTCTCTGTCTGAGGCGAGCATGCACCTGAGGAGAACTCTGTTAATGAGCCACAGAAGGCACAACACAGAGGGGCTGAGGACATTCGGAGACGGGAAAGGCGAACCCCTTAAAACCAGATGCTCAGTGAGCCCTCCAAGCCACAGCAAAGACTAGGAGCCAGTTACTCCCGAGCCCAGAGCGCTGCCTCTGAGACCTTACATCCAGGAGAGTCCATGTAGAGCCTCACTACTCTGGCCTCCTCAGCTCAGAGATATTCTCTCTTCAGTCACAGAATTATGTACAGTATTGAAAAGGTATATAAAATACAGTTAATGTGTTTCATTCATATCAGTTTATAGAATATCAGGGTCCTGATAGTTTTTACTTAATTCTATGGAAAAAGAGTCAAAAGGCAAAGAAATAGAAATCCAGGTGTGAGCTGGGCGTGGTGGCGCACGCCTTTAATCCCAGCACTTGGGAGGCAGAGGCAGGCGGATTTCTGAGTTCGAGGCCAGCCTGGTCTACAGAGTGAGTTCCAGGACAGCCAGGACTACACAGAGAAACCCTGTCTCGAAAAACCAAAAAAAGAAATCCAGGTATGCTATCTCATCTTCGGGAAACAGAAGCAGGATTACTACCAAGTTCAAGGCCGCCCTGGTCCACACAGAGTCCCAGGCCTGCCAGGACCACACTGCAAGACCATGTCTCAGAACCACGAATGAACAGGTATAAGAAGCGATGCATACTAGTTACCAGTGGACCATCTACTAAACACAGTTTCACCCAGGAACAAACTCTTTCCAAGTGTGCCATGGAGTACAGAATGCCTTCCTTAGCTCAGCATGGTGCCGTAAGCCTGTAACAGGCTCCTGGGAGGCAGAGGCAGGGAGGTCATTAGGTCTGTGGCCACCTCGGTCTACAGAGGGAATTCCAAGCCAGCCAGGACTAGATAGTGAAGCTGTCAAAGACAGAAAGTCAGCAGTCAATCTACCTTCCCAGGCCTCTTCAAAAGAGAGGCCACGTGCGCCGTCACACCCAGTACCTCATTTCTGTGGAAAGACCAGCCTGTATGCACTCTTGTTCTGGTTTTGATGGTGGAGTTTGTTTTTTTAAGACAAAGTCTCTCTATGTAGGCCAATCAATTCAAAGAAATCCTCCCACCTCTACCTCTCAAGTGCTATGACAAAAGACCACCACGCCTGGCTTTATGTTTTCATTTTGTAATTCATTCTACTGAGGTACTGAGCCACAACTATGAGAACACACGACGAACGGATGTCAGCATGCTCTTACTGACAACACCCCCCAAGTCTAGCACTAGTCAAGGCATCGATAATAACTTACTCATAAGCTACCAAGCTCTGAGGCTTTGAAAATGTGCCAGAGAGAGGATTGGATACCGGGTAAGGCAGTGCAGGCCTACTACTTGGAAGATGAGACAAGACTGTATGAACCCAGGAGATTTAGGTCCGAGTATTGGTTGACTATTGCAGGGCATGTCAGAATTTAGTAAACTGAAACAGAAATCTCTCATAAATACAAGCCAGAGACAGACCAGAAGCACACACTTATTACAGCAAATCAAAGTTTAACTTGGTCCTTTTGGTCCAAGACACGAAGCAGAGAATGGAGTGGAATCTGTCCTTGGAAGGCAGGAAGCGTCTGGCTATGGGAACTGAGATGAGTGCTCATGCACAGTTCATGGTCTACAACTGTTTACTTATTCTATATGGATAAGCATTTTATCTGTGTGTGTATGTATGTGCACCTATGTGCCTGGTGCCTACGGAGGTCGGAAGAAGGCGTTAGATCTGCCAGACCTGGAGGAGATATACATGGTTTAAATCAACATGTGGGTGCTGGGAACCGAACCCAAGTCCTCTGCAGAGGAGCAAGTGCTGTTAACGCATGAGCTATCCCTCCAGCCCACTAATCGCATTGTAAAGCAAAATTCATCAACTTAAGTAAGGCTGGGTGCCTTACTTTATTCCTAGCACCTGGGAGGCAGAAGCAAGAAGATTCAGGACAGACAGGAGCTATGTACAGAGACTGTGTGTGTGTGTGTGTGTGTGTGTGTGTGTTTGTATGTGTGTTATCAATAAGTAACCTAATGACAGGCAGTGGTGGCACCCGTCTTTAATCCTTTAATCCCAGCATTTGGGAGGCAGAGGCAGGCGGATTTCTGAGTTCAAGGCCAGCCTAGTCTACAGAGTGAGTTCCAGGACAGCCAAGGCTACATAGAGAAACCTTGTCTCAACAAAACAAAACAAACAAACAAACAAACAAAAAATAACCTAACAAGTATAGGATGAATTGGAAGAATGGCAGATTCAGGGTAGAAGAAAAGCCATTAGGAAATGTCATCTTTGGAGCTGCTAGGACGGCTTGGCAAGGGAAGTCCCTGGAGCACTGAAGCCTGGCACACTGACTTCAACCCGGGATCCATACAAAGGTGGGAGAACCAGCTCCTTGTCGCTGTCCTCTGACCTACGTTGTCCTCCGATCTACACACACAGTGGCGTGTGATACAGACACTGTAGCCCAGGCTGATTTTGAACTCATGGCAATTCTCCTGCTTTGGCCACTTGGAATACTAGGATTATAAGTATAAACCACCACACTTGACTAGAAATGTGTTTAAAACAAAACAAAAACGCCGGGCGTTGGTGGCTCACGCCTTTAATCCCAGCACTTGGGAGGCAGAGGCAGGTGGATTTCTGAGTTCGAGGCCAGCCTGGTCTCCAGAGTGAGCTCCAGGACAGCCAGGACTACACAGAGAAACCCTGTCTCGAAAAACAAAAACAAAAAACAAAACAAAAACAAGGTCTCTCTGATTGGCCCCTGGCTGACCAGGAATCCATGCGTAGACCAGCCTAGCCTTGAACTCATAGCTCTGCCTCTGTGCTTTCCTAATGCTGGATTTAAAGGCATGTGCCCCTCCTCTCCACAGAAATGTCACTTTAAATTTTAAATTCAAACACACAAGAAATCTTATGGATGCTCTTGCACAAAATCAGGGCAGGAGGAGGAGATGGAGAATGAGCCTCTGTGCTTCTAAAATAACCCAGCGCCGGGTGCGTGTGGGTGGGTGGGAAGGGCGAGCTGCTGGGTGAGCAGAAGGAGCAGAGAACTTCCTGACAGCGTGACATACACAGGCCTCCTCTCCCTCTCACAGGACTCAAACCTGCAGATGTGAGCCTGGGAACTCAAGTCTTTATTATGGGGGAGAGGATACTGCGCCTCCAGCCTTGGGGAGGATCTCACAGCCCTCTTCCTGCCGCTTACAGGAGGCAGCCTGGTCACCAGTTAGCCAGTCCGTCACCAGGAGCAAGCCACTCTCTCTAAAGACTCGGGCCCCCTTCTCCCTCATGTTCCCATCTCATCCACTGGTTCTCAACCTTCCTAACACTGACCCTTTAATACATTTCCTCATGCTGCGGTGACCCTCAACCCATACCTTTATTTCCTTGCTACTTCACAACTGTAATTTTGCTACTGTTATAAATCGTAATGTAAACCTCGGGTATGCAGGATATCTGATATGTGACACCAAGGGGTTCCTGACTTTCGGGTTGGGAACTACTGCCTTATAGGACATATCCAGGAAGCCTCCAAAGCCATGTCATCGACTGTCTTCTCACAGCAGGCCCAAGAACGAAGCTTTACTGTAACAGAGCAGGTGTCAGATGTCCCGAGGAATGGCGGGCATGGTGGCTCATGCCCATCAGGTCAGGCCCAGGATGCTCGGGCAGGAAGACGCAGAGTTCCAGGTCAGTCTGCTGTGTGGAGGATGAGCCGTGTCTCATTCTGAAAGCCATCTCTGACTCCTCCAACTCTCACTGACATCTGCCTTAGAATTATCATCTTCTACGACATTATAGACATATAATTATTTACATAAAATGAGGGGTTTCTTTCTTCGCCTCCCAATGATTTTAAAAACGTTTGGAGAGTGGAGGCCACACCGCACAGCTGTTCTTCACAACTCCTCCCATTACAGGCACACGGGGAAGAGCTCAACAATTTTATGCCTGCCTGATGCTTTCTAGGCACAATGGACTAAAATAAAACTCAGAGAAGCTACAGCCCAAAAGAGGTCAGTGAAGCATCTCTAGCTTGCCTGCGGACAGCTGGGCCAACACCCGGGGAGAGCCAGAAGGGCTGTGCTCTTCTGGGCCTTGGTGAGATTCCAACCACCAGCTTCCTGACCACTGCCCTCCCTAGGTTATCCCAGCCCCGGGGTCAAAGCAGAGCACCCGCTGTCTGCAACACCGGCTGCAGGTTTCTGGGAGGTAAAGTCTGTAACTGTGGGTCACTAGTTTCCTTCCTTTGCTGTCTGTGATGGGGACTCCCCACGGCAGACCTTGGACTCGAGACTCTCATGCCAGCTTTTTTCCCTAGGGTTTTTTTTTTTTTTTTTTTGGACACAGGATCTCACTAAATGGCTCTGGCTGTCCTGGAACTCACTCTGTAAACCAGGCTGGCCTCACAGAGATCCGCCTGCCTCTGCCTCCCAAGTACTGACATTAAAGACCTCTGGGACCATGCCTGTCTTTAATTTTTGAATCTTATGTGTAAGTGTGCCTGTTTATACTTGTGTGTGCCAGTGACCTCGGAGACCAGAAGGAGTCGGAATCCCTGGAGCTGGAGTGACAAGCAGTTTGAGCCTCCTGACATGCACTGGAACCGACTCAGGTCCTCTGGAAGAGCAGGACAAACTTGAAGGCCACGCCATGACTCCAGTCCCCAATTCTGAGTCTCTGAAAGCTAATTCTTTGGACTATGTTGTAACTTTTCCACAGAAAGGTACCAAAATAAATCCTGACCTCTAGCTGATTTCGACATCAGGAGAACCCTTTGCAAGTGAAGTTACCCTCAGGGCTGTGACATAGTCCCCAGCAACCCTCCAGCACCCAAAAGCCCAGAGGAGGAAGGACAGAGGGACGTTTACAAGGACACTCAGGAGGAACCCAGGTGGCATGAGTCAGTATCAGTAACATTCTCTCTCTCTCCTGCTGTGGCTGCTGGATCACTGGATATCACACCCCAAACTCTACATATCTCCACCAAGTAGCTAGACTGGGGGTGTGGGGCACAGATGGCTCAGCAGGTAAAATACCCACCGGCAACCCTGAGGACCTGAGTTTGAACCCAGGATCCACATGCAGAGAACTGACTTCCTTTAAGATGGTCTCGGACATACACATGTGTAACTGTGGTACATCTGTACATTCACAATTACACACATTTTACAAATGCAATTAAAAAAAGCCAAGACAAAAACTTAATTGTGAATCCTACATAACTCTAGCCCAGAGTACTAGGAAGCTAAGAAAGCGGGAACCGCAGAGGGCCGCTTTTACTCTGAGGATGTTGAGTGGGTTCCTGTTGTAGAGGAGAGCTGTTTTTAAGAGCTCACAGACTGTGATATAGAGGAATAAAAGCTGGGCCCGCAGGGCTAACGGAAAACAAGAGTGAAATGAGGAGACAGGCAGGGAAACTCAACAGCTTGTCTGGTGCACTGGGACTTGGCAAGTCAAAGCCCAGACCAAATGCTATTCAATCCTCAACCCATGTCCACGGAAGGTGATGAGAGTTTAAAAGGCTGGCCAGCTCCACTGCTACCTAAAACTGAAAACCCACAGGTTGCTGAAGAAATCCAAAGAGGACTCCAGCTGCTGCAGGATGCAGGACCTGGGTCTAAACATCAGGTCACCACCGCCATCGTCCACAACAACCACAACCACAACAAGCCAGGGGAAAACACATCCCCAAGGTCATCCTCTAGTGTCAGAGGATGGGTGGAGGCTCACGGCAAAATCAGAACTGGTCTTCCTAAGTGAGATGAGAGCGTGTCAGCACACACTGACGGTCACCGTAGTCACCCTGCAGCTGGTCCCCACTCTGCAGCACCAGACAAGCTGTAAAGCTAGGACCGCTCCTGGCAAGGCACAGCAGTTAGCTTTAGGTGCTTACTACAGAGAACAGTGTGGTTCCTGTGCTTTAAGGAAACCAGCGCAAGGACACCTCCTCGGAGGAATCAGAAAGAGGCTGTAAGAGAAGAGCTCGCTGAAGCAGGGACTGTGGCCCATGCCTGCAATTCTAGCCCTTGGGAGGCTAATGCAGGAGGATCACAAGTCTGAAGCCAGCCTTGGATACAAGCGGAGACTGTCTCAACAAACACAAAACAACACAACAAACACACGAAAAGAATGGAGGTGCAGATGGGATAAGGTGGAGAGAGGTGCTTGTGGCCAAGTCTGACCGCCTGACTTTGATCCCTGGACCCATGTGGTACTTCTGACTCCCACAGCTTACTATGCAGACACAAGGCATTCACACAACATACACTCAGTATGAACACGCAATAAATTTGTTTTTAAATAAAGATTTCAGGGTTTTTTATTTTTTTATTTTTATTTATTTTGGTTTTTCGAGACAGGGTTTCTCTGTGTAGCTCTGGCTGTCCTGGAACTCACTCTGTAGACCAGGCTGGCCTCGAACTCAGAAATCCGCCTGCCTCTGCCTCCCAAGTGCTGGGATTAAAGGCGTGCGCCACCACCACCCAGCTAGATTTCAGGTTTTTAAAAAAGTGAGAGGAAGCCTGGTCTACAGAGTAAGTTCCAGGACAGCCAAGGCTATACAGAGAAACCCTGTCTCAAAAAAAAAAAAAAACAAAAACAAAAACAAAAACAAAAACAAAAGTGAGAGGAAAAAGTTAGAGAAGCATCTCCCTACACCTCCTAATCCCTGAGCTGTGGAGGGAAAGGGTTAAGCGGCAGCCTGGCCAAGCTGCCAACTTTGGAGTGAGCATACTATTGAACAATGTGGGAGATCAGCACATCCAGCCTGCCATGGGCAGCCGTTGCCCTGAAATAGGCTTCATTTGCTTTTAATTTCTTTTGCTCTCCAGTTTCTTCTCTTTGAAGCAGCTCTTGATTAGTTTCTTTTTAAACTGCCATTTAATTAGGAAACGTAATTAGAATACTTATTTGATAGCAGTGATGAGAGTTCTCTTCATTTCTGCTTTGATCTAGTTCTGAATCGAAAGCTGAAGAGAGATGGAGCAAGTGCCTAAAAGACCTTCCCGAGCGCTCCGTGCAGCGCAGCGGGACACCAACTAAGCCGCTCTGAGACAAAAGGAAGGGCAAGAGAGGAGAGCCCTGCGGGCTTTACCTTCTGTCCTAGCTGCAAGCAGTTGCCACCCAGACACAGCCTGGAGTCACCTGAGAGGAGACTGGATTGAGGAACTGTCTAGATCAGAGTGGCTTTAGGACAAGTTCTGAGAGCGGATACAGGAGAGCCCAGCCCACTGTGGGCAGCCCCATCCCTGGGCAGACAGAAGGTTACAGAAGAAAGAAAACTAGCTGAGGAGGGGTGGGGCACACTTCTAATCCTAGCACTTGAGGGGCAGAGGCTGGTGGAGCTCTGTGAGTTTGAGGCCAGCCTGGTCCACAGAGCAAGTTCCAGGCCAGCCAGAGCTGCATAGTGAGATCCTGTCTTTTGAAAAAAGTCCTAGTGTTTCTTCCAGAGGACCCGAGTCTGGTTCTTAGTGTCCTACAACCACCTGTAACTCCAAGGGAACGGATGTCCTCTTCAGACTTCCACAGACAGCAGCACACAGAGAGCAGACAGATAAGTCAGTGTGAAACAGTGGAGGAGCACTGGCGAAGGAGCGAGCCCCCAAGCAGGCTCCTTCTCAGGTTCCTGGCCTGACTGCCCCTCAGCAATGGGTGACAACCTGGGACTGTAAGCTGCACAAACCTTTACTCAAGAAGAAAGTCAACTAAAACGCCTTCTTAAAAAATGTATTTATGCCGGGCGGTGGTGGCGCACGCCTTTAATCCCAGCACTTGGGAGGCAGAGGCAGGCGGATTTCTGAGTTCGAGGCCAGCCTGGTCTACAGAGTGAGTTCCAGGACAGCCAGGGCTACATAGAGAAACCCTGTCTCGAAAAACCAAAAAAAAAAAAAAAAAAAAAAAAAAGTATTTATTATTATAACTAAGTAACACTGTAGATGTCTTCAGAGCTCCAGAGGAGGGTGTCAGGTCTCTTTACAGATGGTTGTGAGCCACCATGTGGTTGCTGGGATTTGAACTCAGGACCTTTAGAAGAGCAGTTAGTGCTCTTAACCACTGAGCCATCTCTCTAGCCCTGAACGCCTTCTAAAAGTGAAAATCTACTAGCTTCCCTTTGTTTAGTTATGAACATTATTTTGAAATGGTCTCACTGTAGCTTTGAGAGGCCTCAAACTCCTGGCAATCCTCTGGCCTCAGCGTCCTCAACACTGGGATTACAAACACATGCTACAAGATACAGCAGCACCTTTGCTTAAGTTTCTTCACAGGTGACAGTATCTTTTGATAAGGACACAAGGAAAACCCTAAGATGCCATTTCAAAAGCAGAAGAGGATGGCAAATGTCACCGTGGGGAAAGGATCTGCTACGGAGCCTGAGAACCCGAGTGCCATCCTGGGCTCACATGGTGGAATGACAAAATGACACAGTTGTCTCTCATCCTCTGCACATACATGTAGCATGTGTGCAGCCACATACATACACATCCCCATATGCAAAAATAAATACAAACTGTATATGCAATCATTTGGGGGGCTGGGTGGGGCGATGGCTCAGAGGCTGCTGAGGGCTCCACCCGTGTGTATATAAGCTCAGGTCCAGGACTAGAGCCCGTTCTGCCCTACTCAGGGGTCTGCACATGCGTGCATATATGCATCATTAAAAAATTTTAAACTAAAATTTAAAACTTAAAACAAGAAAGAATACAGGCAAGAAACAGTTCAAAATGAAAAAGGGGAGAGGCATCCGTAATAAACTGGAGGGCGGCTGGCTTCTGCACTTTGGCAATGTGGGTAAGAAGGCGTGATTAAGGCGGGTAAGCCTGCCTGACTGCCTGAGCTCCGTCCACACAAGCCGGCAGAAAGGCCGCAGGGGGTGGGCAGGCGGCACACCTGCCATCTCCGCGCTCCTGCGAGGAGACTCTGGGAGAGCAGTTAACCTAGCATGCACAGCATGGCAGAAACTATGGAAGACTGCATAACAAGATGGAAGGAGAGAACTCAGCTACACACACACACACACACACACACACACACACACAAGATTTATTGTGGAAAGTATGTATGTTTAAAAAAAAAAAAATCTAAGACTGGAAATGTGCCCACAATCTCAGAACTAAAGAAGAGAAAGCAGGAGAACTAGAAATTCAAGATCATTCTCAATACAAAATGAGTTTGAGGACTGCCTGGGCTACAGGAGACCCCCTCACTGACCTCAGGCCGGGCACTATAGTGTTTGCCTTCACTCGCTGACACCTACTAAGCACTAGGCATCTACCGGACACAATCCTTATTCTCATTTAATAGCCCACGAGACAGAGACCTGAACACACTCAATAAGTTATCAAAACCTATTATTTATTGCTATAATAAAGCTACAAGAATGGAGTTTGTAAAATTAATGGAAGGCAAGCTGGGGAAAGTTAGAAGACATGGAGAAAGAACAGGCTTCATTTTATTTTTGTAGATGGAGTCTCACTATATAGTCCTGGCTGGTCTGCTACATAGACCAGGCTAGTCCTGAACTCACAGAAATGGAACACACCTATAATTCTAGCACCTGGTAGGCAGACACAGATGGATCTTGGTGAGGCCAGCCTGATCTACAGAGAAACCGAGGTGTGGGGGTGTATGGGGGGAGGGTATTACACCGCCACACCTTGCTCAAAGCAGGTGTGAATGACTCCAAAGTTCATACTTTCCCCAGGGTAATGCTGTCTCTTTCAAAAAACACTTACTCTGCTTTGAAAGTTAAAGGGAGCCAGGCAGTGGTGGTGCACGCCTTTAATCCCAGCACTTGGGAGGCAGAGGCAGGCGGATTTCTGAGTTCGAGGCAAGCCTGGTCTACAGAGTGAGTTCCAGGACAGCCAGGGCTACACAGAGAAACCCTGTCTCGAAACACACACACACACACACACACACACACACACACACACACAGAAAGTTAAAGGAAAATGCTAATTTGATGCACCAGAAGTTGATCTGCTTCTGACGAGGACCTTCATTGGTCACGTGCCACCTGCAAACTACTTCATTTTCATGGGCCCCTAGATTTGATCATAGTAATATAGTTTGCTTGCTCTAACCATATCCTGTAATAGAACACACACACACACACACACACACACACACACACACACACGGGAATCACTCCTAGAGATTTTGGGGAAAGAGAACTATCACTCTGTGGTACCACAACTAAAACAAAGAACTTCCTGGCAAACGGGATTGTCCTGGTTTTCATGCTTGGGACTGAACACCAAGGCCTGCAACATGGTGAGAACGTGCCCTATGGCCAAATTATATCTCAAGTCTTGGCAAAGTTTTGCAAACTGTGGTTTTTCAGCATACAAACCTATTTAAAAAATAAAAAGACTAGCCGGGCGTGGTGGCGCATGTCTGTAATCCCAGCACTTGGGAGGCAGAGGCAGGCGGATTTCTGAGTTCGAGGCCAGCCTGGTCTACAGAGTGAGTTCCAGGACAGCCAGGACTACACAGAGAAACCCTGTCTCGAAAAAACCAAAAAAGAAAAAAAGAAAAATAAAAAGACTAACACCAGTTAAGGCAACATTTTCACTGATTGGGGCAACAGTTTCACAGAGAAAATTAGAACAAATACAGAATGAACAAAGGAAAAGTTGTACTTCCACTTCTGAAGGGACTCTCACACTCGGCCCTCTCATCTGAGGGACTGTTCCCTCCAGAGGCCTGTCTGTGTTCCTCCAGCGCCTACTTCCTCCTTCTCACTCTTCCATTCTGGGGAATAGCTGTCTTAAATGAGGCTGTGCCATTAGATCTGCCGTGAATTACAGCAACAGAACAGTCATGAAATCAAAGCTGGCGAGCTTCCTTTTCTGCCACACATTCTTGTGATTCCCGCCCCCCCCCCCCCCAGGGTTAAAGAACAAGAGTCTGGATCTTTTTTTAAGCCCAAACTCACCACAGTCAGATTACTGATAATTTAATCCTTTGCTCAGCCATCTTTAAGATAGAATAAATAGAGTGTAGCCAAAGGTTACGAACTTCTACCTTCATCTCAACTTTAACCAGGGTTGGGGCAAGCTAAGAGCTGCCGGCTACAGCTAATCACAAGCTGGCTGTAACAAAATCTGGCTATAAAAACCAGACTACCACACAGCCAGCCACACACCCTCAAGTCTCTACACAACAAAATATACATATGTAGACATACATACATACGTACATACAGATAGGGTGGGGGCGTTAGAACAGCAGGAAAATAATGTGAACTTAAATACATCATTTCCTGTGACTGGCTTACAGATGTACTGATTGGAAAAGCAAAGACAAATACAAATTCTCAAATATCTGGCCCATTTCTTCTTCTCTAGTAACAAAAGACAGAAATTACTTATAGTAAGACCCTGGCCTACACAGTGGTCTATAACAGTAATGCCTATACCTGAGAGGCAAGAACATCATCCCAAGTTTGGGGTCAATCTGTTCTACATTCTAAGTCCCAGCCCAGTCATAGCTACACAGTGAGAACTAAAAAGACAAAACATAACAAACAGCCCCCCCCTCCTCCCGAGACACTGAAGTACAAGATGTGCAGTGGTATCCCACAAATACCACATGTTCTCCAAAAAGCAACACCAGTTTGTTGAAGCTTTGAGGCACTTCACTAAATTACCAACGTAAAGGTACAATGAAATTGACTCTAATAATACCCATCGATTATTTGAGGCAATAGGCACTGAATAAATCAAAACATTATCACATCGCTAATAACATGGGATTCATAGTGAGTTTATATTTTGGAGTTGTCTGGCAGTTATATTTTACAATATAATTATATACATGGCTAGTATAGCCTAGTGAATTTCCTCATTGACTGTGAACTACAACGAAACGTTTTATTATTAGTTTATTGCTAGTCACGTTTCGCATACACCTTTTTAAGTAACGTTCCTTCTGAACTGCAGTTTCTAGATTGCTCTGCGTTGTACTATTGAAACCCACCGTTCAAAATGTTCTTTTCTCCCCATCGTGCCTGAAACAAGGGAGTGGTACACTACACAGAACTTTTATATAATAAAAGTATTGCATGTCTCCGACCCTTAATATCTAAGCACCCATCCTGGTAAATGACAAGGACAAAACCCAATCGCTATGCAGGATCTCAATGGCTTAGCCAATAAGAACATGGGGGTGGGGTTAGACTAAGCTCCCGGTGACTTCCCCGCACCCCAGATACCCAGCTTGTGGGAGACCGGACAGGAATTGGGATACGATGATCTCGTTACCTCCTGTTGTGGATGTTGTCCTCCTCGTTCTCGCAATCGCTGCAGTGCTCATGGCCGTTTCCATTCCCTTCCATCATCAGTGGCAGCGAAGGTGCCGGCAGCTTCACTGCTGTCTCACTCTCATCCGCCATCTTGGGTTGCGAGAGCCGGACTCCGCGCCCCGCTACATGGAGGGCTCCTATTGGACAGGGGAAATATGCGCTGTGTTCTGGGTTTTGTAGTTTATGTGAAGAAATCTGACACTAAGGGTGGCTTGTTCTCAAGAAACTTGTACGGATGTGGACTACAAAACCCAGAAATCATAAAGGGACGCTGCCTTGGGAGAGCGGGCAGCAATTCCGGAAAGCCCCTAGGTTCAGCCGCGCTCTGAGACGAAGGGAGCTATACACCTTACAGGGTGGTCGCGGGGCATGCTGGGAGTTGCAGTTCCATGTTGAATTAGAGTTTCGCGAGTAAAGGGCTTGCAAAGTCCAAGGTTTGCAGCGCACCCGTGGTAATCACCGGGCCACAGGTGAGCCGTTATCGGCTACCGTTAAGGACCGTTACCATTCCTGGGTAAGTGAAAGACACTGAGGTCCATGGCTGCGATTCTCCAGGAGCTCAAATGCCCTTACAGAGGGCTTTCCTACTGTAGGCCAGGTTTGCTCTCCGCTGCCTTCCCGACTCCAGCCTTTAGGCAGACCTGAGTCTTTGGAAATCTAAAACTGGTAGACTGTGGATTGAGGTGTGTCGAACACTGACCCTGAACCAAAAGACTTGATTGCTTGCAGGCATGGCTTACCATTTCTTGGCTTCTAGTTTTGCACTGAGCTGTTATTCACATTTTACCTTTGATTCCCCACTAGAGTCTTCCATAACAAGTCTTTTTTTTTTTTAAGATTATAATAATTACATCATTTCCCCACTTCCCCTTTCCTTCCTTTAACCCCTCCCATATACACCCCACCTTGCTCTCAAAAGGCCTCTTTTTCTTTAGTTGTTACATGGAGGGGGGGTTTCCTAAATATATAAATATTGCCCGTTCAGTATGCATAATGTATGTATATGATTTCAGGGTTGATGTGCAGGAAGAACTATTGCCTCCCCCGTTTTTAGCATTCCTAATTGCCTGTAGTCTTAGTCTAGGACCGGGGCCTCATGAGCTCCCCTACCCCCAACACGAGTCTTTAATGAGCACTTACACGCCAGGCTCTGGGGTAAGGCTTTTTGTACATGAATTCCTATAATTTTCAAGCTTAGAATGTGTATGCCATTGTGATTCCTTTTTTCACAGATGAAAAGACTGTTCCAGAAAAGTTGGTACATTGTTTGTAGGCGGCAAAATCTGTCTATAAATCTGTATCTACCTACTCTGTGCCCTCTGCAATTCTTTACCCTCACACCAGTCACACTGTTGGATCCAGGCAACTGCCAAGGGAAAAATCTATTATAGGAAGGTAAATTCGCATCTATCTTAGAATTGCCTGAATGTTTCAGTCCCTCTGCTCTTTGTCCTGTAACTAGCTGATTGTATTAGTCGGGGTTCTCTAGAGTCACAGAATGTATGGGCAGTCTCTATGTAGTTAGGGAATTTATCGATGACTTACAGTCTGTAGTCCAACTCCCCAACAATAGTCAGCAGCAGCTGTGAATGGAAGTCCAAGAATCTAGCAGTTGCTCAGTCCCACGAGGCAAGCCGGCAAGGAAGAATCAGTCTTCCTTCTTTCAATGTCCATATATATATATATATATATATATGTCTCCAGTAGAGGGTGTAGCCCAGATTAAAGGTATGTGTCTCCATGCCTTTAATCCCAGATTATCTTGAACTGGAATTCATAACCATAATCTGGGATTAAAGGTGTGTGTCTCCATGCCTTTAATCCCAGATGATCTTGAACTGGAATCCATAGCCACTATGCTTCAAGATCTCCTTGCTAAGTCCAGGTCAGAAACTTATATCTCTGAGCCTCCAGATTAGGATCATAGGTGAGCCTTCCAAGTCTAGATTGTAGTTCATTCCAGATATAGTCAAGTTGACAACCAGGAATAGCCGCTACACTGATCTAATCATAATCCCAAGAAGATAGCTCAAAGACAAGGGCTTACAGACTTCCTATTTGTGTTGAGAATGGTGGGTGGTGAGAGACTAGTTCTTACCCTTCGAGAACTGCGAGGCTGAAAAGGGAAATGACCTTTGCCTTTGCAAAACTGAGAAGAAACAATTCCCTTCTGACTCACAGAAAATGAAAAAAAAAAAAAAACCCACAGAGCTAAATATAGCCAACTCCTCTTACTTGAGTAGCGGGCCCAGAGAAGTAAATAGACTCCAAAGATGCCAACGATCCTTGGTCACTTCTGTTTGATTTTGGAAAGCAGTCAAAGCTGGTCACTTGGACTCAGCTGTCACCTATACTCATATACTTCAGGACCAAGACTACTTTAACATGGCGCCACTAGCATTAGGGCTCAGTGGTAGAGGACATGCCTAGTGTGTGTAAGGCCCTGGGTTCACTGTGCACTACTACATCCAGCATACTACATTTATTTCTGTATGCACGTGTGCAACTTGCATGTTGACCCACTAAGCCATCTCACCATCTGGAGGTTAGCTTTTCTATTGTCTCCTTTAACTCAGATTCCCTTGTAAAATAAACATGGGAGGGACTTGAAGAAAACTGCGTGTCACAAAACTTGAATGAGAACTTATGTCTATTCTAATTCCCAGTCCTGTGTTGTTGATTTTTTTTTTTTTCCGAGACAGGGTTTCTCTGTGTAGCCCTGGCTGTCCTGGAACTCACTCTGTAGACCAGGCTGGCCTCGAACTCAGAAATCCGTCTGCCTCTGCCTCCCAAGTGCTGGGATTACAGGCGTGCGCCACCACGCCGGGCTTGTGTTGTTGATTTTTACAGAGTCACGTTTTATGGCTGAGAAGGAATGAAGATGTAGGTTTCTGTGGGCCCTGCCATTCTTGGAGTTCACAGCTTAAGTACAGCATTTTGCCTTGCTAGCTGTGATGGTTCTTGTAACCCTAGGACTGTAGACAGAGAAAGGAGGAATATAGCACCCTGAATTCTGTAGTACTTTTCTGGCCTCTGTGGGTACCAACATACATGTGCACAAACCCACACAAATACATAAACATACACATAATTAAAAACAATAAAAACAACAATATTTTAAAGAAGACTTCTCAGCCGGGCGGTGGTGGCGGCACACGCCTTTAATCCCAGCATTTGGGAGGCAGAGGCAGGCGGATTTCTGAGTTCGAGGCCAGCCTGGTCTACAGAGTGAGTTCCAGGACAGCCAGGGCTACACAGAGAAACCCTGTCTCGGAAAAAAAAAAAGAAGAAGAAGAAGACTTCTCAGCTAAGGCAGGATCACACGTTTGAGGTCAGCCTGGGCTACCTAATGAAACTTTCCTCAACCACAAAAACAGCCAGTACTTATAAATGACTACATTTTTATGTATGGAGGGAGTGAGGGGGTGGGGGGTGGGAAGAGGGTGACAACAGTCTCAGCAGTGGGATCCAGGCCCTTGGTCCGGGGAAAGGGATCCTGGGGGAAATGAGCTGAGTTTTCATAAGAAAAGCACACTCAGCAGGGTAGTGGTGATGCCCTTTAACCCCATGTATTAGCCAGGGTTCTCTAGAGTCACAGAACTTATGGAATGTCTCTATATTGAAGCAATTTATTATTATGACTTACAGTCTGTAGTCAAACTCCCCAACAATGGTCAGCTGTGAATGAGAAATCCAAGGATCTGGTAGTTGCTCAGTCCCACGAGGCTAGTAGTTCTGGTCTTCTGTAGAAGTAGGTTCCCACAGGTGTGCTGGCTGGTAAGTGCAAGCAGGCGAAGAAGAGTGAGTCTTCCTGCTTCCAAGGTCCTCATGTAGGTCTCCAGCAGGAGGTGTGGCCCAGATTAAGGTGAGTACCACGATGCCTGGATCTGGAACTCGCTTTGTTCCAGGCTGACCTTGAACTCGGAGATCTCCTTGCCTCTGTCTCCCGGGATTAAAGGCCTGTACTGCCTTGCCCTGGGCCTAACCTTTTCATGGCCACTGTGCCTCAAGAGGTCCATGCCAAGATCCAGGTCAGAAACTGTGTCTTCCAGCCTCAACCTGGATCCTCTAGAAGAAGAGTAAATGTTCAGGATCACAGGTGTGCCCGCCAATTCTGGGTTGTAGGTCATTCCAGATATAGTTGACAACCAGGAGTAACTATTATACCCCAACACTTGGGAGGCAGAGGCAGGTAGATCCTTGAGTTCAAGGGAAGCCTGGTCTACAGATCTGAGTTACACAATAGGCAGAGCTCCAGAGAGAAACACCTCCGTCTAGAAAAGCAAATCAAACAAACCTCCAGCATACCTATTAAGGTGGATGTTCTAGGCAGAAAGAGAGTGCTTTTTCTCACTTTTTGTGTTACATGTTTTGAGGGCAACTGCATGTATATCTGTGTGCAAATGCACACACCCACAGATGTCCATAGAGAGGCCAGAAACAGTGTCTTTCTCTGTTGCTTTCCACCTGCTGCCCTTGAGAAAGGCTTTCTCCCTGATCCCAGAGCTCGCTCATTGTTGTCAGCTAGATGGGCTGGCCATAGAGCACGTGAGATCTAAGTGTTCTGAAGTCACAGGCACGCAGCGCCATAGCCAGACTTTATACGGACGCTGTGGAATTCTAATCTGGGTCCCTATGATTGCACAGCAGATACTCCTTTTGTTGTTGTTGTTGCTGTTGTTGTTGAAGATAGAGCCTTAACTTTGGGGCCCTGGCTGTTCTGGAACTTGCTTCATAAACCAGACTGACCTAGTACTCAGAGATCTCCCTGCTTCTGCTTCCAGCTGCAGGCCACCATGCCGAGCGCAGCGGATTCCCCACCCCCCCTCCCCCCCTCCTCCCACTGAACTATCTCCCATCCCAGGACAGTGCTTTTGCACTACCATAATGGATTGATAAAACTGGGCTGGAGTATGAGGAACATATTGCAAGTCAAGATTGGAAGCTAGGTTAGTGGTATAGGCCTGTCATCCCATCTGCTGGCGAGAGGGTGCGTAGTAGATCAATGCCAGCCAGCCAACTTAGTGAGACCCTGCGTAAAAATAACCAATACTACTCAACTGGAGAAAGCTCAGTGGTCGGGAATTTGTCTAGCATGCCTGAGACCCTCGGTTCAATTCTAAGAATTACAGGGGTGGGGGTGGGGCAACAAAGGTAATATTAGAAAAGTAGGCAAGAGTTAGGCTGAAGAGAGGTAGAATATGGACTTTATCCTAAAGAATTGGGAGCCAGTGAGGGGGTTTCAGCTGGGGAGAGACAGGATTGTATTTTTTGTGCCTAAAGCTCATATTGGAAAGTCTGGGGCTGTAGCTTAGTTCGCAGGATACTTGCCAACAGTGTACAAAGCCCTAAATCCAGTTCCCAGTACCATGTAAGCCAGGCGTGATATTGCCTGAGATTGTAGAACTGAGGGTGTGGGGGGGGTCAGAGAGTCAAGGCTACCACGTTTGGTGACACATAAAGAATCCCAGGCTGGCTTGGGCCGCATGGGACTCTGTTTCTTATTCATTTATTTTGGATTTTTTGAGACAGGGTCTGTATATGCCTGGCTGTCCTAGAACTTGAAGTATAGACTAGACTGTCCTTGAGTTCACAGAGATCCATTTGCCTCTCCCACGTGAGCGCCGAGATTAGCTTGTGCCACCATGCCCAGTAGAGGCTCTGTCTTACAAAAAATATGTTCATACCGTACAATCGATTAGTAAATAATCTTAGGGTAGAGGGTCTTCCCTCCAAAGAGCTAATTATCTGCGTGTGAAATGAGTTGGAGATGGTCCTGGATAGCTTCATATCTCTCCTAGCTCGCTTTTGGGAAGTGGCCCTTGTTTGTTCCTGAGACAAGTCCTAACATGTGGTCCAGAGGCACTGGGCGTCTGGTGCAGGCTTGTGGATTTAAGAATGTTCCTGCTGTTCCCTGCACTTTGAAACAGTTGGTTAGGGGATGGCAGGACAAGATGGCTCAGAGGATAAAAGTCACTTCCAGGCAAACTTGACAACCGGTATTCTAGATCCAGGACCTATAATGGAAGGAAAGAACCACCTTCTAGAAATCATCCTCTGACACCCTCTCCCCCCCCCCATATGTGCACCGTGAAATGGAGGGTGCATATTTCTGGGGCAGCATCGTGGGGAAAAAAGGCAGACTTTAGCATTCTTAAAATTTTATTTCTATTTTATATGCATCATTGTTCGGTCTGTGTCTGTGCATTACTGTGTGCCTCGTACCCTGGGAGCCGGAAGGAACGGTCTGATGGTTGTGTACTGCAGTGCGCATGCTGGGAACCAAGTCGGGTCCTGGGAAGAGCAGCTAGAGGCTCCAGCTCTCCTTCCTTTGTTTCCCTCCTTCCTTCTTCCTTCTTCAGAAAGTCTTACATATCCCAGGCTAACCTTGAACTTGCTCTGCGTTGAAATGACCCTGAACTTCTGATCTTTCTTGTCTACCTCCCAATGTTGAGATTATAAATATACACTACTTAGCCGGGTGGTGGTGGTGGTGGTGGCGGCGGCGGCGGGGGTGGCGCGGCGGCGCACACCTTTAATCCCAGCACTTGGGAGGCAGAGGCAGGCAGATTTCTGAGGCCAGCCTGGTCTACAGAGTGAACTCCAGGACAGCCAGGGCTATACAGAGAAACCTTGTCTCGAGAAACACACACACACACACACACACACACACACACACACACACACTACTATGTCCCATTTATATGGCACTAGAGACCCCACCCAGGGCGTTGTATGTACTGCGCAAGCACACTTCTGCAATCTCCATGAAACAGACTTTAGAAGCTCCTCCCCACCCCCACCCCCACCCCCAGACCGGGTTTCTCTGTGTAGCTCTGGCTGTCCTGGAGCTCACTCTGTAGACCAGGCTGGCCTTGAACTCAGAAATCCACCTGCCTCTGCCTCCCAAGTGCTGGGATTAAAAGCGTGCACCCCTACCGCCCAGCTTTAGAAGCGCCTTAACCTCTGGATTTCCTTTATTGTAACTTATAGGATTTTTTTTTTCCCCGAGACAGGGTTTCTCTGTGTAGCCCTGGCTGTCCTGGAACTCGCTTTGTAGACCAGGCTGGCCTCAAACTCAGAAATCCGCCTGCCTCTGCCTCCCACGTACTGGGATTAAAGGCGTGCGCCACCATGCCAGGCTAACTTCTGGGATTCTACAGTCACCCGTCCCCCAGGCTAAACAGATTTGCTTTACTGTGTGTGGTTATCTACTGGACCTTACATTGTATGAGGTGGGAGAACAGGTTGGATTTTCCTCAGTTCTGTGCCATTAACATTTGCTGAGTGCGGCTTAGTGGCAGAACCTTTGTCTAACAGGTGGGAGATCCTTGGTTTGTTTTCTGTCCCTAAAAACAAAGAAACAAAAGTAACAACAAAAAAATTGCTAGATTTAAGCTTGAGCAAGAGGCAGCAAAGGAGGGGTAAGGTTCTAGTGTAGACAAGTAAAGACTGGCAGGGACACAGAGCACATGGGGGGGGGGTGTGCTTGCATGTGCGTGTCTGCACAGCCCTTCCTTGCTAGTGAAAGGATAAGGTTGCAAGCTAGGAATCCCCTGTGCCTGAGCCTTGGGTGACCCCAAAGGAGCAGAGGTTCAGTCCACTCTTTGTTGGCCTGGAAGTGTGCACATATCACACCCGCCTCCAGGGTCTGGCCTCGAACCTCTAGGAGTGTCCCTGGCGCCTTTTCCCGTCTTGCCTCGGCAGAGCAGCTATGGCAAGGACAAGCGCGGCTGGGGGCTGCGGAACTCCTGCCTGGGGGCGCTTAGGTCCCCCCATTGCCAGTGGGGGAAGGTGGGCACGACCCTGTGCATGGCAGCCACGTAAGCAGAAATGACTTAGGTCCTCAGAGAGCGTGGGCTCGGATGGTTTGAACTGATTGGCTTAGAAGCTATGGAGTGGCTTGTATAGGTGGGTTTTGCCGAAAATCTATAAAAGCAGTCGTGTATCTGCCCCAAGTGTGCACTGTTCTCTACCCTGCGTGGGAGAGGGCCGTGGCCCCAGAGCTCTGGAAGTAAAACCTCTTGCAATTTGCATCAAGGCGGTTTCTCGTGAGTGATTGGGGTTCCGACTTCCGAGGCGTGGGGTGCTGGGGTACCCCCGTTTTTCTTTCGGGTCTTACACTAGCATCCCATCCTGTTGATCCGTGTCACCTGCTGTCATGTTTGAGCAGGTCAGTCTTTCATTCAGAGGTTTGTCTAGTATCAATGCTGCTTAGTATGGCGTTGGGACCTTAGATGGGATATTTTAACGCAGAGCTGGGCATGAGAATTATATTATCTGTCCTTCCTCTTGCACAGGGCATCATTTGATTAGAAATATGTCACTGGCCAGCCAGGTCTACAGAGTGAGTTCCAGGACAGCCAGGACTACACAGAGAAACCCTGTCTCGAAAACCAAAAAAAAAAAAAAAAAAAAAAAAAAGAAAGAAAGAAAGAAATATGTCACTGGGCGGTGGTGGCGCGCGCCTGTAATCCCAGCACTTGGGAGGCAGAGGCGGTGTATTTCTGAGTTCAAGGCCAGCCTGGTCTACAGAGTGAGTTCCAGGACAGCCAGGGCTACATAGAGAAACCTTGTCTCGGGAAAAAAAAAAAAAAAAAAAAAAAAAAAAAAAAAAGAAGAAAAGAAAAAAGAAAGAAAAGAAAAGAAATATGTCTGCAGTGGTGAACTGGCCAAGTTACAAGGCTGTGAGGCTAGCTAAGGAGTTTGGACTTTGCGAGGACCTAGGGGAGAGTTATGTTTTTAGCAGCCTTCCTTCCTTTCTTTCTTCCTTTCTTTCTTTCCTTTTTCCCTTCCTTCCTTTCTTTTTTCTTTCCTTCCTTCCTTCTTTTTTCTTTTCAAGACAGTGTCAGAATGGAACTCAATGGGTAGCCCAGGTTAGCCTTCAACTCATGAACCTCCTGCCCAGCCTCCTGAATATTGCTTACCGCACGTACAGCCACTCCCAGCTGTAGAAGCTTTTAAATAAAGGATGGTATTTGTAAAGTGTGGTATAAATTTAATTGTGTATTAATATTTATTTAAAGCCGGGTGTGGTGGCGCACGCCTTTAATCCCAGCACTTGGGAGGCAGAGGCAGGCGGATTTCTGAGTTCGAGGCCAGCCTGATGCCTGATCTACAGAGTGAGTTCCAGGACAGCCAGGACTACACAGAGAAACCCTGTCACGAAAAAAAAAAAAAGTTTATTTAAATTAAACATGAAGAGCACATTTTGTTTTAGGGAATAGAAGTGGAAGGAGTCATTTCTAATGGGCTCACAGGGCTGTTCTTCAGACAAAGCTTGAAGCAGTACAGTATGTTAGGCTAGATGCTGAGGGTCCAGATGGAACTAAGTCACTGTCAGGTGAAATGAGATCATTGCCTAAGTTAGGGTCAACTCGAGGGTTACTGTCACTTTCTTGCATACTGGAAAGTAAGTGGGTTGAGAGAGTTGTTGATGGCATCCCCTCAGAGCTACAAAGGTTGAGGCTGAGGAGACGGCTCAGCGAGCGTGCTTGCTCTGCAAGCATGAACAAGGACCTGAGTTCGAATCCCCACCATCCCTGTAAAAAAAACAGGTGTGGCTGCATGCGTCTTTAACCCCAGCACTGGTGGGTAGAGAGACTGCCCAAAGGGAACAGGGTTTCTCTGAGTAGCCCAGGCTGTCCTGGAACTCACCCTAGATCAGACTGGCCTCCAACTTAGAGATCCATCTGCCTCTGCCTCCAGAGCACCAGAATTAAAGGGCGTGGGCTACCACCAGCAGGCGCTGTAAATTAATTGTTACAGGTAGGAGACTGAGACTCTAGAGCTGGCTGTATAGAATGAGAGTTAGTCTTCTTGGCCCCCTGCCTTAGGACTAAGAGAGCTGTTTCCTAAGGAAGAACTTTCTACTGAAAGTGAACTTCAGTGACAGCAGCAAGCTGTCATGGTGTAGGGAGTTATTCTGTGGGTGCTACATTGTGTTCCAGGAAATACCCCTCACGCATGCTAATGTATGTATACAAGCAGAGTTACATACAGTGAGTCTAAAGAAAAGAAAAAAGAAAGACATCTAGGGCTGGAGAGATGGCTCAGCAGGTAAGAGCACTGACTGCTCTTCCAAAGGTCCTGAGTTCAATTCCCAGCAACCACATGGTGGCTCACAACCATCTGTAATGAGATCTGATGCCCTCTTCTGGTGTGTCTAAAAAAAAAAAAAAAAGATAGTTACAGTGTACTTACATATAGTAATAAATAAATCTTTTTTTTAAGACATCAAAGTATGAGGGGCTTTGATGAAGAAGGAAGAAGGTTTCAGGGAGCTGAGCAGTGATGGTGCATGCTCTAATCCCAGCACTTGGAAGGCAGAGGTAGGCAGATTTCTGAATTCGAGGCCAGCCTGGTCTACAGAGTGAGTTCCATGGCAGCCAGGGCTACACAGAGAAACCCTGTCTCGAAAGAAAAAAAGAAAAGAAAGGTTTCAGGAAGACATGGGAAAGGGCTGGCAAGATAGCACAGAGGGAGAGGAACTCACTACCAATTCTGAAAACCCAGGCTGAACCCCAGGATCCAGGGCAGAAGGAGAGAACTAACTCCTACAAGATGTCTTCTGACCTGGAAAACATATACACTCTGAATATTTCTAGAAAGACATGTTTGAGAGTGAATGCTAAGGTACCGGGCAAGATCCATATATCTAAGTCTAGATAGTAGAGACAATGCAGGAGGCTCAAACACTGTCTGGATGTGTGGAGCACAGGACCCATTTGATTATGAGATGACTTCTTCTTGAAAGTTTAAGGCCAGTCTCGGCTGCCTAGAGACTATTGGGGTGCGTGGGAGGAAAGATGCCTTTCATTTGGAGACAGCATAAGCATCCTTGGCCTAGAAGGCAAGGAGAGAGTTCCAGGGCCTGGGATTGAGAGAGCAGTCCCAAATTGTCATTTTCCCCCACTCCCTAATTCTTTACCTAATGTATCTATTTATTTACTTATTTATCATCTATCCACCTACCTTTCTATTCTGGGAATTGACCTTTGGACACCAGGCCAAATGCTCTATCCCTGAGCTACTTCCTCAGCCCTTTAAAAATTTTATTTTGAAATGGAGTCTCTGACTCACTCAGGTTGGCTCTGAACTCAATCTAACCCAGGCAGGCCTTCCTTTTGCTCCTCCTGCCTCAGATTCCCAAATTGCTGGCCATTACAGGTCTGAGCCGCCAGGCCAGGCACCCTAATCTTCTAACCACCCCTTCCCTCCCCCCCCCCTTTTATGTGTGTTCCTTTGAGACAGAGTGGCCCAGAACTGGCCTGAGAGCTTGAACTCACTCTGGAGCCGAAGCTAGCCTTTGAATTCCTGATCCCTCTGCCTCGGTCTCCAGAAGGCTAAAGAAAGAACAGACTCTAGTCAATTTACTCAGCTAAGGACAGATGAAGAATTAAGGGCCACGGCTCAAAAGACTATCCAGGCATGTGGATTTCCTGGAACCCCTCTGTTCTATAAAAGCCCTTCTCACCCCTCCCCACAGACACAAACGTTTCCTCTCTTTTCCCTAAAGCCAGCCCCGTAAATCTGCTTCCTGGCAGTAATTCTTGTCCCCTGTTTTTTCCATAGAGAAGTGATCACGAACCTTGTATTCCAGTAACAAAGTCTGAGCGAGAATCCCTGGCTGTAATAATGGCTACTCTATCGCAGCCGCCTGTATTTCCTGTCACAGGATAGCCTGTGGTGAAGGTCATTTGCCCCGTAAGTGTGGCTGGCTAGCCCACAGGATGGGAAATAACCATGCTTACCAACCACATGGACTCCAACTCATACAAGTAACATGAACCCCAATTCCAGATGGTATACGTGCTACTGTCTGGCCTGGGAGGCTCTGGGAGCCCTGTGGCATACTCGGCCTTCTGCCTAGGAGTCACCTTTACCTTCCCGGCTCTGGGATGGTGGACCTAGAGATCGGAGGTTTGTTCATTCTATCCAAAGTGTTCAAAAGCTATCACTGTTCTATAGCAACAACATTCACAGCAGATTAATCAAATTTGGCCAAATGCTAGAGCCAAAAGAGACCAGCATGAGTGTCGATACTAGACCAGGGTTTCCAGGATGAGCCGAGTTCACAACAATGAAGAAAGGTATTCCTTAAGTACTAAGTGACTTTGCTGCTGTGTGAGGGTGCACTGTAACCGAGAACGACCTTGGAGGAAAGGGTTTCTTTGGCTCATGTATTCTGGTTCACAGCCAGTGGAGGGAAGCCGAGGCAGGGACTCAAACCGGGCAGGACCCAGGAGTGGGAGCTGATGCCTGGGCCAGTGATGCTTACTGGCTTTCTCCTCATGGGTTGCTCAGCCTGATTTCTTATAGAACCCCAAACCATAAGGCCAGAGGTAATCTGAGTGCTGAGTTCTCCTACATTAATCACTAAGAAAATGCCCTACAGGCCTGCCTGCCTGCATGCCTACAGACTCATCATATAGAGGCATATATTTTCTTTTTATTTTTTTTTTTTTGAGACAGAGTGTCTCTGTGTAGTGTAGTGTAACTCTGTAGACCAGGCTGCCTCCAATTCACAGAGATCTACCTGTCTGTGCCTCCCAAGTGCCGAGATAAAAGATGTGTGTCACCACCGCCTGCTGAGGCACTTTTTTTTTTCAATTGAAAAAAAAAATACACCTCTCAGAGGATTCTAGCTTTTGACAAGTTTACATAAAACTAACCAGAACACCTTGGAAGAAGGTTCACCTTCAAAACGGACCATACAGAGGGAACATGATTTCAAGAAAAGAGAAAGGGTGGGAAACTTGTAAAGGAAAACCGTGTATTTCAGCAAAGGGTTAAGAACACTAGAGAAACAATACGGGACTATTTCCAAACTCAGAGGTGGGAGGAGCCTGTACTCAACAAGGACTATTAGACAATGTTCCTGCAGATGGGATCTGAAGTAGCTTTGTGCCAGTGGCCAGTGCTCCTCAGCACAGAAGCCAGGGCTGACATCTGGGGATCTTACAGAAAACCTCAACTATGGGAAATAACCGGGGCTATAACTCGACAGGTTTGGCCTCTTGTTTCTGTCCCTGTCACAAATACTATTGAGGGACTGTAAACACAGAAAGAAAACACCTCGTCCGATGTTTAAGGAGTGCGTTGACACACGTGGAGGAACTCGCTGGGTTGGGATGCCTTGTTCT
Organism: Apodemus agrarius; assembly: GCA_964023405.1. Classification (NCBI taxonomy): domain Eukaryota; kingdom Metazoa; phylum Chordata; class Mammalia; order Rodentia; family Muridae; genus Apodemus; species Apodemus agrarius. The sequence goes on along the minus strand of OZ030015.1, from coordinate 89,865,019 downwards.
TGGTCTGCCCCTCCCACCTCATTAGGCCAAACTGTGTTCCTGATTATTACTTTAGGTATTGTGGTCCTATTAGTAAACATCACATGTAAAGATATTTCACAGAGAGTTCAAAAAGAGGAAAAGGTCAGGTCCAGATCACGATGGCTAGTAATTTTGATAAAATCCAAGAGTTTGTTTTTGAATAGCTTTACCGGCTCTCCTGAAGACTGCTGTCTGTCCACTACTCAGGCCCTATCTACATCAGTGCTACTTCATCAGGCGCTTTTAAGTGTTTCCAGTTCTTTCAACACACCACACTGCACAGTAGTGATTATTTTCCCCCTCCTCTTGAGTTTAGGTGAGAGCTAGAGGCCAGCCTGGTCTACAAAGCGAGTTCCAGCTACAGAGAAACCCTGTCTCGAAGAACAGGCCCGGTGGATAAAAAGTTCCCCTGTTACTGCTGTGGCTACTGTGGTTATCGATGCAGAGCCATGGTTAACGCTTTCTCTGATCGTTTTGTTACTGGAATGTAAGGTCCATGCTCACTGCTCCGGGGGGAAAACTAGTGGTAGAAACTGTGACAGAAAGTACATTTCCACTGTTGGCCTTCAAGAAAAGGCCTTAAAAGTTTTAAGACTCAGCATGGACCACCTCCTGCTCTCCAAACCTCGGCCCGACCACGCCTACCTAGTCTCCTGCACGGGGCCCGCGCGCTGCCCCGCCTTCCGGTCCCGCCCCTTCCGCTGGCTGGACGTCCGGTCCGCGTGCACGCTCGCGGTCCCGCCTGTGTGCAGCGAGCCAGGCAGTAAGCGCCGCGGAGATTGGGCTAGCGACCGAGGCTCAGGCCGAGTCGGAGCCTGGGTAGGTAGCGGCGCGGGTGAAGGGAAGCCACCAGCCCCGGGAGGGGGCGGGCCGGGCGGGGTGGCAGCCGCGAGCAACCGCTTTGTTTCCTCGGGTGGCGCCGCGCGGGGCCGGGGTCTGCGCGGAAGACCACCGCCGGAGCGCGGGATGCTGCGGCCGGGTTGGCGCATTGTGCGCGCCTTTTTTTTTTTTTTTTTTTTCTTTTCTTTAAAAGCACATAATGGTAGCTCACCCCTGGGGCTAACAAGCGCGTTTAATCATCATCCTGATAACAAACCTGCGAAACCAAGTGTTCTCCCCCGGTATAGCCTTGGAAACGGAGGAACGAAAACGTTTATACCTGGAAAGGGGTGGAAAATCTGAGATTCCGGCCAAAGCCTCTGCGCTTTAGAGCTCTGTGATCGGACTCAGTTTTGATTTTTTTAAATCCAACCTCTGCCTTTTGCAGTCGTGTGACCTGCTTCGCCTTTGCCACCCTTAGTTTTGCTCATCTGAAAAATGGGAATGCAACCTATCCCAAAATGGTGGTAGATGCTGTTTTGTATCTTCCATCTGATGACCTTGTGTTTCATGGCTTCCTTCCCCAGGGAAGCTAGACTAGTTGGTCGTTTGAAGTCTTTTAGGTTAATTCAGGTCTGCGGATAGCACGAGTCTCCCACTCATCCACTAGTAAAAGCTCTCAAAGAAGGATCCTTTGGTCCCAGAGGAAGCACAGACATAGCATCTCTGGTGTTAATTGACAGAGTTTTCACCACTAGTGTGGTAACGCTGAATCACAACCCATTGTGTTTCAGTTTTAAGGATGATACATTTGAATGTTTTACATTTTGAGTTTTGTGTGGGTTCGTATGTGTTTTAACCTACACCTTGGTAAACTGGGAGCTGACCCTATATGGAGTCCGGGTTAAAAATATGGCAACAGTGAAACGTTTATGGTCGTGCAACAACCAAAAATGAATTCAGAATCCAAGGCCAAATAACTACAAGGTGTTTCTGCCCACGTTTGTTACAGTGCCATCCTTGACCTAGCGGCAGCCATGGTTCCCAGTACAGAATGTGCACTTTGCTTGTAGACAACAGAGTGCTGTGTCTACAGAAACAGTGATTTGCTTACAGAAAACAGGCTTTTGATGTTCCATCTCTCCTCAGCATGTGTGAAATAAGCACATCTTTGGACAATTTTGTGTTAGAATTTTGTTTTAAAAGATTTATTTATTTATTATATGTAAGTACACTGAAGCTGTCTTCAGACACACCAGAGGAGGGTGTCAGATCTAATTACAGATGGTTGCTGGGATTTGAAATCCTTCAATGCTCTTAACCGCTGAGCCATCTCTCTGGCCCCCTAAAATGTTTTATCTTGCCAGGCATGGTGATTCATGCCTTTAATCCCAGCACTTGGGAGGCAGAGGCAGGTGGCTTTCTTTCAGGTGGCCAGCCTGGGCTACATAGGGGACCTGTCTCAAGAAGTGAGAAACATTTTTTTTTTTTTTTTTTTTTTTTTGAGACATGGTTTCTCTGTGTAGCCCTGGCTGTCCTGGAACTTACTCTGTAGACCAGGCTGCCCTTGAACTCAGAAATCCGCCTGCCTCTGCCTCCCAGAGTGCTGGGATTACAGGTGTGCACTCCCACCACCACCCGGTTGAAACATTTTTTAAATTTATTTATTTTGGTGTTTTGTTTTGTAACAGGATTTCATGGAGCCTAGGCTGGCTTTGAACTTACTTTGTAGCCAAGATTAGCCTGAACCTTCAGCTTCCATCTCCTGATCCTATTTATTTATTTATTTTGAGTTGAGGGTGTCGTGGTCATGCTGGCTCCTAGCAGCCTAGCAATGTAGCAGCTGACAATGACCGTGGGTTCCTGGTCTTCAAGCTTCCATCTCTAAAACGATGATGGGTACAGACGCATACTGTGTCAGTGCAAGCCAAGAGGAAAGCCCTTTAACATAACCTCTACCATTGCCTCTGTGTCTGTGTGTATGTGTGAATATCAGCTTTCTAAATTAAGCCAAGTGTTGTGGTCCAAACCTACAGTCCCCGCGCTTGGGAGGGAGAGGTCTACGAAATAGTTGGGGGTGATTATGGGATATGTAGTCAGTTGGCGGTCCACTTGGCTACATGAGACCCTATCTAAAAACCAAATAACAAGAAATTTGCTTTGTTTGTTTTCCCAGTACTAGTGGTTGAACCCAGGATAACGCTTGCTGACGAAGTATACTCTGTCGAGGGGCTGCGTTCCCAGTCCAAGAATGTGTCTTTTTTTTTTTTTTTAAAGGTTTTTTTCCCCTGCCCGAGTGTGCACTATAAAGTGTAGTTGGTGCCCTTGGGGTCAGAAGAGGGGAGGGTCAGATCCTTTGGAACTGGAGTTGTGGATGGTTGTGAGCCACCATGTGGATGCTGACATTTGAACCCAGGTCCTCTGCAAGCACAGCCAGTGCTCTTAACCCCTGGGACATCTCTCTACCCATTGAGCAACTTTTTAAGAACTTTTAATTAAAAATATATTTTGAGCCGGGTGGTGGTGGCGCACGCCTGTAATCCCAGCAGTCTGGGAGGCAGAGGCAGGCAGATTTCTGAGTTTGAGGCCAGCCTGCTCTACAGAGTGAGTTCCAGGACAGCCAGGGCTACACAGAGAAACCCTGTCTCAAAAAACCAAAAATAAATAAATATATTTTTTTTTTGAAGGAAAATAAAATTTTGGAGCTTCTTAATTGTTAAGCCAGGCTTGATGTATATCACCTTTAATCCCAGCACTTAGGAGACAGAGGCAGAATCTTTGTGAATTGGAGGCCAGCCTGGTCTATAGAGCAAGTTCCAGGGCAGCAAGGGCTACACAGAGCCCTCCCCCGCACCCCAGGGAGTGGGTAGGATTTGTCACTGTTAGTAGAATTTTTGCATATTAAACTTCTATTTAATTGGAGAAAAGCCCTAAGAGCCAACACAGTAGCTGCCCTGTTACCTTGCTGCTGTTACATATGGGCTGGTTAAGGGAAAGGCCTGAGAGACTTGTGAAGATTCTCTCATTCTGTCTTCCCTAGCGCTGGGATTAGCCATGAGGCACTATACCCAGCTTCCTGTTTGTATTAAAATGGCAGAAGTAGCTCATTGGGGGGGGGGGAGTGGGGATGGAATTTATAAAATGCTTTGATCAAACAGTGTTTGATCAAAAAAAAAAACGAGGGGAATTACCAATGACCAACGGGAGCAGCCCGTTCCCAGCTTCAGGGCAGCCCAACACCTGGGGTTCGGTTAGGGAAAGTGCTGGGGTTGCTTTGTGTAAGATACGATCATAAATGGAACACTCACAAGCCGCCACTGCTTTGTCCTACTTAGGTCACACCGAGGAAACTATTAAAAACTGATATATTTTCCACAAATGAAGGCTTAAAGTGAAAAACGATTGCTCTTGTGTGTGTACAGATGTTCCGGAGCAATTCACAGGGAAGGTGTAGGGTTTCTAGCAAAAGTTCAGGCTGGAGGCCGTGAGCAAGCGAGTCAGCCTTGCGAGTCAGCCTTGTTCCCATCGGCACTGCAGCTACAGTGGCTCTCTAAGCCCTACCGAGGGCATCAAAGCGATGCCCTTCATGTCGTTTACAAACCTCTACAAAGCCACCTCCCCAAACATACACACACACACACACACTGTGGTTAAAAGAGCTTGTTAACTTTGTGCAGACTTAGGTAACTCTTAGGGTGACGTTTAAGCAGAAAGATGAAGATGTGGGTTCGCCTGGGCAGAGATCTAATTTTGTTACTGTTTCATTGTGATTCTAAAACTTACTTGTAGGCTATTGTCAAAGAACTCAAGGATTTAAACATGTCTCCTCAGGAAAGAAATTGTAACATCTAATGTTACAAGATGAAATGGAAAGTTTTTCTTTAAAAGTTAAGGTGTGGGGGCTGGAGAGACTGCTCAGCGGTTAAGAGCACTACTGACTGTTCTTCCAGAGGTCCTCAGTTCAAATCCCAGCAACTACATGGTGGCTCATAACTATTCGTAATGGAATCTGATGCCCTTTTCTGGTGTGTCTGAAGACAGCTGCAGTATGCTCATATACATAAAATAAATAAATCTTTTTTTTTTTTTTAAAGTCAACCTGTAGAAGAATAGAATGGAAAATGCTTATTTAGAAATCTTTATAGTTACAGATGATATTAAATTGAAAGTAACCTTCCTGAAAATTTAATTGTACGGGTTATAATTGGTCATCTGAAGTCATTAGACACAGTTTTAGGACATTCCTTTTTTTTTGGTTTTTTGAGACAGGGTTTCTCTGTATAGCCCTGGCTATCCTGGAACTCACTCTGTAGCCAGCCTACCTCGAACTCAGAAATCCACCTGCCTTAGCCTCCCAAGTGCTGGGATTAAAGGCGTGCACCACCACCACCCGGCTAGGACATTCTTTTCTTTTTCTTTTTTTGAGCCAAGGTTTGTCTGTGCCTTGGCTGTCCTGGAACTAGCACTATAGACCAGGCTGGCCTCAAACTCACAGAGATCCTCTTGCCTCTGTGTCCCTAGTGCTGGAATTAAAGGCATGTGCCACCACACGTGGCCTTCTTTTCTATTTTTGATTCAACAAACTATATTGGATTTTTAAGCTGTTATCATTGCCATTAAAGTTCAATTTTCAGGGCTGGGCAGATGGCTCGATGGGTAAAAACACTTAACTACGCAAGTGTGAGGACCTGAGTTTGGATCCACAGCTAGGCACTGTGAAGCCCGGAGCACAGGAACGGAATGGGTCCCGGGGGTGCGCTGCCTGGCTCTGGGTTTAGGAAAGGACAGAGTAAAGCGGAATGACGCGGCCAGGTTCCCGACACCTTGCAGCCGCGGTACAGACCTGTGCATCCACCACGCAGAAAGGCGCTTGTCAGGTTTTTAGATATAGTTACTTTCTGTGTATGGGTGTTCTGCTTCCATATCCGTCTGCACTACACGTGGGCCTGATGCCAGAAGAGAAGACAGTTGGATCCCCTGGAACATGAGTTGCGGATTTTTAGGTTTGAATTCTAAAATGCCCCCCACCTCCCAAGAAAAGAAAAGAGGAAGAAAAGAAAACGGTTCAGGCCAGGTGTAGTGGCACACACCTTTGATTCCACCACTCAAGAGGCAGAGGCAGGTGGAGTTCAGGGCCAGTCTGGTCTTCATAGTAAGTTCCAGGACAGGGCTATATAAAGGGACCCTGTCTTGAAAAAGAACATCAAAAATAAATAAAGTCTCGTAAGCGCATCCCTGCCGTCCTGTGCTGCGTGCTGGTGGGGAGCAGTTGGCAATTCAGCATTGATCGTTTCTTTGACTTTGTTTTGTCTTTGAGCAGGTCTCACTGTGTAACCCAGGGCCAGCTCCATACCAATTGCTACCTGTGTTCTGGGCTCTCAGCTGTGTGCTGTCACACGTGGCTTAGCCTTGTTGATTCTAAAATCAAGACATGAGTCAGTTTGGAAAAAGTGATGCTCTCATGTCCCGCCTGTTAGCCAAGATGGAACACATCTGTAGGAGTGAGCGAGCACCGTGTGCCTGGCTCCTTGGCATGCAGATTTGTTCACAGCATTTCAGGTATAAAAGAAGGGGGGTGGGTGGAGAGATGGGTAGCCCAGAGAGCTTGCTGCTCTTGCAGGACCCAAGTTCCATCCCCAACACCCACACTGAACAGTCCAACCACCTGTAATTTCAGCTCCAGAGGATTTGACACCTTCAGTTCACACACACACACACACACACACACACACACACACACACGGCTCAGTGGGTAAAGGTGTCCACTGCCAAACCTGACAGCCTGAAACCGGTCTCTGGGATGCACACAGTGGAAGGAGGAAACACTCCCTGCCCAGTGGTCCTCCTACCACATGCATCGTCGGTGACATGTGAACACGCACAATAAAATGTAATAAGTTGGGTGATGCCGGACAGTGGTGGGACATCCCTTTAATCCCAGCACTTGGGAGGCAGAGGCAGGCAGATTTCTGAGTTTGAGGCCAGCCTGGTCTAGAGAGTGATTTCGAGGACATCCAGGGCTACACAGAGAAACCCTGTCTTGACAAAGCAAAAAAAAAAAAAAAAAAAAAAAAGTTGACAACGACGAGTTGCTAGTGACAAAGACTGATTTTGCCTAACAAGAGCACTAGGATAGGTCTGAGAGGAGTAGGTGAAAGGTCAGAGATAAGGTTTATAAATAGAAACCAGGCAGGCCCACCACAGCGACTTTGTCCTAGAGTCCCACCAGATTCTCTTAATTTTAAAACAACAAAAAAACGAGTTGGAGAGGTGGCTCTGCAGTTAAGACCAATTGATATTTTCGGAGAGGAGCAATGCTTTGGTTTCCAGCACACGCAGCAGGCAGCCTAACTCTAACTCCAGCTCCAGGAGAGCCAAGCTCTGGGCCTCCGAAAGCAGCAGGCACACATACACACAAGCAGGCAAAGCACCCATAAAGACAAAATAGTTCCTTGGTATACACATACTTCTATTTTTGGAGATGAATGCAAAATGCATAATAATGAGATAGATATGATTGCACGTGCTGTAGTGATGACCCAGCTGATAAAGGTGCCTGTTGCCTAGCCTGACAGCCTGAGTTGGACCTCTTCATCCCCACCCCCAATAGGTAATTTTAAAACTTTTAACATGGCCAAGCGTGGTGGTACATGCCTTGAATCCCAGCACTTGGGAGGCAGAGGCAGAGGCAGGCAGATTTCTGAGTTCAAGGCCAGCCTGGTCTACAGCGTGAGTTCCAGGACAGCCAGGGCTACACAGAGAAACCCTGTCTCGAAAAACCAAAAAAAAAAAAACCAACCAACCAAACAAACTTTTGTTTTGTTTTGTTTTTTGGATTTGGTGTTTTTCGAGACAGGGTTTCTCTGTGTAGCCCTGGCTGTCCTGGAACTCACTCTGTAGACCAGGCTGGCCTCGAACTCAGAAATCCACCTGCCTCTGCCTCCCAGAGTGCTGGGATTACAGGCGTGCGCCACCACCGCCCGGCACAAACTTTTAACATTAAATCTTGGGGCTGTCCTTGAACTCTTTAGACCAGGCTGACCTAGGACAGATCCGCTGTCTCTGCCTCGAGTGTGGGGTCAAAGGCATGGGCCACCACCCACCTAGGTACTTTGTGTGTGTAGGTCAGAGGACAACTTGCAGAGGTAGAGGCAGTGTCTCCCTCCACCCTGTAGGTCCCCGGGGGCAGAACTGAGGTCATCAGGCTTGGCAGCTCACCTTTACACCCCAGGCAGACCTCCGCGCCCTGCCTCTGGCTCCATAGTTCTGAGATTCCGCCTGTGAGCCACCACCCGGTTGATGCAGTGCTCCTCCTCCTCCTCGTCTTCCTCCTCCTCCTCCTCCTCCTCCTCCTCCTCCTCCTCCTCCTCCTCCTCCTCCTCCATTTCCTTCCTTCCTTTATTCCTGAGATGGACTACTGTGTCCCTAAGAAAGACGGGAGGCTTCAGTGACTGGGTGATATCACATCCAGTGACTGGGTGACATCACATTCTGCATTGGGAAGGTGACGTGACCATGACCTCTGTCCTCTAATGTAATTCTGACAAGACTCCTGTGAGAAGTCATTACTGATCCTACTTTTTACTCAAAGGGAAGTTGTGAATGCAGAAGGAAATTGCCCAAGGCCTTTCTGATTATAAAGCCTCTCTGCGTGGGCCTTCCCCATGACCCTTTTTCTGCATTAATGTCTGCATAGCAGTCCAGTCCCCGCCCAGGCATAAATGCATCTTGGGGTGCTGGTTTGTGATGAGATCATCTTCTCCCTTCATTTGCTGTTGGCCATGGGTGGAAGGAAAGGGAACCATTACCTCCAGGTAATGCACAGCCCAGAGAAAGTGGTGACTTAATAGACCCAGCAGAGAGGAGAACTTGGACTCTGGTGTGAACAGCAAGCCCTTACCAATAATGACCGATTAGGAGTGGAGAAAGTGTGTAAAAATAGCGCTTAATAGTTAACCAGCAAACAATATATTTTTGCAGTCATTGGTTCCACAAGAAAATAATTGGGTCCCAAGGCAGGAATGACTCGTTTTCTTGAATGATTATATTGATCATTGGAGGAAAATGGATACATCCTTTCTGGAGAGCAATTGAAAGAGAGAAGTGGCCAGCTGGCCAGACATGCCCGGTGTGACACTCTGAGGAGAGCTGTATACTAATGAGCAGCCAGGTCCTGGCAGAGGGCAAGTAGACTGGGGGCGGCTTTTCCTGGGAAGGAGGGCGTGGTTACCCAAGTGTTGGTTCTTTCTGTTTAACCCACTGAGTACTTTGAGGTCATACATCAGTTTCTAGCGTGCCACCCTCCCACCGTGCTCCAGCGATCACCGTATTCAGATATCATAGAAAGTAGACCAAGAAACTAATTCTAGCTCCTGGTTCGCTACCAGGAATGTGATCCCAATGGGTTCCCTTCTTTCCTGGTCATTCATTCCATAAGTAGTTGCCAGAGACTCCCTCTAACTAGGCATGGTTATACACACCTGCTATCCCAGGTACAGAGGATTGCCACAAGTTAGAGGCTAGCCTAGGCCATACTGGAAGACCACATCTCACAAAACATCCCCTTTACACAAAAGTCTGTGCCCTTAGTTCCAAATTACATATGAAGAAACTGAGTCAAAGAAAGGTTAAGTGGTTTACTAATGTTGCCCACCTATTAAATGAGACGTTGAACATCAGACAAGATGCTGTGGGTGGGAACAAATCAGACATGCTTTGTGGCTTTCGTGGAACTTGTTTTATCTTTAAAATAGTCATGCACAGGGGCTGACAGATGGCCCAGGGAGCTTGTCTTGGTGTCATAGGGGGCCCAAGCTTGATTCCCTGCAACCAGCTGCCTGTAACTCCAGCTCCAAGGGTATCCAGTGCCTCTGGACTTTGCAGACAGTCACACTTACATGCTCATAATTAAATCTTTTAAACGTTGTCATATGCAAAAAGTCACAAAAGTGCAAAGTGTGAGAAGGAGAATGAATAGACGTGCGGATACTGTCACCGCCTGGTGGGGCCTCAGCCCACACCTTTCCCACCCCGCTCTCAAGGCAGCAAATGCCGCCATCCCTATTCCCGCCATCACAGACTGCTCCACCTGACTCCAGCCTGAGCTGCTTGCTTGTCTGGTAGGGTCAGTTAGCAGCGGTCTAAGTCAGACTGCAAGAGTTGTCGGGAACAGCATGCATGGAGGCCCTGAGGTAGAAAAGGAGCTGCATGCCCGCAAGAGGAGAGGGGAGAGGGAACAGAGGGGAGGGAGAGGGAGCACAGGAGAGGGAGCAGAGGAGGTGCTAAAGCAGGTGTGGCATCAGGTGGTCCTTAGCTCCGAAAAAGTTCAGTGGGGACTGTCTGGCCCGTGGAGTTGGAGCAGCAGTGAGGCTTGTCTGGAGGTGCAGGAGGCAGCCTAAGCCCCTGCTCAGAGAAACCAGAGGAAGTTCAAGAGTCCTGGTCCCCACGACGGAGCAATGGGAAGGCACACTGGAGTAGCTTAGGCCAAGAGCTGCCATTTGCAGAGCACAGTCGTGTGGGACTTCCTCTTGAGCCTTTAGGCTCATCACAAATTTGGGGTGCAGGCGCTGCTGTCTCCACGTCTTTCTTTGCTTGCCATTTTCTTTGTACCTGTGCGCCCCCCCCCCCACACACACACACACGGGGAAAGAGTGGGGAGGAAGCCAAGTGTGCCTCCCCTGGGCCCAGAGCCCCGCCTTTCGGCCAGCGTTGCTGGAGAGTCCCACGCACTGGCTTCCGTCTCCCTTCTGAGCCTTTAGCTCCTCCAGCCAAGACAGCTGGAGCCTTGGGCCAGCAAGGTGGCTTATTAGGTAAAGGTGCCCGCTACCAAGCATGACAGCTGAGTTCGTCCCCAGGACATACATGATAGAAGGAGAGAACCAGCTTTCAAGTTGTCCTCTGACCTCCACACATACACGAAAACATAATACATACTACTATTGTTTTGACTTTTTTAGACAGTCTCATTAAGTAGCCCTGGCTACCTTGGAACTTGTTTTGTGAACCAGGCAGGCCTCAAATTCACAGAGATCCTCCTGCCTCTAGCTCTTGAGTGCTGGGATTAAAGGTGTGAAACACCATGCCCAGCCCATACATGTGATTTTTAAAAAGAGAGACCAAGGCTTCCGTTGGTCATGGTATTCCTTGATTGGTTTTGGTTTTGGGTTTTTTGTTTTGTTTTGTTTTGTTTTGTTTTGTTTTTTTCTTTTTTTGAGACAGGGTTTCTCTGTGTAGCCCTGCCTGTCCTGGAACTCACTCTGTAGACCAGGCTGGCCTCGAAGTCAGAAATCCACCTGCCTCTGCCTCCCAAGTGCTGGGATTACAGGCGTGCACCACCACCACCCGGCTTGGTATTCCTTGATTTACCAGCTAAGCATTTTCGGCTGCTTTCAGGAGTGGAAGAAATTGTCCGAGAAACAGCCTCCGCTGGACATGACGCTGTCCTGGGCTCTGTGGAGGCTGAAGCCCAGAAAAGACAAGGCCTCTGAGGCCCCACAGCTCCTCATCTGCAGAGGACTTGCTACTCTTGCCCAGGCTTCGTAGCTCCTTGGGCATATTCAGGTAGCTTTACTGGCTCAGACAGACCTACACCCCTCTGTGTAGCCCATAGCCCTACCTGTTAGCCAGGGCTTTGAGCCTGGCTGACTCTGTTTAGGATTGGCCTTGAGCCTGGGCTCTACATCTTTTCTTGAACATTTTGTAGGGGACTCAGATTTGGCCAGGCATAGAAGTGCTGTGAAGTAGATTCTAGAAAATGGCTTGGTTGCCGATGTAGGTTGTTAAAGGTGGCCGTTTGTTCATGTGCGCTTGGTGGGCCGTCACGGGCTCGAGTGGGACTTGGTTTCTGCCTCTCTGTGCTTTGAAAGGACAGTGGGCCCTTGGGTCAGCCTCCTTTCCTGGCAGGGCCTAATCTACACACTGCCTGGGCTGCAAGGGCGCTTTCAGGCCCGGGCCAGCGTCATCTGGCCGTCCCGCTCCCCACCGGCCGGCTCCGTTCCTCCCCGCTGGCTTCATTTGCTCTGGTCTGTCTGCAGTTTTCCCACAGGGACACCTGGAGGTTTCCATGGTGTCCGAGAGTTCCCTGGCACATTGCCGCAAAGCAGAGGAGCCTAGTCAACAGCTGGTGAGGGAATGAGTCACCCAGGGCTCGCTGGACAGGAACAGCTGCTGCTTATCCATCCCCTCACATGGCAGCCGAGAGCCTCCCCGTGCATGTGCTCCTTCAGTCTCCAGCTAAAGGCGAAGTAGCTGGCTGTTTCTACAGCTGCAAGTCTGTCCAAGGCTCTGAAAAGGGTAGCTGTCCATTCGGTTGCCATGGGAGCCTGCCTGCACGGCACTTGTGTCTTGATCACTGTGAGCAAGCACCCTTCCTCCCTTTCCACAGAACAAAATGGATGACGATAAAGAAGTCACCACTGGGAATGGTGGGCACGCTTATAATCCCCGTGCTTGGGAGGATCAGGAGGTCAAGGTCATCCTTGGCTATAGAGTATGTTCAGAGCTATCCTGGGCAGGCCCTTCCTCTGCTGACATATCTGCTGCTGTAAACGTGATAGGCTCTCTTCTGAGCCCTGCCACACACCAGAGCTGCTCTATCCCCAGAGACTAACGATGTCCATTCTGAGGAGAGGTGTGGGCAGCTCCGTGGAGAGAGGTTGAGGTCAGCTTGGCTAGATGGACTTCCGTTTACCTTCAGCTAACTGACCGGTGGCTGTTGTTGGCTTTGTTTTTGTGTGAGAAGCTAGCCCTTACCTCTTTGTTCGTGTCCCGCTCTCTGCTCTAGACTGCTGTTCAGGAGAAGAGGGACAGATCTTCCTTGCTTTAGAGTAGGACTGCTTCATTGTTTTCTGCCCAAGTCCCCTTTTCACCAGAATGTGACTCTGATGCGTGGATAGCAGCGGTAATGATCCAGGAGTTGATTTTAAACTAAGTGGCGGTGCAGGCCTTTAATCCCAGCGCTCGGGAGGCAGGCGGGTGGAGCTGAATTTGGTCTATAGAGTGAATTGCCGGACAGCCAGGGCTACACAGAGAAAAGCTGTTTCAAAAAAACAAGGAAGTTTAAGGGCCAGCACAGTCAATAAGCAAGTCAAGATGTGTCAAACACTCCCTCCTTTGGCACACACCAGCAGGTATACTATTCTCACATGAATATGTGTGTGAATGCCTGGTGCAGGCAGGAGCCAGGGGAGGGTGGCAGATTCCTGGAACTGGAATTACAAATGGTTGTGAGCCACCCCGCGGGTGCTAGGAATTGAAACTGGATCCTCTGCAAGAGCAGCATATGTTCGAAACCACCAAGCCATCTCTGACCCCTTGCTTTTTTTTTTTTTTTTTTTTTTTTTTTTTTTTTTGAGACAGGGCCCTGCTGTGTACACCAGGCTGGCTCTCAAAACAAATGCCCTGCGTCCTGAGTGCTGAAATACAGGAGTATACCTCACCTAGCAAGAATTACATTAAATCAAGGTTGAATATTTGATGTTATCAGAGTTGATTGATACTTTAGTTTCCTGATCATCAATGCTGGAAACTTCCACATGAATTCATAGTATAAACAGTTCAGGTGTGTTGAGGGCCATTTCAGAAAGTGTCGGAAACTCTGCCCTAATTCTAAGTCCAAATTAATTTGATTTTTCTTTTTTAATGAAATTCAAGTCAGCAACTCAAACAGCAATTTCAAAATCAAACATTCTGATAGTATACTCCAACAGTTCACCAATTTGATCTTAAATGCCGAGGAGTGGCAGTAGAGAAATACTTTCTTTTCTGTAATTAAACTACTGTGTTTCTGTACGAGTAGGTAATTTTGTGCACGGAGGGAAAACACTGTAATTCCCAACACAGCAGTCTCCCATAGGTACTTCCAGCAATGTGCTGGCACTTGGATAGCAGCATGGTCCGCGTCGTGAAGCCACACCATCGGCAAGAGCTGCCACACACGCGAGCCACTGAGAGTTGTGCTGTAGCTGTTGAAGTGGGTGTTTGGGTGCACATTGGAGGCCAGAGGACAACTCACGAGTGGCGGGTCTCCTCCCACCGCGGGGGTCCCAGGGCTTGGACTCGGCTGTCAGGCCACAGCAGGCACCTTTACCTGCTGAGCCACCTCACCGTCCTCCAGGCCATCTCGTAGTTTTGTCTTGCTCACTTTTAGAAATAAAGTTTCTAGTCTAGGCTGTCCAGGAACTTCCCGCACAGCCCAGTCTTCTCATCTGTAAAGTAATCCGAGTGCTGGGGTTAGAGCATCTCCCTGTGTACCTAGTTGAAAAGACTCTCTGAGGGACAGCAGCAGGGATAGCAGGTCACAATGAATGTGACATTCTCTGTCACAAGGGTCCTCTCGTGAAGAGGGACACACCAGGGGTGACAGTACCCTCAGACTAACTTGTAAGTCGTGGCATTCTTAGTCTTTGTTTGGACTCCAGTCTGTGGTAGATGTCCCGGCCCAACCCCGTGAGTGAGCCAGGGACGTATGAACTCGTAGACTGGTTTCTTGTTATCCTGTGCCACACCCAAGTGGCTGTTTCCCCCTGTTGTCTGATGTATTTTCAGGAGAGGCAAACTCATTTCTATGTGGGCTCAGGCAAGGTATAATTAGGACAGTAAATCTGTAGGTTAACAAAAGTAGTTTTGACAGATTCCAGGCCCTACTAAGAGGGGCATATACACAATGTATTTAAAAATGTCATTTAAAAAAAAAAAGATTTAAAGAAACCGAGAGTGGTGGCACGGACCTTTATTTAATGCTCAGTACTTAGAAACTAAAGCAGAAGGATGGTGAGTTCAAGGCTGCAGGGACACACTAATGAGCCCCTGGGATATGGCTTATTAGAACAGCACTTGCCTGGCGTGCACAAGGCCCTAATGGCCAGCCCATACCAACACCCACAGTGCTGGAATTTATTTCTCAGGAGCAGCCCCAGAGCTCCCCAGGCTCAGGGCGAGGCCGTGCCCGCCCTTGTGTCTCCCTCCGTTCCCTCAGCCCTTGTGCCCACTGCTCACCAGGCCCACATGTCTCTTGCCAACAGGATTTCCCAGCCCGGTGGAATTCGCAGCTGACTGGTGAGTGTGCCAGGCGCCCTGTGCTTCCTAGCTCCTTCTCTGCCTGCCTTCTCTCTCTCCTGGGAAGATGTTCCTGGTGGGCCTGACGGGAGGCATTGCCTCTGGCAAGAGCTCCGTCATCCAGGTGTTCCAGCAGCTGGGCTGTGCTGTGATCGACGTGGACGTCATTGCGCGGCACGGTGAGTTGGGTCCCCTGGGCTCCATCGTTGGACTCTGTCTCCTTAGAGTGATCGGCTCCAGCTTGCCCCGGAGGCTCCTGTCTGTTCTTCAGCCTCCTCAAGAGTCCAGTCATCCTAAGCTCAGCTCCGTCACAGCCCTGAGGCAGCCTGTGTGCTCTACTTTGTTTATTCTGGCTCCAAATCAAGGCAACTGTCTAGGGTTCCCCCATCAGCTTGCCCCTCTGGTCACAGGGCAGGGGTGGGGTCTTCTGGATAGCTGGAGGCTGTGGAATGACCCAACCTCTTCATAACACAGTTGTCCAGCCAGGGTATCCTGCCCACCGGCGGATAGTAGAGGCCTTTGGCACTGAAGTCTTGCTGGAGAATGGTGACATTGACCGCAAGGTCCTGGGAGACCTGATCTTCAACCAGCCTGACCGTCGGCAGCTGCTCAACTCCATCACCCACCCTGAGATCCGCAAGGAGATGATGAAAGAGACCTTCAAGTACTTCCTCAGAGGTGAGACTAGACAACCTCCCGACAGAGCGGGGCCTTTCTCTGTTCGAAGCTGGGCCAGGCTAGGGAGTTGGCTGATTAGAAGGCTTAGTGGCCTAGCTCCCCCTGTCAGTCACAGTGCAGAGAGTATGAGGGTGTGGTTGGTTGTCTTCAACCAATGTCTTGTGTAACCCGAGCCAGGCCCCTTATTCTCCATACCTCAGGCTCTTGTGTATGCAGTAGAGAATGTCCCCCAGCATGCCATCTGGTCAGTACTTCCCTCTAAAAGACAACGAAAGCATCTATACTGTTGACCCAAACCCGTCCCTCCGTCCCTAAAGTGCTGGAAAGGCTAGAGCCGGCTCCTAGCACCTGCTTCTCTAAATGCACTCCTGCTGTTTGTCTCTGAGACACTGCCTGTCTGCCAGTCCACCCTGTGCCACTGCCCCCTGCCCACCCTGCCTGGCAGAGCCTTCTGCCTTTCTTTCCTGCTCTTTGCATTTGCCCCCAGGCCAGCTCTGAGAACATTTGCAGGGCTGTGAGACACCAGTGGCCTCCCCTTTCTGAAGTTAAGCATTGGATAATGTCACCAGCTCCAGAGATCTCCTGTTGGTGCCTGCCACCCAGCCTCCCCATCTCCCCAACCTGCAGCACTTAAATAAAAGCCAGAAAGCTCTTTTCAGTTCGATAAGGTGAAAAATGGGGACGACAGCTGTGGCTTCCACAGTCCCAGCTTCTCCCCGGTGAGTTTAACAAATCCAACTGTCAAAGTTGGTATAATCACATGTCAGATAAGATCAGCAGCTGCTGGGAGGTCTCTGCGTAGGCAGGCGGATGTCTTAATGGAGTCAGGATAGTTTGCCGGGCTTATCAAGCGGGAGGCATGTGACAGCTGAATAGCCCTTTACCGGTGAACCAAAGAGCTGCCTTCCAGCTCCCAGAGGACCCCGGAGAAAGGACAGTGAGAGGAGCGGGGGTGAGGGAGGGAGCAGGGAAGGGAGATAAGGGGCCCAGGGAGGCTCTGGTCTTTTCTTTGGCTCGCTGCTGGAGAGGTGAGCTGGGAGGTGCAGGGGCTCAATGCCAGCTTCACTCCCTCCTCCCAGGAACCGTAGCAACAACACCCATCGTTTAGGAGGCACTTAGCTGCGGGCCTGGCTGCTACTCAGTGCTTCTCTACGCTCAGAGCTATGCCCAGCCCTGTGCAGCGGGCATCCCATCGTTCATTACATAGACTAGTCTTGTTAAGGACCTGCGGTCATGTGGGTGCTGCGAACCAAGGCGTGTCAGCAGAGTCAGGACCCCAACACCCTCATCAGCCAAGCCTTTCCTCAGGCTTCCAGAGCACAGGTTGTGGGAGCAGCAGTCCCAGCAGCTGGTGTGTGATTTTGTGATTGAAAGTGTAGGATGAGACGCCTCCGCCCGGGGTCTCTGAATGGCCCCAGTCCGTCCTTCCCTGCCGCCTCTTACTCCTCCCAACTTCCTTCATCCACAAAGAACCACGGAGCAGCAGGAGCATACATGATTGTTGGATGTGCCCGCTCTGACGTGCTAGGAATCAGCTCTCTCTGGCTTCAGCTGTCGGAGGGCCTGTAGTGCTTTCTCTCCGTTGAGTTTTTCTCCTGTAGTTAGCACAAACTACCCTCAATGCTCTGGTATGGAACAGGTGTCTCACCAAAAGCCACAGAGGTGGCCATTGGGACTCTTTAAAGGTAGCCATGTCTAGATCTGGCTTCCAGAAACAGGCTTGTCCTTTAAGGTTTTTTTGAGCCAGTGTGAAATGAAACAGGACAGAAAGGCCTCAGCATCTCCCAGAAGGCCTCAGCATCTCCCAGAAGGCCTCAGCATCTCCCAGAAGGCCTCAGCGTCTCCCAGAAGGCCTCAGCATCTCCCAGAAGGCCTCAGCATCTCCCAGAAACTCTTCCCAGTCTCCTACATGCCGTGTCTCGCCTCTGGTTAGACATAATTTCTTTTCTTTTTTTTTTTTTTTTTAAGATTTATTTATTTATTTATTATATGTAAGTACACTGTAGCTGTCTTCAGACACTCCAGAAGAGGGTTAGACATAACTTCTATAGTTGAAGATGAAGGCTTACCCTGACCACCTAGTCATCCCATCCGGTCTACACAAAGAACTTCCCAGCTCCTTGGGTTCTGCTGCTCCTCATCTGGAGCTCGGCGTCTCCACCTCCTCACTGCAAGTAACCCCGGCTTGCCTGCTTTTCAAAGCCAGTGCAAATGCCAGCCCTTCTCCAAGGTCTTCCCTGGTCAGCCAGCCAGAAGTTATTTTCTGCAGCATTCTGCTCTGAATGGCATTGGGACTAGCTGGCACTCGGGGTATGTCTGTCCTTGGAAGGTCTCCCATCTGCTGGGGCACTCTCTGTGGCAGGGCCTGGTCACAAGCATCCTTCCTGGTATCCTTGCAGAATTGAACTTGGGAGTTTTCTGTCCTCTCCCCAGGGTATCGATACGTGATTCTGGACATCCCCCTCCTGTTTGAGACCAAGAAGCTGCTCAAGTACATGAAGCACACAGTGGTAGTGTACTGGTGAGTAGGCGTGGCCACCGTGGGGGCTGGAAAGGACACTTGAGTAAGGCATACCTGGAAAACATCCCTTTACACCTTTCTCATCAGGTGGCCAAGGCGCAAAGTGGGTTGGGGTAGTGGTACCCAAGCCTACAGACACCAACTTTTGTGCCTGGTCCTGATGCACCTGGGGCAGGTGTGAGATAAGAGGGTGTTTGGGAAGGGTTCTCCATGCCGTTGGGGACACTTGGGTTGGCTGCCTGGGCTTGCTTTCAGCCACCCTGTTACTCACTGGCTCCCTTCTTCCTCCTAGAGCGCTTCACATATTTTCAAACAACTTCCTTTATTCATGAAGTACTCATGGCAGGGGGCACTTCTGTCTTAGAGAGGGAAAATGGAAGTGGAGGCAGTTGGAAAATGTGTCCAAGATGATCCGTTGGTAGCACCCACGTGTGGAGAGCTGTGTGGCAGCGGCTGTAGGAGCCACCTAAGGAAGGAGCTTTATTCTCAGTCCCCCAGGACCGGAAGAAAATCAGAATCCAGGTTTGGCAAAAAGAATCAAGCTGCAGAGAAATGAGTCACACAGTCCCTTCGGGTGAGAGATGAGGCTGCAGGGTGTGTCTGCTTCCCACAAACCTCCCAGCTGTCACCCAAGGGTGGCAGACACATAGGTGGGCCTTGGTTCTGCAGGTATTCTGAGCACAAGGTGGTTCTCAAGGCATTGGTGTGTGGGAGGCCCCTAGTACACTGAAATGCTCAGTGTCCTGAGGACGGTCCTACCCTTACCCCAGACCTCTCGGGCTCTCACTCAAAGCTCAGCCTGAATCCCTGAGCCTGGTGCTGGGATACAGACATCCTGTCAGTTCCTCCACAGGGCTGTGCTCCCCATGTAAACCTTCAGACTCCCTGGTTGTCTTGTTTTTAGTGGCTCTGACTATAGAACCCAGGGCCTCGCGTGTGTTAGCAAGTGCTCTGAGAGCTAAGCTCTATTCCTAGCCTGTCCAGGCTCTTTATTCTATTGTGGAGGATACGAGCTGAGCCCTAGGAAGTCCTTGGGTTTTCTGTGTTTTAATAACAAAAGTAGGGGACTAGACAGATGGCTTAGCGTTTAAGAGCACTTGCTGTTCAGAGGACCCGGGTTTAGGCTCCAGCACCCATCCACATGGTGACTCACCATCCTCAACCCCAGCTCCGGGGACTCTGACTCCTTTTGACTTCTGTGAGCACCAGGCACACACCTGATGGATGCCCTTACATATATGTAGGCAAAAATGCTCAGAAAACAAACCTCTATAAAAATTATGTAAGGATGCAAGAGATGCTTGCTAGTCACCGAAAGGAGCTATACCGACCCGTGTGAGGCCGCGTGGAGTACTTCCTACGGAGATTATACCTAGATGTGATCTGTAATGTTTTTGAGAAGACTTGGGAAGGAGTAAAGGAAAACATGGCCATAACAGAACCGAGTGTCACTGTCACAGCCCTGCATTCCGGGGTGCCTCTGGCCTGCACCACACGTTTGGGAGTGTCCTCTGGGCAGCCGCCAGCCATCTCCAGACATGTGGCATCTAGAGCATGTGTCCTCTGTAACGAGGTTGGCTTACACCGAGGAGGCTCCTCTCCTGTCTGACTCTGTTCTGTTTCTCTGGTTGCAGAGAAAAGCCCGGAATGGTAAAAACTGTCCTAAGGAAAACAGGCTAATGGGCGGGCAGAAAGGCCTAGGGAGTGGAGAACGAGTGCTACAGCCCCCTCTCCTCTGCTCTTGTCAGGAGTCCAGTGGTTGATGGGGCTAGGGGTCCAGCTGGACAGGATTTGTCACCGCCTGGCAGGGTGGCTCCTGCGTGGCTACAGGAGAGGGCGTTTCCTAAGGGAAGATGCTGCCTTGGCCTGTGCTGCGAGTTGGGAGACCCAGCTGCCCACTCCCGAGTCTTGCGTCAGAGGGAGGCGGGAACCCAGTCCACTTTTGCTCTCCCGTAGTGACCGCGACACCCAGCTGGCGCGGCTGATGAAGCGGAACAACCTGAACCGGGAGGATGCGGAGGCGAGGATCAACGCCCAGCTGCCCCTGAAGGACAAGGCCCGCATGGCCAACCACGTTCTAGACAACTCGGGCGAGTGGAGCCTCACCAGGCGCCAGGTCATCCTCTTGCACGCCAAGCTGGAGCGCTCCATGGAGTATCTGCCACTGAGGCTCGGGTTCCTGACAGGCCTCGCGGGCATCGCCAGCCTCCTCTACCTGCTCACCCGCTACCTTCTCCCTTCCCCCTAGCTGGGTACACAGGCAGCAAGCCTTAGGCCTCCTTCTCCTGGGAGGCCTAAGTCAGTACCATGTCCAACACTACACTCGGACTCTGAGACTGGCCCCTGCGGTGGGCCGGCTCTGGAGTCTAACCAGTCTGGGACCCAGCAGAAGCAGCCGCTGACTTATGTACCCCTTCCACCCCACCACACCCCACCCCAGAGCCCGACCACCCCCAGACACCACCTGCAGAACAATATCTGTGGTGGCAGGAACACAGCAGTTAGCAGCCCGTGGCGCTCCCCACAGTTACAACTGTAGCCAAAAGTGTCTTGGGCTCCAACTTTCTCAGAGCATCTGCCGCATCATGGCCTCAAACTTCCTAGTGGACCACAGCACATCCTTCAGACTGAAGGCCCTCTCCTTCAGACAGAACGTCTCCTGGTGCAGTCCGAGCCTCCTCTGGGGCACACTGGCTAGGTCCAGGCAGGGCCCTTTGGAGCAATCCAGCTTCTGACGGAGCTTTGCTCACAACTCCACCTCTGAGAGTTTCTGTGCTCTCGGCACACCCAGGCCCCACGCTCTTACCTCTGTGCCTTCCCCAGAAGCTCCCTGCCCTGCAGTATCTTACCCCGGCTGCCCCAGGTCAGGCACCAGCAGCCCCAGACTGAGTTAGGTGCTGTAAAGATCACCTTCCCATTTCATCTTAATCCACGATAGGATAACCTGTAAACTGGTTGAGTTCTCCCAGACTGTGCGCCTCTAGATGGCAGGGCCGACTCGTCTCCACTCTAGTGTACTCGAGCCTGCTCTGCACTGGTGCTCAATAAATGGAATTGTTCTAAAATGTCCACTGAATTCCGCTTGGCCTGTGCTTGCGCTGGGGAGTTCCACTCATAGGACTCCAGTTAGTCCTGTGCACCTCTGGAGAGATCACAACCACTCGCCATAGGTCTGCTTTTTTCTTCCCCAACCCAATTAGACCAGTGCAGACATCAGCCTTCCCAGCCGGCGTCTGAGACCTGCTGATGTGTAGATCTTGTTCTCGGCAGCCTATTAAGGCCAAAAATGAGTGTGACTAATGTGAAGGCAGCAGTGGCCATTCTTAATGCCCCCTTCACAGAGCTGCTTAAACCTCGGAGAGCAGCTCATTAGCGCCCTGCGCATTTCCAAGCAGCATAAAAGGGCTGGGAGGGCCAGTGGGGAGCTGGAGGAAGGTAGCAGCCCACCTGTCCCTCAGGTGGGTGGGGCCTAGCAGCCAGCTGTCCCTCAGGTGGGTGGGGCCTAGCAGCCCACCTGTCCCTCAGGTGGGTGGGGCCTAGCAGCCCACCTGTCCCTCAGGTGGGTGGGATCTAGCAGCAACCTGGCGAAATGGAGAAGTTCTGAACCCCAGCAGTGCCCTGTAACTGACATTGAGAAAACAACCCTGGAATCTTCTGGCATGCAGAGCTTCAGGGGATTTGTGTTGGGTAGTGCAGGTTTGAAACTGCAGACTTTGAATCCTCTCAGGAGGAGCAGGAGACCCAGGGCTGGGGTCCAGTTCTGTCTCCTTACCTTGGTTTCTGCATGGTAAGTTCAGGACAGTAAAAAACCTTGGAATTCAAGCACGAACTTTCTTGGCCCCTCTCTAAACCACATGTAAAATGATGCAGAGCGTGAGATCAGGCTGGTCTGGAAGGTGTGCGGAAGCCACTGGAGCTCTGCACTGGCCCTGACCGCCCTGCAGCTGACCACTGGCTATGGTGGCTTTGGGGAAAGCCTGGCTCCTTGAACTTGTTCACCTAGAACAGCACCTCTCCAAAGCAGGCGTCCTCCCCTGTGGCCAGCAGGTGGCAGCACTCACCCAAGCCTGGATCTGGGCCCAAGCTGCTTGCTCCCGGGAGCCCTTAACTTTACCCCCCAGGGTAGTAAACCACCTCAGAGCCGCTGATTCTGAGCACAAATTAAAAAATCGCAGATGGGAGCAGTAGTGCATGCTGGGAATCCCAGTCTCAGAGAAACTAAAGCAAGACACCAGTCTGAGTTGCCCAGCCAGATCTTGCCTGTCTCTCTTCCTCCAGTCCCTGGGCCACAGTTGCTAGCTTGGGCTTCATCACCCTAGGCTGAGCAGTAGGATGGTGTGGGCGCGTGCTCACCTGCCTCTTGGCAAGGGTTGAAGGATGCGGCCAGCCCCTAAGGCTGCTTCACTCTCCTGGTCCGACTTGCCCGAGGTTAATAATGGTTTTGCACTTTACCAAAGCACAGTCTGAATCCTCGTCAAGTCTTCCCAGCTTTGCAGATGGTGTGAGTGATATAAGGGCAGAGCTTACACGGGTTTCAGAGGGGGTGGAGGTGGGTTCAACCCAGCGCCGTGAGCACCACTGTGGATTCCCAGCGCTGTACCAACACCTCCATACAGCTGTAACTGACGACTCTTCCGATGACTTCTCTCTCCTTATGGGACGAGGGGCAGGGCAAGAGAAAGCTTGGGAGGAATCAGATGGAAAATAGTGTCTTTTCCCAAGTGTCCCTTGTTTCACAAAGGCACTTGATCTCCAGGAGTGGGTGGCGGAGATGACTGCAGGCGAGGGAGTCGCATGGATGGCCAGGAGAGGCCCTTGAAGATGGCCGGAGAGGCCAAGCGGAGGTAATGAGATGTGGTGGGTTGCTTTCCTGCTCTCCTGGAGGAAGGAGGAGGGCGGCGGCGGCGGCGGCGGCGGCGGCGGCGGCGGGGCGGCGGCGGCAGCACCCAGCTGGGACCCAAGGCCCCCTCTCCTTGCTCTCCCCCTCTCCCGTCCCCATCACTCAGATTCCAATACAATTTCCAGCTAACCAGCATGTCGATAGAACAAGTCGGGCGGCTGGATTGCTGGCCAATTACAGGAAATCATTCTGCTCCACAGCTCGGCCCTCCGGGAAGGGGGGATGGGGCGGAGAGGGAGCAGGCAGGGAAGGGGCTTCGGGCTGAAGGCAGGGAGCCTGCAGCAGCTCCCCACTCTCACACACACACCCCTGGGCAGGCAACACAGGAAGGCGAAGGATGGGGGCGGGGCGGGGGGGGGCTCTTGAGGACACCAGCCCCGGGTCCTTCCTCGGCTTCACAGAGAGTTGAGCTGATCGGGCTTTTTTTTGTGGGGAGATTGGAGCCCCAAGCCATAGAGAAGCATAGAGGCCTACAGCCACGAGGATGATTCCTGGGGTGAGGCGTTGGGCTTCAAGGCTTTGCCTGGAAATGAGGAAGATAGAAAACCACAGATAAGCCGGGCGGTGGTGGCGCACGCCTTTAATCCCAGCACTTGGGAGGCAGAGGCAGGCGGATCTCTGAGTTCGAGGCCAGCCTGGTCTACAGAGTTCCAGGACAGCCAGGACTACACAGAGAAACCCTGTCTCGAAAAACCAAAAAAAAAAAAAAAAAAAAAAAAAAAAAAAAAAAAAGAAAACCACAGATAAGACCCGTCTACTCCAGAGAGGACTGGAGAATAGGACGACGGGGTGGCTGGCACTCAGGGGAACCGTACAAAACTCGGAGGGCCTACACACCTACAATCCCAAAGCGAGCCCCAGCCGAGGATCCCCAGCATAGGGCTGTCTGGGGAATTCAGGAATGGCCCCATAGGAGATCAGGAGAGGCTTGGAAGATTGGAATAGCCTGACTTGGTTAACGGGTTAAAAAAAAAAAATTGCATCCAGCCTTTCAGTGCAGAAGAGGTGGACCACAGAGGTGTGGGAGGCGGGGTCCTCCCCAGCCCCTCTGTCAGGGGTCCCACCTCAGGCTCCTGGGAAAGGACACTGAGTGGCCTCCACTCCATCGGCCAAGCTCTGCGTTCAGTTGGGGCCCCTTGGCCAGCACCATTCCCTCCCTCCCTAATCCCCCCAGAACTGTCTTCAGCCACCCTAAAGCAGCCCAGCCACAGAGCCTCTGCCTCCATCTCCTCCCCCGCTGAAGAGCTCCCCCTTTCCAGCATGGGACACCCCCCACACAGTACAGAGCAATCCTTGAGGGGCAGAAACTAGTCTATAAACCCCAGTCCCCAGTGAGTGGCCATTGTGGCTGTTTATCTGGAACCCCAAGAGTACCGGGACAAGTGGTCCATCCCTTTCTCCAAGTTATAGCTACCCTCCCCCTCCCCCTTCCCCCTCTCCCTTCCTCCTCCCCTTCCTCCTTCCCCCTCCCCTTCCCCCTCCCCCTCCCCCTCCCCCTCCAGATGCTTCCCTTCCCAACTCCAGAACCCCACCTTTGCTCTCCTCTAGGGGTGGGCCTGGAGTGGATTTCACTTACAACTTTTTTTTTTCCTAGACAGGATTTCACTGTGTGGCCCTGGCTGTCCTGAAACTCACTCTGTAGATCAGGCTGGCCTCGAACTCAGAGGGAGCCGCCTATAAAGGCTTCACCTGCAGCTCTTTGGCCCACTCAATGGTAGACAGATGGTCAGCTGTGGGCAGGGAAGATTAACCTGGGGTTCTGGAAGAAGATGCAGAGAGGTCATCTTCAAAGTTATCCCGCTGGGATGCATCCGGACAGCAGGGTCAGCGCCCAGGGAGGCCTTCTTCCCGAGGCCTCAGTTGTAGAGTGCAAGCTCAGACATCGGGGTGGTGGTGTCTGGGCTGGTTCTGTTTGTGACCATGGTTTGGTGCTCCTGGGCTGAGGTGCCCCCTCTGGCACTGCCTCTCCTGGGCCGAGCGCCCAGTGCTCGGCGATCCGAAAGAGGGCGCCGCCGATCCTGCCCTCGTAAGGAGGTGCCGCCCGCCCTCCGTTAGGCGCTCAGCAGCCCGCGGGCTCGGTGCCATCGATCCGGCCGCGGGGACCCGGGCGCGCTGCCTCCCCACGCTTGCTTTTCGCTTTTAATTGAAGTTTGTTTGAGCAGAGCGCGGAGCAGGCAGAAGCAGAAACCAAATATTTAGTTGCTGCAAATTGGCACCTCCAGATCAATTACCTGGCCCATGTCAGGGCCTGCGCCGCCCCCCGCGCCCCGCGGAATCTCAATGCCGCGCTGCCCCCGCGTGGGTCGCCCGCGCCGCCGGTCTCCATTCCGCCGCACGTTTCTCATCAGCTCCAGCCATACATCACCCGTGGGCCGCCAGGGAACAGATTTTCAATGTGAAAAGTTCCTCGAGAGTCCTTATTGCGGATTCCCACTGCGCCCTGCGCCGTCTGGACCCTGGTGCCACCTCTGAGCTTGTACAATGGGGATATCCTGGGGTCCGAGTTTCAGAGGACTTCAGGTCACACGCGCTTAGCCCTAATCCTAGCAAGTCCACTTACCAGATGAATGATCTTGGGGAGCGTGTTCTCTCTGGGCCTGGGTGTCTCCATCTGTGATTAGGAGGCTTAACCTTCCCCAGGTAAGATGAACATCACTGAAGTGCTGTGCCCTGCTTGGGGACTGTGGGTTCCTGTACATAACACTCCTCTGCTGGGCTGTATGCAGCACAGTGGGTAGAGTGCTTCCCATTATACATCAAGTCCTAGGTTCGATCCCCAGCACTGCATAAAACTAGTGGTTCTGGCCTGTTAGCCCTACGTTCTAGTGGTGCACGCAGAAGAATCAGAAGTTCAAGGTCCTCCTCAGTAATAGTAAATTTGAGGCCAACCTGTCTTAAAAAAAAAATAATAAAGTCGGCTGCCCTGCTGTGTGTGTGTGTGTGTGTGTGTGTGTGTGTGTGTGTGTGTTGACTCCTGGAAACCAGTTTCCAGGGTCCCTGGCAGGGCTGGAAGATGACCAGAGCTGGTCAGGACGACTCCAGGACTCTGTCCCAGCCCAGGTGTCAGGATCGTTTAGAAGCTGTTTTTCCTGCTACCCAAAGCCGCACAAGGGCTCAGGCAGAATCTGGAAATGGTGGCCAAGAGCTCCTAGCCCAGGTTACTATGGGGACCAGGGGGCCTGCCAGAGTCAGGACAGGGATAAAAAAAAAAACACTAGGCTCTCTGCCTTGTCCCTTGGGCAAGTTACTCGGCCTCAGTTTCTCCCTGTGTAAAATAGGGCCACCCCCCCAGGGTCTCTGGGAGGAGAAAGGGCGGGGCAGGGTGTGAAGGGAGCCCCTCGCCGGTGTGAGGAAGGGGCCTCAGTGAAGCCAAAGTCCCCTTCCTTCTGACACTCAACCACTTCCATTCCCAGAGTCCTTTGGGAAAACTGCAGTCCAAGAGTTTGACATTTCTAAAGGCCACCACAGTAGACAGAGTGACAGGGGCTCTGGGTGGGATGAGCACTGTGGGGGAAGTCTGTAGCCCCAGCCTACAGCGGGCTCTCCATACCATGCCTGTAATCCCTACTGCCACCTCTGTCCCTGGCCAGAATCTCTGCTCGGCCTTCATTCCTGCCTCCCAGGGGCAGGATTCAGACACCCCTGGAGGAGAAACTGGAGTTGAAGTGAACAAGGTCGACATGACATTCAGATCCCCCGGTGAGAGGCAAATTCACCCCTAAGCCTCATTTTTCCCAACTGTGAAATGGGAGCACAGCTCTCATTATAAGCTTCTAATTATAATGTGTTACTTGGACTGCTGGTTTATTATTAATCAACTGATATATTTGTTTTGAGACAAACAAATATAGGTCTCACCACAATATAGCTGTGACTGGCCTGGAATTCAGAGATCCACGGGCTTCTGTCTCTGCATGTACTAGGATTAAAGGCATGGGCCACCACCCTTGGCTTGCTAAGTGACTTCTCAAAGTTACTGAGTCTATTTGCCTTTCCTTCCTACACAAACTCCTAACCTGTCTTCAACAGGCTTACCTCCACTGACAAAAGCCCTTCCTCCAGGAAGGTAGCCCACCACTCATCAAATCAGAAAGTCCTTCTGACAGTCTACCTTAAATCTCTCACTGCCACCTTCAGAGAAAATGTAAAGAACCAACAGCTAGAAGATAAATGTTTATGGGTAGATAATGCCACAGTATTTTAAAAAATACCCCCAAAGAGGACCAGAGGGGGTTGGGAATTACTGTCAGACACAATGCTTTTTACGCTGAACATCTTAGCGATAAATATAGCTATGTAATTCTTTTTTTCTCCTTGGCAGAGGGAAAGGCTGAGGCTGGGCAGAAAGGCAGAGGGGCCCGAAAATATAAATCAATATGTGACTTTAATATATGTGCTCTCGGTGGCTGTGTGTGCTGGGGGATTATTAGTAACCTTGATTCCTGCTCGGTGTCCGTGCGAGGCGGGGAGATGCTCAGCCCCCGGGGAGGAGAAGAGAAATTAGGAAGCCAAATTCTTCTCCTGATTGACACCTGGGTAAACATTATCCTGGCAGAAGGGAAAGGGAAAAAAAGATCAATGCTGGTATTTTTATCACGTCCCAGGGACGGACAGGGGGAGAAATTAAAGACACAGTCCTGTGATATCAATGGCTCATCTGCAGGGCCAAGCACAACTGCAGGCAACAAGGGTAGGGGCAGGGCGAGAGAGCGGGTGTGTCTGTACCAGGGAGCCTCATGGGCAGGTAACAAAGGAGCCAGCTTTTCATGGCGGGAGTGCGGGGGAGGAGGGGGAGGGAGTGCGGGGGGGGGGGGGGGGGGGGGGGTGGGGGTGGTGGTGAGGGGGTATTGGGGGAAATCACAGGCCCAACAAGGCTA